>VZDJ01000141.1:10469880-10605521 GCA_008694505.1 Cyanoderma ruficeps
CTTGTCCCTCTCTTCCTTTTTTTTCTGCCCCCTTCCCCCCCACACCCCCCGCCTTTCCCTCTTCCTCAGCAGGGGCGAGTAAAGGTGGAGACGAACCCGGGAAGTTGCCGGAGCAGGAAGAAGAAGAGGAATCCCAGGTTTTGCACGGAACCGGCCATTGCAAATGGTTCAATGTGAGAATGGGATTCGGGTTCATCTCCATGAGCAACCGAGAGGGAAGCCCCTTGGAGTCTCCAGTTGATGTCTTTGTACACCAAGTAAGACCCGTTTTTGTCTTCCATCTCAGCCTGCCACATTTGGTTGAGCTCAGTGGGACTCCGGTTTTATGTGAAGAGAAGTAACCTATTTTTCTAGGTATTTAAGTACATCTGTAGTTAAAGAGTTGCCTTAGGTACTGGTTTTGTTGGCAGTGTACAATTTGAGTAAATAAGGTCGTTAGATTGTGCTTAGTCTCTGTGCCTGGTGATTTGTGCAAGGGTATAATGTTTCTTCGTATCTTCCTCCTTGGTTAGAAAAGTCTCCTGTGGTTTTTATTTATTTTCAAATGTCACACTTTTAAACGAGGTTTATCATTTGTCACCAGACTGATCAGGAGCAGATACGCCTTTCCTTGGAAAGTGTTTAAAATTAAGCTGGGAAAAGGATAAATAAATGTCGGGTTTCATTCAGATAACATTTTAGTACAGTTTTAAACGGTTTACTTGTAAACCTCGAATTACTTTTTTAAAAGCTCATCTGAGATTAGTTAGTGAAATTAAGACATAATTATAGTGTTATTTTGCAGTACTTCAGACCTGAGGGTGTCCCTGTGGTGATACTCTGAGCGTCTTTGTGGTTTGGTTGGTTGATTTTTAATTATTCCTTTCTAGGGAGGGAAAAAAAAAAAGTAATCATTAAATATTTAGACCAAAAGCAGTGTTTCGATAAGGCTTTTGGGGAGACAAGGGGTGTGTGTTCCATGGTTTTAATTTTGAGCACAGCAACACCGATGGTTTCGTGTTTTGAACGTGGAAACTGATATGAATGCCTTCATGTAAAAGAGTTACAGATGCAAAATAGGTATAAAATAATAAGGGAACTTTTTTCGAGATCTGTACTGTGGTTTGTGAAGAAGACCTTCCCTGGTCCTTCTGTAAGTTTCCAGTTGCAACAATGTTATTTTGAATTTCACCCATCTCCTTTGTGATCAGAGAAGAGAGGTATCAGGTAAAGAGACCATTTTGGGGTTGGCTAGGGCCATGTTAGGGAGGCAAAAGGCATCTTCTTACGAGGTTGTCCGTTTTCTATGACGTTTGCAGTGACGGTGAAGGGGGTGTTCCGTGATTATATAGTGACTCCCTTTTAATGTTGAATTTGGTGGCCCGGCTTTATTGTGCAGTAACGTTTTCAGGCTTTTTTAAAGCGTACACCTTTGATTAGGTTAGTAAAAAGGCGGCTGAAACTTCTAAAGAAACTGCTGCTGTTGCCTTGCAGTGCAGGGTGGAGTGGATTTCTGGTCTTGCTGCCTTACATGTGCCCATGCACCTAAGGGCCTGCGCTTCAATGTAGCTGTTTGCATTTGAAATTATGTACAAAGCGTAGAATCCAGTAGTGAACTCACTAAATTCCTACACTTCCTGCTTTGTACTGGCATATAAGCTGCCCCCTCTTTGCTGCTGCTTTTTCTCTTTAGAATTGAATGAATGAAACACTTATCAAAGAAGGAGCAGTCTTCCTCCTTTTCCCTTTTTCTTCCCTTCTTTGTATCTTAACTCACAAGGTTGCTCTCTATAGTTTTATAAATTTACTTTAAAGATAAAACCCCCTCTTTCTTAATGTAATTTTGTGTTAATGTATGTGAATTTTTTTGCTTCTTGAATACTAGAACACAAATATTTGAAACATAGCAGTGCTGTTAATAAAAAACACATTTGGTAACAAAGATATTCTTAGAGCTGTGGAAATAGAGAAGTATTGAACTGCATGATAACCTGATACATTTAAGTAATACTAGACAAGGTTTTTGGTTTCATAATGGAAAGTAGTCATAGAAGATAATAAAGTAGTAGTAAATTTGGAAGTCTCTATTGAGTTGTGTCCCCTAAAGGAAGGAAAGAGAGGGAAATGTTAGACAAGTTTGTTTATTACAGTTTAATAATCTACAACTTAGCCATACTCTTGGGTTTCTAAGACAATCACAATGTAAAATGCAGTGAAAAATACCATGTTTCATTGCATGTTAAGTGTGTGCCTCAGTCATTTTGAGTTTTCTTAGAGATACATCTTACTGAGTGAAGTTACTGTCAGTATTCTACAATGAATTGCTCTTGCAGCAAAGAAAGTATGTTTCTCATCATTTTCATTCTGATGAAACCCAAGGTGCATATTTATAAACTTCACAGTGGTGTGAATCTTCTTTCCATTAGTTTTCTGTGTAATCTAACAGGAAGAACTACTATCCATTGTGTTTCAGAGTACATTTTAGATAATTGATATTGCTACATAGAATGCTTTGTTAGCTAACTAGCTGACAAAGTTCTAGTTCTAGCTAGTTCTAGCAGTAGCAGCCAGAGCATGAAAATGTCTTTAAATCTGTAATGCTATTTAACACTGCTGCTTGTACAACAGTCTGTTGCCTGAGCAGTGAATGGACCCTATTCCTATTAGTTTCATTAATTTGAAAAAAAAAAAATTTGTCCTGTGAAAGGTCCTTTTCAAGGCAAAGATGTTAGTTTCTTAATCTGTTGAAACAAAATATTACTGTTCAAAACTGCTTTGAAAACACTCATTTAAGTGTGTGCAGGTAGTGTTGCATGCATTCATTTGCTCATTCTGCAGTGTTCGTAGCTACTAGTATAATTTTGTAGAAATTTGAGTCTGAGCAGGGGAGAGACGTTTTTAGTTTACTTAGTCAAAGTCCTGTCAAAGCTAGCTTGAACCCTTCAACAATATTTTTACTTCCTTATCTTCCCTTTTTTGGTGAGGTTATGCCGAGTTTATGAGATCTTGCTATAAGCGAAAACTTACTGTATGTCAAGTCAAAATTCCTGTAATAGTTTAAGCTCATTATACCTAGACTTTTGAGCTTGCAATAAATAATTTTGCTTTCTTCTTGGAGTTCCCCCTTAGCTATGTGTGGATTATAGTCACATTTTTCTAAAGTCAGTGCTTTGCTAATTCTATATATTGATATATTTTTAGAAGACTGTGCTTTTGTTTGGACTTTTCTTGCCCTTTATCCAATGAAAGTCCTGTTCACAAAACAGCTGCAGTATTGAGTTTTTAACCCTGCCTTTTAAGTCCCTCCTTTGGTGTTAATCATTTTGATTGATCTTCTCTGAACTACCTTTAGACTGTTGTTACCCTTCTAGTAATGAGGTACCTAGGGCTGGATGCATTATTTAAGGTAGAAACACGTCAGCCATTATGTATGTGCATCTGTGTGTCTACGATGCAATTTGGTACACTTACATCCACAGTTTTTTCCTTTTTAGTTCTATTCTGATACAGTTTATATCTTTAAGTCATGTGTTTGAGTCATTCAGGGTCATATAAAAATTATGAGTCCTAAAAACGATTTGACTTTTTGAACAGAAGCCATGCTCAGTGCAGCAATGTGGCAAGTCAACTGTTTCTTCTGAAAAAAAATGGAAGAGTAGCAACTATAGTCCTTTGTAACATTTTTAAATCTAAGGAATGTGCACCTTACTGAATTTGGCTCAATATTGTAATATGTACCCTTTATAAGTTACCATGGAATGGATAATACAGCTTGTTTCTCTTTTGTGATGTGAATTTTGGACCTAGCTATGTGTGAGTGGCTCTTATTAAATTTTAGAAGATCTATTTTTCAAAGGGTAAAGCAGACTGGAGAGGTGAAGTGAGGGAAACCTTTTGTGGTGCACATGAAAAAAGGTCTTCAGTGCAAAGAACTCAGAAGAGCTGATGTCCTCATAGAAAAGGATGATGGTTAAAATTTTTTTGCACATTCGAAATTAGACACAACTTAAATATGTACTACTTCTTTTGGATGCTGGCAGTAAGGCAAAAATGCTGTATATTCCTTTTTTGCACACACTTTGTACAAGCTAAGCTACAAACAAGTCTCTTTTCCTTTGCTTAGCGTGAAGTACAGATGTTAAAGATGATAATGAACTGTAGAGTGCTGAATGTAAACAGATGCAATTAAATGCGTGAGTATCAAGGGTTAAAAATTTATGTCTGTTTCTCAATGATGTGTTTTTTCAGGATGGGATGGATTGTTCAGTTTAGATGGAGTTTGTTGGGACCTTGTTGGCTCCGTAGTCTAAAATTCTTACCACAATAAGGGATTGATATAAAATTTCTGAACTGAGACTTTAAACACAATCATTCTTTGGGATCCTCTTTTATGAGATGGGGAGAGGAAGGAAGGGAGGAGCAGCATGTAGGAGCTGGTGTATTTTGTCTTCTCATTAAAAGCAATATCGTTGGCTTGAAAATTTTCACTTTCATCTGAACTTTCTTACTGTTACTACAAAATTTGATAAAAATGGAAAACACCCTTTTTTCTTGCATTGAATCCTTCTGCACTGCACTATCATTGGTGTATTATAAAGATTGCTCTTACTGTTTCAAGTACATATAACAAAAGGCGGAAAAATTACTGAGACTATTTTGACTGCAAACAGAAAATGAATGGAAAATGAGACATATAAGGCTTTTCCCTTAATGTGACCAACTATCCTTTTCAATGATGAATCAGATGCCTGTTGTTTGAATTCCTAGTTTTTAGGCACAGTTGAACTACTTTTCCTATGACAGAGTAGGGCATGGCATTATACACTCAATGCTGACTTTGTTATATTGTGAGCACATACATTTCTTGTATTGTGAGCTTTTTCAAGGATGTGTTCGTTCTTTCATCTAGCATACCTTTTTCATTTTTGTTTTATTGGGAGCTTTTAAAAACTATTTAATTGCTCAGGATAACTGAAAGTCCTGGGCAAGCAAGTGGGATCAGTATTTCATTTCTCCTTATGTTTAGTATGACATAGGAATGCCTGTTTGGACTATAGGAGTCCCCATGCAGAGTACGCTGTTACAGACTTGTGGTCTCTGACTTCTGCTGGGGACCAGGCAAGGCCAGCCCTAATCAAAACAAAAGTGGCTAGCAGGATTTAGGGAGGGAGGCTGAGGAAGGAAGCGAACGGGAGTAAACGTGTGTCTGCAGTGAGCATGTGTGTGGAAGATCCGGCAGGGATCAGACGCGGGTGTCAAAGTCTGCTCCGCAGCCTCGGCGCGTGCGGCATCCGTAACGGGATGGAGCTGCCGGAGACCCGGAGCCAAGCAAGCTTTGGCACTCTCCAGCTGTGCTGCAGTCTGCAGAGAAATGATGGGGACCACTGATTGTGGTGTGGAGGTGTGGAGTGCTACAGCATTGGAATTCTTTTTTTTTTTTATTATTATTATTTTTATTTTTAAAATTTTGTTTTGGCTACTAATTACTGGATAAGTTAGCATAATGTGTGGACACATAGACAGATGGCAAAATTCTTCGCTGACAGCTTGATGGTTTAAGATGGTTGTCTGAAGAAACTTGTACTTTGGTTATTTGAGTTACGGAGCCACCATCTTCTTAACCTTCCATACTTGATCTACTTACATCTAACCCCAACACTCTAGTAAATTTTTATTAGTAAACCCATATATTATTAAAATGAATGGCAACACCATTAAACCTAAGGGGCATTGAGTCAGATCAGACTTCACTGAGGAGTTTTAAACCTTGCATGGTGACAAGTAGAAATCATAAGTGGCCCAAAGGCTGCAGTGGGACAACTTTGTCTTAAGAGGTATTTCCCTCTTTGGCAGAGCAGTAAGCTCACCCTTTCCAGAGCATGCTATCCTCCTTTTCTCCAAGACTGAGGAAGTTGTGCGCTGGGGTTGGGATACTGGAAGGAAGAGGATATTTTGTCTGGGGCACAAACATAAGATATCAAAGCAGATACATGAACCAAAGCTAAAAGGAAATGAATTGTCAGATTGGGAAAAATGTTGTTATTGTTGCTTGTTCTGGTTTGCATGTACATTACAGAGGCAGTAGATACGTTTAGAACTATCCAGAGTTTTGTTTCACAAAGTATACTCCCATGTAAACATTGCTTAAGTAATCTTCCTTAAGTAACCCATTGCAGTAAAGGCCTGCCGTATTTCCTCACTAATTATCAACAGAAGCAAAATTAGGCCCACCAGTTTCTACAAAGGTGTATAAAAGTGACTGTAAAAGTGTCATTTAAGAATGATCCTAGGAATGAGAAACTAGAGGGTAAAGACCGTTTATGATTCTTTTAAAAACCAACACAAATAAACTGTTTAAAGTGTTTAAACTTTTAAATTCCTGGGTGTAGGAGTGCTTTTTTTTGCTTTTTTAAAATCAGCTGAAAGTAACCAGGACTGTTATAGAGGCATTATGTGATGCTTGGCTCTTTTTAAAAGGCAGTTCTTCAGGCCAGATTTGGACTGGCTTTTGCCTGATGGATATCACCGGTGAAAGCAGTGAATCCTTAAATTGCTTTTACATCAGCAGAGTATCACTAACACCTCTGCATGGAAGGTGGGGAAGTGCTTCTGATTGCTTAAGCCTATTCAGTTGAAGAAACTGGTGTCCATGCTTTTCCTTAGATTAGTCTGGCTGGTTCTGACTTGAAATGGAGGGGGGGGTTAACTACTTGGGAGATGGCTAAAGGAAACTCCAGATCCTCACTACAGAGATGGCTTGGCTGCTTGAGGAGCAGCTGTAGACCTTACTGCAAGCTTCACAATCTGCTGTATTATGGAAAACTGGCGCTGAATTCGATTTTTTCTGAACATGCAGAGCTGTAACATGCAGCAGTTCAGCAGCTGCTCTGCAAGCAGCCAAATAAGGCTTTGCAGTAGCAGTGTGGGGTGACTAGGTGGAGGTTTAAACTCCTACAGCCACCCTTCCTTGTGGGAATCCTACAGAGATGAGTTGGCTTTTACATTTGGCAGCAGTGCTGCTGCCTCAGTAAGTTTCAAGAGCTTTTGTATCACTCTTGGTATTGGACTAGGATAAGTGCTTGTGGGGCTGCATTGCAAACTCAGCTGCACTTCAGGGGAAGTGTTCGTGTTTGTATCTGATTTTTGTATCATTTTTCACAGCAGAGAATGCCCATGATCCCTGCACATAAGGGTGGGCAGTGTTGGCACCATGGAAGGGTGGCCAAGGGTGCAAGCAAGCAGCAGCCAGGGTGTGGTGAAGGTATTGGAGCAAAGAGCTGGAAGCTGCTGTCACAGAAATATGATGAATGAAACTGCAGTCTCCTGGTGCAAAATAGCAGAGTTCTCGTGTTGCCACCTTCAGCTGGGGATGGAGAGAACGAAAGTGATAATGACTTTTCAAGGAAAAGGGCACTTGAGGGTATTGGCATGAGTACAGGCATCTGAGCTCTCTTTGGAAGTGAAATGTTTCAGGAATCTTTGTGTCACACTTCAGTCTTTCAGTTTCTCTTTTTCTTGTTTAGTGATTACGGTTCAGTGGTGGCACTGAAATACATTGATTGCAGTTTTTTAAAAGCACTATTTATGAGGCAGACAAAAAATCAGGGAAATTTTGATTAATATAAATAATAATGTGGGTTTTTTCTTCTACGGAACAGAAATAAGCATATTTACAGGGCATGTTCATAAAAATTTGGATAGATCTTTTTAGCAGATAGGTGGGGTTTTAGTGAAATTAGTTGATAATCTGGAAAGTACAGCTCCTTAATTATATGTATGGGACTTGAACTTTGAAAATTAAATGCATCAAAGCCTTTGAGATTGAGAGTTTGTAGAATGTTCTTATTCTATTATCAGGGCAGGAGCCAAGAAAATCACACAATTTTTATTCTAAAATTCTAATCTGGTGCTAGAATTGCATTTTTTAGAAGGTGGAAGGCTGAAAAGTTTGGATTCATTTTTTAGCATCGTAAGTTAATACTTTCACTGGTTAAAATTGTTTACCAAATAAAATCTGAGTAAAGGCATATGTAATGAATATTTGGAGTGTACGAATTTATCTACAAAATCAAAGTAATATTTCATGACTATAGCAGATCTTGTGCACTGTCAGAAAATGCTAATGTTATTACATTCATAAATGTGTAATTCTCATCAATTTAGCTGATAATTGCTTTCCCATCAAAGATAATCTGTTCCCAGAGAGGCCTTTTTTTAATAAGTCATGCTAATATATAGGTATGCAATGCTGAGAGAATTTCTTTTTCTTCATTGTTTTTATTGTAGTGCTGCATGAGACTACTTTAACATTTGTGTTACAACTCTCTGTTTATGGTCATATAAATACATGAACCGAAATAAACCCTCGGCTGAAACTGAGTGTAAAAGTGATAGCCATTGTGTACTTTAAGGAGACCAGAATAAGCATAATATTTTTTTTCTTCAAAGTACAGGTGTCTTTAAAATCCCTTAATTGTACACATGTGCTATAATTTAAAAAATATTTTGTTTCATTTTACAACTGTGTTTTGCAAGGTAGTAATCAAAATCTTGGTTAGTTTTATGGGCCATTTGTAATAATACAATCTTAGGGGAAATAAGGGAGTTTAAAAAGCCTCTGCTAACCATGTGTAGTAATTTCTAAATATTCTTAGACTCATTGTACTGGAAATACTAGAAATATATAAAAGTAGTAGTATCAAACATACCTAATAGACCCAAGCTGACTTCTCTAGATGTAGGATTGGACCCCCTAACTGCATCCTGTATTTAAAATATGTATTGTTATCTCGCCCATTTTAATTACCTGGTCTAAGTCGTGCAGATCCATGCATCCTGAGAATCAGCCATTTTTGACACTAAAGTGGAATGCAGTCCAAGAATTATTCATGAACTTGTTTGCTGCCCTCTTCCCCAGATATTAAACACAAAAGTGCATCAAATGAATGGAAATGTAAGAATTCTTTCAATAGCGAACAAAACCTCTTCATTCATGCAATGAAATTATGACACCCCTTCCCTTCTTGTTGATTACAGACCTGGTGGGCCAAATTCTGCTGAGTATTTTCACGTGAAGTGGTCCTACTGACCTATGAAACTTAGAAGTGGATGTTAAGACTCTTACATGAATGTTTTTACTGAAACTATGTGGTTCACAGGCTTTTGTTTTCATAAGGCAGTAAATGTGCATTTTGTGCTCAAAAACAATCTGATCTGTTCCCTGTACAGCACCTAAAATGTGGGGTAGTAGACAGCGTTTGGGTCACTGTTGCTTAATTAAAAGTTGACTAAAAGTGATACAACTTGTCAAGTCCCTGCATACATACTATGTTATGTATGTAATTTGTGTATACTTATCACAGTATGCGACTTTTTTCCTACTGTGAATGTATATTTAATGTCTTACCTAAATTCACCTGGCTGCTCAGCTGCCAGTCTGCTCTGATGCTAAGGTATCAGGCTGATAATGTGGGTTTTTTCCATCTTCCTGTTGAAAAATTGCTCAGTCCCAAATAAGTTCCTCACAGTAGGAGAAAGTGGGAGAAATATGTCAAACACTCCCAGTGTGGGAAAGACCTCTCACTGTGGGCAGGGGCAGGTTCTGATGGAGGTGAATGTAGTTCACCCTTGCAGTGAAAGTGCCTTTGGGGTGTTGAACAGTTACTGAGCCCTGTGCAGGGCCTTTGATTTCTGGCAGGGCTGATGGGATGCAGTAGGTATTGGGAATTTATTTTAAAAAACCTTGTAACTTGCAGTATTGCATATCTGTGCTGATGAGGAGGAAGATGGGAGCCCGACTGTCTGGATCCTTCAGGATCTTCTGTCTTCTTCCCAGGCCCTGGTGTTAGGGATGTAGAGATACTACTCTGAAACAAGGGAGAGCACTGACTGGTGGGAAGGAGGAAGTAGCTGAACCTTCTGCTCAGGCAGGAGCAAATGGAGAGTTCACAGATTTGGAGGCATAGTATAGTCCTCAAATATTTGTAAATGCAGTTAGTCAAAAAGTTTCCATTTCACCTCATTCTCATTCGGCTGTGCCAAATCTGCTTTGTTTGCCTGTTTGTTGTTTTGGAGGTTTGTGTGCCTGTGTGTGTTAATTAAAGAAAGCACATTACATTTGTAATAGCTGTTTTACATCAGTCAAAATCACATTTGCTCAATGTTTGCACGTAGCATGTTTTGCAGAAACTGTTTATTGGGTGGGAAATGTAGGGTAGGAGTGAACCCTGTAAGGAAGGCATGGTTTCTTGTCTAGGGGTCTGTGTGGCTCTGGCATGCAGGCTGATCTTCGGGCATCCTGTTTGTTATGTGATTCTGGTTTAGAAACTACTGCAACCCGGAAAAAAAGATAAAACAATTTTTACAAGTGTGTTTAACTGGGTTCAGAAATTAGTAATAATTGTTAAAGACAGACATTACTTGAGGGTGATTGATCTGGATGTGAAGCAGATGCCTTAATAAACAAAGAAACTCTTCATTTCTGACGCTGTAGAGAACTTTAAGTGTCACCATTGACTTTACAGCACTAATCACAAAGAGAGGGACTGTGGGATTGAACTGTAGAGGATAAGAGAGCAAAAGATTTTAAAGGTGCATTGTTAGGATGAAAACAATGTTCAAGATTTTTAGGTAGAAATGTAGTATATCTGAAGATAAAATTTTTGCTTAGACTTGCAGGAATAGGATTTTGTTAGTGTTAGTTCCTGCTTTTTCGAACACTTAATGGAGCAGTAATTACCACATCTTTCACTAAGGAGTGCTTAATTATCCTGGACTATAGTCTATTATCTACACTAAGAAAGTAGGTTATCAGATTCTTCTCTTAGCAATGCCTTCTCTTCCTCAAGAATTAAAAGAAGTTTACAATATTCCAAAATAAGATCTATTAGATTTGAAAATGTTTAAAATGTTATAAATTTAATACACTGATTGGGAAGGTTCCTTTAAATTTGCTCTGTGCCAACGTTGTCTTTAGTAGAAATTATTAAAGACTTTTATTTTTAAAAAAAGCACATTCCATTTTATATGTATTTACATTTAGTAACTGCTTTTTTGAAGAACGCAGTTCCTTTTTAAATTAATCTGCAGTCTGCTTTGAGCAATATCTCTCTATGTTTAATAACGTAATCGGTAGATCCAGATTCCCCAATGAATTTTCACATTAATCTTCATTAATTTATTTTAATTGAGCAATTACATTTTTTTTTTCAAATGGCAGATTAATTTATTTTTGTAGTATAGTTTCTTTTTTACTGACAATAATCATCAGTAGTTTATTGGGAAATGATAGCCCACTCCATGCTTGTGTGGGTTTATTGTTAATCTTCACACAGTACTTCTTTGGATGATCATTCTTTAACTGGTGACAGCTGTAAATGGATTAAGATTAGACTGCTGAAGTGGCTACAGTTGGAGCATTTGGCGAAAGACGAATTATTTTTAGTGTTCATTATTAGATATTATGATCAATAATATCTAATTTATATTAGATATTTTCTGTGATCCACAGATTAATATCTTTTTAATCGAAATCAGTGTATTTTAAAAAATTGTATATAAAACACTACTATGTTTTTATACTTATGATTTGATTTCCTTTTATCTGAATGTCCATTACGAGGGATCTAAGCCAGCACTGACCACAATAGGTGTCATGAAATGCATCTACAGTGTATTATAGTCTCTTGAGTGGGCTAATGGCATAAAATGGTTGATTTTGTTGCAATATTTCTGGTTTTAGGATGATAAATATAATCTTATTTGTTAAATTCTTAAAAACTGGTAAACCTTAGATTATTTTCTGTTTTCTCTCCATCTGGTGTGCATTTTGAAAGTACTGGATGCTTTATCTACATTTAAAAGACCAAGTGTTACTAAGTGATGAAATGTTGTGCCAGGTGAAGTCAGTGAAATAGTTGTGAAGCAGTTACAGTGCATATGCACAGTTTGTCTCAAGGATTTTTTCCTGATATTTTCATTTAGGAGCTTAGATACTTAATCCAGAAAAGCTTGATTAAATAAATGAAAGGGGGTCTGTGTGTATAAATTATCATTCAGTGGACTTGTTTTTTACTATCTTTGTATTAAAGCTTTGCAATCTTTAAAATGCCCCTAAAACTAATTATATAACAGTATTATTTGTGTGAACTTATCATACACAAATGTTCATCTGAATTTCTTGCAGCACATTCAGCAGGATCTTCATTAATTTAAGTGTAGCTGTGCCATTTTGTGGAGAGGTTTGAAATTCCTGACATTTCAGGTCTGAAAGAGGACTTGGCAGATAATTATTTATTGATAGTGTGTAAAAAAATAAAAATGTGTACTGATCTGCGATTTTCTCCACTTAAGTGAACATGTAGACAATTTAGTAAAGGTTTTTTTGTTACTGTTTAATTCCAGCAATTTAACAAAGTTAATCTGAATTTGTATGTCTTTTGAGCACATTGTTCTGGGCACACTAACATCTCACTGCCAGATTTTTAAAGACAAGGGACAAAAAAGCAAATTACTTGCTTTTATTAAATGTGTATGGAAGTAAATTATGAAACAATAAGGGACATGTTAAATACAGAAGAAAGACATTAATCCATTCTTCCTTTAATAATTGGTTTGTTGAAAAATACTGATTACATTATTGTAAAAAAATTTTTACAGATTTACTAAACAAAATACTGTTGTGTCAAAGGCAGCTGTTAAATTTTGAAATGTCAAGTTTCCATTAATTTGACAAATTTTATCCAAAGTTTTCTGGTAGCAATGTTGCTATTAAAATGTTACTATTAAAAAGCTATATTCAAGCATTAATAAATCAAGTCAGAATAATTAATTTGGAAATTATGTAAAAAAGCCCCAATGAAATATTCATTATGAATAGATGCTAATATAGGAAATACAAGATCCCTGAGATATCTGCATACAAGCCTTGTTTTCATCTTCTACAGCATTCCTGCATGTTTCAGGAAGCGGCTTTAACAATGTAGGTCAGTTTGGATTCTGCTGCGCGGAGGACTGGCAGAGAGGGATGCAAGACTTTACCCGCGGTTTTTATATTTGCCAGTTCCCTTCTGGATCAGCGCAGTGGCATCTGGAAGGGGCCAAAGGAAAAGATTTTGGGCCTTAATTTTTCTGCTCGCTGGCGAGATTTGCCAGTCAGCTGTTAACTTCTCTGCTGCGCTGCAGCTGGCGCGGTGGCGGAAAACCTCCGGTGTGGCGAGGGATGAAACTGCTTTTTCTGTCTGGCGTGGCTGTCGTGTTTATTGTCGGTCAGTCAGTAATGCTGCAGGCAGGGCAGGTTGCTTCTGCTGCCGAAGCTGCCTGGGGCTGCTCTGGTGATGGAGGCACTGTAGGATGGAGCTGAGAGTTTGGGTGGGCAGGGGGTGCCACGGCGGCGCCGGGGAGGGGCCGGGGCCTCCTTTGCGGCGCCCTCCGCCCCCTCCCCTGCCCGGCTGCAGCGGGAGCGGCAGGAATTTGCCCCCTCCTGGCTCAGGTTGCAAGCCCCGACCGAACCGGGGAAGCGAGGGTCAGGGCTATTCATTGCCTATCTCTTCCTCGGGCCATTTATAACCTGGTCCTCCCCGGCTAGCTGACTGTGGTCCAAGGAAGTGATTGATATGAGAGATTCAAAGGTTTTATTGCTCTCTAAATACGGTTTAAATGTTCGGTTTGTTTGTTTTATTAAAAAAAAACCAAACAAAAACCCAACCAAAAAGCTAATTTGGCACACCGTGCAGAACTGGAAATGCAGATTGATATCTTTGAGGATCAAAATAACGATAGATCAAAACTGTCTGAAGAGCAGCACTGCTGGAACTAATGGGTTTAGTGCTGCGTGTGCCCTGCTCCCCTGGCAGTAACACACAGCCATGCCCTCCACTGGGGTGCTGGCGTGGCGCAAGCAGGGACAATCACAGTTCCCTGTGCTGAACAACCAGAATCACAGAATAGTCTGAGTTAGAAGGGATCCACCAGGATTGAGTCCAGCTTTTAGCCTTGCACAGGACACCCCCAAGAGTCATGCCATCTGCCCAAGAACCTTGTTCAAACACTTCTTGAACTCCCTCAGGCTTGGTGCTGTGACCATTTCGCTGGGGAGCCTGTTCAATGCCCAACCACCCTTTGGGGGAAGAACCTTTTTCTAAAATCCAACCTAAACCTCCCCTGGCACAACTTCAGGCTTTTCCATCAGATCCTGTCCCAGATTGCAAGAGAGAAGAGATCAGTGCCACTGATCTCTGGATCAGGGATGGGCATTACATCAGCCAGGGCCAGTCCACCATCAGCCGTGGGGCACACTGATACACAGGCAATGTGAATAAAAGCACCGTGAGGCAAACACTTTTCTCTGGAGCTTTGCCACCATTTGTGGCAGCACTGTCCACACTGGGGAGTGGAAGAAGCCGAGCAGGGGTTCACTGGGCCCCTGCACCCTGCACTTCTCTGCCCGCAGGAGGGGCTGCACACCAAGAGTGCAGCAGGGGTGACATCTGGGGCAACTTTTCTGAAAAGAGATGCGGCTTTCCTTTAAGGAGCCATTTGTTTGTTTCACTGATGCTCAGAGGAAAAATTAAACTTGGGTAGTCAGAGAGTATTCTGAGTCAGAAGGGGCCCACGTCCCTTCTGTGTCATCAAGTCCAGCTCTTCACTGAATGGCCCCTACAGGGATCGAACCACAGCCTTTGGTCTTATCATCACCCTGCTCTGGCCAACTCAGCAAAGATGATAAAAAATTGGGCACATCACAATTTTCCAGGACCACTCGGGCTTGCCCTCCTAATGATCAAGTAAATCATACTACTAAATAACAAACCACCTTGAAGCAGTCATATTTACAGAAGTATTTGAGAGGGAATAAAATTTTAATAACAAGTTATTCTTCTTGAATTGTTGGAGCTTTTGAGTGGTGTTTTACTTCATCTCTTACAATTTCTTTTGAATTTCTGAGTGCTGACAAGACAGAACTTTTGAAAAATACTCAGCAGAATTATCTGCTTGTGTTTATTTGGAAGGACAGCAAAGACCTTAATGCTAAAAAGTCCTTCAACAAGATTAATGATTGCTGGATTCCAATCTTGCAAACACTTGTTCTTTAAAGTAAGACCTGTTCATGTAAATAAAGATTTCAAGATTAGGACCTTAAACATGCAGCTTTTGTAACAAAATGGTCTTCTGCTTTAGTCTGTCCTTGGGTGAAGTTCCACATGGACTTGATGGGATATTTTTTCCTTGTGTTATGACTATAGCTTTACTACTTAAAAATACTTTTTTGAAAAAAAGAACTGATAGTCTATGGGTTTTTTTCTTTATAAAAAACTCAAAGAGTAGAGCATATGTATACTTTATATACTATAAATGAAATAGATACATTTCCTCACAACAATGGGTTTGCTCTAATGGAAATAAAGTCAAGCAATCTTTCTCAACACAGGTCACACACAATATGTCAGTTTTTCGGTCTCTTTGGGTGAGTTGTGCAAAGCTTTTACAAGTTTTCTGTCTGTAGTTTAGAACAGCATAATTAAACCCAGTATTTTTTACATTCCTAAATATAAAATGTACTTCCAGGCTGTCAGCAGTGTTTAATGATTCACCCCTCTGGGACAGTCTCTCCTGTGGGACGAGTTTGGTGTAATGATACATTTGACTATGATACATTTACTATGTATTGACTATGATGCATTTATGTCAGTTGCTCCTTCCTCCCCCATCAGATCCCGCTTGCTGGAATCTCTTGGTTTTTTCTGATAACATTTTTTACTGGCAAACAATTTTTTTTAGATCCATAAGTTATGAAAGGAGTTTTTACAGACAACCTAAAGTTGCTTTGATTGTTTCAAAATAGTGCAGGAATTAAAGGCTGCTTTACTTTTATTGCTGCCTTCAAATAGGTGGCACGTGCTTTTTGAAAGTGTTTTTCAAGCCGAAGTATTTAATGTTTCTAGTACAAAGTATGTTGCTTTTCTGTAGCTTTAATTAATCCATGTGTGCCTTATATTTACATATTTTCAGCTAAACACAGGGCTGTTTTACAGAATGTACTGTTCTTTAAATATACATGCTAGATAACTGGAATATTTAGATGAGGTTTTGTATGAAGCTAGCTACTTATTTTAACCTTTCTATGTAAAATTATTTGACCGTTTTTAACGTTAATGTTAGATATTGCTTTTACAATGCCAAATGGAAGAAACGCTTTTCACAAATCTCAAATCTTGGAGAGCCCAGTAATTGCCATTCCATACACCAGTGCATAATTTGGTTGATAGATATTAAACTTTTCACTGCTGTTGCTTGAGCCCCTGCATTATTCTGCATGGTTATTTTTAAATTAGGCAAGTATCTCTATTAATCTTGAAGAAAAAATTGTTTGCTGAAGATATGATCCATGCTAGGCTTTTGTGATTGTTTGGTTTGGTTAAGTTTCTTTTTTGTTGTTGTTGTTTTTGTGCTGGCTTGTTTGGTTTGGGTTTTGCTTTTGTTTTTTCTTCTCCTGGATGAAATCCTTGCTTGTTACAACTCTGCAGTTTCATTACTGCCTTAAGCCAGTAACTGTAGACTTCTGCTACAAGAGGCTATCCTTCCCACCCCTTCCTCCACCCTGGCCTCATGTTCCCACCCAGACTCCCATGTCAATTCCACTGCTTTGTAGCTGCAGGAGTTACAATACTTTGCTCCTTAAGCTGAAAACTAGTAATATATTTTCCATGCTTGGGTTTAATTTGTATCATGAAACTCATAGGACTTTGGCTTTGCTGCATGAAAGATTGAGCTAATTTGAGGAAAGCACTAGAGGCATGCAGCCTGAGGAAATGCAGAATACACCATTCCATTTGGTATCAGCGCAGTGGTGGAGTGTAATTTTTGATGAACTGAGCCAAAATAAAATGGGAGGTCTTTTTCTCCAAACTTCTTGTTGCTCTCCTTGATTTAACATGCTAGCTAGGAGAAAAATGGCAGAGCAGGATTTTGGACAACTGCGTCTCATGGAGCTGCCACCTCTGTTGGTGTGTGCTCACTGTGCCTGCACATACAGTGCCTGTATCAATGCAGGGCTTGGTCTGGAATTCATTCCCTCAGAAAGAGATGTTAAGAGTCCAGTCCTGCAAATAGTGGATTTGTCTGCTTCTGTAACTTTTTAAAGAAATAGGGTGAGTTTCCTGTTGGCAACATTTAATTTGTGGCTGCCCTTCTGGTGTGTAACTTGCAGGTATAATTGAGCTGTCTGCTTTACTGGGCACATCTTTTCCTTAATAGTACAGGAGGATCATGTTAAGTTCCCTGGAAGTGTCTCCGTGATCTGAACTTTCTTAGTAGACTCAATGTAATGTTTATTAACTGATCTCAGTGGCTACTTCAGCTAATGTTCAGCCATGAGTAGCTTCTCTCTTGATGTCCAAACTGCTTCAAAGCAAGCTGTAGTAGTAATTTTCATTCCTCTTGTAAGGACATCTGAAAAGTATTTTCACTGAAATAAACTGCTGAATTGTCCTGAATGTTGTTAAAAATGTTTCTTAAAGAAATACTTCTCATGTGCGTGCACATGTTTGTCATTCATGGTGTAAGTTCAATGCAGCAAAGCACTGTGCCACACTTAGAAAGTCACTTGGATTTCATTGGATCTGGCTGCTGATGAGTGAAGTCTGGAGCTGAGCTCTGTGCAGGACTCCCTTGCATGACAAATTGCAGGATGGGTCCTCAGTTTGTCTGAGGGCAAGTGGGACTGAGTTCTGTCGGTACAGGGACGATGAAATTATGCTGGGTGCTGCATACATGTAGTGTGGGCAAATTTAGTAGATACATTAAAACATGGAGTTCTGCTTGCTGCTAATTTAACATGTAATCAGAAGGATTTTGTATTTTAGTTGTCTTGAGATTATTTATTGACACAAGCTGTGCTGTGACTGGCTTAGGAACACTGTACTACAGATAGAGCATAGTTCTACTTAATGTATGATAGTGTTCACTCCTTCCCCAAGGAGGTTGGTGAGGAGGTAACACAGATGTAAATAAATTGAAGGAGCCTTTATTTATATACATATAGTCTCTATTGCTTGTGTGATATATGTGTATATATACAGAAACACACACATATATATGTGTATGTGTGTGTGTAATTTCTGTCCAAGCGAGTGGCTTCAGGCAGCATAGGAGCTGTTTTTAATTGAGAAAAATGTATGTCCCGACATTTTGGGAAATATTTTTCTCATACATAGAGAGAGATTGCCAGTGATGAATGAAGTCTGTCCAGTAGCAAATCTCTGTGTAATTGCATTTGATCAGGATCTTCACAATGAGGTTGTCTTTCATCTATAAAATTTCAGATGGTTAGAATTTCTATCTGCTTTTCTTATAAATGCACCTAGATGTGTATTTTAGAAAGAAAAACTGCTAAACTGAAAAACATTTTCTTCAAGTGCAACATGTAAGAGAAGATTATTACACTTTTCAGTAACCTTCATTTACTACATGGATTAATGGTTGATTAAAGTAATTTGGCAGTTTCTCTTGCAGACAATAATCTGTGTACCTTGTGGGCTGACATTACATGCGCAGTCTAAGCTGATCACAAGTTACCTTAATACAAGGCTGACCAAAGTAGGTATGGATGTTTCTGGTACACAGATAAGAATCAGGAGACTATCAATATTGGGCATATTGTAACAAATTAAATTATTTGGCAAATGATTCTAGCAAGGGGTGAGTTAAGTGAACAAAATACTACATGTCTTTATTTTAGTAGGTTGTTCGTCGAATCATTATTGATTTCCAAATTTCAGATAGTTATAATAAGTTACAACACTGACATGAAAAGTAAGCAATTTTTTTTCCCCCAGGGATTGGGGGAGGGTATGTTGCAAACAAATGAAAAATTGAATATAAGAAAGAAAAAGCTGTGTGTGAGAAAACATTTTTGAAAGGGGTATCAGTTGTAAAATAATACTTGAAAAACTACTATGAAATGTAAATTTATTTTCCATTTAAAGGTATTTGCATAGCACAGAGGTTTTTTTTATTTAACAAAATCAAACAATGTCTGCCCTTTCTGAGCAAATATATATAAATCACTAATTGCAAGGGGAGTCTGTATAAACTTATTTTCTATTCCATCAGATTAGCATGTGTGAGTCAGCATTTTACAATAAACTCTAGATTTTTTTACCAATAGGATATAACTCACAATAAATAAATAATTTCCAAATTGTTGCTGGAAATTTGTGGCAGTTGACTGAGGAAGATCTTTTCTTTAATTTTTTTTTTAAGTTCTCAGGTAGTGATAAAGACATGCTATTTCATGAGGGCTGAGAAAAGTGCTGTTGTAGACTGTAGGCATTTCTGCTGGCTTCCCTTCATGTCCTGTGGGTGCCCCTCCTCCATTTTGTTTTCTTTTTTCACAAGTTTTCTGGTTGTGCTCTCTCTTGACCTCACTGTGTGAGCTTGTAGCCACACAGGACACTGGCAAGATGAGAAAACACTGTTGGATTAAAACAAGAGTGCACAAGTCAGGAAAGAGTCTGCAAAGGCAGCAGAAGGAAAGTGGAGGTCTGCAGATTTTTTCTACAAAATAATGCAGTAGTCTTAAAACAGGGCTTGAGTTTTGTACAGATTGTTTGACATTTAATTTTGAAAGATGGCACAGCTATTTGTGAAAAATCCCTAAATAGATTTCGTTAAGATCTGTTTTTTCTCTTGTGATTTGTTATTACAATTCAGAAAAAATAAGACTAGAGAACTAAGAATAAGCACTCCCAGTCCAAAAAGACAAGCAAGCACCAAATAGAAGGATTATTTTCTTTATAATTTTTTTGCATCATAAACAAGTTTCCCCTACATAAACCTTTGAAAAAAAAATGACACAATTTAAATATTAATTTGGGCTTGCAAAATTATGACTTTTATTTATTCCTAAGATGTGACATCTCTGATCTGTGTATAAATATGCTTCTTTATTGAGAAGTTGACCATAACTTAGTGTTTTGTAATAATGATATTACATTTTTATATATCTATTTATATTTGTAATAATTTATATATTATATATATTTAACCTGTTTCTTGGCATTAGTATTCTAGGTTCCATGTTTTGTAGAATAGTGTGTCCAAACACAAAATGTAAGCAGAGATACTTGTACTTTTATGATAAAGTGTGCTTATTCCTGCCTAGTGGGTACATGGTGAACCTCTTCAAAAGTGTTTTAGAAAGTGCTTCTTGAGACAAGCATAAGAAACTTTAATTCCTCTTGTCCTTATGTCTCCAAAGTCATACCCATCTTTAGTTTGATTTACATCTTCCCTTTGACAGGATTTTAACATTACCATTTGTTAACCTTGTCATACACGTGGACACCAGGGAATGTGTTCTGTAGTTGGTACTTCATTTCCATGTTTATCAGTCATGGTTCACTATGCACAGTGAGGAGAGGCATTCACAAGTTTTGTGAATATCTGATAACAGAATTTCCATAATACTGGGTTCAGTGGCTTTGGGCAAGTCTTTTAAGAGACAGGAAGTGGCATTACTTTATTTTGCTGTACCTGTGGGTCTGATTTTTTACGTCTGACTACGAATTCAGTTTCTTGGCAGCTGATTGCCAATTATATTAAAAAGTAGCACAGAGTTTTCTCTCAGGATCCAGAGATGAGCAAGGAGCACTGCTGAGCTGTGCTCACAGATACCAGGGTACAGGTTCTTGCTTAAATTAAGGCAGGGGCCAGCTATATGTAATTTCTGCAAGCACTTGCCCGTGCAGTAACAGAAGCTCTCCCAGTTAACAAACCAGTATTGCTCATTCTGTGGGCTTTAAGGCTGCATCTAGTGCTAAATAACCGTAGGTCGGGAGCCGGCTGAGGCAGCAGAGTGTGATCCTCCCATCATGTCAGAGGCTGCATGTTGTTCCCTATGTTGGTTTTTTCTCCTCCCCACAGCAACTGCTACTGCATTTGCCACACAGGAGGACATTCCCCTGTCAGCAGACAGAGCACAGCCACCCTCTCTTTTGGGAATGGGGCAGAAGTGGAGAAGGAAAGAATGTTGCTAGATGAATGTTAAGTTCTGCTGCGCCACTTTGCTTCAGAAGCAGGGAATGATGCCCAAGCTCTTGATTAGAGGCATGAATGTAGCCTGAGACTGCAGAGACTTGAGATGGGTGCACATCTGTCTGCCAGCAGATGCTGGCAGGAGCCGGTGAATCACCATGTTTGTGGTAATGGTAACATCTTTGTAACTCACACAGGTTCGTTGAATTGTTAAAATTTATTTATCACTGTTAATGTTCTCCTCACCTTTAAGTTTAACAATAACAGATTGCAGAGATGGGTATTTTTGTTCCCTTTCCAAAAGGAGTAGGACATAGTGAATTTTAGAAGATGAAGCGCACTACAGTGGGTATGTAAACCCACATAGGGATTAGTCTGTACCTGGTTAAGGGCAGCTGTGCAATAGGTCCCCCCCTGGACAGGTGGGATAGAGGCATTTGGCCACAATGTGGTGGCTTGAACTGCAGGTGGAAGTGTCCTGAGCTGTGTCCTGTTTAATGTGATTGAGCAAAGTACTTGTGCCAAGCGGGAGGTAACAGCAATTCGCTCGGCACACGTGCAAATGCCATGTGTGGATGCACTGACTCATGTTAATGTAATTACCTCACTGTAATTGAGTTAAGTACAATTGATTTAACAGTAGTGAAGATGAACCCACAGTTACAGTCTAAAATGTGAGTACATATTTGATTGTCAGGTTTACTGTTTCTTGCAGGAGGTTGAAATTTTTCTTCATAATACAGTGAATGAAGAATGTGCTTAACTTTAACCCCATCCACACTCTGAGTGGAACTTAGGATGGTAGTTTTTGTTTTCTTGCATGTATTTTCCAAATACTATGTGAGCTACACCTTTTGCAGAGCAGGAGGAATCAGCACAGTGTGCTCAGCACCATTTTATTTATCAGCTGCTCTGTAGGCTGGGTTCTGATACTGACATAGAATGTCTTTTCTTGTCACTTAATTGCTTTTTGGGGGATCTCATGGCAGTAGTTTTTAGAGCCCTGTGGTTCACTGCTCCACAAACTTGATCTTTTCTCAGAAATTTCTTCCATTCCTGCTTTATATTAGTTCCTAGCTGCTAAGAAGCTCAACTATTTACTCAGACTTAATCCAACAGTACTTGCCATCTCTAGTTCAGTATGTTAGCACTTACTAATCCATGATTTTAGAGGCAAGAGAAGTGTGAAGATGTTATGAGAAAGGGGTTGAAAAAAATTAATGTCTTGATTGGCTCATCAGTTACTAAGCTTACCAGATCTTAACTGTATAGATTTGATATATTATGTTAATACAAACAAATTTACTTCCCAATGAAGTGCAAAGTGCACATTGATTTTTTTTTTTAAGAAGTCCTGAGGTGGTCTTTGTAATTATTGATAGAAAGGCTTTGTCACAAATTCCAAATTTTCCATGAAGAGTTCATCTGTGTCCCTCTGAGTTCTGACCACAGTGTGTGAATACCTAAATAAAACATCCTGCAAAGAAAAATATTTTGAAATTTCTTTTAATTACTAAACTATTTATCTTTTAAAACTAAATTTAACTGATTCTCTTCGGGTCTGATTTGATGTAGTTTAGCACATTTAGATTCGCTGCATCAGAAGGAGAAGTCTTTCTTTGCACCTTCTGTGCTGGCCCAGGATCCAGCATTAAGCAGTTCAGCAAGCTAAACTTGTTTTAAGAACAAAACACACACAACCCTACCTTTTTATTTATTTTAAATTAAATTAGTGTGGACATTGCTACCTAAATTAATGATGACTCAGATGATTGCCAAACCTGGTACAGTGAGTGGAGGAAAGAATCTGCGTCCCCAGCGGGGAAGAGCAGAAGGGAGCTTCTCCTTTTTCCTGACAAGGACATTGTTTAAATTAAAATTTATGTTAATGAGTTTATATGGTTTTAGTTGTGTTGTCATATCAGAAATAGTTTCCGAAAACAGGATATTCTGAAAATAGGATACTTTGTATGTATCTACATATAGATATCCATATCCCTATCTTTGTCTACACATACTGGTGGAATTCTGTAAGATATTATAGATTCAGGCTGCTGTTCAAAGAGCCAACTATTTTTATTTTATGATCGGTTCATTTGCAATGGGTTGGTTGGTTTGTTTTTAAGAATTGGAATGTCACATTTGGCCAAAAAACTTGCCTGGATAGCTTTTCGTATTAACTGTAATGGAGCAGAAAAATATCAGGGACAAACCCACAATATTCCATACAGTTGTGATTACAGGTTGTTACAGCCTAAAATAGAGTTAGTATATCTTAAAAATCTAAGCACATTATTAAACGTATTACCATTTCTTTATTAGAAATTCCAATTAAGTCCTGAAGTTGAAGCATGTTAAGGAAGCTAAGAATAGTCTTGGTGTTTAGATGATTGAGTCAGAAGGTTTTCAACACTTGGGAGTAGGCTGTATCAGAAATGATGCAGCGCTACTATTTGACGTAGAAAACCACAAAACAGGTGCAGCAAATATTTCTATATATATCAGGTCATTAATAACACATTCTGGTGGGTGAGAGCTCTTCAGATTTCAGAAAAACACCATTGATAGCATCTATCTAGTGGTGATAGTTTACATGGCGAGATTTGGTGGGTGAAGCTCCTGTTGGCTCCTCTGACTTTTATCCTGGTTTGAAGCATGGAGCCATGTTGACCAGCCAAAAAAGACTTCTTTTCTATGAATTTAAGGGCCCAGATAGTTGTTCAAACACCATTAATGGTAATTGAGATGAAGCTCTGTGTGAATCTTTGTATAAATAAAACCAGTGTTTTGCCTTTATGTCCTACTGGGGCGCGAATGCAGAAAACCAACCATGCAAGGGAAGGATCTCTCTGTGTTGAAATAAACTAGTGACATTTGAACTGCAAGCAATCCAGACCTTCAGCAGGCAAGCTGGGCTCTGTATTTACAGAAACTTTTTACAATACTTAAAAACTTGTCCAATCTGAAAAAAAATTCTCCCTAAACAGGGAAGCATCATGTATTAGCAAGCACTGAGGCAGGCTGCATTGGTAACCTGGCCAGCCTCTCCCAGGCTGAATCCATGACCTGGCTGCTTCCTGGCTCTGAGTCATCCTGTCTCTTGTAAAAGGATCCTGTGATGTTCCTGCTCATCAAGTGCAACTGGGCTCACAACTGCCATTTTTTTGCCTTAAGAGCAGTGATGTGTTAATCAGTGACCAGAAATGACCTTCAAACAGAAGTATAATTTTTATAGAACTAAAAGCAACAGAGGGGAAAGCATCTTAAAATCACAAGTCACAGAGCATGTGACTGAAGGGCAGCGCTGTGTGATTTCCCATTTTCTCTAGGTGGCTGCAATGGAGTCTCTTTGGGCCAGTCCATCTTTCTAGTTTCTGAGCAGGGACCCTGCCCTTTCCTTTGAGAATGACCTTTCTCATTCTTCAGTGTTAGTTTCTTACTTTTTCCACCTAGAAGATCCATGTTGCTTTATCCAGGATACTAGGATTTGTCCCAGTTGTTGCATGTTGCTTTGCTGGGCTGTTCATATGAGAGCGCTGCTGGAGAGCTCTCTGTCACTGTCCTGGCCGTGTGCTTACTTGACTGATCATACACAGCCAGTTCTATGTCCTTTTCACCAGACAACAAATGGCTTTGCCACTGGTTTTGATTTTATATGTGATAAGCCCTCATTATCTATCATATCAGGCAATGAGGAATGGATTGGATAAGAGTTATTTCCTGTGACTTAACTATCTGTGAGTACACTCATAGTATGTTTTCTTTGATGAGAAAGATGCCCGTTTTTCTTCTACGCCCTTTGGAACACAGGGAAGCAATATTTTTAGGTTTTGAAAGCTGCATTGATGGGAAAGCAGTCAATCCCCATTTTTGCTCTAAGAAAGCTTCTCACTCACGTTATGTCATTTGAGAAAAAATACCTGGTCTTAAAGCTGTACTTGATATCACTGTGATGATTTTTATTTCTTTAATTCTCTTCTAAACAGCTGAATTGAAAATATTTATATTTTACTGATATGGGACTAATTCTTGCATCTTCATGTATTCCTAGTTGCTTACAGGAGTGAAACCTGAGTTCTTGAGCCTGTAAAAATTGTGTCTCTTCCATTTCTGCATCTGTTTTTATGGTGTCTCTTCTCTATGTATTTAAATGTGCTAACTGCCAGCAGCTGTCCTTCTCTCACTTTTAAAGTTTCCCAGGTTTGTTGTTAGCTTCAGGGGCTTATTTCTCTGGAAACACTTGAGTGTGATTAATCAAGTTACTATGTGTTAACTATTAAAAAAAACAACAATCAAGGCTTTATTTTTTTTTTTTTTGTATTCTTGACTTTCTATTTTCCTGTAAGCATTTTTTTTTTAATTTCTTATCTCAAAAATATCTTGCCTGTCTATATAACAGATGTCTATGCACCTGGAAACTGAAACACCTGAAAAACATTCCCATGTTTATAGAACAAAGCCAGCCATAAGAAATCCCACGTGCTATATGAACTGCAGAAACCTGACAGGTGACTAATCATGAGCATAATCTTATGATTTCCTTGCTTTCTTAAAATAACTGATATTGGCATGAAATGATGGTCACACCTAAGTGCTATGGGACATGCAAGAGGACCATGTAGCTATAAAGAAAAAAGCTGGTTTGCTAATTTATCCTTAAGATCAGTTGAATTGAACTGTTTAGGAAAGTGAGACAAATTATGTCAGATTGGTCTCAAAATCAGTCACTCTCCTGAGTTTTGTGTTGTTTTGTTAGTCTGGTTTGGGATTTTTCTCCTCTGTCTCTGTCCACGAGTACATTTTGCTCATGAGTAGAGTGTTTGCCAAGCCTACACAGTCCTGTAGCCCATAATCCTTACTGTTCTTGGAGGAGGTGGTTGTTTGTCTGTGGTTCCTTTTCTCTGGTAGTTTTTCACCAGGGTGTGGAAACACATTCCAAGTACAAGTCATGCCCATGGTGTCCAGTCTGCTGACCAGCTGTGCTGTGTCACAGTGCCTGTGGGTACCTTGCTGCACAGCCTGCCAGCTCTTTGTGCAGTACTTCATGCAACCTCACATCCACTCTTGGAGAATCAACTCTGTTCTCTGACACGGAAGAGGTAGTACAAAGCTTTGTGATCTTCTTCCTGCTCTGTAAGGTGGTTGTCTGCTTCTGGAATTAATGCACTACTTCTTTGTGGATACAGACATTACTGTGTTTTTGAGCCTTCAAAACACCTAAAAAGCAGATTTATCAGGTTAAATTTGTTGGCATAGTGAACAGAATTGCAGTATGTTAGCATTTACTAATCCATTATTTTTTGCAAGAGCTCTACCACAAAATATTTTCTTGGACTGTACCTGTCTAATTAGACATATTTATTGTGTTATCCTATTGCTGAAACTTCTTTTTCCAGAGGAGACCGTAGCATCACTTTGATTTGTTATTTTTGGTTAGTGAGATTCTTATCTGCTCATCTGTTTATGCCTTTTGTCCTTTATGTGTTCTAGAAGAGAAAATGAGATTCATGATTGTTCATGTTCCCATCTGACCAAGGCAGGCAGGTTTGCTCACCAGTTTATCCTCTGTACAGCCCCATGGCTCTCAGGCCCCCTCTTGCACCACAGCAGGGGGACCTACAGTCAGAATCTGTATTTCCTCCCTCTTATTTCATGGATGAACCAACAAATGTCAGACCCTGATCATCCCGTTCTTACCTGTAGCAGCTTTGAGTCCCCACCTGAAGATGGAGATAGCTTTTGACTGAATGTGCAAAATCTGATTGGGATTAAAAACTGTGTTCTCCAGCTATCCACATCTGGTGGAAATAGAGCACAGCTATTTCATGTAACTGTTTCACCTACCATCTTTTACCAAAGCCTGAGTCATTCCCACACTAGGTGATTGCTCCTGATTAACTTCCCTGCATCTTCATGGCTACTTATAGCTATAACTGAGAGTCAAAGACTGTATAAATGGATGTTGGCCCATGCTCAGGTGAATCTATCTCAGGGTAATCATTAGAGCTAATTTAAGGAGTGCTTGAGCGCTTGGTCAGAAGTCTTCCTTCCCCTGTAGCTTTCTTCCTGATCCTGCTTGCTTCCTCTCCCAATGGATACCTCTGTGGGAGCTGTTGCTGCAAGAACTGCTGGGCGTATGCATCTGGTATAGATGCTGCCTGGATCTAAAAAAGCTTTTGTGGTTACATACTGCAACATACCTGTTCTGCCATAGTGCAGTATGGACAAGAGACATCTGCAGATTAATGTTTTCTGCCAGCAGGAGCTTCCTAGCTAACCTTTATTGTACTTTGTAATGGACACTTTGTGTGGCCTAGTGTTTAATTTGGTTGCTGTTTGATTGATGGATTTGATGAAGCTAGGTTATGGAGTTGGCTTTAAATTACATGCATGTTTTCACATGCTCACACACACATATACAAACTGTGATAAGGGAGTACTCAGTTTGTGCAGTCAAGGAGGAACACATAGATGATACTGAAGCTGAATTCACACACCTAACAAGTCTATAACCCTTTTTTATTTCCCTCACTTTAATTTGTACTCACTTGATTTTTAAGATCACCTACTACCTGCCCCCTTCTATTCCATAATGTGTTGTGCTTTCAGCTACAAATGGCTGCATCTTACATAGTAGCCAGAAAGTAAATGTTGTATGGTCATATGTCACTGAAAGGAGTCTAGAAAAAGAAATAATGCACAGAACTTATTGTTTCCCACAACTCAGCTGGGTTTCTTGCATGATAGTTACTATATGATGTAGCTCTGATTTTAGCCTTTGTAGCTTTTATCTTTCAAACACGCTAAGAAAAAATGAAGCCTGAAACTTGTTTACTTCTGGTATTAAAAGCAAACAGCTCAGGGAGCAGGCCACTTTTATTGGACCTGTAAAGGAGTAATATAAATGGTAGATATTTCAGGCTGCGTGTTGCTTATTATGGATTTCAGGTTTTTGGGGGTACTGAGCTGTTGGTGTGGGTAGGAAAGGGGAGGGCTGGAAGCTTTCAAAGATGTTACGGCTGTCTGTGAGAACAGACCATTACACTAATGCAGCAAAAAGACTGAATGGAAACATAACTATGTTATAGTGGGAAAAAAGAAATTTAATATAGTTCTAGTTTTTAATCACATATGAAGTGTAATGTTAGGAGGAAAAAAAATCTTCAGCCAGAACTAGGAGGAATTATATAATTATGGCTGAATCTTACTACAGATGGATACAATCAAAATAAATTTCTTGGAAATTAAGAAAACATAAATACTGCAAAGGCTGGTCTTGTGATCCCTTGGCCGGGAAAGGGTGTCTGGAAGACAAAATACTCAATCATTGTTTGTGCTCCCTTTGTCAGCCAGGATCTGTGCCCATGACAGGCAGGGGAAACCTGAGTGTGCCATACATGCCACCAGTGCCCTGTGAAACATCAAGCTTCTAGTATTGAAAGAAGGACAGATCATGGGAGGATGTTACTAGGTGAGACAGATAAACCATAAATGTGTGTTTGGAAGGATTTCTCCTATGGATTGTTTGCCTTACAACTGCATCAGAACTAGTCATCTGCCTGGGTTTCATAATGAGATGTGTCTGGCGTGTCTGAGGTGTAATCAACCCACAAAGCAAACACATTCAGAATTAGCAGGCTGATACTTCTGGGTCTGCTCTCCTCCATGAGTGTTGATGGGAGCTGTGTCAGCAAATTGCAAGAGGAAGGACTTGTCCTTAAGGAACCCCTTTGTGTCTTCCCGCTGCAGCTGGTCTGACCCTCTTTCAGGAGGCCTCAGAAAACATTTGCATTCTTTGCCAGAGCATGCTAAAATTAGGACATAAAAATGACAGATTCAATAATGGAGTCGTAAATAGTATTTAAGTAGTCTTGTATTCTCTGCAGTCTGAGATGCAGCCAACATTATTGTCATTTGATTGATGCAGTTGTATGCATGATGTTCCAATTTCACAATTACTTCCTACCTAAATAAACATAATCATAACCATAGCAATAAAACAGTATTTTAAAAGTAAAGTTTTTCAAGGATTTCTTAGTACCCCTCCAATACCTATGCTAACATTAAACAATTTATCTTTTAGAATTTAAATCCTTAGTCCTCTTCCATAAAAATCACTTTAATCTGCCTTCCATTTACTTGAGAAGGGTTTTGCCTTAAATGCCGTTTTCTCATTTTTAACACTGTAAATTCAGAGATGTTTCATTGAAACACAGGTTGTGTCTTTTGTAACAGAATATACAATTTATAACAGAAGTAGCTCCAAACCAACAATTTCTGTCACTTTTTTACATCCAGCTGTTTAGGGAACTTGTTCACAGTAAAGTTAAAAATTAAATATTCTCCCAGATACTAAGTTAAAAGTGCTGCTAAGTTCGTTACTTTTTGACTCCTCAGTGCTATCTCCTCCCACTGCTGTGTATTTCTAAAAAATAGTTTAATTTTAAGTCAGCCAGTCATTTCCTGTTACATCCAGTTAGACATTTATTACTAGTTTCACTGCTATCTAGTACCTTGGTTGTCATGTATTTAGATAATCTGCCACTCCCTTCCCTCAAAAAAAAAAAGGTTAATATTTGAAGTATAAAATAACCTTGTGCTTATTCTTCATCCAAACAAAGTAGGTTCTTTTGTTCAGGTATCTGAATACCTAATAGATATTTGTAATTCTGATAAAATTGTATCAAATGAAAATATAGCTGCCTATAAATTGGTAGAACTGATGTCATGCTAGATTATCTCGTTCAAAAAAAAAATCTAAAAATTGAGTAAATGTGTATAACCTGCTGTACAAGAATAGCTAAGGAAGCCATAATTAAGGAATCATAGAAGTACTAGGGACCTTGAATCATAAGTTAGGAATTGTTTGTATAGTATAAATGTTGCTGTTAATTTTGCTTTTATTGTAAAGGGAAAAGGGTTTTCATCTTATAGTACAGATCATGCTGTGAAAAGAACTAACCACACCAAATAAAAATCTCAGCCTTAATAATTTTCAAAAATTATTGCTTGTTTTATAAGCAACAACATTTGAACCCACCAAATTTGTCAGATATTCTTGTTTTATTCTTGTGTGTGCATGGCAACTTAGATTTTAGAAAACAGATATTCCAACCAGTATTTTATTTGTGTCTTTTGCTTGTATATTGGCATATTAAGTAAATGGAATTAAAAACTAGATGGTAAATATAGGTTCTGACCTCCAAATGGTTTAGCAGCATTGATGTATTGTGAATGTACTGTGGATGTACTGTGCATTGATGTACTGTGGATGGCTTCTTTTGTCTTTTGTGTAGGATCTTGCACAGTGCAACATGAGTCCTTGGTGGGAAGCGAGGACATCTGTACCATAGAAGTAAAAACTATATTTGCCCAAAAGCTGGTGAATAGTTCAAGAGAGGTGTCTGTTTACAAGAGAATGTATTTTTTTATCTTGGAATTGCTTAGAGCATTGGTACTCTCAGCTGGCTAAAATACCATGCATGTTCACTTACTCCCTCGCTCCCTGGCTCAAAAGAGCTTTCAAGCAGACAGTGTTTTTCTCTGAAGAGTTAGAAGAGGTCATTGAAGCATGGAGGAGCTTTGCACTAAAGCAGCTGATAGTAGTTTTCAGAAAACATTCTCTGCATCATGATCTCGGGTTTCTGAGGTGAAGTTGCAGTCACGGTGATGGGCTGGCAGGCTCCAGTTTTCAGCCTGGAGAGGCTGGAAGTGATATGAGGACAGTTTTTCTGACTGCAGCCCATAGGTAGCTGGGGAGGAGGAGAAAAAAAGGAGGTAGGGGCAGGGGTGGACTGCCAGCCTGGCCCAAGTCAGCATTGATCTGTAAACCTTCATTCTGCTCCCAGCATTTGGCTGGGAAGAGGGGGCTTGTCTGGGGCTTTGAGAACCTGTAGATGCTGTAACTATCCATCACTTATTTTTCACAGCTTGGTTTTGGCTTCAGTCCTCAGCCAGGCCATTGCCCTAGCCCATTCCTTGTAAGGTAACAGCCCTGGTTTTTTTGGCATTACCCAGCCCTTCCACAACCCTGCCCCTGGCCTGCTGAGAAAGTTCAGTTGCTATATTCCATCAGGATCCAACAACCATGCACTCTCTTACCTCCTTCCTTACCGCCCCAGAGTCCTACCTCAATTTACCACTCACAAGTAAGATTCTTTTTGTCCTGACTGTTAGCCTGTATCTACAAACATAACTTGCTACCCTTGCCCTAATCTTCTGTTTCCCTTTTGGACTGCAGAATTGTTGGTGGGTACCTGTTACACTACGCTTCAGGAAGAAAGAGGCAGGTCGGGATAATTGGGTCAGGATAATTTTGCCACGAGAACAGGGTGAGATGAACAGGTTCAGGACTCTGTGTGTATGCTGATTTGCTGATTCATTGGTTTAAAATGCAGGGGGTTTCTGGTGTCAGCCTGTGGCTCCTGTAGCTACCCACAGTGTTAGCCATTCTTCTGTTTACCAGTGGAGTGTGAACCACCTAGTTTTCTCATGTGGGGAGTTACAAAAGGTGGATAAACTGCTTCCTCAGAATTTCCCTGGTACTATTTTGCAGCTGGTATACAATTAAAAATTTAAAAACAGCTTCCTCAGAGATTGATGTTAAGGATCTATAGTAAGAAAACATGACTCAGGCCACTTTCATGCAGAGGAAGGGAAAGGTGCATGTGCAGAGAGACGTCCTGCTACATTTGAATTAGCAGATCAACATCTGAGCCTAATTCATTTTTAATCATATGCAGTGTTTTGGGATGGTGGGAGGTGGTGAGGGAGATGGATAAGAAACCTTTATATAGCTTAAACATCTCTTGACATAGGGGGTGTCATTCTTGTGCATGGGGTTGTATAGAGGAGCAAAGAAATGAAACTCACAGACATTGTAGGGCAGGCATGGAAAATGGAGGTGCTGCAGTGGAAACATGGTTAACGACACCAGAAAGGTGTACATCTGGAGGAAACTGTGGTTTAGTTAGTCTCTACCATTGACTGTCTGCTTTCTACCAGAGTACATTTTCAGTACTTGAAAAAAGCAGCAGACTGTGAGTTATACATTGTGCCTTCCTGTGCTTTTGATTTCCTTCTCTGTGGAATGACGTACATTGAAGCTGGCTAATTTTTAGATCTGCTAGAAGAGAGCTGTGTCTCAGTATATTCAGTGTGCTTTTTAAAATGAGACAAGCACAGCCATGCTGTGTTCTGTCCTCATCATTAAACCATTCTAGGAGAGATACCTGGCAGGAGACAGCTTAGCCAAATCTACCTTGCAGGTTTTGCTGTATTTGTATCCATTCTGGAAAAAATGAGACAAGTAGACTTGGTGGTATTTATGGATTTTCTGATGGCCCACTTGTTTTTCTTCTTTCTTTTTTTTTCCCCCAAGGAGCAAGAGAAAAGGTCTAGGATTCTGTATGATACCTCCTTTCTTCATGTAATAGATGAGCTGCAGGAGTGGTTTGTTTTGATCTTCAGCTTGGAAGTTTGTGTTTTTAACATAGAGGAGGTTTGAAAAATACTATGCCTAGGTGGTCACTACAAAAGTTACGTAGGTCATGAATTTTTCAGTTTATTGCACATTGTCAGGGGAAGAGGTACACCAAACAGTCTGATGATGGTTTTCTTCCCTCTTGGGAAGTTTTCCACTTGGAAGCATCACTAAAATAGAATTAATATCAGGGTGCCTTGGAGAGTCTGGTCAGCGGGATATCAGGGCCTCATATCCTGAAAAAATAAAAAATGGCAGAGAGGGAAAGAAAGAGACTCATCCTAATGAAAATAAAGAGAGGATAATCTGCTCTGTTTATTGATTGCATGAAAGGTCATGTTTGTTTGTTCCTGATCTTTGTAGAAAAGAGCCTTTGGGTTTCTGCGGAACTGCTTTGCAGCAGATGAGTATTTGGAACAGAGAATGGGGTGGTTTCAGTTGCATGAAGTGACTGCACTTGCCTGAGAGTGGAATAGCTCAGTGGTGAGGGAAGGAAGGAAAGGGCCCCCGTCCCGGGGTGTCTGTGGGGCTCCCAAAAGCAGTACAGGCAGCTGGTAGCAAGGGAAGGGAGCTTGGAGGTATTTGACCATTGGGAGACCATCAAGAGAAGAAGATGCTTCTCAATGGGGGAACTTCTGAGGGTCTGGGATTAATTGTGTGAGATTTAACTATCTGAGGTTGATAGTGTGGTTTTGGGAGATCACTGAGGCAATATAGGTGTTGGCAAGGTGCTGCACAGGACAGCCTTACCTGCCATGGCTGCACATTCACAAGGCTTCTTTTGAGGTGTGGTGGTGGGTTTTTTGACTGCATAGAACTGATTCAAGGAGCAGAAACAAAGCAGAAATCTGGCATTGTCAAGAGGAGCTAAACAGTTTTCTTTCTGAGTCAATGTGAGGCTTTGGTGGGAAAAGAGGAACTTCCCTTTTGAAACTGACTGAAGTGAGTCAATTCTCTCTTGTGCCTAGTGTGACCGATGAGAAAATACTTAATCTAAGAAATGAGAGGAGAGACTGGTTTTTCATGCCTGATATTAAAGCATAGAACGAGGAAAATTGACTAAATGGGAATTGCATATGCAGTAACATAAATTGTCTATATAAAGGAGGAAAGGGTGAAAATTACTTTCAGAACACTAGTTGTATGTGCTACACTAAGAAAAAATAATATAGAAAGAAAAGAGGGTTAGGTCAGGGAAGAAAAGCAAAAGATATTTTTATTATCCAGGCTCTTTTTATTAGTATACAAAATCAGAACAGCCGCTGCTGAATGAGTAACCAGATACAGAAACAGCGAGAACGTGGTCAAACAGCATTCATGGCTCCAATACAAGTACTTAAAATCATGCAGGAAATTGGTAAGGTTTCATCAGTGAAGTTGGCACCTTGGAAATAAAGAGTAGCATGGACACACTAGAATCTATTTGGCCGAAATCACTTTGTGAAGGAATTCTGAGAGACTCGTTGTAGATCTCTAGCTTAGATTTATATATAGACAAGATGTCTAATACTATGATTTAATGGTGTGTTTTTTCTGTACACAGCTGTCAATAGTTTTCTTACCAAAGGAGTAATTCAGAATAGAAGTTGTGTTATTTTGAGATTGAAAGGAATTGCTGACCCTACGGAAAACGTGATCTGTTAGATGACAAATGTTGGTTATTTTTTTAAGATGAACATGTGTTAAATTTTAAGAGAACTGTTTAGTAAACATAGGTGAGCTGAAGTACTGGAGACTTAAATAGAGAAAAGGTTCAGCTTGAATCCCAAGTAAAGGAAAAGGAGAATTGTGGCAAATTACCTAATCATGCTAGCAGAGACCCTTTTCTTGGGAAAGCTGTTGGGTTGAGAAAAGGTAATGCAAAAATGGAACAGATTATCAAAAGAAATCTCCTCTTGGAATTGTGATGGAACAAGAACTGAAAGTGTTAAGCTGAGTTAGAATTGATTTAAACGTCTTAAAGCAGTTAATAGAAGTTTCTTTAGATACATAAATTGAGAGAGAAGAAATCCTTCTGTTGTATAGGAAGGGTGGTTTTGAATTAGAGAGAGCCTTTGTTCAGAAGTTAAATAAATACCTTTGCACACTTCTCAGTAAGAAAAATAACAGTGTAGGGACAGCGACAGGATGATGAATGGAAAGAAGGTTATGAACATCACTACGGTCATGGTGGAAATTCAAGACAGAAACAAATTCCAAGTAAATAAAGGTGTGAAATTGCAGTGTACCAGCTGCATGTGGTTACTGCCTACGTACCAGTTCTTTCCCTACTGTAAAGTTACTTGCAGTAGCTCACCCTTTCTCATAAATGTTTTATATATGTAGGGTACATGGCTCTTCCCTGTCTTAAAGCTGAAGTGCAAATCTTTGAGAAATAGTGTTTTGTAGCTTTTTTTAAGTTACTTTGTGTTACGTTACGCTTTAAAAAAAACCCTGTTATGCTGTAAAGTTTGCTTTTTTATATAAAATATTAAGGAGCAGATTCTCGTCTCAAAAATTTGCTGTTTCCACTGTGTATGCCCTGAAGCTCGTTGAACTTTTCTGTGAATAGATTCAGCTCACTGGAAAAACAAAAATCTATCTCTGTTTCCTCTTCCTCTTATCCTCCCCCCTTCTTTTTAAACTGAGTTTGTTTCCTGTCAGATTAGCGAGTTAAATTGGCTTATGGAGAGGACCAAAAGAAGTGCCAGATTTGGTGCAAGATAAGCCTCTAGGAGCAGGAACAAGCCCTTGAGGGTCAGTAGGAGCAATGTTGAGGTGTTTTGTGATTGCCCAGTCTTCAAATCCTGTGTTAGTGCAGCAGAGCTGCACATTGCCCTTGGAGGGGCTGTTGTTCAGGGTAGTGAATTTTTTGTTTGCCTCAGCATTCGTGCCTGCAAAAATACATGGTCTTCACAAACCTCCTATAGTGAAGTTTTGGTCAACAGCAGAAGTCCTTGTAGCATGCTACATGCATGTCCTTTGGTCAACAGCATAATCCGTGTATCATGCAGCTGATACTATTTTGTGTGGGTTTTGACCTAATGCAGGGAAGAGCACTAGTATGCATCCAGTGTAAATTGTTTTACTTCTGGGTCCTCTCACTGTGTACCCTTGCTTTACTCAAAAGCTGATGGCTCCTGATGGAACTGTACAAGGTTGTTTTAGAGAGATTTTCTTTCAATCGTTATTGTGGTTGGGCTTTAGAATATGCTTTCCTTCATGTCTGGATTTAATTGTAGATAATTTTGGAGAGAAAACAGTTTTCTTACTATGGGAAACTCAGCATACTGGTGGCATCTGGTCATTGTACTGAGCAATCAATCAATCACTAGGTAAAAAGGGGCAGAAATGAGAGATACAGAAAATAAACGAGGTAAGCAGAATGCCACCAAATAACTTTTTCCCCTTGTCCCTCTAAAGGATTTAATGTCTGCAGCAGTGGTTGTTCATAGCCCTGACTAGAAATGGGAAAGTTGTGATGAGGCACTTACTCCTCACACTTATTAAAAGTAATGCACACATATGAGGCAATTGGGCCCCTGTAATGATCCTTAATTCCAAACTTCCTTTCTTTTGTAGAGCCTGGTGAAAGCTGTAAGCACTCCCTGACACTGACCAGGAATCTGTGCATTTCTTTGGGGACCATTTTGCTAATACAGTTCATACTTGTTAAGTTTTGATTTTTGTTTTGTAGTAGGAAATGCTTTCCAGGAACTTGTGATCATGGAGTTTTCTATTCATATTTGTTGTTGCCAATACTACTACAAGATTTCCAGAATTTTGGACCAAGCCATTGCTTGTAACAGAGATGTGCGAGATTTTACATTAGGATATCTATTAAAAAATAAAACAACACAAACAAACAAAAAACCCCAACAAACAAACAAAAAACCATAAATGGTCCTGTCAAATTAAAAAATAGGAAAAAAAGCTCCAGTCTGAAACCAGTGTATTGACTGCTGGTAAAATAACAGTAAAGTCTCTGACAGCTGAAAGAGAGAAGTGAGGAAAAGCATGTTGCTTTTAAGTTTTTCTCTTTGTTTGTTGGCCGTGTGCCCATACACCCCATTCAGGGCTCTAGAAATGGTTCACTGACTTGAAGCTCCGGCTGCTTTTAATTGTGTCAGTTTTATTTGTTTAAGTAATGTGAGGAAAATACTGGGCCAGGTCTCTCAACATTAAATTATCAACTTTACAGACATTTTTTTGTCCAGCTCTTTAGACAAGTTAAGAGGGATTCAGGTTTTAGATTTGTTTTGCTGGTTTCCAAATGCTCTTTTTCACAATTGAGCACAATTAAAAGTGCTCAAAAAACATGCAAAAAAAGTACACCTGCATGACGTGATTCATGAAAACATGATTGTTGCTGTACTTAGGCTTTTAAATATGTTTAGAAATCTCTTGTAAATAGAGTGCTTTGTTTAGAAATCAAGTTCTGTTGCTAGCAGTGAAATGAGAAAAATAAAAACATTCTAGAATATTAATAAACCCTGCTTTAAGTTATGTTTTAAGCAACTATTTATTTTGAGGTGAAGTAGGAGACAATGTAATGTGTATCAGATGTTAATCTTTTGGCATTTTTTTAATAATGGTGAAACTCAGGAAAAAAATGTATAACTCTTACTGAGACTTAACTGTACCTTCATTAAGTTGTAATTAAACAAGTAGACAAGCATCCATGCTGTGTTCAGTATTGCAGGAAAATAAGGGCTTATGCCTTTGAGGTACCCTTGTGATTAACACCCATCTGTGTTGTACTGATTGTCTAGTTTTGGAACATTCAACTGTGTGCTTATTTTGGGACGGAATACACATTGTTAAGTTCTTTCTTTTCATCAAAATTTCCCTGGTGGCCACTGAAGAGATGTGGATGGACCTAAAGATGGACTCACACCACGGGCAGTGTCTGTTGTTTCAGCTGAGGAGTGGTTGGTGTCTTCTTTGGGCATATTCTGAACTTGGATGTTTCTTCATTGTGACAAAGATCCCTTTATCACTATACAGACATTTCAAACTGAAGGGCTTGCTTGAAATAATATGGCCTTCCTGGGTGGCTTGTTTCACTGGTGAATGTACAATTACTGTCCTCCAGTTGCATTAGTAAGAACATTTGCATTTTTATTTTTTCATGCAAATTTTCACTTTTAAAAAAAGCCAAGGTACTCTGAGAACTTGGAGTTTCAGGAAGCTGAAGCATAAGTGCTTTCACATGATTCCATTAAAATAAATATTCAAAATTATTTCATAATTTAGTCTATGAGTGCTGTGAAAAACAGACTTTGCAGTGGCACCCCTCTTCAGAAAAACAGGGAGAAGGTAAGTGACATAGGCCCCCCAAGGTAGCTCTGCTGCAGAACCAGGAATTGTAATCCTCTTCTCCAGTCTTACCAGCACTGGGTTAGGATATCAGAATCACAGGAAAGCCTAGGCTGGAAGGCTCCTCTTGATTTCATCTGGTTGAACATCTTGCTGAAAGCAGGGCCTTAGATTGGGTTATTCAGTGCCCTGGTAAGACGAGTCTTAACTATTTCCAGCAAAGGGAACTATTACTTTGGGCTTCTGTGTTTAATTCTTTTTATAATGAGCAATTTCTCCTTGTGTCTGAAGCTAGTTTGCTCTGTAGCAGCTCAGGGTGAACTGCTCTTGCTCTCAGTCCTGTTCTCTGTGCATCCTTGTGAAGAAACCAACTCCCTCTTTGTGTGCTAAACTATGACCTGTGTAGGTGTCAGTTCTGGTGCTCTGCTAAAACAGGGTTTTGGTGCTGCAGAGCTCCCATGAATGGTTACAGGGAGCCCATGTCAGGGGGTGCCATCTGATTTGTACATGTTCCTAGTTGCACTTGTCGAGTAACAGATGCGAGTTGTATGTCACTCGGCTTTTTCTGACATGTGACTTGATTTGGGATGGCACCTGCAGTGAAGATTTCCTTCTTGATTCCATGGTTCAGCCAAGTGAATGCTAGAGAACGGATTAAGAATCAGTCAGAATGTATTTTTTTCTCCTTCCTCTGAGGAATTCACGAACAAAAGAAGGAAATATGTGTTATAACGATCCTGAAAGACTTCTAAATGTGTGTAAATTGAGGTATTTTGTAATATGCTTTGTGAGTCCAGCTGATCTCATTCATGTACTGTGTAATTTCTAAAATAAAAGTGTACTGCAACCACTTTATCTCCACCACCCCCAAGAGCCTCCCTGTTATTTAACTCAATGATCATTTTATTTAAGAGTTTGATTAATCAGATTTATCCTGGAGTGCTTACTTATTTGATTGTACATAATTTGTTTGGAACCCTGATGAAAATTTTCATTGTATCAGAATCGGTGGTAAGCTCCTGTTCAGCTTGTCCAAGATTTTTCTACTGCAGTGTAGTATTGAAGTATTTATCAGTATGTATTTCACTTGCCCTGATGATGAAAATATCCTTTTCTGTGAATGAACATACAAACCCATACATAAATCATGGTAGGTGGATGAGATTTTTGGTGTATTTGACAGAAATTCAGTGCTCACTAGGGATATTTGAATTGCCCATGTCACCAGACTTTGTTCAGAGTGCCTTCCTCATGCCTCTAATGCTTGCTGTATCTTTGATTCATTTTCAGAACAGCAGAGCCATGTCTCGGATATAAAGAATGCAAATTATTAAAACTTTGATCATAAATTAATTTAGTCTGAAGTGAACTTTTGCTCTCTTTCCAGACCTTTTCACTTCCTGAGACTCGTTAAGAATTTTTAAGGGTTTTGAGAATACGACATTTCTTCTGCTTCATCTATAGCATTCATCATGGAAAAGGAAAATGTCATTTCAGTTTTGCTGATACTGAAAACAGGTTCTTTCTACTTGTTTAGTGTTGAATGGGGTTTTCAGTGTATCCAGGACTATAATTTGTAATATCATCTGCTACAGTTGACGCAGAGGAAACTGTTACTCAACGTGTATGTGTTGTAGGATGGTAAATGGGGTAATTTGTCCTGTTGATTATAAATGTAAATACTGTTTTTAAGGCAATGGTAACCAAGAGTATTCTTCCTATTTACAGAGCAAGCTTTACATGGAAGGATTTAGAAGCCTAAAAGAAGGAGAACCTGTGGAATTTACTTTTAAGAAATCTTCCAAAGGCCTTGAATCAATACGGGTAACAGGCCCTGGTGGGAGCCCCTGTTTAGGAAGTGAAAGACGACCCAAAGGGAAGACAGTACAAAAAAGAAAACCAAAGGGAGATAGGTAATTACCTTACTTTGCTACTCCCCCCCTTTTTTTTTCTTTGCAAGTTTTTCTTGAAATTGTGTTTTCAGCATTTATTTGTTTGTGAAAGGAAATCCTTCTATGCAAATTTGGCTTTTACATGTAGCTTAGTAATTTAATTAAAGCTGCATCTATACAACTACATCAATCACCCACTGATTAGTTTTACTTGAGATGGTTTTATTAAATTAGAGGGAGCCTGCAAAGGCATATAATATTATTTTGAAGATATTGCTCTTAGACTGGAAAGGTCAGTCTGAATACAGGTGGAATAATGTTACGTTTCGGTGAGAATTGTGCATGCTAAACAGACTATCATGTGCAGTGAGGTTTTAAACTGCATCAGTAGTTTTATATAGAAAAAAATGCAGGTGCTGCAGTAAGGGTTGAGATGTATATAATTTGATTAATTATATTTTTAGTTAGTGAACAGAGTATAAGGTGTTTCCAAAGGTTTTAATTCCTGGTGTTCTGAGGGACTGTTGTAATAATACTTTACAAATTTCGGGTTAATTTTGATTGCTGCACTTCTCTCTGCACATGTGCAGCAGTCTGATTTGCACTGCACTGTTACATTTTATTTTCTACTTCTGATGGCTTGAAGAAATTCTGAATCCTCTTCACTACAAAGCCACCTGCACCTAGTTTGTTTGTTCATTTATTTAGGTGAATTCACCCTATTTACCTCATGCTGTTGCCCAGCCTAGTAGATAAAATGACTGAGGCCAAGGTGAATACATGCTTTGAGAGGATCCTAGTAAGAACATCTAAACAGCCACATTTTGCCTGCAGTATTTAATGTATGGCATGACTGAGAGGTGATGGTGCTCTTCCATTGCACATTCTGCAGCAAAGAGTAGCTTGGGAAAGATAGGGTCACCTGGAAAGGCCATGTAGCCCAGGTATGAGAAATTCAGGATCAGAAACCTTTACTAGCTACAGATGAACTCCACTTGTCTTAAACTCCATTAAAAGGCCCTTTTCTTTGTCCCCCTGCATTTTCTTTTAAAATATTTTTAGTTAAGGACTGGAGACCAAATGATATTTGTCCCTCTTTCACCTCCTTTGTAAAAGCTAAAGGCCATAAACAAAATTTATTACTGCTGTAACAGGTCAGAGTCCATAACCACAACAAGGAGAGACTTTGTAAGCTGGACAAAGATTTCTTTTTGATTGCTCTCCATATCTGGCCTTTTAGAATGATGTTGCATGCAATGGCTGGGTTGTTTTTGTTTGTTGGTTTGATTTGGGTTTTGTTTGCTTTGTTTGGTTTATATCTCTCCATAGGCTTTCACTACTATTCTTGCTTAAATCATTGGATTTTTTTCATGAATATTGTAATTGCTAATCTGTTTAGGATATTAGTATTACCACTGCTCTTGATGTCTCATACTTTGGCAGCAAATAAATGCCACAGTCATGCTGTTGTGATCCTGTTGACCTATTTGTTGCACATGCATATGAAGGAAGACAGTCCTTGCTTCAAAAACCTTGAGATTTAAATGGGCTGGTTGTAAGCAGTCAGGGAAGAGTACATATTGGAAGAGGCAGGGATCTGAACAGTCTACAGTACCCAGTGTAGTAGATGCAGGGGGAAGCAGTACTTTAACTTTCCAAGTGCAATTCATCTCATCCTAGGGAAGCATCTGAAATGGGGTTGAATCTTGCCTTACTGCTGTTGCTCTTCAGGGACTACAAAGGAATTCTAGCTCCAATCCTGTAGATGCTTCTCTTACAAGTCTCTAAAATGAGCTGAGATGAAGTCTGCTTTCAGTCGTGTTTTTTTCATAGCTGAAGCATAGAAAAAATTGAACAGATATACCCTGAAAAAGCAGTGTGGGGAGGCTGATCTATGAGACAGTGTGCTCTCTAATGTTCACTTGCCTTTAAAAAAAAGGGAAAATTCAAAATTAATTTGAATGTGAAAATGTGGGCAAAAACATCTACCCACTTCTGTCTCAGAATTCTTACACTGAAGTCATAAGACACCAAAAAAGGCTGAAATTTGAAATGTTTGAAGTAGCATTGATATTATCACTCAGTGAAAAGCAGTGTCTTTGCTTGAAGGAAAATTAGTTTTGAATGCCTAGACAATAAAAAGGTGCACCTCCAACATGTCTAGTGAAAAGTTTCTTGAAGGTTGCTGTTGTACTGTGAGCACTGCCTCCATTTATGAAAGCTAATTCCAACTTCTCATGTTCATCTCATTCTATGTTACCAATCTAAGAGTGTGAAAGCCCAGCCTCAGTGCATCTTTTTGTCTGGATACCATTTGAATGGATTGTTACTCTAATTACTGAAAAGAACTAGAGATAGCAAAGATGGGGGGAGAAAAAATGGAAAAGCAGCAATATGTGCAGACAGAGAGGAAAAAAAAGTCATGACACTGAGGCTACCAATGTTGGTGGATTTTGTGAGGCCTCCGTGATAGACTCATGGTCCCTGTAATTTGCAGTATTGTTGCTGTGGAGACCTTGCTGTAATAATATTTTCCCTTTGGCATCACTGTGAGCCACATTCGTTTTATAACGTAACTGGGAATTCTTTGTAATTGTCACCAGTGGCGTTGGCCACTCAGTCATTCTTTCTCAGTCAGGTTATTGGTGCACATACGTGTGAGGAAGGGAAAATTTTGGTCTGTGTGGAATGAAGCTGTGGCTCTGAGCAGCCTGCAGGCTTCAGGTTCTCAGACCTTCCTTTAATCTATTGCAGTACATGTACGTACTTTTTCACAGTATTTAGAGAAATCTGGGCTAGAGAGGAGGTTTCTAAATGAAGCTCAGCTGGCATTTTCATCTGACAAGTTCTGGGTTCAGAAGAGGTGTTTTATGGCAGAGATGCACAGTGGAGGGGCTGGTCCCTTCCTACCTGGCTAAAACAGGGGATGAATTTGTGAGGAGTTGCTTTGTAACCAGCTGCAGCTCGCTTTGTAGGAGCCCTTAACACATGTCAAACCCAGTGTGCTTTGCTCAATTTTGGCAGTGAGCTGACACAGAAGTATGCTATGCTGCTCTCTAGGAATGACCTTGGGGATCTGATGCAGAAAAGATAAAGTACTCTGAAATCACACTTAATCAAGTACTTAGTAACTTGTAGTCAAGTCCATGATTTAGAGTAGAATAAGTGAAATCAGAACCTAACCTACCATCTCAGAGTAAATTGAGAGGAAAAAGGGAAGAAGGAAAAAACTACACTACTTTCTTTTTATTTTTTGAACAAGCACTCCCAGTGTTTCTATGTCACCTAATATAAAATGAGGTAAAGGACTATCATATGAGTTGTAATTATTTATATAGATTGGAGAATATTCTTTAGTGCAGTGTACATTTAAATAATTTGACCCACAGACCTTTGGGACAATATTAATAAAGGTGCATGATGCTCACAGGACTAGAAGCTAGAGTTATCTTTGGGACCTAGAGGTATTACCCAGTATCTGTAAATATTCCTGCTAGGAGCTCAAACTTGGGTAGTTTCAGCAGAGTGTCTGTTATGCTGTATTTGTTTAGCCTGCTGCTTGCTTCATGTGAAGTGTTTTGGGGGAGATGGGGAGGTTGGAGCTTTTTTTTTTTCCCCCCTTTTTTGGTTTTGAAATCTTTATACCAAAGTGGAAGCAATAAATTAAAGCAAGAAAAAGGAATAAGGAAGAAATAATTAAGAGTATAACTCCATCTCCCAGTTCTAATTTATGTAATTTCAGTCCTCTGATACCTTCTGCTAACATCACACTTGTGGCAGGGAAATTTTCTAGTACAGGTGACCTGTGTCAGTAAGTGGTTTAGATTTAAACATGTAATAAATAAATCTCACTACATTGTGAGATTGGAGGTTGACATGAAACATTTCACTAGCTTGGTTTATAGTACAGTCCTACAAGTAAACAGTGAGGAAGGGATTTGGGAGCTGCTTAAAATGATGGAGCTCAATGCACCATTGCCACTGGATAAATGGTGATGCTGAATTACACCCTGGGATATGGCTGGTGAAACAGCCGTGTATTTGTAGCTCAGCTGGCTAAACAGTAGTGAGTACTGCAGCATGGATATAACACTCTGAAAACTTCTTTTCCAATGTAGATAATTATGAAGGAGGAACAATTAGAAAAGAAGTGATTTTGTGTTAAGATGTTATAAATGGTGTTCACCAGTAACTCTTGAATGTGACCAAACCCAGAATTTTCAAATGAAGAAAAACATAGTTCTAAACCACCCACAGGGTGGAAATACAGCCACTTAAGGAAGCGGGGGGTTGTAATTAAATAATATAATTCTCCCCCGATGAACTGTCACTTAAAACTACTTTATGTCTGAGTCAGACAGAAAATGGTTTTAATATCTGAAGACATTCTGTGGATGATCTGAAGTCAGACTATATTAAGAAAATCTTAAAGGTCTTCTTTAAAAGCTCGTGATCTGCACAAACAGCCACTAAGCTGGTGTGATGCAGGAAGGGATGACACATGGTGGCATGCCATGGAGGACATTTGAATTGAAGTTAGCTGGAGAGCTAGTTAGGACAGCAAAGTTACATGACACTGAGTTAGACGATACTAAGTTACTTCAAATTTGATATTATATCAAGTCCATCTCTACTGATTGAATTACACTCAAGTGTACCATCTAACTTTCACAGAAAAGCTTCCTAGGGCTTGAACTGAGCAGATTTTTGTGAAGGAGATATGAATAATGGGAGTGGTATGGGCTGGGGAGGAGAGCTCTGAGCTAGTACCAGCGTGGCAGAAGCGTGTAAAACCCATGCTTTGCAGATGGGTGGGGGAAGCCTGCCAGTCCCTTCTCCTGAGAGTGAGCAAGGGCAGGGTTGTCACTGTGCACAGAGGGGATACGTCGACTTGGCCAGCCCCAGAGACCTGCTTTGGACAGGTCCTGAAGAGCACCAAGGTGAAATGGGGAACAGACAAACTGAGTCACCCAACCAGGGAAATGGATGACAGGTTCAGGGAGTTGTAGCCTTTGTCAGCATGTTACTGTCAAATGGTGAAATTTTCCTACTCCTCTTCAATGTAGATTGCATTCACAATTCTGCCATTTTCTAAAGAGGAAGCTGACACACAAGTAGTTCAAAAATTGCATGGTTTACACCAGCTTCTTAGAAAGAAAGGACCTTACTCGAGTGTGGTGTTTCAGCAATTAGAACATAAACACCTCCTCCCCGACTCCCTTTCACTTGGTCTTAGATGGCAAGAATCTCTTAATTCCAGTTTTCATTCTTGCTTTTCCCATTTTTCAAGCACAGGGCATTTTCTTGACTGTTTGCTCTTACCAATAATGATTTTGTTGGGCGTTCAGTTGCTCTTCCTAGTGATGTCTGAGACAACCTTTTAAACTTAGAATTGAAAGATGGCAATAATTTTGTTCTGTTATGTGAAAATTGCCATATGAAATGAGGTCCCTTTGGCCAACTACCATCTTTTCAACAAGGGCCCATTTTTTAAGGAGAGAGTGTAAAAAATAAGCAGGCATAGCTTTCTATCTCTGGCAGTAGTGGTTTAAGCATTCTTTCAGTATTGACAACTAACCTGGAAAAGACGATTAGATGAAATGTTAAGTACCTGAGTTTGCTGGATGCAACTTCCTTTTGGATCCTCAAGCCAAGCTTGATATTATTTGTGCAGAGTTTTATAGAGTTAACAATTTGCATGTTTAAACAATAGAATGGGGATAAACTCTTATGGAGTTATGCTTCCTTACATAATTTTAGGATTGATATTTGCTGACTGCCATAATAAGCCACTAAGCTGGCATGAATTGCTCGTAACAGAAACAGCAGAATGCTGAATTAAAAAAAGAAAACAAACACAAAAACCACCTTGAGAGCTTTGCAATACTCCAGGTACTTTAAGAAGGTTTTCTCTTCACAGGGCTACAAACATTAGGGACAAAGGTTTTCATCCTTGCTCTTTTTCTCAGGTGGCAACTCTTTGGAAGTTTTAGCAACATGTTGGGTTTTCCAGGAGTGAAATAAAACCAGAAAACCAGAGGGCCTTGTTCGTAGAGTTAAAAAGTAGATAACTTAAAAATAGCTGTCACTTGGTGCTGTGGATTGGAGGCTTGAAAGCTCACTTGGAGATGGATCTCTAGGGCAGGAGGTTAATCTTTCCTCGTCTTTCTTTGTGCGGACCCATCCAAGTCTTAAGTCAGAAGCCTCTGAGAAGTGTTACTGCATATATTCATTAGACAGCCCTTGTTAAAATCCACACCATCCATCTGTGCTTCAAGGGAGCTCAGCAGTCACAGCCCTCCTGCATAACAAACACACAGTGTGCTTCCAGGACTTGGTCTGTCCAGTCTGATAAGAACAGAATCAGGTCTTCAAGAACAAGTATTTTTGGTACAAAAAAATGAAAAGAAAGTGGCTCAAGGGAGAAAAGAGAAAACTACTGCCACTGCCTGGTGTCTATAGCTCCCAATACCTATGGACCACACACTAGGTGTCATGATTTCTTCTCTGGCACGGGGTGTGACTAAACCAGACTTCCTGAAATGCCTGGTAGAACTATGGGTAAGTGTTCCAGAGTGAGAGCAGAAGCAGGAAAACCTCACCTCTTGGAAGACAGCAAGCCACAGCTAGGCTAGATTCTACCCCCAGATCCAGCATACAGCACTGGGAGCTGCCTTTCTCAAAAGATATTGGATTTCTCTTCCATAATTCTGTAGCTCAGTCAGGAGCCAGGATGCAGAGCTGAAAGATCAGTGCTTGTGTGTTGGAGCAAAGTGTAGAAATGGTTACAGTTGTGCATAACAGCATGTGCAATATTTGAATATAAGGTTCTTCTTTCAGAAGACATGGAAGAAATCCATTCAAATTTTTAAATGGAGAGAACATGGTTAGATTTGCAAAGCCAAGTGCCCATAGTTAGATGGAGACTACAAAGCTTAATTTGATCCAAAGTCAGTTAGGTATTTTGGGATACCCTGGCACACTGTAATGTGCTGGCTATACAAGCAATTCCTCATTCATTTGAAAGTCCATTTTCTGGTTTCAGACAATTTAACTACCAAATTTGTCACAAGGCCACTTCAAGTAAGATCTCTTTTCAGATCCTCCATTGCTGATGAACTTACACGACCGTGCAGTGTTTCAGCCTGCGCAGTTGGGTGCAAGTAGGAATTGGGCTTTGCACTTAGGCCTACAAATCATCAAAACATGCAAAAATATGCCATCATGTGTCTTCTGGTGGAGTTTTTCATGTGCTTCAAGTAAATGCAAATATCTGTCCCAAGGGAAGAGCCTGGAACCTGGTAGCCATGATACCACTAAGTAATATCCAAGTGTGATTTTCATCATTGCAGGCTGGCATTAAGAACAGAGTAGAGCCTGGAAAAAGTTTTTTGGTGTCTGTTTGTATGCATGTACAGTTAAGAAGAGAGAGGCTCCAAATTTTTCATAGTGTTTATAATAAGAAATCAAAATTTGATGCTAAAGTAAGTTGATTCAATTCTGAAAACATATCAGGAACAGATGAAGTGAGTAGGAAGGTGTCATTTTTATGCAGCCTCATGCAGAGTAAAGCTGTCCCTGCACAGCAGATGGGTTTCTTAAGTACATACACTGTTTTTGGAATGCAGAATATTTTTCTTTAATCGGATGTCTTCTCTAGGCCTCATGTTTTCTGACTATTCCACTCTCTCTCTTCAATGGGTGAGCTCTCTCACTTACAGTAAACTCTCAGCATATGTTCAGGCCTGTGCCTGCACTGATATACCTAATGATCCCCCTGGATTCTTACCTGTACTAATGATTACACATACCAGAAGGAATTTAGAAGCACAAAAGAATTGAGAACTTTGCTCAATTTAACAGACATTATGCATAAATGCAATAGAGTAGATGTTAAAAGTATCTCAGTAAATAATTTTTTAAAAACTATTCTGTTTCTAAAAAGATCTTCGTGATATAACTGGCATCTTCATCTTTAATTCAAATTTGTTTCTCAAATTTGTGAGTGTTTAATTTCTTACTACTATGCTTTTTTCATGTAGACAAAAAAAAAGTGCAAACATTTTCAGGGCCAAATCAGTAAATGTAAATTTTGTGCTTTGAAAATAGCAGGGAACAGAGCATTATTTGAAGATGTTTTCCCAGTTGTGAAAATTTGTGTTTTAAGTTAATACTGTGCTGCTTTCTGCTTACTTGACATGCTGTAGCTGTCAATGAACAGGTAACAGACCTGCTTACAGGATAAGCTACCTTTTAAAAAGGTGAAGACTGCTTGTGCTGTATTTTCTGACAAAAATATTCAGTGTAATTAAATAATTAAACCCCAAATCTTCTATTTTAGGAAAACAATTGCATTACCTTGCTTTTTTTTTCTTTTTAATATATGTTGCACTCCAGCATCACCTAGCAAACATACTCAAAATGTAATAAATATATATACAATACTGAGGACAGATTATAATGGTGATTCCAGATGATGGAAGTAATTGTTATATAGTTTGGCCTGTTGAAAAAGATACCAAAAACTTGAAAGCTAGATAATAGTGAATTATATCTGCTAAATCAGATATCCCTGAAACATTGCCTCTGATTTACCACTGTGGTCATGAATCTGGTGCTCTTTAGAAAGGATAAAAGTTCTGGAGCCCTTTAACTTCAAATTAATAAAGACTGTGCAGAAATGTAATTCCAAGTTGCTACAGCTGTTTCTTTTATTAGCTGTGGCTTCATGTTTCTGTCCTTGACACTTAAAGATCAAACCTACTTAAATATGAATAATTTAAAATGTGAATTTACTTCAGTATCTTATTTTGCCAAGAAGCTCAGCAGCTCATTATATAAGAGGAGTGTGTCACGGAGGTAGTCATCTCCATAGTTGTGGTGCAGGCACGATGCTGCTCTTCCCACTGTGCATCCCCCACCCCCAAAAGTGCTCTGTGCTGGAGCATTTATCCAGCAGGTAATGGCATGCAGGCTATGTCCTGAAAGAAGTCATGGGTCTGGAAGGGCATTTTTACACAAGGAAAGGAAGGCTTGTTTCAAGAAAAACACACCAGTTGAAGCCACCCCTGCACAGCAATGTGGCATCCTCCATCCAGAAGTAGCAGGACTGAGTGGGACTTTGCAGTTGCTTCTTCTGGTTATGACAAGCTGCTCAGTGAAGAGACAGTGGAGCTCAAATAGAAATGTTCCGGTGGTGTTCATGATCCCTCAGGCAGGGTTGTAGGAAGATATTTCAAGGATAAAAGGTAGGGTGAAGATTAGGAAGAAGCAGGAATAGGGAAACAAACACGGGGAAGATGAGGAAGGAGGGTGATGAGAAAGGACTGTAGGGAGAACAGACCATTGAAAAGACTGTCAGTGTGAGAAGCCCAGCTCTTTTCCAGGCTCCAAATGGTCGCCTCAGTGCTGGTGGTTCTGCCACTCTCCAGGGACTACAGAAAAACCTTAATCTCCCCATAGGCACAATCAGGGATTCAGCTGAATTCTCCTCCATTTTGAAAGACTGGTGCAAATCAAGAGCTAAAGCACAGGGAGCTGACGCACAGGTGATTTGTGAGCTCCTGCTCTGCAGCCTTGCAACAACTGTGGTGATGCCAGTGCATCTGGGAGGGTTGACCTGAAATGGGACTTTCTGCAGTACTCTGTTTATTATGTGTTCCCTGTTCACCTGGTGACAAACGTAACACATCTAGAGTTTGTTTTGCAGAAGCACCAAATGTAGCCCTCACAGTTGCTTAATTTGAGCTTTGCCTTAAATGCATCAGCTGCTATAAAACAGGTAAGTGCTCCATGAGCACTGCTATTTCAAACTGGGCACTTAGAATAATGCTCCTCTGGAAAATTTTTTTGGCTTTTTTTTCTTGTGCTCCAGGATCCTGTGCATGTCTCTTGAGACCAAATAAACCACACAATTTCTTAGAGACATTGCAAAGTAATTAATGTTTGTAATGCATGAAGAGATCTTAGTGAGAGCCCCAAAATCAGTATTTTTTTGTGTTCGCAATGTGGCTGGATTTAGTGGTGAGTTCAAGTGTTGAATTCAGTAGGCTGAGGAGGAAGAACACAATGACTTGTATTTCATGCAGCAAATGAGAAAAGTCCGTATAGGAGAACTCACATGTGGGTTCACAGGCTGTTACTGCAGTGTAAAATGTTTCCTTCACTTTTGAATACTGGATTGATAGATAGTGGGATTTGTAGAAATTAGCCTGCATGCTCCTCTCACTAGTTTGGGGATTTGCACTAGTTTTTGTTTGCACTGTCGGATGAGGATGAAGAGAATTTCAGGGAGGAAGAGGAACACTCTGCACAAGAGAGAGCAGAGGTGCTGTGGCAAAGCTGGAGGAATAGCGAGCTAAGTTTGGCATTATTTATTGGGAAGAGGGAGCTGGGTTTGCTCAGTAACAGTGGAATGGTTGAGGAGGAAAGAGTTGTGTAAGTTCACTATGAAATATGGGACTGAGCTAAACAATTTCTTTTCTTTGATCTCCATTAATTTATAATCTTACGATGTTGAGTCTCCTGGCACTAGAGCTTTTACAATGAATAGCTGAAAGTACAAAAATTGACTTAAATTGTACTGGTCATGTGTTGAATGGCTGCCTCTACTCTAGAAGTCACTTGGAGTTTTACCCTTTTAGCTGTTGGACAGTTTAAATGCTAAACATTTAATTTACTTTAGACAGCACTGCAAACAACAGCAAACTGCAGACTGCTCAATTAATGATGCGACAGCCTTTGCACCAAAGTTTAACCAGAATGCTTTGATTTCTTTTAATGATAAATGAATATATTCTCACCAGTATAAAAAGCTGAAATAGTTCAGTGTTTCAAATTCAATTTCTGATTTGCTAAGTGTTTAAAATTAGTATCTTTGCCTTTTTGTTGTGCTAAACTAATACTGTAAAAACAATAGAGTGTGTGTCAGTGTGTCTGCCTGAGATGAGTTGCACTACAGAGTTATGCAGTGTTACTTCTTCCATCAATAGTTGAAATAGGATTAGAAGTTGCATGTAGCTCACATGTAAGCCTATTAATTTGCCTTTTTAAAGGTTTTGTTTCATTTACATTCTCCCTAGTTTTTATAAATCACTTCTTTTTAGTGAGTAAGTGAAAAATCTCTCTTTTCCTGTTTATCAGGCTAATTTTTTCAAGTTCTTATGTTTTGATATATTTTTTGAAGAATTGTGGTTAGCTGGTCCAATAATAATTGTTAGAAATATGTGCCTACACCTCCTTTTATTATTTAAAATGTGTAAGCACTTTAGTTTCCTAAGTCAAAAAATAATCCTCACAGTGGATTTAACTTACTTTGTAAATAATTTAATGTGATTTTATGTTATTAAATGTGGGAATATCATTACTCTCTTCACTAGTGAGAAATTCTAGAATGTTTGTCCTTATGTTCATTGTGTAGCAAACGGATTTTACTTGGATCCCAGAAATAATTTTATCAAGTGGTTCTTTCTTATTATCTCTGTATTTCTAACTCCCTGGAGCCTCCTGAATTTATCTTTCTCCTTTACAATTTTATAAATTTCTCTTATATATAGAAAAGAAACAGCTGGCATTTTTTTTAATGAGAACTGTATCCTCATTGACCAAACAAGGAGCAAGGAATCTGTTGTATGGTTGATTATTGCAAGAAAATGAGGTAGCAGTCTCACTAATAATCACTAAAATTTGTGTTAACTGGTGCTGTTTCATTTTTTGAGTCAGCTAATCTCATACTTTCACCCTTCTTTCACAAGAAAACAAATCATGTTTAAAAATGCCTGGTGTGGAAAAATGGTACTTTCAAATGTACAGATTAGAAACATTTAAAACATACATAGCTGTGGTTAAAGATGCCGACTCTTAATTCTCCCCTGTCTAGAGCTTTCCTTTTTTATCTTTGAAGTTCAGTCATTATTCCATGTCTATGCCATTGGTTTGTTCTTGTATCCTACTGAAATTAATTCAGACTGTTTAGATCCAACCTTTTTAGAATATTTATGCATGCAACTTATCAACAAGTTTACATTTTATGCAGCCTGTGGAGTTGGATTTTGGAATTTGCTTTTTTAGTAGTTCTTTTGTGGAAGAGAAATCTTTCAGGCATGAATTGATAGTCCAGATCTTTTGAGGTCTGTCTGTGCTAACCTATGACCTCTGTTCTTAGGAGGTCAACATCTGAGGGCAGGAGATTAAGGCAGTTAAAAGATTGGAATGGGAACTGGAATGGAAAAATTAGCCAGCACATTTTGGGTGGAAAACATCAAAGTCATCAAACAATTTGCTTATTTTAAACTCAGTTTAAGGGTAACAAGCTAATTGTACTGTGTTTGTTGATGCAAGCAATTTATATTATTTGAGAACATAACCACTAAAGATTTTTTTTTTATTGGAGAAACATAATGCCTCTCCAGTATAAATGCACTACATATTTTGTATTCTAAATGCTTTTGTGCAACATTTTTAGATACTAATTCAGGATCTGCTCATATAGTCTGTGTGCATTTAATTAGCTGTATTGCTTACAAACAGCAATAGTAAATGTTGTGGAACCTGAAACTTGCTTGTAGTCTGCTGAAGACCCCTTGCTGGAGAATACAGGTGCTCTCAGTACAGGGGACAAATTATTCCCATATTAAAATTTTCTAATTCCAATGCTTAAAATCGTTTGTAAACATCTCTCCTTGTTTCAGTTTTTGAAATGTGAATTCCTTTCCCATACAAATTTGTGACCAAGACATGGTCTTTTATAGATTATAAATTGACTTACAAGAAAAGACACCATTGTCTCTTTGTTCTTGTCTGACATAGTTCAAAATTCATTAGTGTGTGTTTTTAGAAAAGTGACAACTTCATCTTTCATCTGTGCATTGATTTCAGAAATGTTATTATCTAGAAGAAGACACCTTCCCACATCTGAATAATTATGCAAGTTCAAGGATTTGTGTAAGCAATCACATTTTCTTCTTGCTTGTTTAAAGTGCAAATGAAAGTGGTTTCAGTATCATAGGCAAAAGCCAGACTAGTGTTTCAGCATGCAGACCCTCCTAGCAGGAAAGAAAACAAAAGTTCCAGGTACCTCTCAGCTCAGGCTCTGACTACCAGCGTGTGGATTATGGTGCTTCTCCTATAGGTATGGCTGCTAATTAAATTAAAGTACAGTTAAACTCAAGCAGACAGCCATCTGTAAACCTCAGTGTAACCTCCACGTGGTTTTATTGTTCTTTGGGTAATGAAGGATATGAGAATTAAACCCCTTTGCAAGCTTATAACTTTGCAAACTCTTTCCTCTTAACTGTGAAAACCTTCCTTTTGCAGCTTTTAGCCCTGGTTTGCGCCTGAGGGGAAATCGAACAAAATTATCACCATAATTTCATGTACTTTCATGGAGGGAAAAGGAGGGAAAGCAGGAGGAGCTGTTGTGGACTGCAGCAGTCCATGGACTGCTCCCAGGGATGCAGGCACTGCTTTGTTTCCTTCCTGCCATTTCACTGGGTTGGCTGGAGAAGCTCTGCCAGCTGCAGGGGTGGCCACGCTGGATGTGCTGCACCATCCCGAGGCATTGCTGGTCCTGGATGTGTCCTGTATCCTCACTGGTGCTGCCACAACTGGCTGTGGCCTACATTTCCAGGAGTGCCACAGGCATTGGGAATCAGCATTTGAAGGGCCAGAACCAACCCTGAAGGTTATTGTATCTTGGAGAGCTTTCCCTGTTTGAATTGTTGGGATAAAATGGGGTAGCTTCAGCCATTTTGGGATTCCTGCTTGTCAGCAGTCTCTGTGGGTAAATAATCGATGGTTGGGAAGCTCATTCTGTTTTACAGAATGCTTTTGGTTACCCACTTGTGCAAACTCGTGAGTCCTTGTGAAGGAACAGGGGATTTGTTAATTAGTAAAGAAAAAAATGTTAGCTACAAAGATTGTGTGCCTGACGTGACTTAAGATAACTTTCTTGTTTGCCTGAGCCATTTCTATACCTTCCTTCTGTTCTGTTTGCTTACCAGTGAACTCTTCAATGCAATCCTTCTTAGTCCATATAATACTTAAAATCACTGTAGTTTTTTATTTCAATAGTAATTGTGATTCTTGGCTATTTGAATTATTAGCAAGCCGTGATACACACACTTTTTTTTTTTTAATCTGGAAGGCTTGCTCCCCAGGATTTTTGCTGTATGTGTGTAGCCTCTTGTTTCATGATGATTTTGATGATTCAAGCACCCTGTCCACAATCTTTTGCCCACTCTAAAAGTAATCTGTAGATACCTGAGATCTGCAGATTGAAAACTACTCTAGTGCACACTCTGAAGGTGCTGGAGGTTTTTCATCCCTTAGTAATTGTGGCATTAGTTCTAAATGTGCTAAGACCTGCCTCGAAGTTTTATGTGTGATGGCTTGCAAGGCAGAGTAGACTGTTCGCTGAGTTTGTGGAAGGGTTACTCAAAACACAAAGAAGTTATAATGCAATTTTTGAATGACTTAGAAAATAATTTGACTTACTTAGGATGAAACCCTGCTTTGTTTTTGGTCTATTTGAGAAATAGCTAGAGAATATATCCTCAGTTCCCTCACATCTTTTCACAACAAAAAATGCTATTGAGATAGACAAAACTGTTTAGAATTACTACAAATAGCATTTTTCAGGCTTATGTGTTTGTGAAGGTTGAAATTTCTGGCAGTGCAGCTGTGCCAGACTCCGGACTGCAGACCCTGGTGCTCTTGGAATCAGTGTCTCCAAATGGACTCTGTAATTTTCCTCAGCTGAGTCACTTCCTCTAGTATGAACTGCCTTAAAGAGATTATTACTTCTGCTTTGCTTTCGAGGGTTTTAGCCTGCAATGCCCCCCTCCTTTTCAAAATAAGAACTCATCAGAAAACACCTTTTGTAGAAATGCAGTTGAGTTCAGAGGATTTCAGAAAACTGGATTATTGGTGGCCTGTTTTGTAAAGGACTATTGAAGTTTGTGTTCCTCATCTGTTTCTAGTTGCTGATTTGAATGAGAAGCCAGAAAAACAAGTATGTTGGTTTTGTTTCTAAGTAGTGGTTGAAGTTGTTTCCAACTGCCAGGAGAACATGAATGTCTATGAGATACCTCAGGTGATAGCTATCCATAAAATTTTTGGAAGTATATAGTAATAAATCTAAGATGTTATATGTAAATTTTCTTCATGACCCACATTTCTTGCTTAATTCTTGCATAAAATACAAATTAGTTAATTCTGAAAACTTTTGAATTTGTCAGAATAAGTCTTTACACCAGTGTAATGTTAAGATCCATTTTATAGAAGATTGACTTTAATTGTCAAGAGGGAAAAAAATTATTAAATCTGTTGTATACATGTGTTGTACACACATATATTGTATATGCAATATACTTATGAAAGGTTGCCTCAGCTGCATTGAAGAAAGAAGGTGCCAAAAGAAAGATAATAAGTTATTAGTATTAGACAAAATGAAGCTATAATAATGTAGCTGTGTTAGCTTGCTCTCATTAGGCCAGGTAACAACAGAAGTAAAAATGTCACATGCCCTTTTATCATCTACAGTCTTGCCTATGTAAGAAGGTCAGTTGAGAGTTTCCAAAAACCTGCAAAAATTTCTTGAATTACAGATTCTGGTTGAGACTGTAAGTGGAAATCTATATGAAGGTGGTATTAGTACTGGAAATTAATTGTGACACTGTATGCACACTAGTCACTGTAGTGAAACATCGGGCTGCAATAATGAAATTCTGTGTTGTGAACAGCGTTCCACCATGTTCCCTTGCTATGGTAGCAGGTGGTAAATTTGCTTAAGCTTGCATATTTTGTTACATTGTAGAGTACTACAGTTTGTGTGTGGCATATAAATCCATTTTCATTTAGCTTGGAAATGTTTTCTTCAAGCAGCTTCTCATTTAGTCAAAGAAAAAAAGATTCCACAGAGACATGTTTATGTTTATTACTATTATAATTAATTAATGCAAACAAGTCTGTTTTTTTAAAAAAAACACTGCTTTGTTAAATGATAGTTCAAGTTTAAAAATCCTTATTTTCTTGAAGTAGCCAGCCGTGATCTCTGAAATGGTTCAATCCAATCAGTGTGTAAAGGCTAAATCAGTATGCAAATGCTGAATGTGCCTACTAGGAGCAGAATCAGGATGGAAGTGAAGCTGGGGGTGTGAAGAACTGGAGATGGGAAGGAAATGTGGTAAAAGGCATTACTGGGTATGAACTAGGTACTTTGTGGGACTGGAGCTGAGTGAATAAAGAGGAGTGGAGGGTGAGCAGTGTTCACCCCTTCATGACAGATGGAGGCAGGGCTGCTTCTGATCTGATGCTTTCTATGAACTGATGACTTCCAGTGCTTGTAGACAGGTTTTCAGCATTCTTCTTCCTCAAACCAGGCCGTCTGTAGCGCTCACTTTGCTTTTACCCCCATTTCCCCCACAGAAAGCTAGAGAAGCTTCTTTAAAGTGCATATTTCACATGATCCCACACAGAGAAAGGGGAGTACCAAACATGGGTCTGCTGCAAGAGAGAGAACAGCACAGATTGTAGCTGAGTGCTTTGCACTCGTGCTCCAGGGTGCATGGCTGGCCAGAACTCTGGGGTACAGCTCTTTGCTGGGGCAGGCTGGGCGCTCACCCCCATGGAGTCACCCAGGAGCCCCAGACACACTGTGCATGGGGATGTACGGTACCTGGGAAAGCCAGTGCAAATGAAAGTGTGTGGCACAGCTGTGGCTGCACTGAAATCTGGTGAGGCGATGGTTTGGTGCTGAGAACCAGGCTCCCTGCAGGTCGGCTGCGACTGGAGTCCCAGGATGCTCCCTCCTGGCAGGGGATGGGCTGCACTGGGCTCTCTGTGACAAGACAGGCACGTGTAAAATTTCCCCTCTTGGTTTTCAGACAGACAGCACTCATGACACTGCCAAACACAGGCTGAGACTGCTGAGATGCTCCAGCAGTGTGGTCAGGAGAGTTCTCCTGGGGATGTTGTAATAGACACAGCCCTAGAGACCTGTTTGGCAGGATGTGCCAGTAAGATAATTCTGCATCTGCTGCAGTCTCTTTCCACAAGGGAAAAGAGCCTCTCCGAAAGAAAGACGAAAATGGGGAAGCTACACAGGTGGCCTTGGGGCAACCCTAGGCAATACCCTTTCTCAGAGGTATTCAAGACAGATTCCTTCAGATTTGGAAGTTAACTTAAAATTTCTTGCATTAGTAAATGTTCTTGAGCATACAGTAAATTGAGTACATCTATGTTATTGTCAATGTAGGCACTGAACATCCTGAGATGATTTTTTTTTCCTTTATATGTACTTGTAAATCATATATATATGGAATATCTAGAGTGTAAACCTTCATCCACTGGTTCTGTATCTCATGCCTGTGTCCATTAATACATAGTTGGGTTTTGGGACTCTCCTCATCACATGTTGACACTCCTTGGGGACACACAGCTGGTGTTGAATTATGTCTGATCTAAGTTTGCCAAAACTCTCCCCAATAATTGCAGCAAAATTCTTCAGCCAAAACTGCTAGAGAGGCACCATTAAGTTGAAAATAATGTAAATTTCAGAAGGAATGCTTCTTTAAGTATAAAACATACGAATTTTTTTTAGCTGTTGATTTTTCTACACTGCATTGTACAAGCTGAAGTAATGGGAATCTCCAAGGTTCTGGACTGTGTTAACAGATTGAATCCTTATTTATTATTATTTCCTGAAGGGGAACTGTGACTTTAAAAGAAAAGGATGCTGCCCCTGACTCTGAAGCCAGGTCTCTGCCAGGGTGCAGTTTCAAATTACCGTGTCTGGGCAGCTGCCGTGGCCCCCCTGCACCCACAGCCAGTCTTGTGGTCCTCTGCCTGCAGGGTCGCCGGTGCCGATCTAATTCCTCAGAGAGCCAGTTCAGGGAGCGTAACCGAGAAAAAACTAATCCTGAAAAAAAAAAAAAGTACCGAGCAGCAAACCACAGAGAGGTGACAGAGCGGGGGACGCCTCTCGGTAACAGCTCCGCGTTCGCTGGGTTTATCTGGAGTGAGAAACCCTACGGGCAGCTCGGCATGAAACGTGTTGTGCTCTCTGCTCAGCGTGGTGGAGACATTCCCTGCTGGCGGCAGCTTTTTGGCCTCTGCAGTAGGAGCGATAGGAAGCCTGCCCTCGCTGGTGGCAGGTGGTGATTTAAGAGCCAGCGGGGTTCATGGGAGGAAAGTGTCAGGAACACAAAACCCAGCGGGGAGTTGGGTTTGGCCTCCAAAAGGCCAGAGGTATAATTAGGCATCAGCAAGACCTCGCCGAGGGTTTGTGGAGTGTCCCAGGCGAGGTCTTTTCTATTTGGGCTTGCTCTGTCCGACTGCCGGCAGATCCTGCCGCACACAGCTCCCCACGAGAGCAATGGTCTGTGCTTTTTAGCAGGGCTGCAGCTTGTGGTTTTCCTGGCCAGGAAATGAAATCAGGCTGCGAAAAGCAATCTTACCGATTTTAGATGCCTTGTGCCACCACACCATTACCTTGTCTCTGAAACTATATTGTGCCAGGAAGTTGGCAGCTGACTGGGAAGGTAAGCGGCATTCCTCATCTCTGTGCCTGACATCCCTGTGGGGCTGGAGAGCAGCCTTGAAAAGCTGCAGTGCTCAGCCTGAATTCCCTAGTCTGGCGTCCTAGTACGTATGCAGTGGTCATTTCTCAGTTCCCTCCCTGCCTTTCAGCAGCTGCTCCTCAAAACTTGCAAAATACAAGCAGTAGGCTTGGAGGAGTCAGGGTGTGGTGTCATCACAGCTCTTCCTTCCCTGCCAGCTTCCACTAAACAATCTGCTTAATTTTTTTTCTGCTTCTGTTGCATTAGTTTGAAGTGCTGTGAACAATGTGAAGACAATTGGAAATATGTACTAAAACTGCATTTCCTGTTGTAATGTTCTGCTATTTCACACCCATCATATTATCCGAAGGGTGTTACAGTTTCAGAGTTTCACTTGGGAACTTAAATTTCCTAAAATTATAGCCTGCCTTCTTTATGACAAGGAAAAAAAACAACATAAATTTTACATACAGTACCAGAAACCATATTCTTTCCATCTGATTTTACCACATACACCAATTACAGAGTGTTTGTATGTTACACAGAAGAAGTTAATGTTTCAGATTTCTTAATGACAGATCTTCAAAGGAAGTTTTCTCACCAAATGGGAAGGGTTATATAGAATCAGCACATAAAGTTAGTAGTACTGTAATGCTGAAAGTGTCCGTAACTTTGAAACTTGGTCTACAGTTCACTCAATGTTGTATTTTCCAGGCTTCCAAAAAAAAAAAAAAAGGAAATATATACTCCCTGGTATTTCCTGATATGTGTATTTTCCTAGTCTTTTCTGGGAATCATTGAGTTTTCAAAGGATTCATAAATGCTGCTCAAGTATAAAAGTAAGTTATAAAATGCTATTTTGCGATGTTGAGATAGTAAACTAGCATTGTAGTGAATCTTTCAATCACCCTCCGTTACTAAGAAAGTTAAAGACGTCTTAAAAAAACTCCAAACAAACAACCAATTCATTTTAAAAAAAATTAATTTATGGTAAAGCTCTAGAGTATTTAATTTTATTCAAAGTTCCTTTTTTACAAAGAATGTGGTACTGGCAACTAAAGTCTTGATTTATTGATGACTTCCCTTTCTATAAGACAGCTTATGGTTTTCTTCTTGTCATTATCATCAAAAGAGGAAAGTTACCAGCTGAACTAATTAATTCTGCAGGACTTCATAGGAAAAATAATTTTACAGCTATTTTTTCTAACTGATAGGCATGTGATTTAAGCTCTAGTGGCAAGAGGCATGGTAAGGTATGGAAATGCAGACAGCTGCCTCTGAAAGAAACAAAGCTTCAAGGAAGCTTAACATGCTGAAATCAAGGGGGGCGCATAACCTTCATCCTAGGGTGCTAAAGTACTGAGAGTCACATCAGCCCAGGGTTGTTAACAGCTTTTGCTTTGAGATATGGACTTAGGACTAAAGAATGTTCATGAAAAAAGGACATGAGAACTGCAGGCAGTGGCAATCAATCCTATCAAATCTCAAAATATTTATGACAGCTTTGCATCCTGCTAATAGATAAGACATGGGAAAATTAGAAAAAGTGGATCAAGTGCAATGTTAATTTATCATTTCCAAATTGTGACTTATTTTTTATTATTTACTTTGTCTAGTATTTGCATTCTGTTAACTAGATAATTTTCTTAGACAATTGAAATGCTCTAAAGCTAGTTTGGCCTTCAAAAATGATCTGTTACAATGTGCAAAGGAAAATTATTAGTTAAAAGAAAGTCCAGTACATGAACTCTGAAATGGGTGAAGAACAGTTTACCGAGTTTTACTGGGTTTTGAACCTCCCATGCTCCCCTGTAATTTATTATTTAGAATTAGAAATAGTTTTAACAACATGGTGAATATGGAAGTTCTGTGCCTTGTGCAGCATCTGCCACTGATGCCAGCACCACCATATAGATAGCCTTTAAGGACAACCATATTAAATAAATGTTCAAGTTAAGAATAACTTTCCTAAGATGCACCCCTCTATTTATGTAAAAGATAAAAGGGTAAGAGACAGAATTTAAACTTGACATTTGTGGGGGAAGCAGAAGTTGTCATGTCCTGCCTTTCCTGCTGGTGTGTGTCCTGTGGTTGCCCTTGGTCACTGGGGAACATTGGGGTACATTAGTCTTCCCCTTTGCCTGCCAGCCATGGTTGCCCCACAGTTTTTGTGTCAGGTTACAGGAACCCTAGGCAGGAGTTTGGCTGGAATTTTGCTAGTTTGGAGGAGCCTGTAGAACAGTGGAAGCAGCTCTTTTGACAGCATTTGGGGAAAGAAGATAAGCGATCAGGTCCTTGATTCTTTACTCAAATTCATGCCTAGAGCAGGCTAAGCAGTGTTGAGCTTCAGGTGCCTCCTGGCTCCCTTTCCTAAAGGCACACAGACTAACTGGGAATGTCAGGGGTATATTATATTTTGATGAGTAGCATGTCTCCTATACGAGGTGAGGCACTGACCTTGGAATCAGGTAGTAGGATTTTCTTCCCTTCCTTACTCTGCCAGTGTAGTGCAAAAGCAAGCCACGTTGAACAGATCAGGGAATTTGCTGTGCAGTACTGATTATGGTTTCTCAGCTCTCTTAATAGCCTGATCAGCCTCAGTGTTGCCAAAGCCTTTGCCTAGTTTTTGTAAGAACAGATAATTGTTTATAGCATCCCTCTAGTGCCATTCACAGGTTGTGCTAACTGCACTGTCAAAGTCCTCTGCAAAAGGGGAGACACATTGTCTGGTGCTCAGTGGTGCAATTCAGCAATTCCTGGCTGCTGCCTCCTTTTCCTGAGATGCAGTTTGCTTTCCTGATGGCAGGCCCATTGGGGAGGAAGGGCTGGAGAGATGGCTTTGTGCTTTTCTCATCCTGTGCAGAACAACATGCACCACAGCTGGAGTAGACCCGGACAGCAGTACTCCCCTCTCCCAAAATTATGTTATCTTGCACAGCAACTGGAAACCTACTAGGCAGCCAGCTGTAGTCTTGTGGGTTTTCTATTACCTCTGTTAAGTCATGTGTTGCAGCTTTTCATCAGCAAATGTTTGACAATTCTGCATCATTGCACAGGCACCGCGAGATATCATCTTCTACATCAAAATGCTGCAAGGATGGGTCTTGGCGTGTAACAATTTTCAAGCATCCCCTTATTTCTCAGGCTGAGTCATCTGCTGTGGGCTGTCTTTGCTCAAACTCCCCTTACTTCCTTTTTCATCCTAAAGGCACAAAAGAGGTCAAGACGGAAATTTGACCAAATTTTCAGAAGGCAGTGGTCATTAACAAAAATGATGCAGTCACAGGTTACCTGGGTTTGGTAGGAAAGCAATTACAACCTGACTGTTGATGAAGTCAGTGATGATTACTTGCTTGATTAAGAACTGCTGGGGCAGGGTCTGAGGCTGCAAGGGAGGGAGAATCTGAGACTTCTGATGAATATTTGGGGTAATGACCCTGAGGTAATGTATGATGTGCTATATAGGTCAGAGTTAGGGTTTGGTTTCCCTCAAGAACCGACAGATCAGGATTTTAAGAAGGGCAGAGGAAGAATAGGGGAGTAGAATGGACCTGCTGCTGCTGCTAACAACCATTAAAAAAATACAAAGCCAGCTGCTCTCAGAGCAGAGCTTGATCCTTTCAGTGCCTTTAACAGCACAGTATATATTCAGAGGAGGGGAATTCATGAGGCCCTATGGACCTACACCATGGCATTACACAAAAATGCAAACCCGAACAATGGGTGGCCTCAGCGGTTCCATCTGGCTCACCATTAACAAGGTTAAAGTAAAGTGGGTTTCCTTGGCTGTGTCACACACAATTTACACTTCAGATGCTTTAACTTTGGAGCCAGACCGAAGGGAGCACCACTCTAAACAGCACGCGGCGAGAGTCGCCTGAGATGTGTGGTAAGCACATTTGGTATTGATGCTCTTTCAGAGACACAGAGTGGTAGCGTTTAGATTGGTTTTAAGTACTATTTCCAAGTGCAGATTTTTTTTTTTTCCAAAATGATTTTTTAAAAATCCTGTCAACAAACTAGAGTTGCAGTCAAATATTGTTTACTCCAAGTAACTTACAGGCATGGTGATATTTGAGGCTGGATTCAGTACCAGCAGAAATTATTAGAGGCCCTGAAACGTTGCCACTAGCATTTCTGGTATGAAAACCTCAAAACTTCAATACACTGAAGCTGAAAGAGATACTGATACATATAAGTGTATTCTGTTGTAAAGCATCATGCTTTCAGAGCCACCAGAGTACTTAGATAATTAACTAAGATAGTTAACCATGGCAGATAATAACCTTTAAAAAATTTTTGCTCTAGAGAGGCAGTGGTATGTCAACAGGTATGTTGGCCTGTTGACTTCTATGCCATAGAGTGTAATAAGGCATGGAAATTATCCCAGCATTTTGCAGAAGTCGGGTTCTTTGTCTTAGCTTTGACATATGTAAGGGAACCCGAGCTTTCTCTATGGTGTCCCATTCTTGAACAAAAATTAACTGTTATTAAATTAATATCAAAGTTAATAATTTAATTTCAAAGGTGTTTTATCTGTAAGACAAGCATTTGAGCAGTTAAATCTGTGGTAAAAAGCCAAGGTAATTTACAGAGCAAGGATAGATCTGTTGTTGTTGCAGAGGTGTTCAGGGTGTTCCGCAGAATGGAGCGAGTGTTGCCCTGGATGACAAACGAACACATTACCAGAAACCTGGCCATCTTTGCTGCTTTTCACCATGAATTGTGAGTTCAGTAGTGGAACAGAATACCACTCCTGAAGTTAAACAATTAGATTTGCACACCATAAAACCAGTGGACATCGTTGACTCCTGGCAGTGTCAGTAGTCTCATGTAGGAAGGCCTTTAGCCCATATCATAGTGAGCTTCCTCCTTGGTGAGCAGTACTGCTCTGATGGGACACACTTCCTGTTGAGCATGAGCTGAAAAGTTGGCATCAGCCTCACCAGGGTTGAACAGTTGCTTTGTGCCTTCTAGGCTTTTCCAGCAGGTGTGACATTGCCATTGATGATGGTCTCCCATGCCTTTAATAAGGGGCTTGGTGTGGAGGATCCTCTTCTTGTTCATCCCTCTTTTTAGTCTTTTAGTCAGCTTCCTGACCCACCCTTATGGCCCCTCCGTGCTGCCTTTCCATCTCTCTTGCAAAGACAGGAATATCCTTCAACATGACACTTGAGTTTCTGACTATATGCATTAGTCCTGTAATCATAACCATGATTATTGTAAAATGCAGTAATTTTACAAATCTACGATACTGTAAATTTGACAGGTATGTCAAAGTTGCCAAGCTCTTCTCAAAGGTTTCCTGCCCACTGCATTTGAGGCAACTACAGGCAAAATAAATTGAGCTGAGAAGTCATCTCATCTAATTGGTGACAAACCATTGACATTCCCTTCTCCTCTCCCTTTTTAGCTACTGCTCTGTCCATGAGCAGCAGCTTTTGACTCAAGCCCTACCTTAACAATAGCCTCAAAAGGAAAATAGAGAACTATTCTTGCTGAGCCGTGACAGGTGCAGTGCTTCCACATGAAGCATTGCAGTGGTAGGAAAATGAAAGAATAACACAGCAAGGCAGAACCTGTGAAGGGGTAAAAGGAAAATAGTCCAGCTGCCAGTAAAAGCAGTAGCTTGGTTGTTAGTCCAGCTGCAACTTGCATGAGCATGAAGTGGGAAATGCCCCAGCTATGCTCTGTGTGAGTGGAGGGACAGTTCATAAAAAAAGCATTAGTTAGTCTGAAGCAGTGGTGGTTGATTTATGAAGAATATGTAAAAGAATGGTGTAAAAACCTATTCCTTAGAGGAGGGATATTATGCATCTCTGTGGACTATATTTAGAGTGTATTTAACTCAAAGCACATAGCTCAGCTGCTTTTTGTCAGTTGAGTTCTTTTCCAGCTCATTGTCTCTAACCGAAAGGAAATTCAGCCACAGCCACACAAAACTAACTTGACCATCTGCATCTTCTGCCTGGACGTGGGGTGTGTGAGTCTTTCATCCACACCTGCTAGTGGGGATCAGATGGAATACTATGATATTGACAAATTCATGAATCCAGATAGAGATCTAGTATAGATTTGTGTGAAAGCCATGTGTGCTGTGACCAGGGGTAAATCCCAAATAGTGTGCCCGTTACACATTGTAGTTCCTCTGCAAGAGCGTTTGAGGACAATGGGAATCTCATTGCTTAATCTACTCCCTCCCACCTCCTGACAGTGTTTATCACACCCACAGTTGTGCCAATGCAATGGTTTATGATTTTGTCTCAAAACTGGAGGTGTGATATGAAGCAAGCTGAATAAATGCTACAAATTGAAAAAAAAAAAGTACATGAATTAACTGAAAATTTTTCCTTTGAGAATTGGCTAGCATTTTAGTGACTGCATGGATCATCACAGGGATCATCATTAGGAGTTTTTGAAAGCAGATCAAATGCCTTTGGAAGCATTCTTCTTGGAAAAGGGGCTGTTTACTCAGTAATTATCTTCCACTTATTTTTACATTACCCAAGGAAAAGCTGTGAATGCGATGCAAAACAGTTGAGCTGCAGTCCGGGTTACTTGCTGATGGTTCTGGATGGTTTTGCAGCATTGGAGCGGGATCCCTGATAATCCTTGCATTCTGCCTGGCACAGCACGCTGCTGCTGGCTTGTTTTGCAGTACAGAGTATGAAAACAGAAGGGCACCCTGGGAACTGCTCCTGATGCTGCCAAGACAGCAAGCAGCTGTGGCACTCACTGTGCAAAGTTTTGCAGGAAACTGGAATGAAATCTAAGCACGATAGTTTATTGAGGATGCTCTAGTTCAGATGTTTTCATCATTTAGAAAGTGTGTGCTTTCTTCATCTGATTCTCAAATTTGTGCTGCCTGCCAACAGGGAATGTAAAAGACTTGTGGAGGGGATTTCAGCATTTATGTGAAGTCCAATTAAATTCATGATAGCCTTCATTTTCTGTGTAATGTTTCTGATGTAGTTGAAATTACTTTTCACGAGTTGTTTATGACTTTTCATGATAATAGTTGGACAATGGTGAAATAGCTGTAACAAAGAACAGTTTCAAAATCAGGTATTTTATGCATTGTTCAGGATGTGCTTGATTGCTGCACTGGTTCAGTGAATGACAAGTTGTGGCCCGATCACCGTATTGGTTGTACTTTGTTGTACCGTAACTTTCCTTGGTGTACCAGATATAATCCTGAGGGGCACAGGCTCAGATCTTCTAAGCTGTGAGGACCTTGCTTACCTCTGAAGTCAGTGGGACTTAGGCATTTAAATACCTGTAAACGTTTGACTGTATCTGACAGTATCACGCAGGCTGCCTGGTACAGAGAAAGAAGGTTCTCTCACCCTGGGAAAGATGAGACTTTTCATGAGGGAGGGTTGTGGGCTGTACTTGAAATTCAGAGTCTTGAGTAGCAGATACAGTCTCCCTTCACTTTGTGGTTATGTGGAATCGTGTATTTCCAGGAATTTTGGATATTTTGAAGAGGGTTTGTAAGGAGGAGAGCCAAAGAGATCCTGATTAGAAGCAAAGTTTTCTGTCCTTTTAGGTTTTCAAGAGTGAGGTTGGTTTAATAAACAATTGATTTGTTCCTGGAAGTATCCAGGAATATTGTAGGAACTGACAGATTTCTAAAGGTCCTGTCCCTTGTCTTCTATGGCTAACACTCTTCAGGTGTGACTGAACCTCATTTCCAGCCTCACGAAAGGCAGTTGGTTCCTAGATTTGGTCTTTAGGTGCTGCCAAGAGACTCAAATGCCAAATTTAACTTGTTGACTGTGTCTTGTTGTCAGCTGGGTTTTTTACTGGACAGCAGCAACTCTCTGCTCTTTACAGCTGAGTTCCTCAAGAATTACCGGATTGGCTTCTGAGTTCTCCTTTTCATTGCACAGCCCACACCAGTGAGCACACTTCTAACCTACTCTAAAGGTTCCTGAGTTCACCACATACCTCCCCCAGTGTGAAAGGCAAGTTTGGAGGCAAATCTTACCTCTGTCAGGAGGTTGCTGTAATCTTCAGATGGTTGTTCAGCCTTTTGAAGGAGGATTAGTAGATTGTAAGTAAGACACCTGGGTTTCCCATCTTCACTCTCTGAGGAGCCAGGGTCAATGGCCAGTGGCAAAAGCATTACACCCAGTGATGGAAGCAGCACAAGATACAGGGGACACTGTACCTGATGGGGACATGCAGTGATGGAGGCTCTGAAATTCCATCAGGTGCAGAGGGTGGAGAGTTCAGCTATCAAGCAGCTCCTAAGACTGTTGGTTTGGTTTTTACAATGGTGCAGTGATACAGATATCCAACACCAACACCCAGTACAATTTGTTATTGCACGCACTCAGGATTGTGGCACCCATGTGCCACCCCTCTGGGGCAGCTGTGAGAAAGGACACTGCCAGTGGAGGACACTGACTGGATAGGAGGGACCCAGCTCCAGCCTGATCCTGAGAAACTGTGCTGCCTCACACTGCCTGCCAGTGAACTCCCTCCTTCCTCTAGCATTGAGTGTTTATCCAGGATGAAAAAAAGAATAAATTCAGTTTGCTGTCTAGCTGTGAGTTCAAATCTGCTGCCCCAGCTGTGATATTTTAAGGTCTTGTGGCAGAAGGATACTCTCAATTATTTCTGCAGAAGATGTGTCATTAGAATAATTAACTGCTCAATGAATAGTAAGAATTGTCTCCATAACCTTGTAGCAGTATGGTAAATAATTATTAAAGCAGGAAGAAACTGAGTTTCAGTCAGGGCTAATGATGTCCCATGTATTTGACATGTTATATGTTCCATTCCTAGCCCCTGCAGTATGTCTCAGTCATCTTTCTGTGTCTTCTAATGTGCCTCAGAGCCTGGGATCTGAGGAGAGCAGACAGGCTACCAGAATAACTGAGTAATCCTTTATTTTACTGGAAGTCAGAATTTTCCTTCCAAATGGAAGAACTTGAATCCCCTTGTAACCATTTCCCAATTCAGTACCTTACTGGCCTGTGCACACTTCACTAAGTGGCTGCAGAGACACGCGTGCCTTCTTCCACCCCAGTCAGTGGTCTGATGCATCACTAGCAACTTCTGGGCTTGCGTTAAAATATGTTGTCCTTTCTGCCTCCACACACTTCCACTCTTAATGTACAGTGTTCCTGCCTTGCACAGGGAGTGCTGCTGGATAACTGGAGGGCTGTTTGGTTCAGAGTATAAATAAATTGTTAAGACACAGACATGATGCTGGCATTAATCATTCCTCTGATTTGTGACTGCTTTCAAAATTGTAAATTCAGGGCTTCCATAATTGAAATTGTGGCTTGAGTATGAATTTCTGATCAAAACTACAGGAAGTTGGTTGTGTTGTGTTCAGTGAGCATATCCACTGTGTCTTCCTGTGGCAGGTTTGCTCGATGTGCAGTTTGTAATCTGTTCTACCCCTGCCATGATCACAACTGGATGTTCTTATCTGAATTGTTCTTTGCTTTCAAACATTTTATTTAAGTGTAGGGTTCCTGTTTTATCAAATCTCCTAATTCAGAGTTCATTGGTCCTGCCAGCAAAACTGATCCTTGGCCTATAAACATCCTTAATTTTGAAATCATTCATTCTTTCTTAGGCTGAAGAATGGGCAGAAGACACATCACTCCTCTATTCTTGCTGTAATTCTTTGGTTTTCTTTTTTAAACCTTGTGGTTTATGCTGTGTTCTGCTTTCAACTGTTACATCAACCAGCAAACAGAGATTTACAGGTGGAATGAAGGAGCTTCAACCTACATTGCCCCGTGGCCTCACAGCATGTATCAACCTGACCTCTGCAACCAGCCTTGGCTACTGCAGGGCAACTTTTCAGAATTCATAAACAGTGGGAAATTTTCTGTGTTACTAAAGATAACAGGAAATAAGCTGAGTGAAGTCATCAGAAATTGCTCTGGATCTGCACCCTTGTGACTGAGATCAGAACTAAGACCATTAAGATGTTTTGTTTCTGGGAACTAGCAATATTTAAGAAAACTTTTATTAACTTCATTGTTATAATTTTACTGCAGTTATATCACTTAATCTACATAATCCCAACCAAAAGGGATGAAGTGATCTAGTTTACCACATACAGGGAAACTATTTATGTTCCATTATTTTTAACAGTACACAGAATTAACAAATTCAGAGAAATAAGTATTAAAGATGTGCATGAGATTTGCCATCCTGAGGCCAAACAAGGAAAAACGAAATACCAAATTCTGAATTAACAATAATTTTTATATGCATAAATGTGCTTTTTATTCTTAGGTACACAATTAATAGTGAAAATTAATGATGAGGATAAATCCTTGTTGTGGTGGTATAGGGCTGAATAGTAGAAAATGGCATTATTTCTCTCTTAATGCTCAGGGATCAGGCAGTGTGGGACAACAGGAATACCTGCCTCAGGTGGGAATTAAAAGCTTTAACATATAAGGCTTAATCCTGTTGCAGCCGAAATCCTCTTTTCACGCTTTACTGTTGCTTTCGCATTTTAATGTGAAAAATTGCAAAATAATTTTTTTTCTTTAAGATACTGAAAACCTCTTAAAAATGTGTGGCAGAAAATGCTCAGCCCTGCCATTTAGTAATAATACAATATATGAAACTAGTTAATTTTAGACATCTTAAGATGCGAGTTCAGGAAAGTGGATAAGGTGACTATTTCCTCTCTCAGTCAGTGCAATCAGAGTGATGCAGATTTTCCTTACCATTAAAGAGTGGCTATAGAGCATCTGAATTATTTAATTGTTCTTGTGGGTATTGAATGTATGAACATACAGCTGCTATTTCAAGCAAAACCAAGCACCGTGTTTGATGCCCTTTTGTTCCACATTTGGGATAGGAAGCCCTCCATGTGTTCCATGTGACGTGATTTTATCAGTTCCATGAGCTCTGGAAAGAATCTCTATAGAGATAGCTGGATGGTCTCCTCATAGACAGTGTGTCAGACAGTAACCATCTCTTTGTTTCTGAGTAATGAAACGAAAATGTGAGTTGCTGGTTAAATCCTGCAATCCTTAACACTTGTGAAGCCTATATTCATGCAAGTCATCTAATTTGGTGTATGTAATAGGAGAACCCATTTCAAGGCTAGGTTATAAGTCAGTCCATACTCCTGTAACTGGATATTTCTGAAACTTTGTGCTTGATACTGATTTACATGAGGTACCTAAAGTCGTACCACTCTAAACTGGTGTTTGGGGAGGAAGAATAGGTTATTCACTTCCAGAGCAACCTTCTTCCTCCTCTGTCTCTACCGCTGCTCCAGCCTACTGCCAGGATGCCATTTGCTGTTTCCTGCTGTTGTGAGTTGGCGTCACTTGTATTTGCTGTATTTGCTGCATTTGGTGCTAATGTTAGTGATGAAATAAGGAACAAAATGGAAAAGGCAAATTTTAACAAGTGATTCCCAGTTACCTACTGCCTTTTTATCTCATCTGTGGATTAACTGATCAGTGGATGTGGAAACCCTGGAACCAGCTCTGCTGAGAGGCAGATAAGGTCAGGCATGCCTCTTAGCTCATGACCAGTACCTCACTGACCCAGAAAGAGTTGAGCCGGTTTTATGCAGCGTGCGTCCTTATCCACATGGCCAGGAGGCTCAAGCCACCTCTGTGAAAGGCTTCTAGTGTTACCGAGCTAGGCTTCTGTAAACAGGGGCACGGAGCAGTGCTTTCAGACACCGGCAGCCGGGGTCTGCTCAGCTCCGGCCGCCCCCGCCCAGCGCCGCAGCCCAGCTGGCTCTGGCAGAGGGCTGCGGATGTGGGTACGCGCGGCAGCAGTGCCCGGGGCAGAGCCCAGGCAGCCTTGCCACCAGCATGAACTGTGGAAAACACTTGCTTTTTAAAAAATTACTGCATACAGAGCTGTTCTTGTTGAGAAACTGGTTTCTTTTATTATTCCCGCAGAAATTAAAGCTTACAAGGGAAATTTGTGGTTGAGAGTGTTCGCGTGTGTGGTTTCATAGTGCAAAAAGATGAACAGTAGTAGGCTCACTTAATATCATGGTATAACATTTCATGTTTGAAATGTGTGATATATGACTGTTTAAAACATAACTTCCTTAAGCCGTCACCAATTTTGCATCTGCTTTATCTGGATGGGTTAAAACCATTAAAACATACACATTCTTTCCGTGCCATATTGATACTATAGGAGCAAAACCATCTTTCATATTATTTAGAAAAAAGACTTGACTTTGTAAATTGTTATTTCAGGACTTTTTAGCCCTTCATATAAAGAAAACGCTTTTGTTGTAATAAGTGGAAATGCATCCAAACCATTCCTCCATGAGGATGCATTTCCTAAGGATTTTTGTGTGATCATGTGGAAAATAATTTTCCTCCATGCCTGTAAAGGGAGCAGAGATAAGGTTTCATGGAAAGGAATAATGGAAACGACATCATTGAAGTTATTATTTAAGATCTGCTGTCTCTGTAGTCCTTTCCTTTTTTGTGGAGAAAAAGCTGCATTTTGTGCATTTTGTACCACCTTTCTGTTTCATTGTTGTTCTTGGTTGTAAAAAAAACCAAAAAAAAAATAAACCAAACCCCATCACTTTCCAGTAAAATTGTTTTAGCAGATTGTAAACAATTTTATTTCCTCATGAACTTAAGCTAAATTCTATCCTGACAGGCCTGATTTATCAGGCAAATGCCCCACATTGTTTGTCAGCTTCTTTGTTGGGGGGAAGGGGGAGGGGAAACCCGAGCAACAAAAGACCGTAACCTATTGATATTACTTCTGTGATACACTGGGGGAAATAGATTGATTTAGAACTAACCACAGAAAACTAGTCGATCTGATGAGTTTACAACAGAGCATTTTTATTTATTTATTTGTAATAAGAGTAAACATCATCAGTATTCCACCCTGTGTTATTGGAAGCCTCGCAGACAGTGTGGGTTTGTGTCAGCATGCTGGGGCTATCTGTAAAATGAAAGAAGGCAAGCTTAAAGAAATGGAGGAACCTTGTTTTTCTCACAAAATTTAAAGTCTTGGATCTCTGGTACATTATCATGAGTTGTAGCATTTGAAGGACAAATAGATGGGTGAGCATTTTTATTGCATTTCGTCTTATTTTTCTTTAAGAGGTTATATATTCTTTTTTAAATTATATTTCTGTTATGTACCTTAAAAAGCTAGTAAAGCACAGGAAATTTTCTAACTGGATTTCAGTGAAGAATGCCAGCCTGCAATTAACTTCCCCAGCATGTCGCCTCTGCACAGTGTTTTGCATGAATGAGGAGTTCAGGGTAGCAAATACTCACAAGACCAACACAAACCTAAGTGTGGCACCAGTGTGCCATTTTCTGCATTGATAATATGCTGTTTTACAGCATTCTTGATTAAAAATACTTACAGTTTTAAAATTAAACTGATTTTTTTTCCCATGGATTGGTAAATGAAGGGTGCTAGTGAGGTTTTCTGCCTCACTGTAAGCCTGCTTGATGGACAAGCCATAAATGCTCTGAAGATGGTAAATACTCCTTTCTCTAGTTTATTTAACAAGATAATTTCACTTGACCTTAATTATTATTTCAGTATTCACTACTTTGAATTCTAGTAGCATTTTAGAGCGTTTTCAAAGTTACCTGTATTCTCCCCTGCATTCAGCTACAGCTTAAGAATTAAAGGCCGATAACCAGAATGGTGTAAACCCCAGCAATGCACGTGTGAGCAGAAACATCCCATTCATTTCCCTGTCAGAGGGCACAAGCAGAGTGTACATTCCACTTATCTTCTGTGTGTCTTGTTAGCTCACCAAAATGCTTTGGATTGAATGGAGCCTTAAAGACCAGCCAGTTCCAGCCTCCCCTGCCCATGGCAGGGACACTTTCCACTAGACCAGGTTGCTCAGAGCCCCATCCAACATGGCTTTTCACGCTGCAACAAAGACAACCTGAAATTAGCAGATCCTTGATAGTCCAGAAGATCCTTTTAGCCCTGCTGAGGTGTTGGAGGCACTTGTCCCAGGTGGTGTCTGAGCAAGTGCACTCCACCCTGAGCTTTTGTGTCACAGCCAGGTAGTGAGAAGCAACCCTTTGCAGTGCAACCCTTTGCAGTGTTTCGTGGCCTTATTTTCAAGACAAGTCACTGAAGCCTTAAACAGTGAAAAATCTTCGTTGTGTCTAAGACCCATTTTTCTTTTAGATCCTGGATAGTTTAACTTCCCTTTACAGCCATTTACAAAATAGAATAGTTGAACTGATCTGCTGCCTGTTCCATCAGCCTTTCTTTAGATATGTTGTGACAGTAATGGCTTAAAAGGGCGGCACATTTAGGTACGATTTTAAACATTTCCTTTATGTTTTAACTGCACAGTTGCATTCAGTGTATTGTAACGGCATCTCACGTGCACACGCTGCTAGAATTCCATACGGGTTTTTCAAGGCATTAATAGTGCAAGATGGAGTATTGTTAGCCAAGAATCTTTTTTTTTTTCTTTCTTTTTTTTTTTTTTTTTTTTTNTCAGAAAGGAAGAACAAAAGAGGAATTGGTATGGGGTATATCCTGGTGAATTATTTTAGTCTTCCTCTCACTGTACCCCCTTCCCTCCTCTTCCTATCCCTGTAAGATGTTAACCCCTTATTCCCTGCTCCCCCTCCCCCAAGTCAGTCACTAGGGTAATTTTACTGGGGTTTTTTTCCCTCAACAGATAACAGTCTGAGGTTACACATATTATTCTCTACTTGTCATATGTATTGGATTATCATCTAAATTATGTTATAAAACAGCTCAAAGAAGCAAGCTGTTGTGTTTACCTAGTACTGCTTAACCCATCTGAATTGTTACTGTGGAAAACATATTTGTAAGGCAATGGTATTGTTGTTTTAAAAAGTTTACTTCCTGAGTAAGGGTATCTGATTGCTGGAATAAAGAAGAAAAGCTAAAGACTAGATGGTATTATTTGCTTGTGAAATTGAGTGCTTCTAATCAATTTCAGTCATCAGCTTTTTGCAATTAGTACAGCATAGTATATGTTGGAATCTGTACACTTCTGCTTCTTCATGTTTCCTTTAATATGTATACTTTTATGCAATAACCAATCCATAGTGAAGGAGAATTTAGGAGGTTTTCTTAACCTATCTATATGCCCTCTTCTTTCTTCATTAGTAGGTATTAATGTTACAGTTCTTTTGAGAGTATTGAAATATAATGCTAGACAAGTTCCTCAAGCTATTCCTCCATTAAGATGTTCATCTTTTTTTATATAAAAAAATCACCATGATTCACGTTGCTGTCAGTGCTGTAGAGAAGAAAGGATTTCCTGTTAGGATAATTGCCATCTCTTTATGTTGTTGAGCCTGAAGCTAGCTAGCAAATCATGGAAGCCTACTGTGAGAAAGACAATCCTATTTTAACAAATCCTTCTTACTTTTGTTCTTTGTAAGTGCTGATTCTATTATAATTGCACTTTTAAGGACTTTTTGTGTTTTATTCACCTCATGATAGACTTTACATATAAATTTGTATTTAAGCTAACACATTCTTTCCACGGTGCTTCGGAAGTGAAGGGGTACTTGCTATGGTTGTGCTAATCTGGAGTTTCTGAGAGCAGAGTCAAATGAGAATTGGTCGGTTTTCATGGCAGGAGTCAGGACTGGTTGTTTTTCATGGCAGGAGTCAGCTTGTTGTGTGTTGTTCTGTATGTGTAAGTACGTAGAGATGTGACTGTAAGCTCCCATGTGTCAGGTTTCATGATGTTGTAATGTAAGTACATTAGAGAGGAGCAAAGGGCTGAAGCACTCAGGACAAAGGGGTTAATGCCATACCTTAATGCCTGGGGATGATGCTGTTCATTTTGTGTGAGCTCTGAGGTGACTGACCACTTCCATTTTGGGATAAATTCCTTGAAAAGGGAAGATGTTTCAGAGTGAGGTGTGATCTGTTCTCCTGGTAAGAGTGATAGACAAGGAATAAATAGTTACAGAACTGAATAAATACCACCCTCCTCTGTAAGTCCAGGCTCACCCCTGCTGATACATATATATTCTAATGTGACACTTCACCCAGATGCTTGAGTTGATTGGTAACAAAAAACATCCCCAAAAAGCCAAATCAGGGTTTAATCACAGCTACTTCTGATAGAGTTTTTCTTTTACAGTGACATTTCAGTGGCGATTTAAATAAATGCAAGGAATTACAATATTTTGCAAATAGGATGTATTGATTGAGTATATATGCAAAGGGTGACAGAGGCTGCTGGAGTGGAAGCAGGGGCCCTGACAGCAGGTTCTTTGCCGATTGGTGAGGTGAAACAGTGCACTGAATCGGCTAACACAGAGCATATACCAGAGTGACTGATTAAATTGATTTGTCCGTGGCTACTGCCTACCCTGCTACTGAGGCCCTTTACCCTGTTTTCAAACTTTTTCTTTTTTTTAATCATTTAAACAGATGTGATATTAAGGGAGAAAAGAAACGTGTTGATGCATTCATAACCGTAAAATTCCATATTCTGAATTAAGATAAAAACTACAATTTTTAAGAATGTCTGCACACTCCTGTGCTATACTGTGTTATAATACGTTTATTCCAGGAACAAGTACAATGCTAGAAACTGATGACAAAGGTAATAATAAATATCATTCTCTAATATAACCTAAATTATGATCGGTACCACATCTGTGAATTCTTAGATGTATTTATTGGAAGGGGAGAAAGCAAAACACTTAAAGATTTTTACTTGTTGCTATTGTTTCATTTCTCTAATTGCAAGGCTTATTTCCTTAATACTTTTTCCAGAAGGTGTTCAGAAAGCTTGTGGTGGAAACACAGCTGAATGCCAGTTAGGAATACTGAATGCTGAACATGACTGTCAAGTGGGGGTCACTAATTTTAAAATACCTGCAATGATTTGGCAAAAAGCAATCAGAGGTATATTGTTTAATAACTCGAAAAACATTTTTTAGCTGTAGGAGAAAAAGGCTTGATGTTTTGGCCTTACATCAGGATGTTTGGATTTTACAATGTACTTAGTATGTCATTTCCCTTCCTGTGCTAGGGAAATCAATACTAAGTGATAATGGGGCTGGTACATGTTATTTTCTTTGTGATTCAAGGGAGGCTTTGTTAGACTGTGTGTCTCTTCATGGGTTAGTCTGTAGTATATGCAGACAGAGTAGTGTAAGCATAGTCTTCATATTCCACTGAAAAATCACATCAAACTTCAGTGCAGTGGTGACATCAAAATGGAACCAGTTCACCTAAAATATGTTACTGCAGTTGTTGTAGAAGTGCAGAGTTCATTGTACTGGGCTTGATTTCTTCTTACTCATTTTTAGGGAAGATGCAACAATAAATCACAATAATTTCTGAAAGGATAATGAAGTTCTGTTCATTATTTAACTTTAAATTATTGGTCAGTCTTGTAGGATATGATGGCATGCAGCATGCCGTGACCAACTTGTGCTATTTTTTCATTTGTCTGTGGAAATGAAGATATGGTTGGTATCTTGCAACTAGTGATAAAAAGATGTGAAGTGGGAGGTGCCAGGGATTGTTTCTTGGAGTGGAATTATGGATGTTGATATTTGCAATATTTTTTTTTAAATTACACAGGTTTCAGCAATAACATTTCTTTGCAAGGTAAAGCAAATTCAGTAGGTGAGACTCTGGCTGTACATAAGCTTTGCATGGACTAAACTTTTGATACTGTATAAATTAGTAGGGACTACTAAATGCTAGGTAAAATAGTCAAATGGTACTTTGTTATTTTCTATCCAGGGATCTGAAAATGTAAAATACCTTTATGTGGACTTGATCCAGAACACTTTGCAGGATTTCACACATAGTTATAGTTACAGCCTATTTTTTAATCCTTAAGTTGACTCCACAGACCTAAGTATTTGTGAAATATATTTTTTAATTAGTTGGTGGTTAAGGGAGAAAGAAAGAAAGAAAGAAAGAAAGAAAGAAAGAAAGCAAAAACGGTTTAGTTCTTTCCAGTAACATTAGATTATTATAAATGAAATGTCTATGCATTCAGTGCAGGTTTTATAAAACAAAGAAACAGAAACCATACAAAAGCAGCCAAAATAGAAAACTCAGTGGTGCACATAAGGTCACCATGTCAAGGGCGTGTAATTATTTCTTTGAATCTTATGTTAGAATAACGTAATCCAATAACTGGTGCTCCTGGGGTGTGTTACAAAGGATTCAGTAAGGAATTGCTGGAGAGTTCTTCAGGACCCCCCTAGCTAGCAAGGCTAATAGGAGAGGTTCTGTGGGTTTCAGCAATTTCTGAAAAGGGTGACAGAAGCCCTGTCCACGCGGCTGGAGGGGGCTCCCAGAAGCGCATCCCATGGGAACTGGCACCCCGGTCGTAACCATGTGCCCGTGGAGTGGGAGTTGGGAGAGGAAACAAACAAACACAGCTTCATGACTCTTCCCGGAGCTCTGCTGAGTTTATTTTGAATCGAACTCCTAAATGCCATTACAGACCCTGCGTCCCTACTGTGAGGGTTTGGCCCGGAGCCTTGACCCGCCGTGCCTGGGCTGAGCCAGAGGAGCCGAAGTGCCGGGCCCTGGGACAGAGCCAGTTCTGGCTCGTGGCGTCCTTCCTCGGGCTCGTGTTTAGCACCGCGTCCCTCGGGACGTGGCTGCGGGAGCGGCCGAGCCGGAGCGTCCATCCCCGGTCGGCGCTGGGACGGCGGGGATGGCTGGAGATCTGGTGCCCTCTAGTGGGGCCGGACCCGGGCCCGCAGGAAACCTTCCCGTGGGACGCTGCATTGCATAACTCCATCTTCTGTCTCTCTTTGGTTTTAGATGCTACAACTGTGGTGGCCTGGACCACCACGCTAAAGAATGTAGTCTACCTCCGCAGCCAAAGAAGTGCCATTACTGTCAGAGCATCATGCACATGGTGGCTAACTGCCCCCATAAAACTGTCTCGCAGCAGCAGCCCACTAGTTCTCAGGGAAGACACGAAGCCGAACCACAGCCTTCCACGTCTGCCTTCCTGAGAGAAGGGGGAGGAACGCACGGCTTCTCGTCTCCATCGTACTCTCAGGAAGGCAGGGCGGAGATCTCGGAGCGCTCGGGCAGGTCACCACAGGAAGCTTCGTCGAGTAAGTTGTCTGCATCGCCTGAAGAACCGAACAGAAAGGGGCCTTCTGTTCAGAAAAGGAAAAAAACTTAATGCGTTTGTCATAATGTTCCGTTTTCTTTACCCTCTTGGGATGTCTACCTCATGCAAGTACAGGGGAAATAATTCATTATCAGTAGCTGACCTGGAATTTTAACTACTGTTGAGGAACTGTGAATGTTTTTTTGTTTTGTTTTATTTTGTTTTGTTTTGTTTTTTTCTTTGATAGACAAATCACTCCAAACAAAATACATTTGAGCAGGGTGCATTATGTTTTACCTTCTGTGTGTATGTATGAGTGTGCATGCGCGTGTGTATGTGTACGTATCTATAAATATATATTTTTCCATCAGACCATTCTCCAGATCTCACCAGACATTACTGTGAAGCAAAAGTCACAGTACCCAATGTTCCTGAACTCATTCCTAGAACCCGTTTCCAAACGTGTTCAAGAAAACCCAATTTTCTGAAATTTCACTCAGAAACAAAGCAAACCTGATAAACCACACAAAGAACTGACATCAAGACTGTTACTTCTCTTATGAACCAAAGGATATTTCCATATTTTAAAGCTGCCATAATGGTACTAAAGATACTAAGACATCCCCCGTACCATCAATTTGTATTACTTCCTTTTTCATCTCTACAAAGTATCAAAACCCCTCTCCTCCCCATGCCAGTGCAGGGCAGTTTCATGACTTAAGACAACTCTCATTGCCACCACCCTTTGTTGGTGAGGAGTTTAAAGCTCCAGAAAAGACAATGAATGTGTAATTTCTGTGATGGTTTCTCAAAACGTTGTTAAATTAATATGATTGTAACTGTAATTTAGATGTCTGTTGTGTAGGGGAGAATGTGTAAGTTGTTACCAAACAGACCCTTTTGAGTGGTGTCAGGATGCCATCCTGGTTAGCCATTTGTATACTGTGAACATTTAGGGTACCTTGGTGGCAGTAGTAGCCGCAGCAGCAGCAGTTTCTCTTGGTCCCAACTAGTGTCCCTCAATTTGAAGGGTCTTCCCCCTTATTTCCTGTTGAAATACCATGGAGAGAACTCCCTAGGCATTTTTATTGTTGTTGTCTGTTTGGGTTTTAAAGAAAACAAAATACAAAGCTAATGAGATCCTGGGCTAAATAGTTTCGTAATACTAAAGGTTGATGGGTACTTGAGGTTGCTCAACCAGCCTCCCTAGATGATGATACAGCATGGGTGCAGACCAGCCCAAGAAGGGACCTGCAAATTTGCTAGTAGCCCTGGGCATCATCTACTTCTTGTGAACTGGGGGCTGCAGCTGACCAGCCTTGGTCCATAGTGCCCTAGGACCACACACTTCTGTGTGAAAGAGGAGAAAGATTGGTGGCCTCAGAGTGAGACTCCCTGGGCTGCAGGCCTTGCTCGGGGTTAATAGAGTTGGAGCCTATCAAAACTTCAAGTCACTTTCCATTTGTAACTTTTGAATTACCAAGTCATACGTAAGATAACATACTCTGACAAATCCCATTGTGAATGTAAGTTAATTAGAGAAACCTGTATAATCCTTAACATTGGCAATAAACACAGGCTGTTAAAGCTTGAAAGTGTCGGGTAGGTTTAAGCTCGGATAATCAAACTAAAGAAACAGCCTGCATGAAAGGCTACAGCGAGCCAAAGTCTTACTGTGGTAACTCCTCTGCAGCCGATGGTTACAACAGGTATGCAGCTGGCTCCCTGCGTGGCCTTCCCCTTCCCACTTGTCCTGCCAGATGAGACTTTTACTGGTGCTGCTGCTGCTGCTTCAGTGAACAGGTAGTCATCAAACTCCTCAGTGAAGGGCACAATTTCGAGAGAAAATTTTCTGTGAATTCCTTGCCAGTGTTTGCAAGAATCTCAAGGTTTGTACTGAAGTTCTCAGTGTGCTAATGCAAAGCTTACCTTTGACGATATTGAATGTGATATATCTATAGAGAACGTCCTTGCCTTACGTGAGGATAGTAAACTTATTTAAATTATGTAGACAAATCAAAGTGGCATTGCTTAACCTTCTAGTCGGTGTAAAAACCAGGTTAAACAGCAAAGATGCAAAACTTAGGTCACTTTGAAAATTTAAACCAAAGTTCCTTATAGAAATGGGCAACTGTGGATTTGAAAACTGGTCATTCCCTGTTTATACGTAAGAAGTTCAGAGCTGAGATAAGGAAATGTTTTCAACATGTGGATTTTTACTGGTGCTGTTTGAAATCACTGTGTGCACCAAAGTCAGACTGAACTGCTAAGAGCACATACCAAACCCTATCTTATTGCTGAAAGCTTAAGGTTTTATTTTTATATATTAGAATGTTATCACTGTTACAAAACATACTCAGGACAAAGAACTTTGCTCAGGGAATATACCATGTAATGTTTTTTCTTTACAGAATAGTCTACAGACCTGCTTACTCAGAACAAACCAAATAGTCTTAGACCTTTTTATCTCCATATAAGTATTATGTACTGATATTAGTAACTACCTCTGAGTTGACGTAGGCCTACATTTCTGATAATCAGATCTCAGCGTTTTGTATTATAAGTTCCTGTGAAATGATGAAGTGGTATTCTGTACTGGTTGTTTATGTGAGCATTTGTGTCTTTACATTCACAGGGTCTGAGTTTTCAGAGATGCTGGGCAACCACAGCTCCCACTGACTTCCAGTCGGAGTTACTGGTGCTTAGCTTTTCTAGGAGGGGAGGGATGGGGGATGGGGGTGGAGGGAGAAGAATAAAACCACAAAAGCTTCAAGCCCATTTTGTTTACATAGGTGACAATAAAATTATTATTCTGTTTACAGCAAAAGGCTACCTCATATCTACTGCATGAACACACCTTTGTGCTGCTGTGGCCTTAAAGGTGGCTGTTGATCTATGGTACATACTTTTTATCTGTACTAAATATGTAACTGTTAGTTCACCACTGCAGACATTATGGTAAATACTTGTTTAAGATGAATCATCTATTTGAAATTGAGACCTTTCCAAACATTTCTTTGAAAGTTTTTATTTTTCTGTCCAAAGGATTATGGGCACTGTTCATGAAAATAAATACAACTCCAGAAGAGACAAAAATGTACATGCCTAAGTCGAACGTATAGCGGCATAAGCTGCAGCAGGGGAGTAGTTAGCATTGGGCTGCAGTGGGAAAAAAATCTAGTTATACTCCTTCAATTGGCTGCTCCAAATAAGCAGAGAACCCTTTAAAGGAGGAGGCACAGATTGAGTTTGGGATTCTTCCTTCATGTCTAAGGACAAAATTAATATTCGGCAGCATTCGCTCAGGCTAGATCTCCCCCTATTCACCAGCCTGTCCTTGCCAGAGCGCTCCACAATAAAAATCATTTGAGTAGAAATAGTTCAAATATCTCCTCAGACAGATGTATTTTTCTCCCAACAATAGTGGAGATAAGGTTAAACCTGAAGCAAGAATCTCTCTCCCTCCCCTTCCCCCACCCCAGAATACTCAATGTGATTTAATTGTAAGGGACGTTGTGAGATATTTTTTTACTCTTCCCCAAGGAGAGGTCACAATATTTAATTACATGCTACAAAAGATAGGCCATGAGGAAGACTTGTTTTTGGAGGAAGAGCCAAATAACTTTTTGCTGCAGTTAATGGTAGATCTGGCATTGTAATACCATCTGCAATATTTTGCCTTTAGCCAGCTGTCAGGGAGTGCCAAACACCACATTTGGATCTTACCTCTTCCCGTTGCAGGCCACCTTTTTCAGCCATTTTATTCTGCACCAGTGTTATCCTGGAGTTCCTGCTTGGTTCCTGCTAACTTAGTTTTGTTAATAGAACCCCATTTAAAAAAGTGCTTATAGATCTTGTACCATTCTTTGTAAGAAGAATTATAAAAGAACATGGGAAATTGCATTGAGTCTTTAATTTAATTAATTTATCTGTAAGAAATGTTTATCATAAAAAATATATATGTATTCCCCTGTGCTAGATATAAAAGTAATTGGGAAGATATGTACATGTGCAGATGCACTGATTTTAATTTCCTAGAAATCTTAATGAGATTTGAGTATTGTTTTAGAAACAAGCAGAGCCTTGTTAAATGCATCGATCTTATTTTGGTTAGTTTATCAACAGCCTCTTTAAGATCCAGTGGTTGTGTTACCCCTGTTACAACTGTTGACTGATAACAAGAGGTTGATCTGTGAACACATGCTCCTTTTTTTTTTTTTTTTTTTTTTTTAAATAAACCAGAGCAGTGTATCAGCAGCTGTGGCAGTATTTTTTTGAGAATGTTGAAAAGTAGCAAGGTATTTGCTACCATTGTCATTGAACCAAATGTATGAACATCTTTACAAAGGACAATGGTTTTGACTACCTCTTGGATTATTAAATTAAGCAACAACTGTCTGACAAACATCACCAGACTGACTTTAACTAGTATGTGTTGCTTGTGGTAATAATAACAATGACCATACTAGAGACCAAAGTGAACACTGATTTCTATATGTCTTTAATACTGTGTCTTATCTAGTGTTTTTAAATTATCTTTGTAGTATAGATTACCTCATTGTCCATTTTGACTTGTATGTTGTTTACAAGGTGAAATAAAAGAAAAATCACTTGAATTTTGTGTTGTAAGAAAAAAGCCTTGAGTTGAAGTTTTGAAGGTCATTTCACCTCTTTACTGTCTTGAGGGACTAAAGCACTGATTGCCTTTCTACATATCATGTATTTTATATTCACATTTCATGCCTAATGTCTTTTTTTTCTGTCAGTCATGGATATTGTGAGGTTTAAAAGAATTACTTGATTAAAAATAAAACATATAACATTGGCATTTACAGTGAACCTTTGAGATTTGCTTTATTTGTATGGTAAAACACACTGCATATCACTGGGGAGTTTTCTTTTGCACCTATGCTCACTTAGTTTGGGGATATTACCTTCAGAAAAAAAAAAGTTTAGTTATATAAGCCATTGCTGGAGGGAGGGAGGGAGGGAGAAATAAATTGTTAATTCATACCTGAATCATACTTGCAGTGCTGCAGAAATTGTACCCCAAAACCTATTCAGCTTTTGAAATTAAACTGCAGGATTATAGCTTTTGGTACTTACTCTCTGTGAGAATACACTGCACATTAAAGCTATCAGACATTTAGACATTTAGGTTATTCTCTGGGCTGAAAAGCTCTTGGTATTTAAGCCTCATCCCATCTTTATTACTTCTTCCATAATCTGTAAGCTTGTATATATCTATTTCATGCTAATTTAAACTGAATTGAAGAGGGATTTCTTTTTAGAAAAGAAAGCGCTGTCATTTTTCATTACCCGGAAATTCCTTCTCTAGATTACATAAAGTGTTATTAGTGACTGGGATAGCATTAGCTCATCATTCTGTATTAAAATGTTTGAGGACTGGTATGTGCCAGCTCCAGTGCCTCTGTTTTAACACAGGGCTCTGCATGCAGGTGGTTAATAGCAAAATTTAACAATCTCTGCTAATACAAGGCAGAAATGGTGGGGTTTTTTCTATTTGTACAAACACCTGCATGAAAGGGTGACTATCTACTATTCTAGTCACAGAAAACTTCAGTTTACTTCCCCTCACCTCACTCCTCTAATACATGTCCTCCAAAAAGAGTGAGCTATGAAGATGTGTCGCAATCACATGTCCAGCCACATCCAGTCATGTCCCTATGTTCCCACATCACTGGGAACAAGTGAAATGGAGAAACCTCCTCTCCAGCAGTGTCTAATGTTGACTGAAACCAAAGCACCTGGAAGAACAGCAGCGCCTGGTACTTCCCACCTCATCTCCCAGATAAGCAGGTCTCCTTCCCAGAGCCACTGAAAGTCAGGATTTTTACCCTTTCAGCAGCTGCCCCAGAACAGTTGTCTTCATGTTACAGACAGGAAGCCTTCTCTTGTGCATTAGGCAAACGCAGAGCATAGCAGTACCTAAATCCACTGCTGGAAGCCAAGGCCCCCCTTCCTAACCTTGCAGAGAAGTGATCACTGCCACGCAGCATTGACAACAACATTGCTCTGTGCCAACAGGAAGAAATCTTTGGGTTGAAACTTCTTAATCAGTCGATAGAGTAACATCAAAATCACAGAAGCCTTTTGTAATAACAACAAAAGTAGCACGTTTATTTTTTTCCCAGTCCTGCGGGTCCTGCAACACATGCCTCCAAGCTATCTCCTGCCTTTCTGTAACCCTAAGTGCCAAAACAAGTGTAGCTATTTTTGAAAGAATTGCATCTTCCTTGCTAGCTGTTGGGAGCAAGAGCTGTTTACACTAGCCATTCATTTCAAAGCTACTCATAATTTATGATACACTCAGGATACCTATCTCCTTCCCTCAACACCAGTCGACTTTTCCCCAATAATAAAAATAGCCCAGATGCAAGTAATTTCACATACTTTCAAGTTGTTTACATAATTAGCCCTCACACTTCCTGTGTACTTGCACAGGAAGACACACGGAGGTGGACAGGAGGGAATTAATTTTGTGGAAGTCCTCCTCCTGATATTAATATAATTTAGGTGATGTTCGGATTGATCAATGTAAACACAATTTGGGCAAAGTGCTCTGCTGTTTCCAGTGTTGTCTACAATGCTGTTGACCTCTAGGATGAGCAGTCCCCTCAAGAGCATGCTGCTCTGCACCAGTTACTATTTTTTGCAGTCATTGGCCGCTGCATGATTGCAGAGTAGCTGCCATGGAGCCCTGGGCACCTTTTCAGGCTGCTGATGCTCAGTTAACATGCAGCTGTTCGATTTCTGTTTGCTGGCTGTTCAATATTTGGCCCCAGGCGTTACTTGCTGCGCAGCTCTTAGCCTAGATAGTCAGGGCCGGAGCAGCCAAACAGTTCATAAACCAGCAAAGATGGGCTGGTGCTGTTTCTAATGCTGGGCCACCCAGGAGGAGGTGAACTAGGCAGAAAGGATGATGAGCACTGAGCTCAGGTATCCATCCAGGTTTAGACGCTTACAAACCATTTATTTCCAAATAATCCAGGATTCCAGGCCAGGAAGTACCAGTTGTTTATCTAGTTTGACCTGCTGGAGCACACAGGCGATTAACTTCAGAGCAGTTACTACAGCATTGAATTTTAGCACTCAGCTTTAACTGGAGCCATGTTTGTTTGGGTGCTTTAAGCATATTTTCTAATTGGGCTTCAGATCAGACCTGAATGCTTTTGAGAAAAAAAGAGATGCTCTGCTCCATGACAGCTTTTTTTAATCACCTGCTGCTAACAAGTAGTGCCTCATTTCCAGTTCCACTGGCTTCAACTTCCAGCTCTTTGTCCACTATAGTGAAAAAGTCCTATGTGCACCAATAAGGAAATTCAACCCTCTTTTTTTAGCTTTTAAAATGATAGCAAGACCCAGTATCATTTTTCTTTTCTTCTTCTTCTTTTTTCTTTTTTTTTTTATTTTATGTGGAGTTGCATCCTCCTTTATCATGATTTTGAGAAACCTGCTATTTGCCACATTCAGAATCCTTTAACTTCTATGCTGGGAGAGCATATCAGCTCTGGCTTTAAAATCAGCCTTGTTGAGCTGCCAGTGTTGGTCTTCAGCGTCCTAGAAAACTGGTTCTTTTGTCTTCTTTCCCTTTTAGAAATGTGCTGGATTATCATGTGCTGGGTTCTTTAAAGCAATTAGCTAAAAATGCCCCACCAAAACCAAATCAAACAAAATAATAAAAAAAAAAAACTGAAGAACCAAACCCACTTCAGTTGGAGCATCCAAAACATTTGAGGCAATCAGACATTTTGGAAAATACTGGCTGAAAGTTACTAGAATAATGTATAATAAGTTAAATATGGAAGTATTTTGGGAGTTGCCTATGAAACAAAGCAGCAATGCCGTTTCTCCCCCAAGGCAGCACAGCGAGGGTGGGGGCTTGAGGCGCAGCAAGTTCCTTTCCATTCAGCCCCCATTTCTTTCATCTCTCCTTGACCTACACTGACAGCTGTGACAAAAAGTCACAGTCAAGCTTGCTGAACCGTAACTTCTCTGGAGTTTCAAGCCTGAGAGTTTCTGAAAAGCAGCTGTCTTGCACAAAGCTGTGCAGAGAGGAGCAGAGGCTGCCCCCACAGAGACCCTCTGCTCGGCTGCTGCAGTGTGGGAGGGTGAAGGGGACAGGCACAAGCACCACGCCAGCAGTCCCTGAGCCCTAGGATCTGTTTGTCTGTCAGCAAAAGCCGAGGGGAATTAAAGCAAAAGAATTGCGGGAACAGACATATGGTTTCAGCACCAGGTGATTAAAAAAAAAGAAAAAAGAAAAANAAGAAAGGGAAAAAAGAGGGCAAGGTTTGCTAGTCCCTCTGACCAAAGAATCTGGAAAAAATAGGATTAGTAGCAGCTCCTAGAGTTTGGGGACAGCCTATCAGGGGGCTTCAAAGAGCACCAATAGGCTCAGGTGCCCTTCCATCTGTTTCAGTAATGCTCCGTTTTCAGATCAGGGGTTGGGGTTGTTTCTCCTGATGGCTCATGAAGAAGTGATGGCCCTGAATTGACCTGAATACTAAAACCTTGTTCCCCTGCCCATATTGGGTTTGCTGGCAACAAGGCTTGGGGGTGTGGGGGGCAGAGAGGGTTACAGGGGTGTCTTCTATGAGGAGCTGCTGTAAGCTTCCCCCATGTCTGACAGGGCCAATGCCAGCCAGCTCCAAGGCAGACCAGCTGCTGGCCAGGGCTGAGCCCAGCAGTGATGGTGGTACCTCTGGGATAACAGAGTCAAGAATGGGAAAAATACTCTTCACAACTGCAGCTGGAGAAAGGAGTGAGAATGTGTGAGAGAAAGAGCTCTGCAGACACCAGAGTCAGTGTAGAAGAAGAGGGAGCTTCTCCGGGTCTGGAGGCAAGATTCTCCTGCAGCCCTTGGTGAAGACCATGGTGAAGCAGCTGTGCCCCTCCAGCCCATAGAAGTCCATGGGAGAGCAGGTGGATGCCCAGAGGAGGCTGTGACCATGACAAGCCCACACTGGAGCAGGTTTGCTGGCAGGACTTGTGGCCCCATAGAGGACCCACACTGGAGCAGTTCATGAACAACTGCAGCCCATGGGACGAACCCACTCCACTGGAGAAGTTTATAACGGACTTTCTTCCATTAGAGGGACACCACTCTGGAGTAGGGAAAGAGTATGAGGAGTCCTCTCCCTGAGGAGAAAGGAGGAGCAGAGACAACCTGTGATGAACCTACCACAATTCACAATGCCCATTCCCTGTTCCCCTGCACTGCTGGCGGGAAAGAGATACAGATTTTGAGAATAAAACTAAACCCAGAAAGAAGGGGTCAGGGGGAAGATGTGGGGAAGTTGTTTTTAGATTTTATTTCTCCTTACCCTATTCTGATCTGATTAGTAATAAATTATGCCAGTTTCCCCATGTTGAGTCTGTTTTGCCCATGACAATGACTGGAGATTGATCTCTCCCTGTCCTTATCTCAACCTGGGAGTCTTTCATTTCATTTTCTCTCCCCTGCCCAGCTGAAGAGAGAGTAATAGAGCAGTTTTGGTGGGCATCAGCTGGGTCAACACACCACACTGCCCAACGTCAAGAGAAGCTGAGAGTATTTCACCTTGAGCTAGTACTACTGAGAAACAGCCACCTCTGCAGAGCATCCCTCCTCTGGCTGCTGTGCTCTGCATAGGAGTCACCACAGTCCTGCTGGACGAAGGCCATAAACCACAAAGAGGAAGGTAAAAACTTGTTCCTAGAAACCTCACATAGCCTCCCAGAAACAGCAAGGGAGGGGCTGAAGTTCCAGCTGTTTGACCAGACAGCATCATCTTTACAGGTAGTGGTGTAAAACTTCCCGTATTTTGTCTGCTCATGATTTCCTGCTCTTCAGCTTGACAAAGTGGCAAAGGTAGGCCTAGGGTTCTTCACAGTTTTTCTTCAAGGTGAACATTTTCTGGGCACTCTGGCAACTGGTAGGTTTTTGGGACTGGGAATGACCATACACTGATCCATCTCTGAGGCTTAAAAGAGGTATTTTTCGCTACAAACAAATTTTTCAAATCAACAGCATTGACAGTGTTTTCCACAGGAGGAATTAGGACTGATTTCCAGGTGAACTTTTTCAGTGAAAGCAGCCCACCTGCCTCTTTTTACGTGGATTTGAAGCACTACAGCAAGACATAGACACAACAGGAGCAGGTAATGTAATGGAAGAAAATACTCCAATCAGCACAGATCTCGAGCCCCTAAGTAGCACAAGGTATTTATCAGCTTGCAGCTGAGAGCTACAAGCAGTTACCATAAAAACCTTGTCACCCTCATGAGTCACACAGGGACATGCTATACCCACTCAAAATCAAAACAAAATCATCCATTTCCTGGAACGCTTCCAGCACAAAGCCCGAGTGAAGTGACAGCATACAAGAAGAAAGGGCTGGTAGAAGAATAAAGAAGGTCAAGAGTCTCTTTCAATTGGTTTCCTCTTACTGCGGAGAGACTCTGGCAGGTCCCAAAAGCCACAGGGCTCCTGGGGTCACCCAGAGCCCCCAGCTGAGCTTCCCAGGCCCGTGCCGGCACTGCCAGGGTCCACCCGCACTCATCACCGGTGCCTCTTAAGTGTCCATCTAACCTATTGCTGCTGAGCCTGCCTTTGTCCCCACTGAGTCAAAGGGGGAAGGATTTGGGTCACTGTGAGCTTTTGTTAGAAAGGTTCCCTAAATTAGCTCCTCTATTTGAGATAAAAGAAGAAAGGGGTCCATCTTTATTTTCCCCATTCACCCACTGTAATTACTCCATCTCATCCCTGTCTGCTATTCACTGGCTCTCAGCAAGGCCCCGGCAGCCAGGTCACAGGTCAGCACGGAGGACAAGCCCCTGCTTCTCTGAAAAGGATTGAAATGTCTTAAGTGCAGCTTCAGCAGCTTCCAGAACGTGCCAATCCCTTCTGAGAAAGTGGGCTTGGTGAACCACACCTGCAGTCACATGGCAAGGAGACCACTGGAAATCCCTGCTCCTCCACTTCATTCCCTTGGTTTGCCCAGGTTCTCAGGAAAACAGTTAATATACCCCAAGTCTCTTTAGTGCACTGCTTTATTTCTCCAGATTAAACAGCAATGTACTTGCCTTTTGAGTTTTCAGATCTGCTCAGCTGCCTTGTTTGTATCTTTATTTTTAATTCAATGTGTAATTTTGTGGTTGTTGTTAGAGGGGCCGTTAGACAGCTCTGTACATGTCAAGTCCTAGCTCTAATATGAAATGTACAGGAAAGATCTTCTCCCAGGCCTTAGAGATAAAGTGCAATTGCCCTGTGACCATTTGTTTGTTTGAAAAGATACACATCAAAACATCATAAAACAAAAGCTGGGGAATTTGCTCTGTTCTGGCATCAGTGCCAAGGACCCAGCTGGAGCCGCTTCTCTAGTTGAAGGTACCACACACCAGAAGGTGACAACTTCTGGTACAAGCAATAAATGCAAAAAAATGCAGCTGTGGGGATGGGCTGAGAGAAGAAAATGTTTCTCTTTCAGCAGTTTCCTTTTACAGGAAGGGCTGGCTCAAAGGGACTAACAAACAGTTGTTCTCCAAGTCTAAAGGAGAGGGAAAAGACCCCCAAAACACTAAACCCAGTTTCCTTTAACAACACTTTTAAACAGGTGAGCACTGAACACCCACATCTCTGACCTTACAAGAGGGGAACCCTGGGTTGGGCCAGACAAAGCCAGGAGAAAGGGTTTTATCTTTCTCTGTCCCATTCTGAAGGGGTAGGGACTGTCAGGGAAGAGAAGAGCTATCTGGAGCCTTGAATGCCTTAGGACTGTCACAGCAGCAGCTGGAGAAAAGAATCTGCTGCCTCTCTCCTATACTGTATGATGTACAAAATCCTGATGAGGCAGATTTTGATGAGAAATATCCCATTTACCTGGCCATGAGGGTAGCACTCACTCTGCAAGAGCCATACTGCAGATGCCAAAATTTTCTCTAATAACAGCTCAGTAGATGTTATCATTTTCTTTTCACAGCACAGCCCAGAGCTGGGCTTGCATATTAATGCATTATAGCTATCATTCAGTCAACATAGCTGGTAAGCAGAACAAAACGAGGGTAAGGAAGCACATAAGAGGCTTAGATTTTCCAAACTGAAGTGCTTGGAAGTGCCAGATGACAGTGGAAATTCTTCCAAAAAAATTTCCCCTTTGGAAAAGAAGAATAATTTTTTCCTCACTGCAGGAGCCATTAAAATATTTATGTGCAGCATCTCCCTTTCATTCAGGCTGACTAATGGGGATTTCCATTAATTTCAGCAGTCAGCACTTTTCAGTGCTTCTAAATGCACCGTATAGCATGATAAATATGCTGCTGGACAAGAGCTGGACTCAGATCAGCTGCTTCAAGACACAAACAGCTGAGTGATCATTCTTTCCATGACATGATTATGCTAGTGCACAACTGATTTTTCTCCTCGTCTTTCCTCAGTAGGCTCTACTGCACCTATCTCAGAGAGGCAGAGAAAACATTTCCAAGAGGAAGACAAGAATCAGGATAGGAATATCTGTCTGGGAAAGCTGTACAGGGGCAGCTCACAGATCTGCCACCTATCAGCACAGTTCTATTCACCTTTGTAGTTTCCCCCAAAAGTCTGTGATCACAATACCTAAGTGCCCCAGCCTAGAGCAATGTTGCCTTCATTGCTTACTTTGGCACCAGAAGACATTCTCTAAGCTCATCTGACTCATCCCCAAGCCTGAAGCTTGCATACACTACCACAGACTCTGCCAAATCCATGTCTTTCCAATTAAGTGGGTTGTTTTTTTTTTCCTTTTAGCTTTCCCACTGATATTGACAGCTTTTGCAAAAAGCACGGGAAGTTTCTCCCCAGCAGAGGCTGCTGTTTGTCTGCATTCTTGTCTTCCAACAGGAGCAAATTTTAAGATTTCTACTCTGATAAGCAAACCAGCACAAATTCCAGGGTGCTCTGGCACACAGCTAATTTCTGTTACAGTGATTGACACAGTCAATCAGAGCCCATCTGCGTTCATGCTGGAAGAAACACTTGTGCTGGCTGAGTGCACTCTAGAAGCAGTTCAGGGACAGGCTTGGCCGCAATACAGCCTCCCAACTTCACCTCCCCTGACCCTGACAAGGTAACTGCAGCAGAGAAAAGGTACCAATTCAGTTCTCTTTGCTGCTTCCATTTTTAAGGCAACATTCAGAAAGCAATTAGTTTTCTGAGAGGTTTGTGATGAGTGGAGGTACAATTTAAAAGCAGGCTCCATCCATTAAGACAGTCAATGTAAAAAGCAGGTGGTTTGAGCTGAAGGTAATGAAGACAACTTGTGGACAAACTGTGTTTAGCTCCAACTGCCTGACTTAAATGAATATCAAAGAAAAATTCTGTGGTAATAACACACAGATAGATACCACCTGTGTGTTCATGTGCCATTTAGGATACAAACTAAATATGCTGAACCCATAACATTGTTTGTTCTGCAAAGAAACCCACAGTTCTCAGCCCACTAAAATAAAACATGAAAACAAACCTCACTCATTTTGTTACAGATTTGCTATCACAGGTTATTTTAGGGGCCTTTATTTGCCTGTTGTTTTTCCACCTGCAAAATTTCAGATCCCCTTTTCTAGAAAAAGAAAGTTTGCAGAGGGAGCAAACATTCACTATAATGTTAAGAATCCAAGTTTCTCCGGGAATAACACATATTTTCTTGGCCTTTTACTTGTCCCACTCTCTTCAAATAGTACTACACCTCATAGTACTAGGTTTGAGCAATTAAAGGATGTCCAAGACACACCAAGAGAGGAATCTTTTCCCCCCCCAAGAAAGCCCACAACTTTTTAACAAACTCTACTTTTGTTTTCTTTTTCTGCATAAGTACTATGATTTCCTCTTTGACATTTAAGTAAGGGTCTGTATTTAAATTTTCAGATTCTGTAGGATGTTTTACAACATACCCCATGCACATAAAAAAAACCATATTCTATTCAATACAATCTAAGTCAAAGAAACAGTAATCTGTTAGGCACTTAGTCCTCCAAATAAAAAGATAATTTATGTCAGTACAAGTCGTTTTTTTTTCCTGTTGCTAATTTTATAGTTTAGCGGTGAGCACATAAAAGCTACAAATGAACATAATGAAGTTTCCTTTGATAACTGTCTCTACTTCCAGATGTGTTCAAAGAAGGGAAATAAGGAAGGCAGCAGGGAAGACACAGGGAGCTAAATAATCCCAGCAATGCTTGTATGAGGTTTATTTCTCTATGGGATTTACAGAAGACCAGAATTCAAATTTTGCATCCTCACCACAAGCACCTTTGTATTTTGGACAAAATTGCGTCATTCCTCCATATGCTTACAGAGATGAAATACCAGCTGGTATTCATGACTAAACCTGCCTTAATTCTTGGAAGAACAAACCCCTGTGGAGGTATAAGGTGCAGGAGGCATGCAGACTCTTTGCCCTGCACTCAAGACCTCTTACCTGTCCTCAGCCAGCAGATGACAACCACGTGCAGCACTGCAGCAGCTTGGGCACATCCCAGAAATACATTTCAGTGGATTTTCCCAGCCACAGAGAATGATCTCACTTAAGTCCAGGAAAACAGAGATTGTCTCTTACACATCTGTATGCTGGTTTTATCCTGCTGACTCCCACTCCTCTCTTCTCACACCCAGCCAAATGAACCAGCTCTCTCCACCTGGGTTTCCCTGTTGCCCCGGGTCCTAGTACAATCCCAATGCTGAGATAGAAGCCTGTTCCCCAGTCCACCTCAGAGCTCAGTCCTGACTGTGCTTTGGCACAGGCCAATGATATGCTCCAGGAAAGGGAAATGGTGGAGGTGTAATGGGAAAATGTCCACACAGCAGTAATGCTGTGATCTTAACACTTATATTTAAAAAGATGCCTCAGAAGTCTTGCCTCTGAGCAGGTTTCTGTCTCTCTCCCCTGAAAATGACTGCATGCCTCATGCTCCACACTCATCCCAAAACTCTTAGAGATCAGGATAAGTCCAGTTTAGCCAGGAGCAGGTATGTTACCTATCCTTCATAAGACTTAAGCCAGCAACCCAGCCAAAGAACAGTGTCACTGCCAGCTTTCCTGAGCACACCTGCATAAAGAAGTAGCCTAAGGAACCAAGTTGTGGACTTGACTGGAAGATGAAATTTGCAGCCTTTTGAAAAGGATTCCTTCCTCTCTTGTCTCTTTGTGGGCCTATGACGGCTTTTGAAAAATTAAACAATGAGGAAATGCAGAATAAAACATAGATGGCTGTTTGGTTTTCTAGGTAAGTCGTAGTCATCATAAAGTGTCCCTGAAAGCCTAACAAAGTACTTGCAGACATGAGTGATGAAACCCTGGAAATGTTTGGCCACAAAAACTTTTTATAGATAAAGCTTTTCATAAAGATTTGGAGAGAAGCCCAAGTACACTGAAAGATAAAAAAAATGTACAAAGTAAAACTCCAGAGGGTGGTGTGATCAGGGAAATTATTTTGAAAAAAAAACCTGCAGGAGAACAGGCATTTAAAAGCTTAGAAGATTCATATTTCTTCACAGTATTTTGGCAGACAATGTCTATACTATTATTAAATTCCTTAGTTTTCTGGAACAGGATGGAGCACGGAGTGACAGCGAACACAAGAGTGTTGATGGAATAGCATACAAGTGGATGCATGTCAAGAGGCTCTGCCTTTGATCTGTTCTTTGCTATGAAGAATGACAGGGAGTTGTTATCCCAAAAGCACTTTGCACAGGAAATCAGGATGTGGCTGTAACAGATATTAATCCCCCAGGAGAAAGCTAAGGAGTAATTCAAGCACGGTAAATTGCAGTGACTGAACAGTATTCAGCTACAGTAGGTATAATACTGGAGGTTGTAGTAATACTTGCACTCATCCCTGTGCAAAGCCCTAATATCTACTTTATCTCTGATTTAGGGGTCTTAAGGAGTTCTCTGGAAAAAAAAGCTCTCAAGACTTCTAGAGGTATTAACCAAACACATAGGCATGATATGGCACTGCTGTAACTTAGATTTGTATCTTATTTTATATGCACTAAATGCTAAGTAAATATTCTTGTGAACTACAATCCAGCTAATATTTAAGCTCACCGAAAATGCTTTGTTCTACCTGTGGTCATAATAACTTTATCAACTGAAAATCATTTTGTTCTGTTAAATAGCCCAAAAAGAGCCCATCAACTTCTGCAGTGTTGTTGGGCCACTCCCTATTGCCCTCCTTACTGAAAAAATAGTACAGAGACCATATTGCAATCAATACCAAGTGATTCCACAACTTTTGTTTTGTATTGCATCTTTCCACTCTCTAATGACTTTCATATTATCATCAGCATGCTCTCAGGAAGTTTACATGTCAGGACTAATTAACTAGGATGGTTTGTCTTCCCTTATTAATCCCCTAAGTACTGAAAACCCATTCCCCATTGAGCAGGAGCAGCTGTGACCAACATGGCATCAGAGATGCAAAGCCAGCATTTTACTCAGAAGCACTTGCTACAACATTTCTGAGAGAATAATTCAAGTAACTGTTGTTGTAATTCCAGTAACAAGGTTAAAACGTGTCTTTACAATTTGACTTCCCAAAACTCCATCCAAATGATTTGTGAATGTGTATGTGATAGCCTGTCATGCACAATGTTGCTCTAAAAATTGCTGCCTTCCACGTGCAAAGATACTTTCCAAGTCTGTACTTCTGCAATTAGGCTCTACCTAGATGACAAAAATTTACTGAAGAACCAAGCCCTTGCCTTTTAATTGTATCAGTATTGCTATTTTTTTTTAACTAAATCACTACTTTTGTTAATCTTTGTTTTGCTTACTAATGCATATACCAAGTAAAGTAGCCTGTTTTCCATAAGGAGATTATAATTCTGTTGTCCTCATTTCTTGAAGGGAAACAGTATAGGAAAAAAGAAGACATTTAGCATTTGCATACCAGTTCAACATATTATATTTTTTAAATTTAAATACATTGGACTTGTTTGTAAAAGGGCTGTTTCAAAACAAGGGTTGTCTTAAATACATTCATATTATTGAAAGAGCTTTGGTTGTTGAATTAACCTTTTCTACACTTGCCATTTACTGAAATATCCATCATGAACTAAAACCAGAGAGCAGTTTTTAAGCCCGTAGAAACATCATGTGGATCATGGCTACCATGTTTCTTTACATTAATTGAAGTCTACTGGTTCACCAGCTCTGCCACTACACACTTGACTTCCTGAGTGCTGTGCTACAGCTGATTTTCTGAATCCTCTCTAAAAGCTCAAAATATTTTTTTTTTCAGCTTTGGCCAGCTTCTCTGCAGTAGATTTACCTCCTGGAGTAGGAGCACACAGGCTCCTGTGCATGAGAGTTACAGCTCAGTCAGCTCCACGTGAAGTTCATTACACAGAATTTGAGACAAATGGTACTTTGCTATGGGAATGAATGGGACAGAGACTTAAGCATATCTCTAAGACAATCCTTGAGAGAGTTAATTGATATCTTTTATTTTGGTCTTCCTGACACAGATGCATTTTTAGTCCAACAAATTCATTGGAATCACAGAATTCTCAAAAAAANGGTAGAAAAAAAAAAAAAAAAAAGTGAAGTACCTTTCATTTTTCCCCCACAGGCATTCTGGTTAGCAAAGCAAACAATCTGCTAGATCTGCTACTATAGTTTACATCTGATGCTTAGTTCCAGTTATGACCAACAGAACACGATGTTCTGATTTAAAAATATATGTTATTTTATGTTTGATTTACTAATTGAAATTAGTATTACCTTGAAATGAGTGAACCATGTGTTTACAGCACATCTTCTACCCCTGTACACAAGCCCTCCTTTAAATCTGAATGATTACATGATGTTTTTCCTTACCTTCTGCAACAGCAATGAAAGGGGGTACCTCATTCAATATGGAAAATCAGTTTACAATCTGTTTTAACTTCTCTTGTCTGAGAACAACTCTACTTGAAACAAGGACAGAATCAAACAGACTCTGCAAGTTGTATTTATCAAGTAATCTTATTTCCTATTAACTTTACTTACTTATCAGGAATTTAAAAATTTTCAGTTATGCATTTTCAGGTAATAAAATGTATCACTTTTGGTAAAATGACATAGTTATTTATCATTACTTGCATTGTTCCTGCTGTAGCATCGTTAGCTTTGGTGATAACTTGGTTCATGCTTCCAGGCACCAGACAAGGGCTCACAGTCCTGAGCCAGGGTGTGCAGTAGGTACACAGAGCTCAGCTCCTGCAGGCCCTCCCTGATTATTAAGACAAATTCTATGATAATTCAGGAGGTACAGTCTCTCCAGACATTGCATGTTGATTGATTTGGTAACAAAAGACAAGAAATTGTTCTGGTGGAGAAGGAGATGTAGGAACTGCTATTTTAACTTTAGACACTCTGCATCTTGTTATTGCTAAACCGTACGAGTTCTACTCCACCAGCTTGGTTTTCCTCTTTAAAGGAGCTTGAACGCCAGCAGAAGTTTGGGAAAATGACATGACAGCTAGGATATTTCTCCTTGTATCTCCTCAAAAGTAAAAGTTCCCATTTTCTCTCTTACTCTCTATTCAAGGAAGCTCTGTCAGGATTAATTTTAGAAATAATATAGAATGACATAAACAATTAAAAAATCCCCAACAGACTATGACACTTCTAATTGCTAGAGAGTTGACACCAAACTTCTATTATTCTATGTATCAGTTTTATGGAATTCAATAAACAGAGGAGTGGCTATTTTCTGTTATATTTAGTTAAAATATACTATTTATTCTATGATTTTCAAGAGTTGTAAAAGCTGAGTAGTACAGCTACCATCTACATGTCTCCACATATCACAGGCAGGACTGCTACAGGTGCCTCTTATAAAACTTTCCCAATGTCTCCCTTCATGAGGCTAGGCTTCACCAAACTTGCAGCTACCCAGTTTTGGGGTTTGAACAGAATTTCCTACATCAAGTGTCATTTGTGTGTCTCTTTGGGGGAAGGTTAATTCAAAACAGCTCAGTCAGTCCATGGACAAGGCTAAGGAAAATCATGGATCTCAGTACAATACAGTTGCCTAAAGAAGAAAATGTTGAGGTTGAAAAGGTAGCATTAAATTTAAATCTTTGGCCAAGAATAACTAAAATGGAAGTCATTACTACAGTTGTGGAGTCAAGCAGTGAGACTGGGAAACACTAAAGGCAAATACCTCAAAAAAATTGAGACAGAAGGACTGTGTGTGTTTTGCACAAGAGACTGTCACAACAATGATGGTTGGTAACTGCAACAAGGCTTTGGAAACAGTTTCAAAATCTCCCACTGAAAACACTGAGATACAAACTTCAAAGGAACATAGGAAAATGAAACTGGGGATGTTGTCCATCAACTAAGTCAAGAAATTTCTGGCTAGTCAGCAACACAATACTAAACTTCTAATGGCAAAAGTCAAAGCAGAAATAAAGCAACCAAAAAGAAGCAACAAAAACCCCACACAAGTTTTTATTTATTTCATTTTATTTAGAAGTAAAATAAAACATGGCATTTCCATCTAGAAGCCACTGGCATATGCTGCAGTAAATTCAAACACGGAGAGGTGGGCTTAGCTTTAAGATTCCTCCCAAATTCAGCTCCTTCCTTTTGCACTGGAGTTTTGTGCAAGCTCTGGTACACCTGAGGACACAACTGTTTAAGGCAGCTGCTGGAGTTCAAGCTTATCAGCAGATGGTGCTTCAAAGACATCATCTTCAACACTTTCCTCTATCGGCTTCATCTTCGCTGAAGTTCTCAGGTAAGGAGATGTCCGCCCTGGGCCTGCCATGGGTACAGAGAAATTATCAGTTAATTTAACAACACGCACCTGCTACATACACCTATTTGTGACAAAGTGGAAACAATCTGATGGTCTTCCTGCCTTAGTTGCTTCATGAGAGGATTTCTAAGTGAAGGTTTCTTTGCTATCTGGCCATGGGCACCAGGAAATTCTAGACATGGAACAGCCACGCTGCTGTGAACCAGCAATGCCTGCTGCTAACCACAGCATTCTCCCCAAGTTCAGTGCAAACCCTGACTGCACGGGGTGCTCACTGCTTGTTCCCTGGAGATAAATTTCTCACCATTTCACTCACCCACTGACTCATCTCCATTCAAGTACAGCAACATGAGTGCCTGCCCCAAGTACAGAAGGTGTGTACATCTGCACACCTGCCTGGATGCAGGGAAGGTTCCTCAGTGCTCTGGGCAAACCTTGGATGGGTACATCATCAAAGCCACAACTGCCTTTAAAGCATAAAGTCATAGAACATGCTGAGTTGGAAGGGACTCATCAGGATCAAGTCCAGCTCCTGGCCCTGCACAGGACACCCCAAGAATCACACCATGTGCCTGAGAGCATTTTCCAGACACTTAGACACGACACTCTTGAACTCTGCCAAGTTTGCTCCTGTGACCACTTCCCTACCCAACCACCCCCTGGGTGAAGAGCCTTATCCTAATAGCTGACCTAAAACTCCTCTGACACATCTTCTTAAGTTTTACACAGCATGATAATGTAAAACTTACACAAGATTTGCACCCCCATAAACAACCACAGAGAAAACAAGATTTACAGGCAAAGGTCACATAACTTTCAACTGACAGTGATTTTGCTGCAACAAAACTACCTTTTAGAAAGGCAGCAACTTGTCTGCCAGAGCAGAGCTCACATCACAGTTATCAGTCAAGACATTAAATGGAGTTTTTGTACAAGTTACCACTGCGAACTACCTCTATTGCAGTTAAACTTTCAGTATGAGGGTCAAAGCAGAGAACTCCTTTGACACCAGCTGAACAGTTCTGTTTTCCATTGTTCACTCTGAAATTGAATCTACATGTGGACGTGTATTCTTCTCAGTACTCTCCTCTAGAGTTAAACCACTGCAACAGTATGAGGTTGTAAACAGCTAAAAGATTATGGAAATCTTTGAAATCCAATTTGAGAAGAAAAGAGCAAGAGATAAAGGTCTTGCTAACAGACTGTTTGCATACAAGCTAAAAATTTAAATGTTTTTGAAAAAAATACTGATACCCTTAACACACTCTTATTTTTTAAAAAGTTTACCAGATATACAGTAAAGTGCTGTGTTAAGGAAGCCCACTTATGAGGAAAGACTCATCTGCACTGTATGTGTTACAGACAACAATATACAGTCACAGGCAACATCAGTACCTTTTAAAGTCACATTCACAAAGACAATGCTTGGAATTAGCATTTCAGAACTTTCTATGATAAAAATGCATTAGTATTTTCTTTTAAGAGTCAAAAATTATTTAAATTGCCATAATACAGGGTTACTCAATCATATTTTTAGATACCAAAATTGTTAAACATTTCTTTCCACGCCTATGTGTTTTATAGCCTAAGCAAAGGATAACTAGATCAATTAATTGGCTAATGTGCCCCACCCAAAGTCTGTGGTTACGTTTGGATACAATAATGGTTTTTCTGGGAGGTACCCAAAGGAAAAAGGGTGCCTGAAAATGCTAAGTTACAGTCCCCGCTTATTTTTTTGTTTTGTCGATTTTTGTTTTAATGTAGTTTATTGTTATTTCTAAAATGGTTTTCTTCTGTTTAAAACCACTTAATTTTCTCCAGAAAACAGAATTAAGCAGCCAGAAGTTTGTACAACAGGATCCAATATAAGGTCTAATTCATTCAGCCTGTTTGTTTCAAAGACATGCGCTTATTTGCTCCAAATACAAAATTTTGTCTGCTGATGCCATTATATATTGTCTACTGTGTTGGACAGATGTTCAAGTGACTGAGTCAGATCTTCCTTTCACTACATTTTGTTGCCCTTTCTTGAGGGCCTAAACCAAAATACGTATTAAAATTCCTGTGAAATCCAAGCCTGCTTTTAACCACAAGCAGGGAGCATATAATTTGATAATGCCACTAAAAGCATTACCAAACCAAAACCTTTTTACATTCCTGCTCAGCCTAGAAGTTAACAAATACAGATGCATAGACCAGCAAATCTGAGATGTCTAAAACAAGTACCACAGAAAAAGAGACTGTATCTCTAATAAGTATGTGGATGGCTGTCAAGCAATAGAATTAGAGAATAGAAATGGATACCAAAATATTATTTAAAGGACTGAAATTCAGGTGAAATTAGTCTTGTTATCAGGTTGAACTGGTTTTGCTTAACTCAAATTTTGGAAAAAGAGAAACCTCTATTTCACTTACTAATGAATGACATACAGATGGACCACGGATGTCAAGCACAAATGTCACATGATAAACAAACCCCACTTTAATACCTTTTTGAGGATGCCTGCTGAGTTAATGTGATGTTATCAACAGAAAACATCATGCTGCAAATGACTCACTCCGTAAGCATTATAGAACTCTTGTTGGCTATTTCCTTAATATAAAAGCAAACAGTTAGTTGGTTTTTTAATTAGTTAAATTCAAAACATACTTTTGTTAGTGATTGTAGTTTGGGAGTTACTAATTAGTAATTCTAACCCTTTTATTATTAAACACTTTGAAAAAGGATTAATATTAATTTCTTGAGAAAATGGGTCAAAAGCACAGGTAAAAGCATTTATAGCACAGGTAAAAGCATAATTTTAAAATATGGCATTATACAAAAAAATGTTCATTATTTCAAGAAGATGGAAATTAGGAGAAGAAAACTTATTTGCATTATAATAGTCAAAATTTATATTTGTAGTGGAAGGTTTTTGTCCACACAACAATCACCTAGCAATGACAAAACAGTATTCCTCTAGAGTTCCCATACAGGTAAGTTCCCTCCATTCGTTTTTTTAATTCTAATTTTTTAAAAAAAGAAAAAAAGTTTGTCATTTCCATACGTTTCTTACAAAATCTTTTGAGGATTCTGGATTGTGCTTGTTTGCTCTAAATAAACAAATGTATGCCTGTAGAAGGAGGATCCAGGGAACAGCACTGGAACTGTGGGCCTCAACATGTGCCTTATACTAAATCTTAAAAAAAAAAAACAGACAAAAAAATACCCTCACTGTTGCACTGAGAGCACCCAGCAGAAGATTTTAGAAAACACAGCAGTGGCAATGTAAATGGCAGATTTTTTTTTTTTTCAGTTTTCCCTGTGATCTGAAAAAAAATGTATACATGGCCACAATCCACACTGAATACAAATCTTTAAGCAGAGCTCACCTTGGTAGCAACCCCATCATTGGCAATGACAGTACCCAGGAATAACTAACATGTTATCTTGGCAAAAACAAAGACTGAAGCATTACAGTTCAAGGAGATGAACAAACCTTTTACGGAAGTCAGAAGTTTCCCAATCAAAATACAAAGAAGAAATAAATACTTCCCGTGGTGTGTGTTGCACTGGTGTAGGGGCAATCCCTCTGCCTCCCCAAAAGTAAGGGAAAATACTGGACTTGGGAGGCTGCTGCCTCAGCTGGGCTGAGGAATTTAATAACATAAAAGACACATACATCCCTCTTGCTTGGGAAAAGCACACCCTGTATACAAAAAAGAGGTACACAAACCAAGGAAAAGTACAGCAGAGAAAAGTGTATTTATCAAGTATGTGCTAAGCACAAATGCATCTTGAGGACTTATACAATTACAGCTGAACTTGTCATGCATTTCAATTGCTTCCTCCCAAAGCTGAAACACTGGTGTAAGAGTTTTGCTGTTAAGCCTGAAAGAGACATTTTAAGACTAACTAATTGCACAAACACAGTTTTACAATTTCTTTCTGAGTGTGCAAATTCACCCAAAGGCTCTCTATGCCAAGGAGTGGCTTCAGTGTCACGGAACTTTGCTCTGTGTGGAACAGGTGAAACGCCACTCAAGGGTTTAAAGGTAAAGATCATATAACAGACCAACACAGGAGACTTGGTGGCAGGAATCTGCTACAGGCTGCCTGATCAAGAAGAGCAAGTAGATTGAAGCCTTCTTTCAACAGCCGCATCACAGGCCTTGGTGCTTGTGGGGAATTTTAACCGCCCCGATATCTGGTGGAAAGGCAACAGGGCTGGGAGCAGGCAGTCCTGGAGATTTCTGGAACGTAGCAGACAATTTCTTCACGCAAGTGATCGCAGAGTCAACTAGGGAAGGCGCTCAGCTGGACCTGTCACTGATGAACAAGGGAGAACTCATCAGGGAGCTGAAGGCTGCTGGTAACCTTGGCTGCAGTGTCCAGGAATTGGTGGAGTTTAAGATACTGAGTGGTGTGCAAGACAAATAGTAGAATTACAGCCTTACAGGACAGGGGACTGTGGCTTGCTCAGGGTTTTACTTGGCAGGAGCTCATGGGACGTGGCCTGCAAGGACAGATGGTTGATCTTTGAGGACACTTTCCTCAAAACACAAGGACAGTCCATTCCAGTGCACAAAAAGCTGAGCAAGTATGGTAGAAGGCTGCCATAGATGAACAGGAAAGTTCTGACAGATCTCAAACAGACACACACAAAGTGTATGTGGGGATGAGCTCCTTTGGAGGGAATACAGAACCATGGCCCAAGCATGCAGTGATGAAATGAGGGAAGCCAAATCTCAGCTAGACCTGGATCTAGTGAAAGGCATCTACAAATAAATCAGCAACAACAGAAAGACCAGGGTAACTGCGAGACCAGAGCTCAGTGAGGCACAGGACACAGGAACATGAAAAAGTCTGAGATATTCAATAACTGTTTTGTTTTGGGTTGTTTTTGACTTTAGAGGTTTGTCCGGAGGCCTGCTAGGGCTCTGCATCCAGTGGTAGAGCCAGAGAGTGATGCTTGACTGACAGGAAACATGGACTGAGTTAGGAACATGTTAAGTCGACAGGGTGAACACAAGATTGTGGAACCACGTGGGCTGCATCCAAGGGTGCCAAGCATTGGTTGATAAAATTGCAAGGCCCCCTCTATCATCTTGGAAAGATGATTGTAGTCAGGGGAGACAAATGAAAATGCCACCATCATACCCATTTTAATGAAGGGGAAGATGGAACACCCAGGGAACTACTAGCCTAGCAGTCTAAATTCATCTCCCAGGAAGATTATGGAGCTTTTCTTCCTAGAAAACATGTCCAATCACACAAGGGATGGGAAGGTGACTGGAAAAGCCATCACAGATGCTGATTGCATCTGACTACTCTGACCACCTTTGGTGATGAGATGACAGGCTCTGTGTATGAGTGGAGTACAGTGGATGTTGTTTACAGCCCTCCACAGTCTGCCCCTGAGTCCATCCAGACAAATGGGTAAGAAACAGACTGGACAGATGGACTACAGCTTCAGTGGAAAATCTGCTGTACTGCCAAATTCACAGGGTGGCAAACAGCAGTACAAATTCCAGCTGTCAGGTAGTTACCGGCAGTGCTCTCAAGGGCCAATGCCAAGGCCTATAATATTCAAGATATGAATGATCTGGTTGATGGGATGGAATGCACTCCTGCCAAGTTCACAGGCAAGAGCCAGGTAGTGAGGGAAACTGCTGCCAGGCCAAAGGGTAGGGCAGTGAGTCTGGACAGGCCATTGGAAAAAGAGAAAAGAACTGACAAAAACTACAAGTTGATGAGAGGCAAATCCCTGAACCCGGGACACGACACACCTACACAGCAATACAGCCTAGGGCCCAGATGGCTGGAAAGCAGCTTTGCAGAAACAAACCTGGGCATCCTGGTGGACACAAAATAGAGCATGAGCCAGCAGAGTGCCCTGCAGTGAAGTGTGCCACCCATACCTCGGGCCACACTAGCAGCATATATTGAGCCATAGAAGCAAGAGCATAGCCAGCAGGTCAATGAAAGAGATTAATCCCCTCCATCTGGCAATTGTGAGACAGGATCTGCAGTGCTGCATCCAGTTTTGTGCTTGCCTGTGCAAGAAAGACATGGACATACTGGAGCCAGAGCAGTGGACTGCAACCCAGATGGCCAGAGGCTGGAGCAGTGATGGACAGGCTGCAGGAGCTGGGTGTGTTCAGCCTGAGGAACAGAAGGCTCCCAGGGGATCTGACTCTTGTCTTTGGCTACCTAATGGAAGGCAACCTAGAAGAGAGAGCCAGACTCTTCTCAGAGGCATGCACTAAATAAAGAAGGAAAACAAGCTTGAGTTGCAATAAGGGAATTTTTTTCACCGTGAGGGTGGTAAGTTCCTGGAGCGGGTTGCCCAGAAAGGCTGGAAAATCTTCCAGCTTGGAATATTCAACGCTTAACAGGACATGGCCCTGCTCTAGCTGATCTTGCTTTGGACATGAGGCTGGACCTGATAATGTCCAGAGGTCTCTTGCTATCTCAATGGTACTGTGATTCTGAATGTCCTTGCAGGCAACGGAGGATAAAAAGGAAACAACACTGAAATTTTCATCAAACTATATCCCAGGTATCACCCCTGATGTTCTAGTAGGGTGAAGCACTAGCAGGGCTTTTGTTTTCATCTATCTGGGCATGCAGACTACACCAATGTTAAGGACTAATACCAGATAGGCCCTCCAGGTCTGAAGGTGTTACTGGATGAGAACTGTGAGGAACACAATGGAAAAGAGATAATTAAACAGAAAGATGCAAATATTTGAAAACATTTCCTCCTCTTAGAAGAGACTTCAACCATAACAAATAACCGGTAGTGTTTTTTTTCTTCATATATTTCAATTCTAATCACTAAAAAATAATATTTCCAAAATCAAAATAAATAATCCTATACAATCCTTTTAAAGGCTGTTAAATTAATAGCTTATGCCAAATGCAAAAATCGAGCATCCTCTGGGGCTTTTTTATTCAAACATTGCTTTCAGAATTCAGGTTAATGTTGACATTTAGATTCAGATGAACTAAAAAATAAATGACAGCAAAAGCCTAGAAAGAATAATTTAGAATGTTTTCCTAAGGAATAAATTAAAAGAATAGGAGCAAAAAGGTCAGACACTGTTTCTTCTTTCACTTCATCTGTTCTCCACTACTCCTGTCATACAAAGCACAGCAGAGGAGAGCATGACAGGATACTTGGAGATTTTCCAGGTGACATCAAAATATTGCTTGTATACCACATTCCTCCAGACCCTGCCAATACAAACTATCTCAGGAGGAAAAGTAGAACACCAAGTTGCTGAGGGAAAATGTTTTGTTTGGGTTTTTAATTTCTACGAGCACCAGTGACAGACCAAAGGACTGTACCTTCAGTTTTGCCCTGTTACTATAAACATTCCATATTATGCCTAAACATAAACATGGTGCCAAAGATTATACTATACCTGTTGGGGTTTTTTTGCAGTATGTACATGAGGTGTCTTCATTTAGAACACAAACCCTCATGCATCTAATGACTGCCCTCATTAGTTAGGTCCCAAAAAGGTACAGTTTGCTCCCACAGAGGGCAACAGGAGTTCTGCAGCAGTCAATGGTCAACCCAAGCCATGTTCAAAACTGGCACAAACTATTCTGAGCACTCACGAAGAGAGGATGCAGAGGAATTCCCACGAAGAAACATCTGCAAGCCATCCTCACTGTCACTGGTACTGGCCATGCTGTTCCTCATCTGCATCACCGAGAGCTGAGAGCAAAGGCTGGGCTGTCTATCAATCTTCTTTGAAGCCTAAAAAAGAAGAAAAAAATTACTTTAAAAAAAAGATATCAAGCAAATTAAAATAAAAATGGAAAATTACTACTTCCCTTGTAATAGATGCTCTGGTCTCAGCTATGAATATACAAGAAAATTGTTATAGGAAAAGATTCTATGCAGTGTAAATCAATTTAAATGACAATAGAAAATGCCAGTAATACACTGGAATTGGAACATTGACAAGTATGAAACTGCACATTAATTATTCAATTTCAAATTGCTTTTGTACTGAAAATTTCATGTATTTTCTTACAGAAAGCTTGGGGGTTATTATCTAGTAATTCATTATTTAAATATGATGCTCTGCAATTAAATGTAGTCTTTATGATGAGTCCTCCTTGCTAAACAAAACAGCATCCTATATAGAGAGGTAATTCATACCTTAACAGAAACATGTTAATTTTCCTGGCTTTTCATTTCATCATGTTAGAAAAGTGGTGAATGTCATTCCTTCCCAGTAGATGACCATTTGGCTCCTGATTCTACTGCAGACTAAATGCATCAGGTGAACATTATCCTCCCCCCGTCAAACGGTCTGAGGAGCTTCCATTTTGCTTTGAGTAGCCTTCCTGAGAAGACTTTATACTATAACATTCATATGAAGCCATACATTGTACCCTGTTAGGTATTACTGCAAGTCAGAACGCTGTTTTAGGTATATGAGAAAGGTAACAATCAATAACAAGACTATAATGGATAACTCCACTTCACTGAATTTTAAAAGTCAGGAACTAGTATCCTATTTCATGAAGAAAGGAATGACTATTTTCCCAACACCAGTGAAAGTCTCCTTAGGTAGGAAAAAATCACAAGTTTTCTTACAAAATGAATTATTGCATTTCTGTTTTCCAAGAAAAAATTATTTGATAGTTTTACCTTCTTACTACCATCTTAAAAATGAATAATCAATACTCAATTTATTTCCATAGTCCCCTACTTACAGAAGTCAATCACATTTTCTGATGAGACTGACACCAGTTAAAAGACATCAAAGACACCAATAATATTTATATTTGAAAGTGAAGCTTGTGAGAGGTGATATGTACATAGAGTGCTGGCAAAGGGAAAATTAAGTATTTACTTGACAGTTCTCATGTGAAGTTATGTAGAAAGAGCTCAAGCAACAGCATTTTTATTTTAGGAAGAATAAAAAGATATTACAAATTTCCCAAATGCTCACTCAATTTTTACAACGGACATTTTCAAAACTTATTACAATAAGCCAGCTACAATAATCTTAAATTTATGTGACTACTGCAACTAAAAAAGACTCAGTACAAACTGAAGTTAAAGTGTGCAGATGTTAAGTCAAAGGAGGGGCAAAATTTGTTGGATTTTTAAATTCTTCGAAATTATGATAAGGAATAAGTAAGGAGACAAAATGAAACTAAACCAAGATGGTTCATATATCCATGAGTGCAGCCAGATCAATTACCAGGACACCTAAAACACACTCCCCTCTACAGGCAAAGAATGAGTTATATTCAGACCACTTAATGTTTTATATGTAATTACATTTATTTATATTTTATATGTATTACATGATTGCTTCCACTAACTGTATCCTATCAACATGTCTGTTGTTTTTTTTTTTTTGCATTTGCAACCCTCAAAGACACGTTGAAATTATTCTTCCTAGCAATCAGTATTACATAATTGGTTGCTACCAGTAAGAAATCTTTTTCTAAGAAAAAAATTCTGAAGCTTCTTTTTACAAAGGCATTCATTTGTTAGTGAGAAAGGATATTGAGGGAGAAGCATCTCTTTAGCCATCATGTCTAATAGTTAGCTAGAAATATTTCTACAAGCTGATCAGTTCTGAATCTCAGTAACTCATCTTTCTTGTACATTACTGTGCTAACTTTAACAAATGTTGCTTCTGACAGAAATGTTGCACTGACTCACACTAAAAGGCCATGAGTTTGCATTCAGCAGCTGAGGGCAGCAGGTTAAAATAAGGTGCTTTAAGACCATTTAAATTTGAAATAGAAACACATTTGTATGTGGGAGGAAAATTCCCAAACAAACCTTAAAGTTGCTTACCTTGTCATTTAAGGTTGGGTCATTCAATGAATAAAGTTTATTTGTAATATCTTTGCCAATAAGGTACTTAAAGATCTCATAAAGAAATGGCTCAGACTCCAGAAAGTAAGTCAGCCGTTCCCTGGACCAGCACAGGAACTTGCAGTTATCATCTGCAATAATGGTGACCTGAAAAAAAAATACATTATCAGAATCAGCACATTTAAAAATGTTTTAAGATGAGCACACTTAAACATGCTTTGAAAGAAGTGATGCCATTTTACTTGTGACTCCAGTTAAAATAAGTCTTAAAGCCATAAAGCTTCTCAGTATCCCTTTGTTATGAATGTGATATTTACAAATGTAAAAACTCTCAGCTATTCATTATCATTACATTTTTAACTGATAGGCGTAGCGAGTTTGTTTTACAGAAAACAGGGGACAATAACAGAGGAAAACCTCTCATGAGTTCCCAAACCATAAAAGCATTTATGTAAGAGAAAAATTATATATGAAAGCAGTCCTATAGTGAGGACAAGTAATTGCAGTAGACCTACTTGGTTTTATTTTACGCCACTGTCACCAAACAGGAACATCTGGTATCAGACTAAACCAAAGCTCTCCATCGAAGAGTTTCTGGTGATTTAAAAAAATATTTCCACCTTCTGTCGTAACTGTCAGCCCTGCTGATCCCACAAGTACAGGCTCGGTGCACTTGAGCCAAGGCTCTGTTTGCTCAGTTCTTGATTACCCAGTTATGGGTAGTTTCAGGAGTCCTTGCCCCCTGTCAGGGGAGGATGGACTTGCCAGGTTCGCCCCCCTGTGCCAGCAGAGGGCAATGCCACACCAAAACCCACATTGGTCATACCCAGGGGCAGGTTGGGCAAGGGGCTATCTATCAGGTATCTACGAATAAACCAAGATCAGGTGCTCTCTCCCTTACGAAATAACATTACATCCTGAAAAAAAAATCAATCTATTAAGTCCTAGAAACAATGGAAAACTGTCATATATCCATGGATTTTTAACTCCACAGACTGTAATGTAAGCCCACAGGCTGAGGAAGAATTCGCCAGCATTGCCAGCAGATGGGGTCCTTAAGACTGAATCCGTGTGCTCTTGAAACAGCAAGGCTGCCGGTATTCACACGGCACTAACAAGCCGAATCCACGAATAAAGGATGTGCGCTGCTCCAGACCACAGCAACTTCTAAGGCAGGCAGGAGCTGAGGCATGAGAGGGACTTTTCCCTTGAGAGGGACTGGTCCATACCCAGTTGCTTCCAAGTGGAAGGGGCCGTGCCAAGAGGGCAGCCAGGCTGTGGGAGGACTCGCTGCTGCGAAGCAAATGCATCGGGACAAGTCTCTCCCCCTGGCGCTAAGCCTGATGTTTGACTGGAACATATGACATCAATCACCGATTTTAGAGTCTGCACTGCTCTGCCTCCCTCCCCTTCTGCCACAGTATCAGAGTGGACGTATCACTCAGCCCCAGTCCAGTCATTACCACACATACCTAGCTAAAGAACATCAAGTAAGGGGTAGTAAAATAGCCATTTCTATGGGAAAAAACATCCTTCTCTAAAAGCATTCCACCTCTGCAAATTACAATAAAATATATTTCATATACCAGTATAATTACACCAGTAGGGAAATATGCCCTTATTGTTCCCCATATAAATATTTTTATTCAAAATAGTGAAGTAATTTTCAGCTTATGCTGCTTTAACAAATTGCAAAATGACAGAAGTATTAATACACTTTTATAAATACCAATTTCTAATTACTAGTGCCTGAGCTTCTAGACTTTCATTATTACAGTAATTCTTTTTCCCTTTTCTTTTTTTGAACCAGTGAAAAGACATGTTTATATCATCTTTTTCCATCAAAACTGCCTCTTAAATTATTTCTCCTCAACAATCTCTTACTGCAAAATAAACTTAGAAACAGTAAAAGACAACAGAATAGCAAAAGCCAGACTCCCCAATATACATTATAATACTGTTTTGCAGCATTTAAAAGTTATTCTTGATATGGTCCACCTTCAAACACCTGTACTAGGAGGATAACAAAATTATGTGAGTCAAATAGTTCACTGTTGATCAAGTTTATACTCTATTTTTTTAATGGTCTCAGCTCATATCCAGTGACATTTAAAACAAAGTGTACCTGGAATTTCTCACCCCGGTTCATCTGTGTTGATCGAAATTCAGGGGAATCTATAAAGGCACAGGGGTAAATATTATGCAGAAAATGCCCTCGATAAGATACCTTCATTCTGGAAATAAAAATGTATGAAACAACATTTTAAAATCACGGAGGCTGATTAATTTTATCAAAATTTGGGTAGGACTATTGACAATGCTAAAGCAGTAGAAAATAGGAATAAATATGTTACTCTTCTGGAATATCACTCCCAGAGCTACCTGTTTTCTGCCTAACTGATTCTAAGCAGAACAGGCTGCCAGACAAATAGAGAATTGACAAACGTGGCATGTATCCACAAAACGTTATTTAATACGAGAAAGGTCGTGTTGCACAGCCAGACCAGAATCATGCTTCCCTTAGGTAAGTAGTTTTGTGGTAATGAGTAAGAAAAACAATCAAGCCTGACATCACTGCTGCTGTCAACAGAAACTGGTTAAAATATTGGCCAGAATTTAGCATGACTTTCAAGATTACAGCTTCACTGTGGGCTTGTGTTTTACCCTTTCTCACCTGTCTGCCTCTGGGCAGCGCACCTGCCCCTCTCTGCTTGCTTGTACAAGTGCAATGAACCAATTCCAAAGGCCTGCCCTTTTAAAGCCTACTGGAGAGATACTTCTTCCCTCATGCACCACATTTCTTAACCTTAAAACCTGAGAATGGACTGAGGAGACAACTAGGATATCTAAGACTCAAACAAATCTCTTGCTTATTTTGCAAGACACTGCCCTTGGTATTACACGAATATAATTCCCACTAAAATCCATTCAGCTACACACGTAAGTAGATACACAATGTGCTCCCGGTAAGAGATATCACTGTCACCTGAAAATGGTGTCACAAAATAGTCTGTAAGTATGGACTATTTGACTACAGACCACAATACATTACAAACAATTGCAACCTCAATAATTTTCTACTTTATTCCACCATGACACAAAGCATACAACTGTCCCCAAGCTTTTATAGAACCTACTTCCCCTTCAGCAGGATGCTTAGCCTATCATCAACTGATGTTTTATCTTCTGCTGCATAGGCTTGACCCGTCTTCAAAGTCTGAATGTTGCAGAATTGTCCAGTTAGTCTTTGGAAGAGCTCTGGAGGCACATGGAGAGGTTCAAACATTCTCTTGTAGAGGCTGCTAAGCTCCTTCTCTATCTTGATCTGAGTTGGAAAAACAAGAGACATCAATTAACATGGATGCATTAGTTAAAAATGTGTAAGACTGCACACAGGCTTTAGCTTGAGGGACATCTTTGGCTTCATTATGCTTGAGCAAGGAAAGAAGTGGTAAATATGTGATGTCTATCCACAAACAGTGCCTATGACAGGGTGACCAAAACCTTATCTAAAATTACCCACGATGGCACACTGGTACTTCAGAATGCTGAATGCTTGTTCCATCCAAGTGGGACATTAAATCACACACAAGGAGCCTTCTGAGATGTCTGTTAATGCAATAGTGAACAGGACTTGGGCAAGAATTATAAAGAGAAAACAAAATGAGATTGTCTTTCACACTGCATGCACACATCACTGCGCCTATCTCTCAGGCTCTCTTGGGAGCCCCGCTCATCCCTGAGCTTCTTGGCTTACTTGCAGTAGAAAAGCAAGTCCTGAAAAACAAACCAATTATATTGAAACCACATGTGATGAAGGAGGGAAAAAAAACCAACCCCAAAAACATTGCCAGCTGAACATCCCACATCTAAGAGCCCACCCAAACTCAGGCAGCAGCAGTGAGGGATGTTGGCTGAGATCCTAAGCCTGGAAGTCTTCCCTGAATGAAGAAAGCAGGGGATGAGACAATATTACAGCCTTCCTAACAGCAGAGGCAGCCTGAATAAAGCCTGCATATTTGCCATGAGGAAGACAAATGAGAACAATAAGCATGAGATAATGAAAAAAATAAAATATACATAGAACAGAGAATAAGGAAAAACAACCAAGAAAGAATGGCAGAAAAGAAGAAAAAGAGGCAAGTTTCTGACTCATGTTCAACTCTTCCTCTAGGACCTGCAGGTCCTTCTCTACAAAAAGCTGCTTTCCAGCTGGTCAGTCTGTGGCATGCTGATGCATGGAGTTATTCCTCCTCTGATGCAGTACTCTACACTTTTGGTTGAACTCCATGAGGTTCCTGTTGGCCCAGCCTGCTCCAGATGGTTTCCCAGCCTTCTGGCCTATCAGCCACTCCTCACAGTTTTGTGTCATCAGGGTTCATATCTGCCCCAGCATCCAGATCATGAATGAAGATGTCAAATAGCACTGGGACTAGCACTGGCCCCGAGGTTACACACCACACACTAGCGTATGTCTAGTACACAGCTCCAGCTGGACTTCTTACCTCTGATTACCACACTCAGCCCTGCCATTCAGCCAGATTTCAATCCACTGTGTCCTCATCTAGGGCACACTTCAACACATTTTCCATCAGGATTTTATACAGTGTTGAAAACCCTACCAAAATTAAGGTTGAGGATATTCGCCATTCTCAGCTATCTGGCCAGTCATTTCATTGTGGAAGGCTATCATAGAATGGCTTGGGTTGGAATGGACTTTAAAGACCACCCAGTTCCAACCCCTCTGCCATGGGCAGGGATATCTTCCAAGAGACCAGGTAGCATTACAGCTTCAGCCTGGAACACTGTAGGGATTGTGCATGTGCAGCTCCTCTGGACAACCTATTCCAGCGTCTTACCCCCCTCACAGTAAAGAATTTCTTCCTAATATCTAATCTAAACCTACTCTCAGTTTGAGACAATGCCCCCTTATCCTGTAATGCCCTTGTAAAACGTCCCTCTTCATCCTTCTTGTAGTTTCCCTTCCAGTACTGCAAGGCTGTAATCTGACCACCCCGAAGCCTTCTCTATTCCAGGCTGAACAATCCCAATTCTCCCAGCCTTTCTTCATAGAGCAACTCTTCTATCTCTGTGCTTGGGATCCCAGAGCACTCCAGGTGGGATCTCATCAGACCAGTTACTTCTCTCACCCTGCTGGCCACACTGCTTTTGATGCAGCTCAGGATACACTTGGATTTCTGTGGCAGTGAGTGCCACAGAAACGTTGCCAGGTCAAGTTCAGCCTCTCATCCACACCCAAGTCCTTCTCTGTAGGGCTGCTCTCAATCTGTCCATCCCTCAGCCTGGGTTGATATTGGTGGTTGCCCCAAACGAGGTGCAGCATCTTGCACTTAGTCATGTTACATTTCATGAGATTTCCATTGGCCCACTTCTCAAGCTTGTCCAAATCCCTCTGGATGGCATCCCATCCTTCAGGTGTGTCAAACAACTCAGTTTGGTGTCATCTGTAAACTTGTTGAGGCTGCACTCAATCCTTCTGTCTATGCCCTTAATGAGGACAATGAATAGTACTGGCCCCAATAGAGACCCAAAAGGAACGTCACTTGTCACTGATGTTCATCAGGACTCTGAACCTTTGCCCATTACCCTCTGGAGGTGACCATTCAATCAGTTTCTTATCCATCTATTATGAGGCTGGTTAAGCATGACTTCCCCTTGGTTAATCCTTGCTGGCCACTCCCGATTACCTTCTTGTGCTTCCTTTGCATATAAATGTTTTCCAGGACTATCCATGCCTTCTTTTCAGAGATCAAGTTGAGGCTGACCACTGGGTTCTCCTTCTTGCCCGTTTTAAGGAAAGGAGTGGCATTTTCTTCCTCTGTTCCTCACTCACTTCTGTCACCACCATTATTCCAAGACTATCAGGAATGGCCTTGTAGTGACATCAGCTCTTGTGGCTGTGTGACATCAGGGCTCATGGACTTACCATGTCCAGTGCATCACCTGACCTAAAGTTACACTGGTTTCACACTGAATCAATTACTAATTAAATATTCCATGAACAACTACACTCATATGAAATTCAGGGTTTGAATTTCCTGTACGTTCCTCATGCCACAATCTCTAATCCCTCAGAGGACATCTTCACAGACAAAACAAGGATAAAAAGTAAACATGTAAGAGAAACTGTATTATGTTAAGGATTGTGTTATTTGATTTCAAAATATGTTCCATATATCCACAAAACTAGATGACTGTTTTACCATCATGTTCTCCAGGAACTCTTTCATTTTTAACAGCTGTACCAATTTTATTAGCACCTCTTTCTATACATGACCACTGCAACTTAAAGAAATGTGTTTTCACCTGAAAAAGAAGTTTACATAGCTCCCAAGACTCCTGAACCAAAACCAGGCACACAGACATGAGGGCAAATTTTGGCCCTGGAGTGTTAATCCAATCCCTTAACTAGCACATGGTTCATGTTTCATGATCTTCCTCTAGTGTGTAGCACTTTGAGGGGAAAGCAGGTGTAGCCACTTTCCTAAAGACCGATCAGATTGCAGGCTGTAGCTGAGCTTTAGATGGGCTCCCTTGTAACAGACCTTTCCCTCTTCCCAAGCACAGCTGACTGCTCCTCCAGATCATGCCTGTGGATCATATTCCAAACAAGCCATATGGGTAGGTGTAATGTTTTGTTCAGTAGGGGTTGAAATATGCTGGGATGCTGCCAGAACTCCGAGTCAGACTGATTAGACTCAGCTTCCACTCTGACTAAAAAAGCCAAGGATTTTGATTCCTTGTAAAGCTCCAAGGAATCAAAACCACTGAAATAATCTTCTGGTCAGAAAAGAAACTCACTGTGATTTTGCATGCTCCATTTAATAAAATAAATATTTAACAACTGAACATATCAATTATTCATTTTGTAATATGACTAACTTGTAATTATTCTGCCATTCCTTTCTTTCATTGGAAAGATCTTTTGTGAGAATTACCACAACTGATCGAGATGGACAATACAATAGCTGCAGAGAGAAAATCTCATTCAAAAATTAGTTCCTAAGAGTTTTAATTTTTTCCCCTATTCTTTGTCCTCCTGTAGGAAAAACACTTAAAACAGCCTTGGGGTTCATAATAAATATGTTAGACAGCTAAAAATACATGCAAGACTATCAGGCATCACTTCAAGTATGCTTGTTGATCATAGTTTGTAACAAAGATTAATATATTTTTAATAATTACTGAAAATATTACGTATTACAGCAATTAAAATAACATAATATTTTCCATGCAATGTTCATAAATACTGTAATTTCTCAATGGAAAGAAGACTACTGAAATTAAGCCTTAATATGCAAAGAAACAGCACTACCTGGCCAGTCTATCAGATCTAATTTTTGGCCAAGCTTTTAAGTTGCACAGGTCACATAGTGCAGTTGATAGTAATCTTTGGGTGAATCTGTGTTCCACATTGGAGGAACGCTGCTGTAGGTAGAGCCTCTTCCTTTTTTAACACATGTACTCAATTCATCAACTTGTTGCAGACAGATGCAATTTAACCTTTAGCCTCCTTTTAAATGCTGTGGTTGCCTGCCCGAGTGTGAGCAGTGCAGAGTTTATGGGAGAGCCAAGCACCTCAGTTCTGCTGTGGTTACACTGACAGTGGGCAAGGGCTACAGAAAGAGGGAGCAAAATTTAAGGCAGGTGCTCCAGGCCTCCCTCTCCTAGATGCAATTTTTTACCAACTTTGGTGACTGAGCTTATCAGTCGAGTTTCATATTCTTACACAATTCCTTCTTTTTGTATCCACCTACAGAGTACTTCAATCACTTCTACCACTTAACCTAACTCCTACAAATAATTCTGCTAATAAATTTACTAGAGGATTTAGTGAAAATAGCTGCCTCTTCAATAGGATCTTCAATAGGATGAAATCTATACCATAAACAAAGTAACCCAATCTATGCCAACATAGCTTTTAGTAGACAACTGTAATTACAAAAGAATGTATTTCTTTCTTCATTCAGCATTGATTTACACATTGCAGGGTGATTTTTTTGTTTGGCTGGTTTTTTTTACACAAGCCCAAACCAGCACATCATCCTCACAGGATGTTTTTTCACTTGCCAATAACCTTTTATTTAGATTTTTGGAAAGGGTTGGATGGGTACCAACTCAAGGACCATTGCCTATGTTTAGGAATGCCACAATTCACTTTTAAAATACAGGTAAGTTTAAAGGCTTGGTTTCCCAGGGAAATGTGTTTCTATCAGCTGAGCACTCCTGCCTTTTGCAATAATTTCTGACTTTGGTGGCCATTTCCTGTCCCATCTGACAGAAGATTAGAAGCCCCAAGATTTATTAAAAAGGCTTGATTAGTTTGGGGGGGGGGGGCGGGGGGCGTGGTGTTGAAGGGAAGCAGAACATGCTAATTTGGTTGAGGGAAAAGACTGGAAGTGAGTTCATCCCATATTAGAAACCAGAGTACCTGCATGGGATATAGGTACCTGCAGAGGTAGAGTTTGGCCTCCCTGGCTCTCTGTTATCACAGCTGCTATTTTGTGTGTGTGCTGGACAGCATGACCATGACTACCTAGCAGAAATACAATGCAGTTTCATCATGTGCTGTATCTCAATGCTGACATAAATGGATTGAATAGGCTGAAAAAATAGAGTTAGTGATACTAACTAAAGAGGAAGCAATTCTTCAAGAGCAATTTGAACTAGAAATATTTACTACACATCTACAATTGTCTAGTAACAGATCAGTCTAGTTTTCAGCTGCTTCCTAGGCAAGACAGAAGACAAGCTTTATGCTGTCTTGCCAGTTAATTCCTTAGCTGCTTTCTTGAACAGCCTGTGTTGAATTGGTGAAGAGCTTATTTCCAGTTAGGTTTTGTTTTCTCCCTTTCTTTTGGTACAAGTTGTTGTACACTTCCAGAGTGTGTCCAGAGTGTGATTTTGGGCCAAACACAAGGGTATTCTGGTAAAAATGTGTACTAATCCACTGTTTTGCCCAGCAAACATGGGCAAAACTTCATTTCTTGCATCTTACTAGACTGCTTGTGAAATTTAGCTGTTATACATACCGGTCTTCTTTTATACACTAGGTATATGAAATGCAAAAGGTTGACAACCAAAAACACAGAATTCCAGATCATTATGTCCAAGGCACAGCGATACAGTGTAGCCCAAATGATGAATAATGCACATCCTGCAAAAATTAAAAAAAAAAGGAGAAAGTTAAATGTCACCAAATAACAAACATGTCTAGAAAACCATCAAGAATTTGTCCACTGAGTATAATTATGCTAAAAAGCAATATATTCTAAATTTAAGCTTCAATACTGTTAAGCTCTCTGGATGAAGGCGTGCAACAATAGTTAATCACTGCAATGTTGCAAACAGCCACTGAGGCCAGGTTGACAGACTGCAGCCCGATTACATGGGACTGCAATACTGAAATTACAGTAATACAGATCAGGATGGGGCAAACAAAAGTGCAGTCCATGATGATTTGTTACTGAAATGAAGTAGAAAAGAGATGGGGGGAAAAATAGGCAGCTCACAAAAGTTTGCGTTGCATTAATTAGACAAAAAAAGGCCTAGAAATCATCTAACTCACATCCAATTAGAAAGGAAGAGTTGCATAAAAACTTCCTAAAGTCATATGCAGATATTTTTGAAAATTAAAAGAAACTTTTATTGCTGATGTGACAAGGTCATATCGGGTACCTGAATTCTCCTGTGTAGCATCAAAGACAAAATTTCCAAATGCTTACTCTTTTTTTAGTTGCCTTACTTTGAGCAATGACACTTGCTTTAAAAGATAAGGCATTGTGTATGATTAGAGATTTCATTCTTGGCCTACAAAGACAATATTTATCAAATGATGGATTATGTATTAGTGAGTCTCTCCCAGATAACTGAGCCTACCATCCAACAAAGATGGCTGGAGAGGTCACAGACATATTTTCCCTGCAAAGACAAAAAGGAGACAGTGCTAAATGAGTGTTCTAAACCCCTTTCTCCCTGAAGAGGACATTGACTTAATGAACTCAATATTATCAAGCCTGTCTGGGTTGTTAACTGATGAGGCAGCACTTACATATGGATTAGAAAAGTCAAAATATAGTGACTCTTGATCTGCTTATTAGTTAGACTGCAAGGCACAGGAGGATACAATGTCTGGATGTATTGAAGAGCAGCAGAGAGGTGGGGCATAGTCAAAGCAAAGGGAACAGGTCCCTAGGAACCAGGCCTCGTTACTCATTCTGCCCACTGAGTAAATCTGCTGCCACCCCAGCTTGCAAGACTCTGATTCGCTCTCTGCTCAAAATACTACAAGACCTACAGATCAAAATGGCAAGCTCAGCAACTGCAGGGCTCCTTTTGCTTTTAAAGCCAAGATAAAAGGTCTTGCAATGCTCAGACCCTTGGTTACCAGTGCAGTCTAAGAAGTTACCCTATAATAACTATAAAATAGAAAATGCAAGAGCATTCTAAATTCAAACAGTTCTATCATAAAATTGACCCACACTATAAAGCCAATAAGCACTCACTTAAAAACACTTAAGCATGCTCTTGTTGGATTGGATTTATCCTTCTTACACTGCAATGAGTCACTATTCCTTCTTTGATCACAAGGATCTTGTCCCACACAAGGTACAGAGAAATAGCTGTGGGACTGCAATGCTACAAATCGAACCACATTCGCTCAGTCTCAAGCATGCCAAATTTAGGTTTTCCCTCTCAAGCCAGACTCTGGTGTCACAAGATTCCTAGAGTGGTAGAAGAAACACAACTAATATCAGAACACAGAGTACACTCCCCATCGAAAGGCTGCACTTCTAAATCAGCAAGAAAAATAATGCTGGTGACCCACAACTGCCACACAGTTGAACCCGCATTAACAGAACACAGGCTCACAGCAAGCTTCACCTACCTCAGACACACTTAGCCAGTGCACCTGCCAATACACAGTCCCAGTACTTACTTGAAATCTAAAATAAAGGTCTGAATGATCAGACATAACTGATTTGAAATAAGTGGACTTTAAACATGCAGTTACATTTGGCATAAATAATGTCCACTTGTTTTCAAGCTAGCATCTTCATAGGTTTGAAATTGAAAATTACAATTCTAGGAAGTTTTAACAGCCAAGAGTTAAATATTCTTTCTAGAAAAGGTATGTCAAGGTCAAAACAGATCCTGTCTTAGACCAAAACCACCTTCATCAGAGCACAATGGCCATTAATAGAGGCAGTAATTTCATTATAAGCTGCAGGGACCAGCTCCATAATAGTCAAACCTAGCCATTTCTGTCACATTTCTGTCTCCAGAATAGTTCTCCTACCTACGGTGAGCAGGCCTCGCAGAAGAATCATATGAAGATTCAAAGTAGTTGGAATAACCAGTCCAACTGCAAAGCAAATGTTTGCCACGTGGAAAACAAGATGATGAATCTCTTTCCAGTTCTCACATGCAGTCTCATTGAGAGGATCAAGGGTGGAATTTTTTAAGTCTGGAACAAAACCTAGTGGAGTAACAGTGAGTGGGCTCATTGCTGTAGTATTCATCTTGGAGACTCCTGCAAGGAAAGGGAAAAAAATTCACTATGCATTAAACTGAAACACAGTAGGCATACAGATGTCTAGTATGGGTTTAGGGTTATTTTGTCTCTTCCCAAGATATATTTTCCACTATCATTGATTAAAAAAAAAATTTAAAAAGCATTAAAATGGTAAGGTAGGTCTATAGTTCAGTAGTGCTTTGCTATCTCTTTCACCTAAATTATAGCTACCAAAACAGAGAGGCTGCTAAGTCTGCTGCCAGTCTTTTAGGGAATCACTTGGTCTACACAGTTTGAACAAGCTTGCAAGATCCTTGTCTGTGTGTGGAACTACTGGAGAAAATGAGATAGCTAAAGACTATTTCTAATCTAAATACACATAGGATGTTTTTGTTGTTGTAATAATAAATATAGCACATATACCTTTTGCCTCATTTAAATGGAAAAAATATCTGTGGGCAAATCCCAATACAAAACAAAAAAATACTATTAAAAACTACAGGGAGAAACTGGAAAATTTCAAGACACTACCTTTAGAACATTAAAAACTGGTCTCTCTGGGTAACTGCAGACAGTGCTACAAGCTCTACAGAATGTCTTCTCAGCCCAGAGCAGGTCTCAGCTGAAAGAACACGACTGCTCCTAGAGATGTCTGCTGTCAAGCACAGGAGAACCCTGCTTCCAGCCAGGCATGTATGGTCTCTCACTGCCTCAGGAGCAGAAATTACATGGAGGTGGGCTTGGGTCTCATTAATGAACTATACACACTTCATCACTGAGCAAACAAGCTCCATAGCGTACAATACAGCAGGATTTGCATTCAATTAAATTCTGTAGAGACGGTGCATGTCCCTGATGTGTGTCATCCCTAACTGCCATGTAATTTATCTGCTCAGCAGACAATTTTGGGTAACAGTTAATGCACTTTATTTCCTGCAGACTCGAATATACTCTGAAGCATCTCTGTTAATTGAGACTGTTTCTTGGCCTGTGAAATAAATTTGAGTTGCTTCATCCCTTCATTATTTTCTCACTATCAACCTGTGCACAGGGCATAAGAAAACTGTACAGTTTTCAAAATTAATCAGTGTTTTAGACCCTTCCTGAAAGCAGTGGGAAGAAAGAAACCCTCAACCCTCTCTTACGGTTCATCTCCTATGCCCAGAGCCTGTCACAGCTGAGGTATACTACAGAATGTGCAGAGGCATCCTGCAGAATCAAACATTAGCACAGATGCTATATCTGGATTGAAATGATTTCCAAGGAAAAAGATTATTTAATCCTAATCTAAAATATCAAATCTAATCCAAAATACACAATTCACATATGTCTTAAGATATCAATTTCCTCTTGTCACTCTTACGTTATTCACAAAGATTAATTAAGGTGTGGGGGTTTGTCATAAACTCTACACCTAACTGTTAGCAAACATCAGGCCTATCCAAATACACTCCTACTTTCTTTCAGCTCTTTCATGAGTTCATCAAGAGAGTCATTAGAGCAGTTTCACGGTCCTGACAAAGCCACTCACACAGCGAGCCAAAGGCTGAGCCCGTGCGAGGCTGCAGGATTGGCATTTTAACGTGCTCATAAACAGGAGGGAATTGCTAACTGGATAACTATGTCCGTGCTCATTTTACACACAGCTCATCTGGTGCTCCTGTTGTTTCCAAACAATATAAACTCCTTACACTGGAACAGCAGGGTCTCTAGATCTGTTTAAAAATATAGTCAGCTGAGTTTCTACCTATATTCAGCCTTTCACTGCCCAGTCATGTGCCAGTAAAGGCACCACTTAAAATGCCAACAGAACAAGACAACCAAACTCACACACAGATACAGGACCAGCCTTAAGTCCTTCAACTCAACATCAGAAGAGGCTGCAAGAAGCAATTTCAGCTGCATCTGATCAAAGCAGCCTTGCAGATGCTTGATATTTTTTATCAGCTTGTACTGCTCGACTGAGGGAATAGAGGCTACCTTACCCTTTTGACTTGGCTCCAAAGCATCACACATTAGAAGACAAGAAACCCAATGAACCAAATTAAATATATAGCACCTGACAATCTCATTCTCCTCAGCCCAGCCGAAACACTGCTCCCCTTGCTCTTTACAGACACTGACAACAAATCACAAGCTGTAAACTGAAGTAATAGGAAGGAGTTTCTCCAAGTGTTGATCAAGCAATTTAAAGCATCCGCAGATGTAAGAGGATGTTCAATGCTTTTGAAGGCCAGGTTTACCTACTAGATTGCCTAAATTAAAACCCCAAAATTTAAATCTGCCCACCTCCTGTTTTTTTATAAGCTTTGTCTTTACTACCTCAAAGTCTTTATACAAATACCTTTGAAATTCACTTACTACTCACAAACAATAATTACAGCTCCCCTAACATACTGGAAACAGCAGAAACAAGAACTTCTCCATCATGGTGGTATTTAAAAGCTGACAGAAATAGATTGATGCTATCTGCAAAATGACACAAGGACAGACTAAGACACGGGCTCTGAATTTCAACTAAGGAGACTGCTTTGAGGATCAGGAGAAAAGGCAGACAGGCAGAGCTACAGGCTGTGACCTAAAGTGTTTGTCTACAGGTAACACCAGAAAGACAAATACACAAAATATCAAAAAACAACATCACTGTAATTTTTAGATCAATTCTTTAGTCCTAGCATCTACTGTTGCCAAATATACTGAAAAACGAGGGAAAACTCTGCAATTCCATGAAAGAACATGCAGTTATAATTTTTTACCTTCTGAGACCTCAGAAAACCAAAAATTAATTTTGAAAATACAGATTCAGGCCTTTATAACTTTAATTATGTCTACTAAGGATTAATATAGCACAAGACTATTTAGTCATGTGCTATAGTCTTCAATGAAAAGACATGTATTAATATCAGGAGTTAAAAAAACAACCAACATAGTCAAATAATTTTGGAAAGTTGGGGTAAAATAGCATCCACTGAAATGAAAGCTTTATGGGGCATAAGGAAAATCATTAAATGATCATTTTTAAATATCCAGTATATATCCATCACATGGATTTAGATTTACCAAACCAAGAATTTGAAAATTCAGATGATCAAGAACTCAAGTGGATTTGTTGTTCAAACAGGAGGGGGGGGAAAAAAGGATATATATAAAAAAAGAAAAACTCACTCTTTAATATTGAACCCAACAGAAGTTACTGCAGTTAAAAAAAAGCCTATTAAATTTTTTTTGTGCATGAACTTGATAGAAAGTTAGGGTAGTACATGGTGATCTTAGGTCAGAAAATACAAATTCTCAGAATATAAACAAGGTGACCTTACTCTAGGATTTTGCTGTACTCAATAACAGATTTATGCAAGAGACTAAATTTCTGAAAGGCATTCTCAAAAGATTTAGTGCACAAATATCCAGAGACCAAGATGACTGTGAAAAAAGCGTGACTTTTGTGGATACCTAAACAACATTCACAGAAGACAGACAGAGCCGAAAATTGTAAAGCTTTTGATTCTACGATGAGAACCAGTCAGCCAAGCTGATACAGGACAGTGCTGAGTGTCCCACTTGTGCCATTACCCACTTTATTGAGATTATTCATATCCCAGAGCTTTACTAGTCAACATTATTCAAGTGAGCTCCTTAAGTCTTTGAGTATATTTCTATAACTTTACAGTCAATGCAATTAAAAAATAATTTAATTATACCTGCAGACCTTTAAGCTACTTTTCTATGGTCTTGCAGCACAGAAGCTGCATAGAGATTTTAGGCAATAATTCTTTTGTGAGCTGAAGACAAACTACTAGACGTAGCACACCTGAGTTAATTACAGTTTAAGTTACCAATTCTCTCTTTTACAATGCAGTAGGAACGAATAGGAAAGTGGTTTAAAAAAATAAGTATTTCAATGCGTTCCTTGCAGCAAGTCCCATTCAATTAAAAGCGTCACTAACTGCAGAGATTTGTTACTCTTCAGTCACATTAATCAAGAGAATATTTAACAACACGTTCATCCTTCATAGTTAACAAAGTATCCACACGGTGAGAACACCTTCCCCCGCCGCGGCGCAGCCCCGCAGCTCCGGAGCCGAGCGGACCCGAGGGTGTGAGTGCCTTGGGGCTCGCTCTGCGCTCCGCTTCCAGCGCTCACAGATGCGCCCAGCGCCCCAACCCCGGGGCGCGACCGCAGCTGCCAGCCCGCGGCCCCGCTCTGCGCTCCGCGGCTTCATTTCAGCCCACAACGCCAAACCCTCCCTTTGTACAAAGTAATCGTGAAAATAATTTTTAAAAATTTTAAAGAATGGAGCAACTAGTCCCTCTTCCCCCAAAAGAGCCACTTCGAAAGCTGCAATCCGTCCCTCCTCCCCGCGGGCAAGGCACAGGCGGAGACCCTGGTCCCAGGCACGGAGCGCGACCGAAGGGAACGAGAGCCCAGGGACGGGACCGCGCGTTCTCCCCGCTGGCCGGGCAGCTCCACAGCGGAGCCGGGCGGCCACCCCTCCTGCCGCCGGGGGTGGAGAGACACCCCCGGCCCCGGGGGCTGCGGGACCCGGCGATGCTGGCTCCCTCCGCCGCCCCCCCCACCCCGCGGTACCGCCGGCGCACGGAGGAGCGCCCCTCACCTGCGCCGCGCCCGCGGAAAAGTTTCCCGGCCGCCCGGACAGGAAGGCAACAGCCCGGGGCTGGCGGTCCCGCGGCGGGCACGGAGCCGCGGCTGTGACTAAAATAGGCAGAGGAGCGGCGGGAGCTGCGGGCGGCGCCAGCGGGGCCGGCACCGAGCGGCCGCAGCGCGCAGGCGCCTCCGCCGGGCCCGGGGCTGCGGGCGGGCTGGGAGGGGCGGGAGCGGCCGCGGCCCCGCTGGGCCCCCGCCAGCATCACCCCCGGCACCGCCGGCAGGCCGGGGCCTGCGGCTGCCGGGCAGTGCTCAACAGGGGCGCCTGAAACAGGTGGGGACAGACACCGCGCGGAGGTGCGGCCAGAGCCCCGCACCCGGGCAGCCTGCCCGGCTGTTGGGTGGTTAAAATTAGAAGAGTTGAATTCTCCCCTAAACCTGTGGCAAGCAGTATTGCCCCTACATGGTGTGTCAAGGAGCCTCAACAACCTTTATAAAACTGCTCTTCCTCAACTCGGCGCCTGCTCTGGTTGCTTGGTCACGAGCGTGATGTTTAAGAGGTGTCACCAAGTTCGCTCGTGTGGCAGTCTGACAGCTCCCGAAAAACGACGTGCTTCCAAAGCGGGACGTTTCTGTCCCCGCATGTCGCATCGGCTCTGCCCGCGTCCTGTCCAGCCCCCGCCGGCACTACCAGCTTTGCAGGACAGGCGAAGCAGTCGCCGAGCGTGCCTTCATCCCCAGGAGGCTGAGGAACAGCATTCAGTGATGAAAGGCATTCCACCCGTCTCAAAACCTGACTGTCAGTGATAAATGAGGACTGCCAAGGCAGAAAAACCCTTTCAATACATTCTGATGAGCTAGCTACAAAGTGGGGGTTTCAGTAGCCAAGAGCATACGGTCAGCATTATTCTTAAATAATTTTGGAAAGCATAGAGAATCCCAACTTGTTTTTGAAGTAGCAGTTTATACACGTACACATCCACATGTGTCCAAGGAGGCCCTGCCTTTGTCACAGTTATGCTTGGGTTTGCACCTTGGCCAAGAGATCAGGATCTCTTCAGGAATGTGTGCAACGTGAACAGGGGTTTTATGAATCCTGCTGCCTCATATAATATCTGATTTTCAAAAATATATTATGAAATAATTATGAAAGACTTGATTTGGCACTATGCTTCCTCCAACTGGCCAGCCATTTTCATGGCTGTACCTTCTCTTTCCTGAGATATACAGAATAAATGAGCTGGAAAAAGAGTAGGAAGAACGAGTCAGGATAGCATGGCTACAGGAACGGTCATGAGTGATAGCATGTGTTTGAGAGTGACAGTATTCAGCTATGCTTGCTGGAGCAAAGCCAAGTAGCTTCCAAAAGCTGCACAAAGCAGCCGTCAGAGAGTTCCTATCCCAATCCAAACTGACGTGTTAAGCGTTTTCTAGCACGTTACTGAACTTTATGGGTTGGAGAAGCACGGTTTGTTCTACTGGCTGTGTCTTCTATAAAGTCTTTGTACCTCTCTCATTACCCTCTAGGTCTTCTCTAATTTTGAGGGAAGCCTTGGTGGTAAACAGCATGTGCTCAGCCCACTGCAAAAAGAAAATTATTAGGAAAGTTTGGCAATGAACTAATAATATTTGCAGCCATGTGACAGTGTAGAGCTTTGTCCTGATTGCGGCTATTCTCTTGGGATCTTCATATTTCACTGTATTTATGGTTAAATGCCATTTCCCCTCTGCAGCAGGGCAGTAAAAACCAAGACTACATGGAGGTGGTGGTATGTACCAGTACTGCTGTCAGCAGGAAGAGGGAAATGAGAGAGGATCTGAGGATCTATATCCTGTCTCTCCAGGAGGACCATAAGCAGGTGGAGCACAGACATGGCTCTGACAGACTCTAGTCTTGTGCTGTGGTGTGCGCCTGTGCCTAGAAGAGCAACTTTATCTAATAGAATCCCTGGCATTAATTTTATATTACAGATTATTGGCCTTCGGTTTTACAGATAATATTAGATAACATTACCTATACTTATACAGATGACAAACATTCTCTAAGTTAAAAGTACTAAGTAGGATTTATCCCCTTAAAATAAGGTCTCATGTACTGTGGAGAATGGGCTGGTTTAATTAAATTAATGTCCTACTGTTAAATCACAATAAAGACTGCTTTAACCTATCTTTGTCAACAAGCTGCAGGTTCTTTGAAGTCTGCTAATACAAATGAATCTGACAGAGGCAAAAAATAAAAACTATTTGCATTTACGCAGAATGAAGAATTGGCTTTGGACAAACAGATCAATTTTTGGACATTTGTGTTGAATTGATGCATTTCGTTAGCAGAGAGGTCTAATGGTGTTACAGCTGTTCCTTGATGCAGGCTTCTTCACTTTCTTCTGCTATTAGATTCTTGATAGCTTAAGTACTTTCTCCAATTACACAGTTATTTTTCACAGTAAAAGTCCACAGTAGAAAATGTCACATGGTTGTTGCAAATTGCTCAGTCTTGTTCCTTATCTCCAGCAACCAGCTTTGTGATCCTCAACAGTATACCTTAACCTCTTGGTGCCTGCCTGTTCTTCTGGGTTTCAGGGAAAATATCATCCTGCTGATAATGCAGGAAGGTGTTTGATCTCAGAAGAGGACAGGCAGGAGTTCAGAGGCACAGCTGAGACCTGAACCTCCATCTTCCTTTCTCAGTTTATCCTAGCCAGGCATTGGAAAACTTTATTAAGCAGATGAAGAAGAAACTTCTTGTGAAACTGCAAGCACTCTGTCTCTTCCAAATGAGAGCCCAATGTCACAGCCTTTTTTAGGCAAAGTTTTCACTAAAGAGAACAAATGCTTTGTATTCAGGATCCCAGATGTGCCAGGCTGACAGGGCTATTTTCAGACAATGGCAAGATATATGAAATGTTTCCATTTATAGTTTCAGGAAGCGTACTCAGCATCTACTCTAAACTGATCTTTTAAATTCCCTCCATAGACTCTGGAAGTGGGCTCCTTTAGAAAGTGATTCATCCTGTGTGTACTTGACAACTATGGGACAAAATACACCAGCAAATCCCATCACACTTGCTGAAATTTTGTGCCATATAACTGAAAAAATCACACACATTCTCCACAGAAAATTTATTTATATGAGTTTTGCCTGAAAGCATCCTCAAGAATTATGTTTTATTGGAAGGAAGTTTGTATGGAAGAGATTGTGAACACAAATACTCTCTCAGCTCTTTAGTATTCTGGAGGTTTATTTAGCAGGAGTACGTGCATTCCAGTGCATGTTCACCTCAGGCCCTCTGACAGACTCTTTCTGATGTATAGTCAGGCAATTCTTCCAATGCAAGACCTGCAGGAAGGGTGTCTCCTGTTAATACAAGGAGGGCTATCTTTTTGTTTGAATCCAAGATATAAAACACCATGTCCCAGGGCTTCCAGATAACTGATTAATTGATTAGCTTAGAGCCAGGAGCCAATTTTTTTCTAAAATAATCAAAGTTCTCAAAGTTTAACAGATGGTTGACGTAGATGTTTATCTAAAGGGTACATGATCCTGAGGCATAAAGACAAAGGAAAATTGTTTGCCGCTAAAGTTATCTAAACTGTGTGCAGTAAACAGTTTATTCAATCACACTGAACAATTATCCCTGTTCCCAAATTATGCATGAGCGGTTCCCTGCTGACACTTTATTTTGTATGTTCATTATTTGAAATTGCTCAGTGAACAATTTCTATGAACTGCTTGCAAGTGATTTTTCTGGGACTTGATAGAAGGTCCTGCTGTGCTTGCTCTAGCTCTACCTAAATCACATGATTCCCCCCAAAAAACAGGAGAGCTGATATAAAACGGGCTGGATTTCCTAAAGCAGAGCCATGGAATGCTTGTCACTGCCCTGCCAGGGCAGCTCACTCACGGCATTGGGGAATAATGGGAACCTGTCCCAGGGGGTTTGCTTCTTTCTGCAAACAGAGGAATACCAGATATGGAGTCTGACCACACTGCTTGCCCAGAACCCAAATAGTTATCGACACATTGCTCTGTGTTAACGTGAGGCAGCTCTTACTTCACACAGAACTGGAAGACAAGTAATAGAGCCATGCTTTTGCACTGCATCTGTCCCCTCCCTGGGTGACAGCCCATTTTTAGGGGTCTCCACTACAGCAGATTTGGCAGCACTGGGTGAACTGGCTGTGATTTTTCTGTTCCCTTTTTGGACAACTTCCAGGCACAAATAAAGTTCAAAACAGTCATGGAGAGATGTCTACGCCAATCCTGAAGCAAATGCATTTCAGCTGCAGCTCTCAACATTCTCTCTGCAGAGATCCCAACGAATTTGTGTGAGTCTGTGAGACTGTAGAGACAACAGGAATCACACGTATCATCAGAGTGCACACGTATGCATGCTTTTGGGTGTTGGGACAGTGATAATTAATGTTTTGCTGCAGTATTAATCCTTTTTTAGCTGTGCATTTTAATATTTACCGTGGCTATTTTTGAGGAGCAAAGGCTAGGATTGAACTTTCAGGATGTTGCATATTTGCATTGTTATCAGCCATTTTCTAGGAATTTTAAAAATTATTGATAAGGTTTTAGAATTTTATGTAAAGATATGAAAAGGAACTAAATAACAAGTGCTTAACATCTCCAGACAGACAGACAGACAGACCTGAAAAATAAAATTAGAAAACCTGACTTAAAAACTTGAGGAATGAGGACAAAAAAGAAGTAGGGGGAGGCTGAATATGAGTCTAAGGAATTTTTTTTAACAAGTGACAGAGAAAGCATACATGATTTGATAGTGAGAATAGTCCACAGTGAGGGGAAAGAAAAGGTAAACAGATCAGCTCAGAAGAACTTTGAAATGGAAAGAGATAACTTTTTTAAATTTAATAAACTGTGCATATTGTAAAGGACTGTCAACATGCGTGCTGAGTCAGAGCATGCCACAACTGCCCCTTGCCACCCTGATCTTTAAGAGTAAAGGCAAACACAGAATTTAAAAAAATATATATTTTCTTCTGATTTCAACGAATAAATAAGACCAGTCTTTTGAACAGTGTTTATTATACTTCTTTGTTCTGTAAAGAAAAAAACAACTAACAAAACCCTATTATATAGGGTTTAAAGCAGGGATACAGACAGCAATAAACATACATATGATTATTGCTTTTGCATGTAGCTGAAGTACATAGACTGTAAAAAGCACTTTTGGAAATAAATGGCAACCAATATCGTTAACAAAAAGATACAAATAGTTTGTAAAATCAAAACCAATGTAAAAATATTTTATGTATCAGTATTTCTTGTATTTTTTCTATGAATACTTACTCATTAATTCTTTTAATAATGAACATATTTCCTGTAAGAACACTATATTTTTGAAAAGCTGTAACCAAACAATAAAATGGACACCCAGTGACAAATAGAGCAGAGTGCTGGAATCTGACTGTTTTTAAGAAGCACTTCATTCCCCTCACTAGTGAGATCTGCTTGAAAGTATCATTTGAGGGACTCAACTTTTCTGTAAATGAAAACAGGAGAGTTTTGCTTCATATTCAAAATAAGTATTCAAGATATATTATCTCTTAGTAAAACAGAATAGCTACTACAGCCGGATTCCATAAAAGCTTTAAGATTTCATTGTGGGAGAGTTAGATGACCAAAACACAGCAAAGAATTCCAGCACAGCAGCTGTTTTATAGGAATTGCTGATATCCGTCCTTGGGTATCCTGGCAGATGTGAACTGGCTTGCCTCACTTTTGTTATGGATTAAGTTGCTTTTCATTTACCCAGTGTAAGAGAACACATATGGGAAGATACAGGGTCGTACCTAATGTGTTTTAAACTCATCCCAAATCTTACCTGCCAGTATCTCACCCTTGTAGCCACATCCTACAGTTGGGCACGGGAAGTCCAAGCACAGCATTGGGTATCTAGATTTTCCTGCACTCTTCCGAAAACCCAAACATGGGAAATATTAAAGAGATATGTGTGCTTCATCCCCACTGAGCCCAGACTCCTGCAGGCTGCTTGGGATCATCCCACAGAATCCCTGCCTGAGGACAGGAACCTGCTCACCTCCTTTCACAGATCTGAGATGCTCTGATGCTTGCCTATGATGTGCAGTTTCTACAGAAGGGGATGGTGCTGCCCACTTCTATACAATTACATGGTTACAGCATTTATCCATCGAATGGGATTTTTGCCTCAGTGTCTTTCTTGGCCTAATGTTGCTTTTACTCACAGAAAATTATAATATCCCCCAGATTTAGGCAAGTTTAGGTGGACAGTTACTAGTAGATACAATGACGAGTATGGGATTCACTACTGAAATAGTTATTTATCACCATTATTTTATTGCAGTTGTTTATTTATATGACTTTGATGTCTTAGTTCTTGGTCATCTATCTTTTATCAGCATTTATCTTCAAAATCCCGCTCAGGTAGTGAAATAGTCCTGTCCCTCCAATTCACCATCAATCCCTCAAATTAGGAGCTGCAGGTCAACTGACAACTTAAAAAATATTGCCTGTGAATCCACAGCAGAAGATCAATTGCTATAAAATCCTCCTGCTCTCACAAGGTTTTGGGAAGGTCCAATCTTTTTTTTTTTTTTTTTCCCACTCCAGAGCAAGGTTTAACAACATTTGTAGCTTGCAGAAAAATGGTTTGGGTCCAAACCCTCTGCAGGGAGAACACTTTGCCAAGTGACCCTCTAGGAGGGCATTGCTAGCCGTGGTTTGGGACACAACCCCAAATCTAGAGCTAAGTGATGACATGCTTGTGCTGCCTTTCTCCTACACACTCCTGCTGATGAAGCTCCACCTACATGGTTTGATTCATCAGCATGAGGCGACTTGATTTACATGTCAAGTTCAACACATCTTTTGATTCCCCCAGAAGCAGAATTACAGCAAGTAGAAACTGATGGGCTCAAAAAATCCACAAGAAAGTAAAGTTAATCTGAATTAGACAAACAGAAAGAAAGGGTGTTTTTGCTAGGGAGCCCTGAACCTATTATATCTTAATGCATATTAATGTAAATAAAATAAACATTTTCAAGAGGGATTAAGAAATAAGTTTAATGTGGTATTTCTTTTGTTGTATAGTAAAAAAATCTGTTAGGCAGTAACAACAGCTAGGGGGGAAAAATATGCATTCAATTATTACAGGAAAGAAAAAATATTAATCTGGTCATGTCTGAATTCAACAAATAGATATTAATTTTTTCCATTCCTATTTAAATAGTTTTCTTCCATATAAAGAGCTGCAGATTTGTTTCACTTTTAACACATGGTTTGCAATATCTGTTCATATGAGCAACACAATATTGTGTTTTAATTTTTCATGTACATTGAGACCAAATATGTCTTACATTTATCATTCAAAATAAGCAAAATCTGTAGAGCACTTCTTTTCCTGAATATGTAGTATCAACATATTATTTAATTACTACAAGCATATGTCTTTTTTGTGGTATGGCAAATCTGTGCAATATCATCCAAGTATGTATTCAGCTTCCCCAGTTTAATCCTAGGGGAGGTCATATCTCTATAATTTGCTTTGTTGCAAGGAAAACAGTTCCCGCAAACATAGATCCTGAATAACTCTCCTCAGCCACAAATCCCTGTTATCACAGGCAACTGAATAAAATAACCTTTTTCTTTAAGCACTTAAAATTTGCCTTGCATAGTGTTTTAGCTACAACAGTACATTGGGATGCATCCTCTCTGGTTATTCTGTACTACATAATAAAAGAATTGCAAGGTCAGTCTCATGCTCCTAAGTAGGAAAGAATTGCTTTGAAGTTCTAACTACATATTGCTGCACCCAACAAATTAATTTGCCAGAAGTCCAATTTGAAACAAACCTCTCTTGAAGGTTTGAATTATTTAAATGAAGTTTAGTTCTCTCTTCCTCTACTCCTCCTCCCCCTCTGTTTTGGACTGTCCTAGGCCACACAGTTTCTTACTTTAAGCAGCAAATCTGAACCCTTCTGCACACTGTAAGGGCAATTCCAAAGTGATGTGCATATAATTATAAAAGCTTAGGAAAATCAACTGATGAATGATCACACCATCACATGCACAGATTCTGCCACTCTTACCTATAGCAGCACACAAATGTAGACATAACTGCACAGAAGGTTATGGAACTGGTAAAAATGTAAAATGTGAGCAAAGGGGAATCACTGCAGGATCAAGAAAAGGGCTCATTGACAGCAGCATGGACTCAAGTATCCACTTGTTTAAACCAATTATGAAGGAATCTGATCACCTCACTAACAGTTATTTCTGAGTAGTAACACAGGCATAAAATGGATGATGCTCAAGTCAGAACTTCATCTAGCTCCAAATATTTATTAACCTATAAATAATCATAGAATCATGGATGGTCTGGGTTGGAAGGGACCTTCAAAGGCCATCTAGCCCAACTCCCTTGAATAAGTGGGGTTATTTTCAAATAGATCAAGTAGCCCAGAGCTCCATCCAATTTGAATGTTCCCAGGGACCAGGCATCCACCATCTCTCTGGACAGCCTGTATCAGTGTTTCATCACACTCATAATAATAAAAGCCCTCCTTATATCTTAATATATCCTTGAACTTAGAGCCATTACCCTTGTCCTATCACAAGAGGCTATAAAAAGTCTGTCCTCATCTTTCCTGCAGGCCCCTTTAAGTACTGAAAGGCTGCAATATAATGTCACCTGGAGCCTTCTCTTCTCCAGGCTGAGCGACCCCAACTCTCTAATAACTGGGTGTTTATGATCTCATAAAACTTGTCTAATTTCACTGACATCATTCTGAGCATGTCTTCACTTATGTAGATTATACACCCCTCCCAAAACACTGGTTTATGAGTCACATACCAGAGCGTATTTCACTGCATGTTTTAGAAGTACTGTCCAGATTAAAATAAAAACAGAGGTAGAGAGAACATCTGTCTTGCTTCCAGCCCTTTTGGGTGTACTTATATTATTGTAGATATCTATTTTACAGCCAAAATGTTTTGCTAGTTATGTCTCACACAGATGCTGGAAAACTAGAAACAATTTTTAAAAAATGACTCAAAGCCCAGAAATGACAGTAGCAACACCTGAACAAGATTAGCTAAGAGTATGTTCAGATATTGACTCAGACATGTCCTGGTAGAGATTTCTGATAGTAACCAATTCCAGCAGAGAAAAGTATCAATGGGTATTGTGTTTGGAAAGCGTGTGACAGAAACCAAGGCATACAAAAGTCACAAAAAGAAAAAATTATCAAAGTATGTCATGAAGTACCCATCATTCCTCAGTATCTTTCTAAGCAGTATGCTACTGCTCAAACAGAATATAGAACAGAAGATATAGAAATTTCTTGATAAAGAAATTGGGTGAGTAAGACTCCTTGGTCTTATTTTAAAGTGAAGATGACCAAGCTAATTAACTTCAGTAGGGTCAGAATACACTAAAGACAAGTTCCTTCACATAAATAGGCCAAACCCAAATGTTCAAGGAAACCAAGGAGAACATGAATAAATTATTTATATTACACCTAAGTCTAGAATAAGGTATCTTCTATGCATTTAAAATATTTTTATGTTTGGAGACTGTTACTCAGATGTACATCCTTACTACATGCTGCCAGCCTCTGGCACTTTGTGCCTTAGTTATCATCTGAACAGGTCTCCAAAAGCCATCAGTGAACTATTTGCATTTTCTTCCAATTCTCTTTTGGCCAAGACAAAGTAGCTCTGTGACTCAGGGACTTGATGCATTAAGCAGTACATAGAGAATACATTGCATGGAAGGCTTATGAGAATGATTTGGGGATTATCGCATTGCACGCTGGGGTATTTGGCTGGTTTTCCTCTCTGAGGAAGCAACATAAAGCTAAAAGCAAAACCTGTATGATCCTATCTGCTCTATACTAAATGTATATGTAAATGTACTTCAAACAGGTAGTGTTTCACATCACTCCTAATAGCTTTTTTATACATACTGCATGATTATCCTTCAAGTGTAAGATTGTACCATCATCTTAAGTCCTCCAGAAACAACTCACAAGATCCCAACTTATATGTATACCCACACATAGAGAAGTACACAAGAGTCATTCTACCAAACAAGCCAGCAATTTTAAAATATTAAAAATATTATCTACTTCCAGACCTATCAAGCAGCAATCCATTCTCATAAAATAGTAATGCTTCTTACTTTTTGATTACTGGCAGGCATCAGGCAGAGCAGCAGGAAGGTGAGTTAGCAAAGATATTCAGACACTTCTCTTCAAAGGCACAGTGACCCTGAGGGTTGAAACCAACTCTCTCCTACTGAAGTGCAATCTGAGGCTCCCTTATGTCATTAAAATTCCACAGAATTAGGGAGATAATATCTTCTAAATCAAGGATTTCATAGGCACAGAAAAGTGACTCTGGAAGCTAAACAAGTATGTGTAAGTTAAAAATTGCATTTATTGCTGCAGCTGTTTTAGTCTCTTCCCGACAAACATAGCTAAAAAGAATATTATACAACAAACTCCAGTGGTTTGGCACTAGATTGACTAACATTATTTATTGTACATGTCACGAAGGGCATTCACACTGCAGAAACCCAGGTCCTACAGCATCACATTCTATCAGAAATGCTACACAACCATTTGCCTAAGTTGTATTTGCAGCAGTTACAGCTCTTTTATTTTTCTAATGCAAGCAATGACACTTATGTTTGTTTTCATGTAATACCTCTTAAGGACAGTCAGAGAGAAACCAATTACTCATGGGACAGAATTTATTGTTTTGTTTGGGTTTTTAACAATATTGCTGTGCATTTCAAAATCTTTCATTTCTTTAAGAAACAAACCCAATGCAATTGTTCCTTAGCCTTTTTTCTGCAACATTATTCATGGAAATTGAGAGACCGTTCACAAGGCATAAAAAAGAACATTATAAGCAAGTTGCTATATTTTGAAGACAACCTGTTTTCATTGACTATTCTGACTATACTTCATTGTGACAAAATTTTTTGAGAAAAATTTAATTACAAATACCATGGACTTGCTTTAAAAAAAAACCAACAAAACAACACACCAGCACAGAGGCCCCCACGATTGCAGTGAGACCTCAGACTGTTATGATTTGCCCTCCTCCAGAATGAAAGAGATGAAGATCAACAGGAGTATCAACAGAAAGTAAACATATTGCACAGACAGTCAAAATGCAGAAGCCAACCTGCTGGCTTGAGACAGGGAATTCGACCTACTCCAATTAACATAAATGGCACTTGTCAGTCAAATTTGGCTTCATCTGCTTTCGTCTCTCTGCCCTTTTGCTTGGCCACCTTCCATTTCCCCGCATCGCTGTGAGGAATGGCTGCAGCTGCAGAGCTTTCCTTCCTAGGAGGGTGCGAGGAAGGAGCCGCAGTTTGTGACCCCCGCGGGCTTGCGGCGGGGGGAGCCTCGCTGGAGGTGGTGGCAGTGCTGGGAGGGCTGCACGGGAGGGGTCTCCGGCAGCGCCACGTGGTAGAAGTTGGGCAGGCGGATGTCGTACCTAAAGCCTTGCCCCACGTGCACCCTGTCGTTCAGGGCGTACAGTTTCTCAGCAATGTCGCTCCCAATTAAAATTGAGAAGAGGCGGGAGATGAAGCGGTGCTTAGCGAACAGCAGGTAGAGCTTCTTCCTCCTCCAGGCCACGTACCGACAATCTGTCTCTGCTGTAAGTGTTACCTGGGGAAGAGAGGAATGAACAGCCAGGTGACCAGGCGCTGCTGCTGCTGCTGCTCCCCCCTCCCAGCAGAACCTGCCCACTGCAATCAGAGCCTGTTCACCGAGCCGGAGAGCTCCGGGAGGGTACTGTTACAAAACACAAGTTCGAAAGGTGACTGGATATGGACTAAGTGATCACATCTAGTCAGCCTCAATGACAATATGCCTGTGCCCAGATGGCATGCCCGCCTCAGTGCCACACGGATGCCCTGGTTCAGCCCTGCACTCCCTGCTCCACTCTTGGCAGCCTCAGCTGAAAAGGCAGGTCTAAAGAAAGCTCTCAACAAACGCCATTTGTCCTCGTGACAGCAGACATCAGATCCAACACAGCCAGGAGCCAGCGTGTCAGTCAAGTGACAGCAGCGAGAGGGCTCACAGAGTGCAGGGGCAGCCCCAGCTGACACCGTGTCCCACGCTGCAACCCGTGCCAGGCTGTGTCACAGGCACGTCTTCCCTGGCTTATCTCCCACTGGGAACCTCTTCAGCACCAGCTTCTTCCCACCCCAAGAAAACCTGCCTTCCCAGGACTGAATATCAGCACAGCCAAAGAATGCAAACAGAGCCTACCTCCCAGATTAGCTTTAACAAAACCCCTGTTTTCTTATTGCAACAAGACACAAACAGCAAAACCGGTCCAACTGATAAAGAGGACTTCCCAAACTAATGGGATGCCACTTGTTTGCATAGTAGCACAAGCAAAACCCACAACTGATTAAATTTATTTCTAAATTTCTAAATCAAACAGTACTTGAACAGTTTCAGGAAGGGAGAGAGAAAGGGAGAGAGAAAGAGAGAGAGAAAGGGAGAGAGAAAGGGAGAGAGA
>VZDJ01000141.1:10605692-10967455 GCA_008694505.1 Cyanoderma ruficeps
AGAAAGACAGACAGACAGACAGAAAGAAAGAAATGCCTTAATGCATTTAACACATTTACCTGGAAAATTCCCTCTTCTGTGGGCCTCAGTGAATCCCATTCAGGCGAGTCCAGAAATTGAAGAGGAAAAATATAATGCAGAAACTCCCCATCAACTGTCACTCTGATCCTACCAAGATAAGATGTGTTAATTTGTTGTCACTACCTGTACACCAGCAACGACTACTACAAGAATGTGCTATTTCTACTATCTGAGGAATTTAAATAAAGCTTTAAAAGCATTAAAAACCAATCAATGGCCAACATTATCCTAATTATATTTTTGAACCCAACTTACTCAAGCCAGTTGAGAGAGAATACAAGACAGTCATGCAACTCAAAAGGAAATCTTTCCAGGCCTTATTCAAACCACATTATTCTCTCTGTGGTAGGTCTGCGCAGTGATGCACAAGCTTTGCTATTAAAAGGCCATTATGCACTGGAGAGGTGAAAGACCAATGCCCCTAACAGCATTTACCCGCTTCCCCTGAAATCCATGGGATTTACTTCTAGTTTTGGCAAATATGCGCTTTAGAGAGAACAAAAACTGGGAGTGGGAAGCAGGAGTGCCCCATGGCATGTGTTAGGTAGGCCTCTCTCCACGTTTAATAGGAATTAAATGGCCACAGGACCATGTCTGGAGCCAGAAGAACATCCTGGAGGTATGGGATCTCTGTGTGAATGCTGTGGCCTTCTGAAGACGCCAAAGAAAAATTTCCTTTCCTTGCTACTTTTTAAATAACATATGAAATTGAAGGCGCACAAATAGCCCTGTACCACATGGTGAAGGGCAGCAAGAACTCTGGGTGATTACTAACTGGCTGGGCATGTAGAAGGATGGATACCCCTCCTTTGATAAGACCAAAAGCAACTTCCATGAGGTACTTCCTAGAGAGCTCCCAAGAACGCTCTGAACCAGGGTGTCACTAAGGAAAACTGCCCACAATCCATATGGTTCATTGCAACTAGTCCTAAATCAGCTCAGTATCAAGCTGCCTACAAGTTCCATCTATCCATGCAGCAGGCTGTCGAAAAGCACCCACCAAGTCTCCCGTCAAGGACAGTCCATGTCCTTCACCTCTGGGGGTCCCCCCTACTCTCGACCTGCTTTGCATACAGTACAAAAGCTACTTCTTCCCTCCAGGAAAGCACCAGCAAGGCTGCCAGAAGGCTCTCCCGGAAGCAGGGAGTACAAGCAGGTGGATTTGCTGCCTCAGGGTCTAAGACAGGGCCACAGTATGCAGTAACTGCAGACCCAGGTCTGCAAGTCTTGATAAGGCTCAACTACATCCTTTTGTAAAGAAAGGCACTTTTAAGTCTTTTTCCCTTCCTGACAGATACTCTTTTCCCACCCCTTTGAAAGCAACCAAATACAATCTGTATCAAAGTCAAGATCTCTATTAAACAGAGCTTATCTCAGTATATTCAGTTTTGTAACTAATTTTTTTGTCCCATTTCAGATCATACTAGTAAAGAAAAATAAGACAGATGCTGTGCTCATCAGCCAGGCAGCACATAGATGGCAAGCCATAGCCTGAACACTGAAAGCCCACACTTATTCCCTTTATCTGCCTAACCTATTAAATGCTATGATACAGCAGCCTGGAATAGAATGACTTCAAATTCTTTTCTTTATGCTATTACAGATTCTGTGCTTAGGGTTTTTATGCTAATGCCATCCTAGACAAGTGTATTTAACTTATTAATATTTATATTACTTCCATTAATATTTAATCTATTGTACTGGAAAATAAACAAACAAGACACAAATCAGGCTTTTTCTTTTTTTTTCTTTCATTTTCGGTAAGGAGAGGAAAATAAAGATATTTGCATAAAACCTGAACAAAGCCATACAAACCTGCCTGACACAAGCAAGGACAGTTTGTCAATAGGTGTTTTGCCCTGCATGGCGTAACAATGTTCCTTCTCCAGGGTAATCACTTCTGCATCGCAGCACAAGACAATTTTCCTGTACACAGTCAAGGAAATTCCCAGAGGCTGGAAGAGAGCACTGTAGAGTTCCTGGAATTCTTTGTCAAAGGCAACACTCCGGACTTGGTAGGTAACATAAACGAACTGGACGAAGCATATAGTGAACAGTACAAAATTCCAGGAGAATATATCAGCAGCACACACATCCAGCCAAGCCCAAACAGAAGAGCAGAGAAAGCCCAGTCCAAGCAAGCTGAAGACATAGAGGAGCCCAAAGAATCCACTTCCACCCATGAAGCCCACAACAAAGAAAATACTGGCTAGGTGGTAGATAGATCCCTCTGCCTCTTGCTTCCAGGTGGCACATGTGGGATGTGCATATATCAAACTTTCCCAAAAACTTGCATTTTCTCCCATGGCTGGAATAATTTTTTCATTCAGCTGAGTCTTGAAAATTTTTATTTATGAGATGCAACTAGTTTTGGTTTTCCTTTGGTTTTCCATTCTTGCAGATTCTGCTCAATGATCACATTACATCAGGGTCTCTTTTGGTAGTGAAGTTGTGCTTAGGATTTCCAGCAACTAGGCAGCTAACGTTCTCAATGCTGTTTCTCATCAGTTCATGCATTGTTTTGACTTTGGTCATGTCATCTGTAGCTTCATCTGATCTGGACAAGTGAAGAAAAGATGAATTACTTATAAAATTATTTTCATCAATTAAATTTTATCAAAGTCGTATTGCATAAAACCACATACTGCATTACAATCCAATTACCCTTGCAGCTCTGTGATTCCAGGATCAAACTTTAATATTCATGCAGCTGAAGATCATGTTTTCTGTGATCCCTGTAGCAACCACTGAAATGCCACTGAATCCATGTGAAGCTGTGTGTTGCATTCACAACACATCCTGTGACAAGCCTTTGTACAGCCTCACAGTTGAGAATGAAAAGTTGGATTTGTTGGTCCAGACCCTGCTCCCTGAGAGTCTTTTTAAATGTCCTACCCAGCTCTTTAACAAGAAAATATAGTGAACTCTTCTTCCTTGTTTACTTCCTCCATCTCACTCTCGATTTTGGTCAAATCATTGTCATTAATGGGTTGAGCAAAGCTACCCTCTGTTCCCCAAACACCAAACAAGAAAAAACGCAAGTGTCACAGGGGATGGTCTTTTCTACTCCAAGGATAACAGGCAAAAAAAATCCCTGTCATATATAAGGAAGACTACAAAGCTTAAGGGCATCTTGATACAGATTATGTTATTAGAACATGAAGTAAGTAGTCCTGCAAAGTACGACTCAAGGGACATTTACAAAGCAATTTTGTAACATTCAAAGTTCTACATCATAGAATTTCATGCTATGGACCACATAATTTTATTGTTCAACACTCCAAAATGTTAATGTTAAACATGCTATTCATTTTCATGTGGTGATGTATTCCTAAGAGTTTTAAAAGGAAAACACAGAACCAAGAAGCCAGAAAGAAACACCAAAATAGATCTAAAAACAAAAAATCAAAGCCAGCTTTCCGTACCTGTCTTTTAAAAGAAAAATACATACTTCAATGTGAGATTATACACAGTAGAAATTGCTAGAATAGATTTTTGTGGTGTAATCAGAATTGAAACCTTCCAAAGCCCTACTGTCTGGTTCTTTTCCTGGTAGAACAGCAAGGAAACTAAGAACTATCTTGTTATCAAAATTATCAGGTTCTCTAGAATATCAAAGTAGTTTGGGTTTTTTTTCCCCTCTCAAGAGCCGCAGAAGTCAATACTTTAAAAGCACTGCTGTTGCAGTGAAGCATCCAGCATCATTCATCAGGACTTTCAGAGGTGCTTCTTTTACAGTGACAGGTCTAAGAAATTAATAAAGAAATTTTGTATCGTATTTCCTAGCCACCACAGCATTACTTCTTTAAAGTTTATTCAAACCCCAACATTAATTCTACGATTGAATAACACTGGTGCTAAATAAAGACACAAAATCCCAAACAACTGAGCAGCAGAGCTCAGAAGAACAAGTTAGGTGGAAACTTGCCCTCCCTGGGAGTGGTGATAAGAAAGTCATTGGTCCATAAAAATACCACAGCTAAAGAGCACAGAATCTTTCCAAATTACAATGCTCAAAATCCTCCTGCAGTGTAAGAACCAGCATTACAAGCATACAGTAGTTTACAACTATATCCTTTGCAGTTTGTTTCTTTATCCTCTCCTCTGGTACAGGATTCACCTCAGATGTAGGATTTATCCCTTGGAGACTGGGAGATGGAAACTGCATCAGCTATAAAGAAGCTACCTACTTATGGTAAGAACATGAGGAATTTTAGATGGTACTTCTGCGATCAAGGGGTTTAAGATTTTTGAATCGAAAGAAAACAAAACTGGAACATGCAGTTCCCAGACCTTGTGTTCTGAATCCAGTCAGTATTTCCATTACACGGTCAGAAATCAGTGGCAGAATTTTTTTGTTTGACTGATTGTTTAAAACAGAATCACTGAAAACAGTGATTTTGGATTATTGTTATTCTCCTCTCCTGCCAACATTTTGATCTAAGCAGTTTTACTGAAGACCCTAATTTCTAAATAAAAATAATAAAAATCAGTGTTTGGAAGGGAACTATGACTGAGGAGTTACACTGGAAACTGTATGCATGCCACAAACAAAACCATGGTGGATCAGTAATTTACTTTACACTACCAACATCTTTTCATCATGTAATGCCACACATTGCAATAATTTGACGTGACATAATAGTAATTTCACAGAACGTATGTACAGTTTTTAATTCACTTCTTGCATTCTCAGTCTGCCCACATTACAGTTCACAGTGTTTCTGTAAAGCATCTATTCATGACAAGATGGGCCAAAATCATTTGGAAAGAACAGCACACCACCAGGGCACGGATATAGGGTCATAATACGCAAAAACAAAGTCCTGAGAAAACTGTTCTGCATTTGTAACTGTTCATTTTCAGAATGGGATCTCTCTTCCAAAACCACTGTGTGGAAAATTCCCATTTATTCCATTAGTTCTACACAATGAGAACTTTTACTGTGCTGCAGCATCTCCCAGGCTGGAGAGGGCCTCTCTCCCTCCAAGCAAGAGGAAGGGCAAAGGAGGGAGGCCAGTGCTAGCCCAGAGCACAGCCTTACCAACACAAAAATCTCCTGAGCTACACGAGGTGTGCAGGCAAAACCCAACCCTCTGGAAATATTGACAAAACCTACTCCTAACGGGACTGATTTCTCAGGATTATGGTGAAAAGCAGGCATGCTTGCTGCCAGTGAACTGCAGGCAGAAAGAGAGGATGCAGCTCTTCTCAAATAAGAAGTTATTCTAATATTTGGGAGCTAAAAATTGTCGGCAATTGTAAATAGAGCAGAGACAATAATAGGTATGGGCCTTAGTAGAACAGAATTTGCAAATTTGATAGGTATTTAGTGCTAGAAAAGGCCTTTCACATTTTTCTTTATAGTTCCTACAAGTCCAGAATTTAAACTCTTGAGAGCTTTGGAACACTAACTCTAATTAGGCCACTCATCTACTGCAAGTGAGGTTGTGGGGGGGGAAAAAAAAAATCCCCCAAACCAAAAAAACCAAACAGCTGTGACACAAACTGAGTCATCCTCCACATTACCACTTGTATACACCTGGAAGGGACACCATCCTGTCACGGAGGTGCTCTGGCCTTGTGCTTTGTTTGATGCTCTGCTTCAATTCCCCTGGCTGTGGTGAACTGTTATTGCTACAAGATCATCCCAAGGTGATGATCCAGCGAGCAGGAAACTGCATTTAAAGCACATGTCTTGACTTATAAGGCTGAAGAACAGTGTCTTCCCAAGGAAACACTGAGTACTCTCTACCCCATGCCCTGTCTATGGAGAAGGAGCACCATGCACAGCACACTCCCTGCCATGGGACTGCCGTAATCCAAGTGACACACACTGACATCTGTAGGCTGCCAAAACTGGAGCTTCATGCACGATGAGTCCACCCAGCTCGGGAAGGAGATGTGCCCTGCCAACACAGGCTGTATTACTGACGTGCTTCAGAGTGTCTTGCCCAGCCACACATCCCACCTTCTCCAGCAGGAGCAGATGAAGACATGCGAAAAATCAGCCCAGGCTAGAGATGTGAGCAATATACAGTGGCATGGACTTCTTCAAAATGAACAGCAGTGATGAGAGGACTAAGTTGCCCTCAGAAAGTGTTAAAATCACAGAGTTTGCTGGAGTTTCAAAGCAGAAAATGGAGGGTGTCACTTATATGCTACCAAATAAATACCCGCTGGAAACTTAAAATTTCATATAAACAGTACACTAAGACAGTCAAAACAGGAAGAATTTGCACTGTACAAGTGCACATTACAACCTTCCCCTCCTCAAATGGGTGTTTCCCCCCTACACTGCAGCATTCACACAAAGAATTACCTATTATGTACATTTTTAATTTGTTTGAGAGAACCATGTACTTTACCCCATTTTTGTCCCTGATGATTCAAATTCAACTCTGAGAAGCTTTAAGTGTTAGTTACTGTGTCTGGATCACAATAATTCCCGCAAAAAAGAAACCCTAAAAGCCCTGAGGCCACCAGCAGTTCTCTCTTCGGTCTTTTTTATTTAAGTCAAAAGTAAAGCTATTCAGACTTGGAATAGTCCATTCTTTAGCTGCCTTATCCCAAGTACTCTGAAAGAAAGCCCTCAGCACTTTCACACTGTACGTGTTGACAGAGCTATAGAGCTGTACGTGCTAATCATGTAACCAGACTGGATGAATTGTTTGCTACAGGTTTGGAAGCAAAAGGAAAGATTTTCCTTTACAGCATATACACTTCTTTGCATAAAATGAGATTATGGTGGATTTAGCACACTACAGTGTGTATGTTTATACATGAGCTAAGAGTCATAGCCCGGCTCGACACTCCAGCAGCTCCACCAGGGGCAAGGCATTCCCTCCAGCCAGGGGGTGTCCTCCTGGCCTAGACATCCCCCCACTTCCAGAGGGATGAGCCCCAAGCTCCCCCTCTAGGCTTACAAATTACATGTGATTTAACATCACCTGGATTATAAAAAGAAACTGCTCCTTAATTTCACCAAGTGGCTTCACATGAAATGTAAAGGGCTATGTCGATTGAGACACCCCTTCTTTCCGCTGCCCCTACATCTCTGGAATCCCCTCTGTGGCCCCCACTGACACCTGTCACTCCTGATCCCTGTTTATGTGGCATACTTTCCCCAAGCTACTTTCCTTCTGCAGTGGGGCTAGATACCCACAGGGACTGAGAGAACCCAACCCTTAATTGCAACGCAGTTTCCAACTCAGGGCACAGAGGAGCTCTGCACCTACAGAGAGCTATGGCTCTAGGCAAGTATGGGCAGGTAAACCAGCAGTTTTCAGTGATAAACTGTCCCTGGACTCACTTCTGGCTGAGAACATGCTTGCAGCAATAAGGACAGTAACTAACAACAAGCTACATTTACCTTAAACTTCTTGAGACTATAGCCCAGAGAAAGCTGTAATTACAACACTGGAAAACGCAAGCTTTTCCCAACAGAATGCAGCCTGCAGGAAGGTGGAAGGAAGATGAGGAAGGAAAAGATGACCCAAGCTAAAAGACAAGATATCTTGTCTTGGCATCTTGATATCTTGGTATCAAGATAATCAGTCACTATAAAATGAGATATATTCGGATTTCAAAGACACACGAGCATACATAGCAAAGGTAATTAATTAGTAGCATGGCTTTAAAGACTTCCTTTGCTAGGAATAAAAGAAGTTAAGATGCTGTCTGGTCCCTAAGATAAATCTGGGTATACTATTATGAAAAAATTATTTACTATGATTCTCTTTTTTATGCTACAGGAAATCACATGGGATGATCGCAACAATGTCTCCTGTACTTTTGTCTTGAATCACTTGATATAAAAAAGTTGTATATACCTAGAAAGTTTTGGAGCTGATCTTCCCGGAGAAATCCACAAGCCTATCTCAGATACCAACTAACAGCTACTTTAGACAGCAGAAAACACTGAAGACAGGTATATCTCTGAAATTATTCTTCCTGTAGACATTATAGATCGACATCTTCATGAAATCTTCATCCATGTGGAGCCACCATCCCTTCCTGTGAATGGTTTTCAAAGAAAGGGATGTGTTCAAAGATGAATTGTGAATGCTTTATTGTGGAGCCCGTCTGCAACCTGAGCAACCAAGCCTCAGGATCCCACTCCCTGGGTGAGCATCCTCATAGCAAAATGAAGAGGGACTGCAGCGCAGTTCTGTGTCCCTTCTGCACAACATCACAGCTGCAACAAGGGCAGCAAGTGACCCACCCACATGAGTGAAAGCGAGTCACTGGGAGCACGCTCATGGAAGGAGAGAAGATGGATTAGCACTCTGGTTGAGGCAGGCATCCTGTGTCCCATCCATGTCTCATCGCTGTCTCGCCCACTGGATCAGTGCTCGGAGGGGAGGCTGTCACATGGCAGGTAAAGTGTCTCAGGCCTCAGGAAAAGCAGTCAGACTACGCTTTTCCTACTCCTGCCAGTGCCCGCCTGGGCTGCAATTCCCAAACTGGACCCACCACACTGAGATCATCCATGTGATGTGATACCTTCCCAGACAGTAATCCTTCTGGGAATGCTCAGAGCTGCAAAACAGTCAGCTGGGGTATGTCCAGCCACCAGTGGTGCTTCACTGCCTTCAGGGCAGCTCTGAGACACGACCACCAGCCAAGCAGCACTTTCCAGAGCCAAAGCCCTGCTCTGCTCAGGCGGAATTTAGGCTACCATGCTTAACTTTGTTCAACCAAGCAGCCCCTTGAGCCAGCTGCTGCCCAACCCTGGAGACACCCCAATGCCACCTCTGCACTGAAGTCAATGCTCCACACAAAGAACCCACCAAATACTTGTCCTCCTTGCCAAGCTGGGCCTGTCTCCCATCTCCCTGTTGCAGCAGATGCAGAGCTGCTGTCTCCAAAGCACAGCTCTTCAACAGGAGACATTTCATGGGACTTTCCACTCACTGAGCTTGTTTGGGTGAAGCTGGGAAAGCCTGATTCTGCCTACAATTTACTTAAATTCCTACTAATCTTTTTAGGAAGTGGAAAAAGGCTGGGTGGGGGAGGCCTCGAGAGAAAAAGTAACCCGACAATAATACAGAAAGAACAGTTCAAGGCTCATCAGGAGCACTGCATACAATGAAGCTGGTATTTAGTCTTTAATTATTTAAAGGCCAGCTAACTATACACAACTTCCAGTACTTCAAGAATTCCTCATTTATCACTGTAAAATATACAATGCAAAAAAAAAAGTACACATTTCTTTAAATTTGAATCAGAATCAATGAACCATAAGTAGATGCGGTGTTCCCACCAAATTAAGAAGTATAATCCCCCTCTCTCGTTTTTTAAAGTTCTTTTGCTCCTAGAAACATAAATACAGAATGGCAGTCAGACTTTTTTTAAAGATTGCCAGCACTTGGATAAATTTGAGCAAGGCTCTTGAATTTTGAATGGCATCACCAAAAAACAATTCAGGGGGTCTGTTTTATTGTGTTTTAGAATAAAACTTGAAAGGAAGTACAAGTTCAAGCTCCTCTCCAGTTCAACTTTTAATTTAATAGTGGAGAAAGCAGCCACAAGGCACATTTTACAAGTGCTTTAAAAGTGGGTTAATGAACTACAGCTGAACTCTGCAGAATTCCGCTTAAATGAGTTTGTATGGAGCAGTAGTGCCTTTCAGTGGGAGTGTATTCCCATGAAACCAACCACCTGACATGAACTGTATTTCCCAAAAAAGAGGCTTGGTTCATCACACCATACCTGCACGTACAACTGGTTTACAGAGATGTGCCATGAGCCGTGAGTCCAAACACAGAAACACAGGTTGCCTATCATCATCTGGAGACACTGACCAGAGCTTTTCTTCACACAGTAGGGGAACACACTAAAACGACAAAATGAAATCCCCTCTCTGAAGAACCCACACACTTAATAAAAAGATCAAACTTAGCTTCAGTTAACAATGTATTTCTTGAATCCTTAATAAACCAACTGTTCTCAACTTTTGTCATGAAAGCTTTAAGGTATCTGTGAAGGCAAAGTTAGTGTCAGGAACCACAACTGCCCACAGTTACCATTTTCTTCTGTTTCACTAGAGGACTTGCAGTGTACTCACTGTTTTGCAGGCAAGGCATTTCTTTAAAACATCACATTTTAACTACTTTATTATTTGGCACTGCATGGAACTTTGTGGAAAGCCTGAACAGGACCAGTTCAGCAGAAGTGGAAACCATCCCTTGTTTTTCTGTGGTCAGTGAAGACATTTTAACTTGTATGTATACAATCATATTCCCAATGAACAACAAAGCAAGAAGCTCTAGTTCTGGAACCCAGGTGTCATCAATGACATCTCTGTAACACTATCAGGTGGTCTGTGATTCAGTATTACGAGATCTGCTACATAAAATATTTACCCATAAAGTGATTGACAGTCTAAAGGCACACAAAGATTTATAGAACAGATGAAGAAAATGTGATAAAATACTACAGTTTGGAAGAATATGTTTGGCAAAAAACCCCCTGTAGTTTGGAGAAGTGCTTTGTGTCGCTCTTTCTATCTTTGGAAAGGAGCAACTGCAAATGCAATTTCAGGGTTCATCTGCTCTTACCATTAGTTGATGGAGAGGGAAAAGAATCAAATAACGCCAACCCACAAGGCAAACCCCCAGCTGAAGGAAGAAATTCCCGGATTCCGAGGTGGTTTTGTGACAGTAGATACTCCCCGAGCCAGCTCTTCTGTCAATGAGCGGCAGCACCTGGGCAGCACCAGAAACCACGCTGTCCTAAGGGACAAACGCTAACCCGAGACACACAACGAAGGGTCCCACTTCAGACAGAGCCCTGGCGAGGAGAAGCGCTGCGCAGAGGGTCGCGCTCCTCTCTAGAGGGGACACGGCAGAGCTCTCCAACTTCCAGGCAGCGCTGACTCGGGAGCTCCGGTTACCCCCGCCGGGCACGCAGGGAGGGAGGGCTTCCCTCCCGGGACAGTGACCCCTTGTAACCCCCGCTCAGGACGCCGCCAAATCCTCGGGGCCGGCAGCCCTTCCCGGACCGCCGCTCCCACCGTCGCCCCTGCCCCGGCGCGGGTATCCCGGAGCTTGGCGGTGCCGGAGGCGCCCCGGGCTCCGCTCGCCCCCGGGCAGGACGGGCGGCGCTCCGAGCGCTGCCTGGCTGGACAGCGCCGGCGGGGGGCGGGCGGAATCAGCGCCGGGGCTTCTGCCCGCCCCGGCTCGGTTCGGCTCGGCCCCCGCCCTGCCCGCGCCCCTTACCTGCCCCTCGTCCCGGGAAAGTTTCCCGGCCGCCCGGACGGGCCGGACTCGGGCTACCGCTCGTCGCCGCTGGCGGCCCCGCGTCCCGCGGCGGGCACGGAGCCGCGGCTGTGACTAAAATAGGCAGAGGAGCGGCGGGAGCTGCGGGCGGCGCCAGCGGGGCCGGCACCGAGCGGCCGCAGCGCGCAGGCGCCTCCGCCGGGCCCGGGGCTGCGGGCGGGCGCGGGGCAGCCCCGGGGGAGCCCCGGGGGAGCCCCGGGGAGCGGGGCCGGGCCGGGGCAGCCCCGGGGAACCTCGGGGGAGTGGGGTGGGGCCGGGCCAGGGCAGCCCCGGGGGAGCGGCAGCGGCGGGAGCTGCCGCCCGTCCCTCGGAGCCCCTCCTGCGGCGGCGGCCCCGCTCCCCCGGGACTGCCGCGCCGCCGGTGGGCGCCGAAGCCGTCGGGGGTGGGGAGCCCTCGGGGACGGCAGAGCCCTGAACTTGGGCACGCTAAAAGCCGCTGCGAGCGCAGCCCAGGTGCCGGGCTGGACGGGCACGCAAAACCTGCCACTCCTGGTACGGCTGTCTGGGGTTAGACTGGCTGCAGCTGCTGGTTTGGAATAAATGAAATTACAGTTCTCTCTCCTTTCACCTACTCACCCCGGCAAGGTGTTTCTTCAGCAAAGAGATGCACACCTTGAGGATCGCCTTCATCACAAGGCTGGCGCAGCATTCATACCCGGTTTTCTGTTACTTGGTTTCGGAAGAGGCAAATACCTCCCCAAGAACACAGAGGTGTCGGTGCATGAGCCTTTCAGTGTGCTAGCTACGTACTTGTTATGGTCAGCGCTTTGCGTTTCGGGGAGAGAGAGTTTATACACGGGGGAGGAGGAGGAGGCAGATTTACAAGTTGTTAAGATAGAAAATACCACAGCCTATTAAATGTGCAACTCCTGTTACTACAGAAGCTATTTGTCAGTAACTGGAGCATAAGCAATAACATGTTTTAAGTAGTAAGAATGGAGAATCCTCTGTGTGTGCCGGTGAGGTCCCATGGCAGGCTGGCGCGCTCGTCGTGCAGCAGGGCACCTTCTCCAGAAGTTAAAGGACAGAGCAACCTGTCCTGCTCTAGGTAAAGGGATCAACACTTCTGAGAACTTGCTTTCCTGAGCGCGTTCTTTATTTTCAAGGATTTGTTAGCTCCATGTTTGCCAGGGAAGAAGATGCATACACTTTTGGAATAATTGTTTCTCTTAAAACTTGAGCAAGCAACGAACCAGAGCACTTTAAATCATCCTGAGTTACATATATTCAAATCTTCATTATCTGATTGCAGTACTTATTTTTATGTTTATTATTTTTGAGGTAAAAATTATTTTAATATATCTATAAGAGTACTTGTTAAGGTTCTTTTAGTTAATGAAACATTTAAAGGAGTGTGCAGTGCAGCTCCAGTACTTACCTTTCAGGCATGCTATTTTACAACTAGTTTAATTTTATCAATATAAGTTGAGAGACTTTATACTGGCAAAACTGAGGCAGTACTGATTGTTTTTTCCCTTTTTGTTCTTTATACTTGGGTGGAGTTGAAAGCACTTACTCAGATTTATCCTCAGTTGCATTAGGCATAAATTTGCCCATTACATTTACTCTTCACTGGAATGATAACAAAGGGACAAGGAAATACGTAATAAAAGAAGAATGCTAAAGTGTTTTATTTGATCTGTGTATCTACTGAGATTACATTATTCCAATAAACCACTGTTAAATCAATTAAAATACGTTCCCTCTTATCATCCTAAAAGGAGGAAGAAAATACTGGTGGCATATGTGTAAGATACTTTTAGAGTTGTACTTAGTCGGAAGCAATGCCCATCGGGGTCCTCCCTAGATATATAGATCACCGAGGAACAAGAACCACTATCATATTTTTGATTTTAAATCAGTCAAATCCACGTCAATATTATCTAGTGCTGTAAGGCTGATTCTACAAATCAGTCTACCTTCTCAATCTAGCCTTGGAAATCAAAGCTGGATGAGAGACCCAAGGGAGGCAATAATAAGATGGCAAAGCTGCCATGAAACAAAGAGACTAGCTCTGCCCAGTGGGCTTTGAACCAACCACTTGAGTCATCAGACTACGCTGACATTTTTTAAACTGCTGGCTGTACTTATATGAAAGATCTATTTCTAAAAGGTCAGATAATCTAGTAAATGTAAAACCAAATTATAACCAGTATTATTCTTTGCAGCAGTATGGCAAGATATAAAGGTTGCACTTAAAGGTAGACTTACAAGGGAGCCTGTGGTAAGGCTCAGAAATCCAATATCAGACTGGAGAAGCCGTAGGAGACTTTGTGGCCCTGGATCAAGAGAGAGGCTCAGCTGTGGCAAGTGCTCTGCACAGAGGGTGGGAAGGCAGCTGGCCAAGGGGCTTCAAGGGCCAGCTGGGAGCACATGGCAGACAGGGCAAGATTAGTTCCAGTTGGGCTGGACAGGAACCTGAACACTTGGACGGGCATCTTTGGGCCAGTCCCATTGCTTAGCCATGAAAGAGAGCATCATGAGCTTCTGACTGTTTGTAAATAGCTCCCTCTTCTCACACCTGCTATTGGATTTTTGGACCTTAGATACACCTATACCTGGACATGATTCATCTATGAGAAGCCTGGCAGCTCTATAAAACACACAGCCTTGCTGTTGGCTTCTCCGCTGCCTTGTCTCCAGATGCCTCTTGTACTGTTGCTGCAGCCAAGGCAGGATTACCCAAGCAGGCATCCGAAAGTGCCCCCTTAGAGCTGGCGCCAGACCTTCCCTTGGGAGTGCTGGCAACTTCCCCCAGAGAGAGGAAAAAGAAAGTTCAGCCTCTGATTTCACTGTCTAGAAAACAGGCCCATCCATTTCCTCAGCAAGTGCTTAAGGAGGGTCTGACTTACAGCATCAGATGGTTGCCTTCTGCATTATCTCTGAAGTAAAGTAATGCTGTTCCCTACATCATGCTGTCCTCTAAGAGGAGAAGTTATCAATAACTGTTTAATGGGAAGATTTTTTCTATTTTCTTAGACTTTTTAAATGTTTAATACATCTCTACTGCATTTTTCTTTCCCTGCATTGTCCTTGGTCAATAAAAATAAGTTATGAAGCATGGGGACATGGTAGCAGGTGGTATGATGAATTACCTCTTTAAGAAGTGATGTTCTTTTCCACTATGGATGTAATGTTCTTCCCAGGTAGTCATAAGAGGGTTCTTCTGTAGGAGTTCTTAGTCATTTTGGAAAGAGAATTAAACTCTCTGTGTACTTTGAAAAGGTTTTAGCAGACTTATGCATAGTTGACTTCTAATGAAACTCCTCCTCCCTTTATTTGTGGGTAATGAAGTAAATAAAATCAGGTTTGCATTTCTGTAGTGAACTAATTTTTGTTGCTAACACTTACAAGCAAGACATCACTAAGTTGTGTCATAACACAACGCAATAATGTAATTTAGATCATATCCAGCCTGCAGAACTGAGCAAAATTAAAACCGGAAACCTTCTTTAAAATGTCACTCAACTAACAGCATTCCCTGCCAGGTAAAGATAAAAGAGTTTCAATTTAAAGTTAGGGAAAAGGTGCTTTTTTTTTTTTTTACCACATCAGTAAAATAAAATGCTAAATAGTACATTTAAGTTTTTATCTTTCCATGTGTAAAGGCTCTCAGATAATGGACTTGGATTTGAATATCTCTGTACCCTGAGCTGGAGTTAAGGTGGAGAGTCTTTGCTGCTTCTTCACCCAGCTTTCCATAAAGAAGGGTGTGGGAGACATAGCTCACTGTCCAAGTGGTCTCAAGCTTTGAAGCAGCCTGTCCACAGGCTGGAAAAATCCAGAGATTTTTCGTTCTGGAAACTGGCTCTTCCCATCCTGAGCTCATTTCAAAGACTACCATCTAAAAGAGGTGGAAGAAGTACCCAGGGTAGGATTCAGCTGTTACAAATATACATAAGTCTCAGTCAGTGGCTGCTGTTGGAGATGTTTAAATTCAATTAGTGAATGCTTTCCTGAGTTTAGGTTTGTAAAAGGCCCTCTCTGATTTCTGTATGTGGCCAGAGTCACTCTGCTCAGGGCGCTTTCCATAGCCCTTGCTGGGCTGGACCCCAGCAGAACCAGGGGCAGGCTCAGAGCTTGCCTCTCTCACCCTCAAAAATTACAGCCCTGCAAATATTTCATCTGATGTCAAATGCAGGAACAGGAGAAGGCTCTAATAATTCTATGAGACAAGAAGAATGGTGCAAAACTCAGGAATGTGCTGAAAGCCCAGCGTTCAGAGCACCCAGTGTGGGAAAGACCTGCATTTTTTCAAGACTGTTTCCACTTTGCAGCTAATGTAGTTTAATGCTAAGTTACAGAACCAAATCTGGAAGCTAGCACTAAAGCTGGACTGTGTGCCAAAGCCACTCCCCCATGGCATCTCTGCCTCATTCAGATGCATCCCACAGACACTCTGAACACCCAGGTTAGGGTTAGGGTGTTCAGAAGCTGGCAAATAGAGCACAGTAAGTGCTTGTGTGTGGAAAAGGGATTTAGATTTGAGTTGTCCTAGATTTCCAGCTGCTTGGATGGGTGCTTTAACCATGGGTCTGTTGGGGATGTGGCTGAATCATGGTTCTGTGAGACAAGCTGCTTCACTGGGCTGATGTTTGTTGGCATCGCTGCAGAGCTCTGGTTTAGTTCATCCCCCGAGTAAGGTGTCTGCTCAGGAGTGAGAATGTAAAGTTAAAAATACAGATTGTAAACCTAAAAGCTGTTCAAAGCATTATGTAACTGTGGAAGATATCAACTGTGAAAGTGAAAAAGTTACATTACAGTCAGGCAAATAAAGCAGGTGCTTTCCATCACAAATATTTAAAGACTTCAGGAGTGGAGATTATTTCTGTTAGCAGTATCTGATACTCTCTTTGGCTCTCTTTGAAGTTCTGAGCTGTCATCAACCTCCTACTAGATGTTGCTGGAAAAAGGAAGGAAACCTTTAATTCCCAGCCTAAGCTTGCATGTCAAATATTCCAGTAGTTACATAAAGTTTTCAATAGTTGTTAGATTTACACCTTTTATTTTTAACTCTACACTCTCACTGCTCATGTTGCTTTTTCACCTTCTTCTGGCTCACCCTTGATCTGTTCCCAGAAGCCTTCTGCCTCAGTCCTTACCAATCAAGCTACTTTCACAAGCACAATCATTAACAATAGATAAAGATCTTTTAAATAAATTATTATCTTTACTTCGAAAGATCCAGATGACCAGATGTGCTAATGCAAGACATCTGTTTGCCTGGGGGAGCCTGTGTTCTTGTTAAAACCAAGTTTGGACTAGCTTAGAGTTGCACCCATTGCAGCTGACACACATGCAATGTCATTTACCTCTTGTTTCATCCATTGTAGCACTGTGTTATGGAGGTGCATCTACAAAGATGTGTTAGATTAACTGCAGGTGGAAAGTCTGGGTGACATAAGTCACCGAGCCCTGGCAGCGAACAGAACCAAGGTGAGCCCTCGTGGGCAGGCTTGTCATGAAAGCTTATGAATTTTAAGAAATGCCACTCAAATATTTATCAAGAAGCCTCCTCTTCAAACCAAACTTTTTATCTTTAAGTATTCAAAGAAAGAAAAAACATGTAGCACACCAAGTTCCATGTAGGTACAGAAGAGTACGTGGAGAATTCTGCCCATATGTGGACCCATTGAAGTGCAGCTGGAGTATGGAAAAACCATTGCAAGTATCTGTTCTTGCATGTGCTTGCAGCAGTTTAGTTGTAGGCTTACCTGCCAAGGGGTTATCAATAATACTGAGATGTGGGGCTGAATTCCACCACAAATTCCATACTTCTGATCTGAACGGTTGAACTCAATAATCTTAAAGGTCTTTTCCAATCTAAATATTGCAATGGTTCTATGAATTGTGGTCATCAATACAAAGAGGACTCCAAACCTGTAAATAGGTTCCCTGTGTGATTAACTATCTCCGTCATGACCACTGTTCTCACATTCTGCCTCAAACACAAAGCTTTGCAGAGAGCCACAGATAGCAGGGTGCAGTTATATTTAATTCAAAGGTATAAAAATAGGAAGTGAGCATTCCCTTCATTATGTTTCTAATGAATTATAAAATGTATATCATCAAAATAGATATTCTTGAAATTTCTTCCTAATGAATCACTTACACAATGTGCCTACTCAGTTGTGTCAATGATTAATTGTATTCTTGACTCCTTCCTGGAATACAAATGCTTTTATTAAAGCAATCCAACGACAGTAAGACAACAGACTCATTCTTATGGTCATTCATTTGGTTGTGGATTGATAGAGTATCCCTTTCAGTGTCTTTCATCTGAACAGCTGCAAGTAGCTGTGACATAAATGAAAGTTCATGTCACCTTAAGCAGAATGAGATGAAAGACAGTCTATTCATCCAGTTTCAGCTTATCAGTGCACAGTCATTAAATACTAATATTATCTGGAGCACTGTGATAAATACAGAGCGTACCGTGCCAGCTGCGGGCGTCATCAGATGAGAGCCTTTTTACAACATTCTGATGCACAGAGGTGAATTATTCCAGATTATTAAACATTTCATTAGTTTTCAGCATCAAGATACTGCTTTAGAAGTGGCCAGTCTCACAGAAAAAATCATTATCATAGAATGCAATACTTACAAATTAGTATTTGTGAAGTTCAGCTACTGGCGTTATGAAAGAGCCTCAGAAACCTTTGTGTAGGTGAGTGACATTGTTCTGCAAGGCTGAAAAGCAGTTGCTTATTTGCATAATGGCATTCACATCATTGTTGAAAGATTAGGATTCATTTAATGAAAGTGGTCATGGGCAGAGAAAAATGGTTTTGTACTGAATTTAAATAAGTCACTCCTGAGCTTAGGTATTCCTCTTTGGCTTCCTAGCACAAGTCACATTGCAAAACTTGACTAACAGCTGTCCTTGGCACTGATGGGCTTCATGTCAGTGAAGATAATTAATAATGTTTTTTTCTTATTCCTAACTACTTAGATGTCAGTAAGTAGGTTACTTTAATCTAGTAAGTCAACATCTGCAATTACATGGAAAGAAAGGAGCACTAGAGAATTCATTTAGTACAGTCTGTCTTGCATAATGCAGAGTGACCAATTTACAGTGACAGGAAATGAGGAAGGGTGGTATTAACTAGGAATATACCACATGTGGCTGTGGGGTGCAATAGTTTCAAGGTATATGGTTTAGTTAAAATTGGTGAAAGTTAAAAGAGAAACCAAAATACAATTAGGCCAATTTGAAGAATATCCAGACATAAATAATCCATCTTTTTTGTACTCTCTGTATTAAAAATGTTTGATTCAAGTGAAATTTTAATTTAAAAAATGCTCAGTTACCTTGTACATAGGCTGCAGCAAAACAAAATCGGTAACTTACAGAAGAAGAAAGCAAAGGTTTTTAAAATGTGAGTATTTTGTAAATGCTTTGGATTACAAAGAAAAGCCAGAGTGCCTGACCACAGCTGACTGCATTTGATAGTGCTCTTTTTCTTCAAAGTGCAACAATTACATGTAGGGAAAATGACATTTAAAAGAAAAAAAACACAGCAAAGAAGAACACAATTTCCTTCACCTATTAACATTCCGCTTTCTTGATTGAATCCTGCCTTTGTTTTTGCACATGTATCTATCTCACTGTATTTAGTTAGTAGCCCTCTGGATGACCCTTCTCCAAGTCCATTACAGAAAAGGAGATTCTTGCTGAGTTCTGGGGAGTTTAGGGGCAGCTCTGGATAAGGAAGGATTTGGGGTAAGTCCTACTGTTGATAATCACAGGGGGCAGAACCACGTCCTGCTTGCGCTGACTTTGCCCCTTTCAGCAGTGAGGTCCCATAGCCGGGCCAGCCCAGACCAGGCAGGCTCTCACCATGGGGGTGGCAGGAGAGTGGAGCCCCCCAGGCCTGTGCATGGTGGGGAGCAAGTCCCACAGCTTGTGTGGCAGGGAGGGAGGGAAGAAAATGCCGAGTAAAGGCTCTGTCCTTGCGTTCTGCTGGAGTTATCCTGTCTGGGCAGAGCTGCGGCCGCTGTCTCAGTACTCTGTATGGAGCCAGGAGAGGGAGGGGAGAGGGACTGAATGCAGGGGAGCAGCCAGCTCCTCCAGGTGCCACGCCCTGGCTTGGTACCATCTCCCCAGTTTGCTTGGGCAGAGAAACGCTTGCAAGAGCTACTCGGCTGTTTCTGGCAAAATCTGTTTTTCCCTGTTACTGCCAGGAAGCGCCTGGCTGGCCGGGCTCATTAGCCTGAAGTAGCATCTGTGACCAGCTTCCTGACACATGAATTGGCTTGTGCCTTCCTCATTCATCCAGGTACAGATGAAAAAAGATACAAGCATTGGGGAGCCAGCCCATTGTCTGTGTGGTGTGGCATCAGGACAGCTGCTGTTTCCTCACAAATACCCACCCGAGGCTTCCCTGGCACCAGAGAGCATCTGGTTCCTGGAGCATTCCCACAGATCACTGCCTCCTCCTCGCCTCCAGATGCTTGCCCAGACTCTGTCATATGCAGGACCAGTCTGGCCACAGGAAACAGCCAGAGAAGAAGCAATTACTGGGTTAATGATATCCGCTGTGACTACAGAAGCAGATTTCTGTGCCGTGGAAATCAGCAGGAAGGTACAATTGGAACAGGATATGAAAATTAGTGAGTACTGGTATGTCAAGGCTTGGGGACTTCTTTTCCCCAAACAGGAAGATGCTGCTGTTCTCACTGAGCAGCATGTCCGTGAAGCACCTCTGCTGTCTGTGTGTTAGCTGTACAAACACATTACTGAGACAGCCCAGTGGGGGGAAAAATGGATACATTAAGGGAGGATGGAGTTGAGAATATGTGCACTCATACCAGGCACACATACACAGGCTTAGATAAGAAAATGGATAACAATTGAAATTCAATTTAGGGACTTCATGGCTTATTTTTTCTGGAAAGTGTCATCCACTTCAACATATTCCTTTATCTTGTTCTCCCTTAATAAGGATATTGTCTTTCAATTGAGTTAACTCTCCTTGTTGCTTAATTACTTTAAAAGAGCAGCTCAATTACTCTTTTCATGATCCATTGTCAGACATGTTTGCCTGCACTTATTTATAGCAACTGAGAAATTTTTTTCTTCAGTCTTTTGTGGCAATACCTTTACAATTTGCAGTGCATGGTTTGGCTGAACACATTTAGCCAAAAGAGTAACACAGACAGATCTAACTGCAGACATATAGGCTAAAATGTACCTTTATTGGGATTGTTCTTGAAAATGAAGCTGTTCAGAAGTATTTATGAAAGTGGCAACTGAATTGTGTTCCTGAAGGCATTGAAATTTGGGAAGGTCATTCTGCTTACTAATGTGAATTGTCTGCCATTATGCCAATAGGCTGTGTATCACTGCACACATAAAATTAATAAATGCTTATAAAATCTGCACTGCTTTTGTGGTTATTACCTGCACAGAAAATTATATCTGTAAGAGTATCTGGGCATGGATGACATGCTCAAATACTATAGTGATTGGCTGCATATTGAAATCAAAGGGGAATAAAGAAAAAATACCATGCTATTCTTTGGTTTTCCTGCTTCAGAGCTTTACTTTCTGAAGTAAACATGTGTGGACGGATACATATCAGAGATTTATCCAAGTTAATTTTCAAATCACAGCCCTCTGAGTATGCTAATTTACTGTGCTACAGTAATTCTGTCCAACAGAACAGAATGAAGCTAACTCAGAGCTATCTGTGCTTGCTTAGTCCTTGCTTAGACATAGATGCACTACAAATCATGTCCAGAAGTTTTCAAGAAGCAAGATGAAACCTAGGGGGTTAATATTTTACCTTTTTTTGGTTATTATTTGCACAAAACACTACGCAAGCAAAAGTAAGAAGCGGAAACACAATTTACTATACTAGATTTTACCAAACGGTCTGTGGACTAAAGCAACAACAAACTAAAAAACAACCTCAAGAGACTGATATGGCTGCAGAGCTCAAAAATATATTCCCAGTTCAGCTCATGTTTATCATTAAACAATACTGTAGCACTAACTGTAATATGCTGAATAACACAAGATTCAACTTGAACAGTGTGAGAATCTCATCCTGGTGCAAATTGCTAGGAAGGGAAGAGAAAGGAAGGGAAGAGAGAGGAAGGGAAGAGCAAACTAATGTGAAAAACATGCAAAGCACGAACATTAGGCTGGATTTAGAGAGTTGCAAGTTATTTTACGAGCATTATAAACTGGATATTTTGTCATTTAAATGAAGATTTTGAGATCTCAGCTAGCTTACATTATAACCCAAGCATCAGCATTAAAACGAAGCTCAATAAAGCGGTTGCAAACATTTGCAGATAATCTAGTCTCAGTCTTTACCCTCATGTGCAGGCCAAGCAAGCAGTGGTGATTAGCAGGAAGCAGTTCCTCTCTTTGTCTCCATAGCCTGCAGCTCCATGCCTGGGGAGCAGCCAGTTCTCCTGCTAACATACCCTGTAAGCCTTGTGCTCCTCTTTGTCAGGTGAAGCTCAAATGAAGGAGTATGCAGAACAACGGGATGACCCCCGTGTTAGATTTCATCCTGATCTTTTATACAGAGATAATAATTTAATGCCTAATTCATGAGTTTCGATATCCCTTCCTATACTTGTGGAAAACAAGCAGAAGAACTTCAGTTGTGGTGGCCAAACCTTCTTTGGAATCTTGCTGACTTCTTGATGTGGGTGATTTCCTCTGGAAATGAGTTCTGGATAATAAGTTATGTGGAAAATCATCCGTTTCCTCAGTGATAGATTCCCTGCATTGTCATTTCACCAAGGAAATTTTCTTGGCTGGAATAACAGCAATCCCTTTTGCTAGAGAATAATTGTTATAGCTTTTATAGATGAACATCGCCTTCTCAGACCTTCAGTTCTTTGAAAATGTCAACAACAATTGAATAAGAAAAAGCTGGCTGTGCTGTCTACTGTAATTTCCAAAAGGCTTTCAGCAAGATCCTTCACCAGAAGCTTTTAAGGAAGCAAAGCAGCTGCGGGGCAAAAGGGAAAGTTCATGTGTGGATAAATAATTTATTAGAAGAAATAAACCAAAAGGGTGGGAGAAAATGGTCATTCTTGACGGTGAAGTGAGATTCTAAGGGGAGTCCTGCAAGAAATTCTTACTGGTACCTGTGCTTTTCAACACTGTCACACAGGACATGAAAGCAGGGTGAGGAGCGGGATTTGCTGAGAATATGAAGTTAATAATTTATTCTGGACAGCAAAGATAATTATGCAGACTTGCAGAAGGAGCCTGCTAGATTGAGTGGGCAATAACATGACAGATGAAATTTGATGTAGACAAATATGAAGGTGGGAGAAAACCAATCCTGTTTTCATATATAAAAAGATGGGTTGACTGCTTCCCTCAACAGCAAAAGCTCTGGGCTATGACAGACAGTGCCATGAAAACTATTCATGCTTGTTATCAGTATGCAATCTAAGGAAAAGCAAGTATTAACAACTTGCCAGGAAAGAAAGAAAAACTGGACATAATCATCATGCCACTTCATGTGTCCATGATTTCTCAATCCTTCTATTCTGCATGCAGTTCTGGTCTTTCTTCCTCAAAAGGATGCAGAGACGCTGAAAAAGTTTCAGAAAAGGGCAACAAGGGTGATCAAAAGTATGAAACTGCTTCTGTATGAAGAGCAACAAGAGGAAGGGAGCAAAACAGTCTGAAAAAGAGTCAGTGAAATAGCATGGAAGGGAGCCAGCACAGAAGTTAATGAAGCCATGAAAAACATTGAAAGAAAGGATCAACAGAGCACTCCTGGTAGAGGAATGAGGCAGTGGAAGATGGAAGTAGTAGGAAACAGGTTCAGCTGACAGCACCGGAGGTTGTTCCACCCTCAGGGTGTTCCCGGGCTGTGAGACCCTGCTCACAGATGTGGGCATCAAAGTTTGCACGTAAAGGGGAACAGGACAAACTCAAGGAAAGGAGCTTTTCTGAGGATTATGGGATGTTGTGAGTCACTTGCAGTCACTGCTGGAGACAGGGCACACCACCTTAACAACCCTTCTGGTCTCATGTTGCAATCAGCAGCTTTAAATGTTTGAAAAAATAAAAGAAAAGCAGAACTTTTTTTTTTTTTTGGCTTAGGACAAGTGATTCCTGATCTGAAATTTGGAAACAGAAACCTACAGTGAAAAGACAAATGCTGTTTGACCCTTTACATTTGAGCCTGGTGTTGCACCCTCCCAACTTACTTTCCTTCCTCGTCTGTACCAGATGTGAGTACTCATGGGGAATCCCTTATTTGAGTAAAAGCCATGATTGTGGCCACTGTGGTCCCTGAACTTGTTTCCACCACTCAACTGTAGTACAATGCAATGTTATTAAAAGCATTCGGTTTTTCAATAAAGGTGGGGTTCCTTTGGCCAAAACCACATTAAATATGACACTGAGTCAGCCTGGGAGCTATCAAAACGTCCTGATCATTTTTAGCACTCCTATCCAGCTCAGCACACAGTCCTACCTATTCTTAAGAAATTATCCAAGAAAACACGATTCTGTAAAAATGTGCTGAGCATGATTTCAAGCTGTGCAGGAAAACAAATAACACTATGAATTGGAGTAAAGCCATGCTTTTACTTAGAACTAAAAGCAACCTAAGGCTAACCATGAATTGGTTAGACTAAGTGCTAGGCTGTGTTTAAGGTTGTGTTTCAGCTGCCATTTGTTAGCCCACTACATTTCCTTTGTGAAGGAGAAGCTTTGATCGGATCAATTCCTTTGCTGCTAACGATGGCCGAGGGATTTTAGAAAGCATCTCCAGGGTACAGAGAGCCCTGCTGGGTTGTTTGCCTTCCTCCCAGAGTTTTCCTGTGGAAGGGTACAATATAATTCTTTGGTTTCAGCAGTTAAATTACATCTGTTGCTGTCTCTCATTTGTTATTCCTACTCCCCACGCCTGAGACTGTCATACTTTGTCCTTGGCATAAATAGGTTTCAGTGAGTGTGTCTGATGTCATGAAGAGGATTATTAGCTTCTAAATTATGACAAGTGAGAGCAAATGAAGACTTAAAGGAAAGATATCAGTTCCCTGAGAAAAATACTAGAAAAAAAATTAAACCAGATAAGACATTACAGAAATTTGGAATAGGAGGTATAGACAAAATTGTTTATAATTAGCTCATTGGAGTTTTTTTCTGTATAAATAACATGTACTTTGCACTATTTATTAAATAGACTAATGACTCCTCTGTGAAACAATCTCTTTGAAAAGAGTCAGGAATCCTTCTTTGGGATCACCATTGCACATACCATGCTGGCAAGCTCAGCATGCTGCCTGGGAAGCTGCCTTCACCCATGTTACACCTGGGATGGGGCAGGTGTCTGCTCTGGTACCACGTCCCTGGTGTGTTTTCATGCAAGGGTTTGTGTGTCAGGCTTGTAAGACACAGCAGTTTAGGTGTGGGCTAAACTCAGAACCCACATTTGCATGTCCAAAAGATGGCATTTAAGAAATTTGTGCATTTAAATCTAGATGCTTTTATGATAGAACTGGAAATAATCTAAGTAAAGATTTCCAGTCTATCTCAGCATTGCACCTGGGGGGTCTGCAGAGACAAAGCTTGGTGCCCAAATGCCTTTTGTGGATCTCTGGGGCACATCAAAGCAGGTGTGGAGTGAGTACACAAGAATTTTAACCAGGTGTAGGATGAGATCTCTTCTGATCCAATGAAATATATTTTCTTTATTCAACAGATGAATACAGAAAACATGAGTTCAAAAACTCGAGCCAGTTATCACTTGGAAGCCAACATACAGCAACTTCAGTTTTCAGGTCTTCAAAGCATTCATAGATGATTTGTTCTGAAAAATGGGCATATGAAATAAACTCTGACAGCAGAGGCAGCATCTGAATAGTTGAACTAAGCTGCCAATCTTTGAAGTAACTCCTAAACCACCACGAAGTCCATACTCACACCAGTACCCAGAAAGCTTTGCCCTACAAAGCTTCAGATGCTGAGACCTTAGCCTTGAAAAGAGTTGTCAGTATCCCACTTTAATTCATTGTCATCTCAGGAGAAAAACCATTTGAAAATAACAAAATTCTACCTGATAAAGACTGTATGCATATTTGTAGTTGCTGGACAGTTTCTATTTTTGAAGCCAAGTGAGTTAGTAGAGTATAAATTCTGTTTTTGTGGCAGCACAGTAGTACCAAAACATATTTAAACACTTGGATTGTAAAGTTATGAGTAATCTCCTCAGAACAGGGATATTGGTGTCAGAGATGTGACTGGGCATCCTCTTTCAAGCCCTGCTCTGGCAGAGAAGGTAAAAATAACTAAGTTTTTTTTGGAGGGTGGCTAATTCTTGGGTGACTCAAGACTTTCCTTCAAAAGCATATTAGCCTTGCTGTCCATGTTGTGGACATATAGTGCACTTACAGGGGCTTAGATAAGGTTCCCATTATGGTCCCAATGTAAGGAGGTTGTTCAGTTGTTCAGGGTTATCTGTGATGTCTCAGCAGGGCTAGCAAACACCTCCCAAGGCCTGGGAAACCTGTCCCCTTTGGGAGAGCCCCTGGAGGCTGAGGCAATGCTCAGGAGCACCTCAAGTGTTACCAGACTCGTGTGGGCAACTGAACTGCTCTGCTAGTGACACATCATTGATCAGGCACTTCTTAGCAATCACACATGAGCTCATCTGGGACAAGGGCTATGCCAGACTTAATAGGTTACTTTTCTAAAGATCTTTTTTAAAAGTGTATTTATGGACGTTTTTCTGTTTTCTCTTTTTTAATTTTTTTTTTTTTGGGCATCACAGAACTATAAAGCACACACACTTGCTAGCTGAATTACATTTTTAACAGGGTGCCCTAGCAGACTTCATGAAGTCTTCATTCTCTGATTTGTTTATCCATAATCCTACCTTTTACTATTCCCATTCTCCCTGCTCTATTTATGAAAGAAAGTGTGCTGAAAACACTCTGGAGAAGTGTAAATCATTGTAGCTTGCTTGAATTTAATGAAGTTATAAGAATTTTTATTAGAGAAGGATTTTGCCTTTTCATCTTCAATTGTCATGGGTTTCTCCAGCTATCTTTGCTGTAAAACCTGAGGGGTGCAAACTTACACGATGAAACAATATTGTGTAGTTCATTCAGATGGTTATGATTTATCTGTTCATTATAAATCACATATTTCTGTTCAGAATTGATTAGGTTTAAAGATTTTGAGAAAAAAATTCTTTGTGATATTTTGATTAATTCTGTTGTGATATGAAACTCATATATGTCTTCCATAGAACACACTCCCATATTAGATGAAATAAAGACTTGGAGGGCAGTAATGGATGTGTGGTCCAAGAGTAACTGTACTGATGTGGAAAAATATTCTTTGTGTAACAGAGGCATCACAGCCTTTAAAGACATCATTTTTTTGGGTACGTAAAATTGAAGAAAACTTTTGCCTTTCAGCATAATGGAATCTTGTCAGGAAATATGAAGCACAATTTTTCTTTTTCAGGTTTTAACACATTGCTAAAGAAATGGAATTTTTTGCTTTTGACAGAGACAAGAGCTAATAATTCACTGTGAATGAAAATAATACCAAGATTGGACAAATCTGCAAAAGACATTGTTAACAGAGCTGACAGTAGCCGTTAATCTTAACTTTATTTTTTTTTTTTGCAGCTGGCAAATGAAAAGATATTTTCCATTTCCTTCTGAAGATGTGTCTATGAGATTCATTGTAACGCTGTGACAAGCGGGCAAGAAGAAATTAAAAATGGGATGGTATAACCTGAATTGTCTGAAGGGCTTAAGACAAACATTCCAATAAGCTCCTCATAATGTTGTCTTGACCATCTTTAAACTGAGCTCAGTCCACACGTGGCTCCCAGTGAAGTCACTGGGAAACACAACACGGTGGTAACAGCACCCCATTGTCCATCATTCCTGCCTTCCCCTGAACGTTCAGCATCACCAGTGTTCCTGACAGGAAGGGCAGCCCTTGCTCGATGAGGTCGGGTGGCCACTATTGGGAAGTGAAGGTGAGGCACCCAGGCCTGGATGATGCCTGGGCACGGCTCAGTTCTGGTGGGGGGAACGCAGAGCCCTGGGGAGGCTGCTGGCTCCTGCACTGCTGCTGCTGCTGTGCCACTGTGAGCCTGAAAAATGGAAATTAGGAAGGAGGCTGAAACCCACAATTTCTCACTACTGTTTCAGACTTGTCCTCGAGGATCAGAGTTTTCCCTGATGACTATATCTGAGACCATAAGAGAAAGGGAAACCAAAGCACACAGAAAGGGGAAAAGAAGAAAGCCCATTCACTGGGCAGAACCACTTGAAGATGAGACTTACAATGAGGCAAAATCTTGCACCCAAATATGAATTTAGGAGTACTGAAATGTAACTGCTACAGATCCAATGGAGGACACATGGGGAAGTCTCTCAATCCAGCAGAACTGTCACTGCAGTTAAAATAATAAGCAAGAGGTCACTGATTATGAATGGAGGCTGAGAAATAATCCCCCAAGTGCTGTTTTGAACTGGAAAGAATTTGGCAGGGGGCACTGATTAATGCTATTGTGCTCTAGCTCCTGTTGAGAGCTTATGTTTTCAGCAACAATCTGGCAGGAAAAAACAGAGGAGCAGCCACAGACCTGTTCTTTGAAGAAATATTATAAAGGTAAAGGTCGAAACATGCCAAAAATCTCTCACTGGCATATAAATGCTTTAGAAAAAGCACAGGAGTCTAATGGTAATGTATGATTATTTAGAGCGTAAAGGACAGTGAACAACAGTATGCTCAAACAGGACTCCATATTTTAGGACCACACAGTGACGTGTTCATGACACATTCAGTGAAGTGTTGGAAAAGAGTCTCACAAAATGTTGGCAAATCCAAGTAATTTCATTTTCAAACTTCCTCCCTTTTGTGATAGATGTGTTTGATTTTTTTTTTCCTGGACAAATGACAATATTTCTGCAATTAAATATGAATTTTAGGACACGCGTTTCAGTGAGGGAAAACACCAAACAGCAAGACATTGAACCCATTATATATGAGTTTGACCAGAAAACTGAAAACCACATTTTGCACAAATAGCAGAGGTGGAAAATGGAAGGGAAAAGGCAGAGACCACTGGCATCAATCTACAGCACAGTCAGTTAAGTTAGAAGAGAGAAGGAAAAAGAATGAAAGGAAATCAGGTTAATTGTCAGTTGTCAAGCCAACTTAAAGTTAAGTGTGAGCAGAGCAAAGGATGTGTAGGTATTTAAAGGCATTTCTAGTAATGAGCTGGCACCAGAAGCTTAGTTTTGTTTTGATCAGAAAGCAAAGAGCTCAGGAAACTCCTTGATAACCCTTTCATGAATCCAAGTAGTAAGGGAGTAGTACTAATGAACGTGTACATGCATGGTCCATAGCATAAAACCATCTCTGAGCATTTTACCTGTTTCTCTCTTTCAGAACACTGTGCTGCTCAACTTTCCTACAGGCCAGCAAAACCACCTCAGATTATCCAGGGGCTGAAGACACACAAGGACTGAGTACAGAAGTGCATTCCTTTGGTTGAAAAATCCCAGTGGTGGAATCACATTGAGAGAACATATGATCTTGGACTTTATAATCTTATTCCTTTTTATATCTTAAATGGCTTCAGACTGCAAGAGCTGGAAAGGGTTTAAGAATGAAGGAAAATGTTTCCTTTTTACAACCATTTCCTCACTTTTCTCCCACCATCTTTCTAGTGTGAACAATCTTCAGGATGTGTCATGGAGACTTGAGAACCATGATGTTTGGAGATTTTCTTCCCTTCTATTTCAACCGTAAATTATACATAAAAGTGATTTCCTCCAGTTCAGAGGGGATTGTCCACACTTTTGTGGTAAGGTTCAGACTTCCCAGGACTTGAAGTGAGCAGGTGCAGCAGGGTCTCAGGCTGCCACTTTTCTGATGCTGAGCCTCCCCCAGGAGCAGGGCTGAAAAGGAGATGCTGTTAGGAATACCTGCAGGGCTCCCTAGGGTGAGCTGCTGGCTTGGAGCCAGGTGGAGAGCTTCCTGGGAATAGGGCTCAGCTCCCTGGCCTCGTCCCTTTGCCTTGTCCCTAATATATGTTCTCACCTGCCCTGTCATTTAGGGTGGCTGTGATAATTAATGACCTGCAGTTCCCAGATTGTTCAAGGACTCAGTTAAATACAGGCACAAAATCAGCAGTGGCAGAACTACCCTAGTGAGGTATACTTGAAATATCTCCACAGGTATTTGAGGGCTCTTTTGCACCATCTATGCTGCAACTTCACAATTACACTAGTGTGAAAATTTCCCTGCTGTTTTTGGGTCTGATCTGAAAGTTCATTGCCAAAATGGGAAGATTCACATGGATTGTTGTGCTTTGATGAGGACTGCCTTCTGCTGCCAGTCATTTTTCAGCTTCCAGTACTGAAAATTTTGTGTTGGGGAGATGGTGATTCACTTTGAGGAATCCCCAAACTCCTCCGTTCTGTTGGATTTTGTTCGATTTAGACCTTGCTGGCTGTGTTTCCCTGAAACGAGAACAGGGAAATGCAGTGCCAGACATGCTATAATGAGATGCTGTAATGAAAACAGCACAGGGTTTGCAGGAGGAGAAGCCCACCTTGTCTTGGGAGGCCTGTGTCTCTGAGACAATTACCGGGACAAATGGCTGCTGTAGAGGTGAAATCACCATCAAGGCTGAAAGCTGTGCGAGCTGCCCATCTTCCAGTGTGGAAAGCACATACAGGCAACATCTTTTCATTAGCAATGTCAAGGAATGAGATGGAGGAGATGTACAAGAGGTGGCAGCAGCCTTTGGGGACGGCTTGCCTTGGTGAAACAATGAGCGAAAGGAAAAAACAACAGAAGCTAAACCACAGCTAGTTCCAGCTAGAGGAGCTGATTAAACAGACCAGGAGGAAGTTCAGAGCAGCAGTATGTCTTGGGCATTGTTTGTTTGTTAACTTGTTTGTTAACCAAGAGCATCCAATTCTCACAGAAGCAACTGGAGAGAAGGTTTTTCAGAGCCACAATTAATGTTCCGTAAGCATTTCTTTAAAAGGCAACAGCTGGAGTTTGCAACAGATGGTGAAAGCACAGTGAAAGCAGGGATTACAATCAGAGGGCAAAATGGGAATTGTAATGCTAGTACCAAACATTACTGAACTAACATTTAAGTGGAACAGTCCTAAGGAGGGCCATATATGTGGCAACCATATGTCACCCAAGGAGAACAGCTAGTCTTCAGAAACCGGCTCAAGGGATTTCTGAATTTCTAATCAGTGATCTGGAAAAAAGAAGAGAGAAAATGAAGCAAAACCCAAAGGAAAGGTCTGTCTCTGCATATGTGTGTGTGTGTTAGCCTGCAGCTTGTTTGTTTTGCCAGAAGCGTTTTAGATATTCTCACATGCTGAAGCTCCAAGTAATCCAGAGAGTAGACAAAAAGCAAGAAGGTCAAAGAATGAAAAATGATGAGGTGTAATGTGATTAGGAAAGATGAGAACAGTTTTTGGAGCTCAAAGGTAAAGAAAATTAGGTATTTCTGTAACATGCAAAACAGTATAGAGAGAATGGGATGGAAGAATTAGAAGGACAAAGCTGTTGCTATAAGATATGGGCTCAGAGTCAATAGGAGCATCTATGTCAGATAGGCTTTATGTTTTTAAGTCTAAAGCTGTCATTCAGAAAACCCTGTAGTTCATTGCTTCCCTCCAAAAATATCTCTCATGCAGGCTAGAAATCTCTCTTGGTACCTGGAGGTTTCTGCTGTGCTAAAGGCCTGACTTGAGCAGGACTTTTCCTCTGCACAGAATGACAAGCCAGGTTTGATTTCCTGCCAGCTTCATGCTTTACAGGACAGCAGGACAGCTGAAACAAATGTGCCAGTGGCAGAATTTTGGTAAGCCCTGTAGAAACTGAGGCTCCCCAGCTTTCCTTGCCTTGGCTGCTCTTGCTGGTCCAAAGGGCTCTCCTTGCTTGCGGCATCTCCCTTATCTATAGATCTGTGTGGGTCCTGGGTTGGTAAGCCAGGGAGATCAGCTCCATGCTTCTGTTGCAGGGAGAAAGACCCCTGGGAAGCTGGATTCTAAACTAAACTGGTATTTTCATCAAAATCTGTGCTGGAGGTAAAGATGACATGTTCTCCCAAAAGGCTTGTACAGCCTTCGAGGGCTTGACAGAAGAGCAATTATCTTCCCTAGATGTCTGCTGTCATCCTGAACCGTGGAGAAAACCCACAAATGAGATGAGCACGCTAATAAACTTGGGAAAAAATAGCTGTGAGTGTAGATGTTTTATGGAAGAGGAAAGGTAGCCTGTAATTTGACAGCATTCAGGTCCTTTGCTGAGGCAGGGCAGGTGGTCCTAGAAACCTCAAATCCCAAATTTATTTCCCGAGTTTCTATGTAAGCCCGTTTTTCTCCACAGCCAAGATCCAGGTCACAGAATCAAGCACCCAGAATCACTTAGGTTGGAAAACACCTCTCACCTTTGACCGATCACCACCTTACCAACTACACCACAGCATCAAGTCCAGTTGTTTCTTGAACACCTCCAGGGATGGTGACTCCAACACTCCCCTGGGCAGTTCGTTCCAATGCTTATCAATGCTTTCTGTGAAAAAATTTCTAATGTCCAATTTGACACAGCTTGAGGGAACAACCTCTGAATTTTATCATGAAGGCCAGGCTAAAATGATTATTAACATCAGAGTTCTTTCTTGAACCTTAATTCAGGAGAGGCATCTCCCACTAATTGGATCCTAACAGGGAACAAGTATCAAAAATAATGAAAGCAATCCAAAATCTCCAATGAAATGTTCTCAATAACTGTCCAACTCATTAGCTGGAAGCAATTTTGTAAATTTGGTACCCCTCCCCCTCATTTGACTTCCTCTGGCAATCACAGTGGCCCTGGAAGGCTCCACTAGGCAGGAAGAATGGGCAGCAGGCCCATGGCAGCAAACTATTTAATGACTGGGTTGTTGTGTGAGTGACTGTCATCTGTGAGAGGAGGATGTTTTCCAGTTTGTCCTTGGCAGCCGAAGCTTTACTGAGGGATAACCACATTGCAAAGACAGGGAATTTCAAGAACTACTTTTGCTTTTAGGCATTTTGAATGATGCGTGCTCTTATGAAGTTCAGATTTGGATCTGTACTTCTTGAAGCTCAAGGAGTGCTGAGCATCTCTAATTAGGAAAAGTAATCCCTTTAATTTCAAAATACAGCTGGAGGCTTGCTTACATACAGCCAATCACAGAGGTTTCTCAAGATATTTAATTTATAGGCAGTGATCATCTATGGTTATTTGACTTCTTTACTGTAATGTGATGTTTTTCTAGTTCAGTCTGGGAAAAAAGCAGCTTTGGGCTGACCTAATTGTGGCCCTTCAGTACCCTACAGGTAGGAAGCCTACAAGAAAGATGGAGAGAGACTATTTTCAAGGACATGTAGTGACAAGACAAGGGGGGGAATGCCTTCGAACCAAAAGAGGGCAGGTTTATATTAGATATTAAGAATAAACTCTTCACTATGAGGGTGGTGAGGCACTGGAACAGGTTGTCCAGAAAAGTTGTGGATGCCCCATTCTTGAAGTGTTCAAGACCATGTTGGATGGGGTCCTGAGCACCCTGGTCTAGTGGAAGGTGTCCCTGCCCAGAGCAGGGTAGTTGGAACTAGATGATCATTAAGGTCCCTTCCAATCAAAACCATTCTATGATTCTACCTGTGTCAACTCAGTGAAACAAAAAATGAAGGGTAAACCATTAGAAGCTGAAGCTTGGGTCCCCTATCAATGGTCTTGCATCTACTGCTTTACACCATTTATGATGAAAACATGGTTTTAATGCTGAGAAGCTTTAAACTAAACAAAAAGCAATGTCACCAGCAGAAAGTTAATTATGAACACTAAATACAAGAAGTATTTAACAGCTTGGCCCAGCTACTGAAAGAAATATCTATCAGCACTGAAAGAAACATCTGCACATACCTATATCACAAAGCTTGCTTTACTAGAGCTTCCTCAAAAACAGCAGTACTACCAGAAAACAATATTATTTTGTTGAGAAATGACACTATTTCATTTGAAACAATCAGAAGACAATAAGTATTGTTTATCTGCTTCTGTTACTGTTCCAAAGGATTCTGAAGAGTGAAATGCCCAAGGCTTTTATTCAGTTTCTTCCTCAGGAAGGAAACAGCAGTCCAAGTCACAGCATTTTGTCACTTGCTGTCACAATGACATGCTCTTGTTGCACACCAGAAATGGCCTAAAAGAATAAGCAGCATGGATAACAGTTTTTCAGCAGCTAAGCACTCCCAAAACTTCTAAAAAATTGTACTAACTGATGTAAAACTAACTAATGAACAAACTCCTGTTATTTTGTATCTTCATGGTTGTTCAGCAACTGCTAGGTGGCAAACTTTTTTTTTCTGCTGCTCTTGTCTTCTGACACTTTCAGTGTCCCACAGCAGAATACATTTGATGGCATCACTGAAATGCAATGTATCTTCAGGTTCATCTGTTCTTCTGCTGAGATGTCAGAGGTTAAACATGGCTCTTCACAGGGAAAGAAAAGCAGCATAAAAATCATGGTGCTAAGAACTACATGAAATTATCACCTCCTATTAGTTCAGGTGCTACTGCTGATCTTCTGCTTTTCTGATTATTTCCACAGTACCTTAAGAGTGAGGCTAAAACATAAAAGTTACAGATAATATTTTGAGCCTAGTAATGCCCTGCATAAGTTATAGAGAATTATCAAAATTAATGCTTAGTTAGCACTACCAGATACCTACCTAGTACACATCTAGCTTAAAATAGCACCTTAGGGGCTTCAAGAAGAGTAGCTCCTCCCTTTTTGCACAAAGAAGGCCTCAGAGGCACTGAAAGCAGTGCACAAGCACAAATTACAGTATCCTGAGCAGCACATGGCCAGCTGGAAAATGTGACATTTGCAGGGATGTCATCCATTCACTGACTCCAGCTGTCATGCTGCATCTGCTGTGGGAGCTGGAAATCTTTAGTGAAGTCACCACACACTGACTCTTGCTATTCATACTTTCAGCATTAAATTTCCACTGCCATGGGTAAGGGCATGAGCACCAAGTTTGTTCCTTGCCTCTCTTCCTCCTGGTTACAAGCCAGAGGGATGTCTACACAAAAGATTCTCATAGGTTATTGCTAAGCTTTGGTTTTAAAAGTTGAATTTTCAGTTACTCTTATGGAAAATTAGGAGAAGCAGTCAAATCACAGTCCTCCTAGTTCAGCATTTCAGTAAATTTCTGTGCCAATAGCTAGTCCTGCTTCCACTGAGGCATTCAGTCACTAGGACTGCTCTGCCATGAATAAACTGAAGACAGGAGCTTATTCAGAATTTTCTATTTGTGGATAATGTTACTTTGAGGACACACTATAGTTATCTTCAGGCACATAAGAATTGGAAGGCTACCCCATATCACTCTTCTGCAAGAGCAAGCTATACAAAAGCCTGAAAAGTGTTTTTTTGGTTTTTTTTCTCCTGGCATGCCATATCTGAAGGCAGAAGTAATTAACACAAGGAAAAATGAACCAAGTTGCCAAACCTGGCTGTTCAAACCAGAAGGACCTATCCATATTCTGAGAGGTCTGGACAAAGAGACAATTATACAAAAGTGGTCTACTAAAGATTTTTGAAGTAGAAGAGCTTGGCAGAAAATTGTGTGGTTGTTCATTAGCCTCACTTCCAAGTCCCTCCCTTGGCCTTCCCTCTAAATCCTGCTCAGCTTGGAAAACCCCTTTCACAGGAGAGACTGTCAGGAAGTCTATAAGCAGATCTTTAGGCAATCCTGAGGGGCAACCTCAGGCTAAAAATAAATAAATGACCTGGCAACACTGATCTTTAAAAGCTGCTGCTTGCCGTATTGAACCCAGTACTGCTGCTCATGTTTCTGCCTTCCTACAGACAGATGGCAAAGTAGAGCCAAGTGAAGAAAATCCTGGTCAAGAAGCTGTAGGTGCCAGGGACAGGTATCTATCTCCAAACTCTGTCTTGAGCACCCTTTATTCTTACACACTCACAGGCCAGCTACCCTCTTCCATCCCTAAACTGTAAGAGTGCAGCTCCCAGCTGAAATCAGTACATACATATGCGTACACACACACACAGAGATATGTATCTATATCTATATATCTACCTTTTAGCAGCTACCAAAATGTAAATTAACTCCAATGCGAAGGAATTAAAATATCTCTTTCTGTAAAGAATATGAAGACTCTCAGCTTTTAAAAATACTTATGACCTTTTTCACATAAATCAACTCTAAAGCAAATGTACACTTATGGGAGGAAAGACAACTAAGATATCTTTACATCAGTTGTAAAGACTATTAGGAGAAATATAAAAAGTTCATTTATTTCCACATAAACCCAGATTTTTCTTCGTGCTACACAAGCCTCTTACAGGCCCCTTTTTTTTGGGGGGGAGGGGGGTTGGATCTTGGCACAAAACCTCAGTATGTAGTTTTCTAAGGTGGTTTTGAAAAAAGCAGATAGTTAGGAGGTTACCTTGCTCAGCTTGTGAATTTTGCTTCACATACTGGACACAGATGCCACAAAACACAAGAGTATCTTCATAAAGTAGCATTTCCACTATAGAGAAAATAACTTAACCTTGAAACTAGACTAACAGAAATTTCATTATGTTTTATACAGCAGGAATGGTTTGGCTCCAGGTCTTTAATCAAAACCCCAAAGACTTAAATTCCACTATATTACAAGAGCATTACTCGCTCAGACTTAATTATAGATTCCAGTTGGAGTATGACCCTGTCTGCCTCAAAAGCAGCAAGTCAGATAACAGAACAGCTTTGCAACATCCTTTTTTTTGGCAACGGAACCCTGAACTTGGCACAGTGGATTAAGATCAAATAAATTTTGACATGATGACCCTGTTACAGAAACACAATGCCTTCCCAATACTGACACCAGCATTCCACAAGGGGTACTCTGGAACACTTACTTGAGTGGTGTCTCCAGCAAGCAGCTCCACCTTCAGTACTACTGACTGCCACTCAGAGAAATGTTTGTTTCCAAAGTCCCCAGATTATGGCTCATTTGTCATGACACTGAGGCATTCAGGGAACTCAGCTTCAACAGATGGCTTCAGAAGGAAAAGGAGTTACTTTTAACCTGTGCCATAAGTTTTGTGCTTGAGCTATTGGAGAACAAGGAAAAGCATTTTTAGGAATAGACCCAGAGATGACTGAGGTGGCTGTACCCAAGCATGTGCAATTCAATGCGCCAAACACAGTTCAGCTCTATTTCTTGAATGTCTGAGGAATGTCTGAGGTTTCAACACACCCTATCCTGCAAAGCTCTGTATCAGAGGTGAAGCTCTGCCCTCTTGACAGTAACTATAAATTCAATAGAAGGCTACATGCCACCACTATGAGTATTACAAATGGAGATGGCACGGCTTTACGTGCTTTGTTTCTGCCATGTGGGGAAGCTGTTGAAAATTTCTAGATGATCAAAGAAAGCAGTTCATATTCATCTGGGAGAAGGAGGATGCTGAACCTGCACCTTGTTTTCACAGCCTGGAAGGAAAAGAAAATCAACCCTCCCTCAACTCCCTATTCTGATTTTTTAATTCGATGCTGTGATCAGAGTGCAAGAGTCTACAGAGTATTTTATAAACAACTGTAATCCCCATGGATCCCAAATAAACCTCAGATCACATACAGGCTTTAGGTGTGGTATTTCATATGAAAGCAGAAATAATTTTTTATTTTCTCCTAAAATCAAATTAGCCATACATAGTAAGAGCCTGGAGAGGATGATCTTCCCTGGACTCCAGAGGGAATCAAAACAAGTCCAGATCATGAGGGAAACACAGAGTGACTCTGGTACAAATGTATTTTTATTTTTGCTGCTCTTTAGAGCATCCCCCTCTCTTTTATACCATTTCCTCCTCTTCCTGCACCAAGACATTGTTTATAGATAAAACTCCTGAGCCCAGAGTTAAAGTACAGTCCGTAGGAACTAAGTATGAATGTAATGACAAGCATGATTCTGGAAGATTATATCAGTACATCCAAAAATGACAAACAGTGATGTTTTCTGGAGGGGCAACAAAACTATTAATAGTTGATAGAATATTTTTTCTTTCTCTGCAAAATCAAACTCTAATTGCTGAAGTGCATCAGAGATTAAACAGTAGGCGGATACTCACATCTACTTTATAGCTCCACAGCCTAGATGGGAAAAATGGCAGTTCAAACAATGTGCCTGTGTCAAATCATAGGGGAGTCTGACTACAAGCTCTTGCTATTTTGAAGCCAAAACTAGGTTATATATGCATGTTCAGATTTTGCCTTGTTAGAGAATGTCCTATCAGAAGCATCAGAAAAAAGGTGAACCTGAATAATCTGGACAAAGCTGTGGCTTTGGGTTGGGTTTTTTTATTTAGTGTTAGTTTATATTTTGTTCGTTTATTTAAATCAGTGGGTGGTCTACTCTTCAGAAACAGTTAAAGAAATAATTTCACTTGGGTTGTTGTAGAGTATCTGTATAGCTTGACTGAGATTACAGTGTCAATCTAAGATTCCTTCAAGTTTTTCACCCTCCAGTTTTCTCTTCTGTGTGAAAATAAATGGCCAAAGAGAAAACTGGTGACATTTTGAAATCTCTTTGGAAAGAAAGAACAATTTAGCAACATCATTATTGCAGACTGTAACATGTTTATGAACAGGATGTAATATAAGCTTTTTAATAATATTTGACACAACTGGATTACTGTCTCTTTATTTTTTCATGGCTATCACTGAACACCTTCAATTTACATTCTTAAATAAATTATTGTGTAAATAAAATATGCTCAGAGTTCTTCTATGTGAACAGTACTTACATTTAATTACAAATGATCTGGGTATGTTTATAGGTGAAAGACATTAAAATTGTTTATAAGACATAAGCTCAACTAGCACTAATTTTGAAATCTAAATTTTCACAACAGTACTGAGAGTAGTTCAGGTATTTTTTTGAACATGCTTTTCAAAATGGAATTTGGAATGCAATAGAAAAAAAATCAAAGAAATGCCAAAAAGAGGGAAGCACAGAAGATCAAAACTCCCTAGCAGGTTGGATCAATAAAATATTAAACTGCAGTTCTTAAATGTAAGTACTACACCAAGTAGTAGTGTGGCTGTTCTTAAGTGTTAAAGCCCTTGTTTTCTAAAGGAGACAGTAATAAGCATTTTGCTTATTCAATCCACTCAAGATTTAGACATCGTGCTATAAAAGCAAACATGTCTGACACTTCTTCTATAACTTTAGCAGTTGGCTTTCCTGCTCCATGCCCAGCCTTGGTGTCAACATGGATGAGAAGCGGATTGGTTTGTTTACTGCTTCGGCCCACAACATACTGCAGGGTAGCGATGAACTTCAGTGAATGCAGAGGGACCACACGGTCATCGTGGTCTGCTGTGAGAAGCAGCGTGGAGGGATACTGGATACCATCTTCTTCTGGAAGTTTGACATTGTGAAGTGGAGAGTACCTGAGAAAAACACACATATGTTTCTGTATCTTTTTCCTCAAGACCCAACAAGAAGGTCCCTCCCTAGTGAAACCATCACAGTGGCATTTGTTAGCACTCAGAATAGAACAGTTCTCAGTTACATTAATCAGAATTGCACTAATGGAAACTGACACACAGCAGTGGCCCCAGATCTCTGGCTCTGAAATGTGCAGCAAGTACATTTCCTTATTTTCAAGGGAGATGTATGCGTACATCTCACAGGAACGTCCAAAATATCAGGAGTAGCCAGCAGGGAAACTGCAGCAAAACCTGTCATGTCCATAGCAGGATCCATCCTGCTGGAAACACGGAATTTGAGACACTCAACAGAAGCTAAGAAATTATTTAAGATCCTATTATGGTCTAGTGCCATTCGATTCCTACAAATAAATCCCACCTACACTGTAAAATACAATTCACAATGGTGACTGTCTCTCCCTCATGGTAAAAAATACCATTTATGTACAGGTCCACTTGAGAATATTCTGTTGTAATAGCCTAAAAGAGTCACTATTCAGGAGAAAACCTAATGAACTGTTAAAAGCTGCTAGGAGAACAAGGTCTTTGAAAATAGGACCACTTGATTCAACAGGGCTTTGAAGATAGTCTTTGATTCAAAACTGACTTGTAAGGGAATGCTGAACTCCCCAAATTCAGTGTAGAAAAGGATGAAGTAATCATTAGAATAGATATTGACCATGACAACCAGCAACTGTTGAGCAGACTACACGTTTTCACAACCACAGAAAGTATTTAAAGGCACTTACTTGTGCAGCCATTCAAATTGCTCTTTGCAGTCGGAGCAACCATAGTCAGTGGTCCAGGCATGGCCAATGGTGTACTTGTGGAATTTGAGCATGTCCATCACTCCCACTTGGGCAATAGCACAACCAAACAGGTCAGGGCGCTGATTAGCACAGGCAGCTTCAGCAGGAAAACAATTCTGTTAGTATTCAGATCTTAAAGAATTAAGTTCAACAGTAAAAGGTTCATTACCATGTTGTACTGGGAGTGGTCTGTCAGTGAATATGAAGTCAAATACACTTTCAAGCAAAACTGTAAGCAAATACACAAAGGGATAAAAAACCCGGTTTTGAAAGATGGTATGCTCAAAAGAACTTAAGAGCCATTTCCGTGCCCTTCAGACACCAAACATGCTGTTCTATGAACACTGCCTTTAAAACCACCAAATTGGGACTGAAGGAGAAATGAACTTTTAAAGCACGTGAGATTTTTACTGAACTGAAGGTACCCAAACCATTCTCTGTTTAAACTTTTAATATTAGTCTCAAGAAAGAAAAGGACATCAAGGATCAAAAGCCCTTCATTTACTGATGGAAGTTGTCTTCCATAATTACTATGTAAACCCATAATAAAAGAGTTTTGATAAAAGCAGATTGTTACAAAAACAGCGGAATAACCTCAAATTAACAAAGTGAATTGCTGCTGTGTTTTCTTGATTTATCATTTCTATCTTCCTATAACTGGAAGGGACAATTTCTCTAAGAATAGTGCTTGCCTCATATATTTTAAAAACAACTGCAGTTGTTTTTAAACATCAAGTTCAGTGTTCAATGTGTAAGATTGACAACTAGGAGACCTTTCCTGTAAATTATTATCTGATTAACTAGTTATTTCAGTTTTCTCTGAGTTGGAGTTATCTCCAGTCATCCTATAAGAAAGCCATCAAAACACACATCCCCTGTAAATACAATTGTTTCCTTTCTTAATGTTTATTCATCCAGTGTTCATTATATCCTGTAGCAGTAAGTTCTTCAATTCCAATTCCTGTTTCTTGACTTAAATCTTTTCCCTGGTGATTTGACTAATTCCCCTGCCTTTTTTTGAATTTTAAGAAATAAGAGCCCTGAAATTTTCACGTAACTACTACAATGGATCCCAGAATCCCTTAATTAATTCAGAACTATTCACTGTGCATCCACATGTAAGTATGAGCTTTCCCAAATAATTCTTATCTCCTCATTTTTGTCCATTGTGAAAATGGATTGATTATTGCCACTCTTTGCCTCCTGCTAACTATGATATTGCTATGACATGACTTTGCTTCTAGCTCAGCAAGGACTGTCTTTCACAGCCTTATGTGAGGAAGCTTTTGAAAATGCAAGAATAGCTCCTCACCTAGATCATTGTTACAAGCCCCATATGCAGCCTGACTCCTTCAGAGAGTTCTAATACATTTGAAAGCTGCAACTTCAGCCTGCAGAATTCTTTCTTTTATGTCAGCTATTATTTATTGGTTTCAACTAGCTTGCCCATTAGAGAAGTCAGATTTACTCATCTGCATCTCATGGATCACCATGAACCATTTAAAACTTGGCATTATTACACTTGCCCCCTTCTGTTCCTCAGATATTCAGGCTTAGTAGCCTGCAATTTCATATCAGAGTTCACTTAGGATCCTGCATGTGCACCATCTGGTCCTGGTGACACACTACTTCTCATTGGACTGATTCATTCCAAAACCTCTCCTGCTGATGCTTCAACTGGAGTCAGCTCCCCAGAATATTCCCCATGAAGACAGACTGGTGCAGGGAACCCCCCCCCACACACACTCCTCAGGAGGGAACATAATACAAACAGACCATTTAGTTGTTCTGCTTTGCCATTATTTTTCTTTAATGCTCCTTTTACATCTCACTAACCTGCAAGTCCCACAGATTGTCTGGCCAGCTTCCTGCCTCTGATGTGCATAGAAAAATGTCACTGCTAATCTTAATATTGGAAGCAATTTGCTCCTCAGTCTCCTGTGGTCTGTCTGTCCCTGCCAAGAGTTTATGCTATACCCTATTTTCTTCATTTAAACGTGATTTTTACTTTCTGAAAAATGAAATTTTACTTTTGATCATCTCTGATATGTAACTATACTAACTCTTCCCAATTTATGAGTCATTTCCATAAGGTATATATATAAAGCTTTAAAGAGATGCTTTGTAAAAGATCTTCAGGTTTTAATGGAAGCTTTTGATCAGATCCCTCCCCTTCAAGCTATTTTCTTTTATGAACATAAATTGTATCACGGTAGGAACAAAAGCCAAAACAATTACCATAACACTTTATTTTAATACTCTTTATGTCAGAGTGTCTCTTGAAACACTGTGTTTTGGATGGATTTTGGATGAAATTGCTCCTTGCTAGTTCCTTAAGTAGTTACTTCAGTAAGAAGTGTGGAGACACTCATCCATGCACACTGCATCTTTTTAATTAGCCATAATACTTAATTATATGCATTAATAAAGTGTAATCTGGAATAACAATTTATTTGTGAGGTTTATCCCTCTGTAGATAACTTTGAGCTTTAAAATCCAGTACAAAAACAAGCCTTCAAAATGTCAGAACTAGTTTTGTCTAGGCAAACATGAGAGGTCAAACACTGCATTTGCAGGAAGGTTTTCAGCTCACAGCTGTGTCGCTCTGCTCAGCTTGGGGATCACACTGCAGGACAAGGAAGTCTTGTTTTACAGCTGAATGAGGCAAGATGAGCTCAGGGCTCTTCAGTCCTCAGAGTCACCTCCTGTTAGTCTGACTGAAAGGAAACAGTATTTTGGAAGACTGACAATACTCTTCCTTGTCAGCTTTTTCTTCAATAAATAAGAACAAAGAAAATCTGGCAGTGGGTACTTGAACCTATAGGATAAGTTATGATCTCTAATGTTGCATCAACAACTATTGCAAAATTTATTATTCCTTTGATAAAAAAGACCTTACAAGAACTTACTGAATTCACCTAATTCTATTCAGTCAAGGAAAATCCCTATCTGGCTCATCAAGAGCATGGAAATCCTACTTGACTGTAATCTACCAGTAAATTCAAGGGAAGGATTCTAACAAGATTTTTTAGAGCAGAGAGGTCTAGATTCCTAACACCTCTCTCCCACCAGAATGATGTATTTTCTGCAGTTGTCACTTGCTTCCTCTTATTGACACAAGGAACCCAGCTGAACAGTTCAGCCACTAAGCCAGAGGGTTTTATTACTGAAGCTGGGTAGGATGAACCTCATCATGACTGAAGCTGAAGACCACATAACAATAAAATAGTATTTTCAGAAGCTATGTAATGTATTCAAAGTTTAACTGCACTTCCAACTATATATTTAGGCTCACATAAAATGGACTTTTGCAATGCTTGCATTCCCAAATGAAGTACAAACCCTGTAATCCTTTACCATATTCACCCATTTCTATTTTCAATGCACAGACACCTTCTGCCACTTGTTACTGAAAAGCATATAAGCAAAAACCAAAATACAACTTTACAAGTACTTGTTACTTGATCTTTAAAACAATTGCTTTCTAAAAATAATAATTCAGGTTCTAGCCAAGATGGCTTTAGACCAAAGATCTGTATAATTCCAAATCCTGTTTCTTACTCTAGATGCTAATTCACTGAAAAATAGAATAAAATCAATAGAATCAGTATACAGCAGCAGATAAATACAAAAAGAAGAGCAAGCACAGTGGGCCTAGTAAGACTGCTAGTTTTCTATAACTCAGAGGTTTATGAACTTGAGGTGCCTTTTTTTACCCCGTCTCACATAAATAGCTCAAATCTGTCACACTGTCACATTTCACGCTGCTTAAAAAAAGGCAAACAGACCTTGATACTATTACTTTGTGTCTCCTTTTCCTTTCAAAATTGCATCAAAAATCACCTTTTTTCTTCTTTTGTTACTTTCATTACACCTCTTCATTACTTTCACATGCCTTGAGATAGGGATCTTATCAGAAATGTATTTTGCATCTCTTAGACTGCTCAGAACACGAGATCTTTCTGTGACAAGATTTCTGTTTAAGAGGAGGCTATTTATTTCCTTGAATTTAAGGACACAGCAGTGAATTTTAAGTGAATTTGCAACAGACCACACACAGTTTTCCAATGCTACATAAATTAATAGTTCAGTAGACATTTTGTAATGGTTAACCAGAAAAAAGAAAAATTTAAAAACCCCATGGTTTTCAAATCATTCTTACTTTCTGTGTGATTCTACCACAGGGTTAGCTCTTACCACACAAGACTGTGTAGCTTTTAACAGTCAGCTTTTGCCAGAGACTGCAGAATTCCAACATCCTATGCAAACAGCAAATGAAGTACTACTGTACATATTTAACAGCTGGTATACATTAATGCGTTGACATTCTGGCAACTTTTGACAGACAGATCTCATCAATTTTTATCTGGTTACTTTAATAAGCTCAGCACCAAATCTGGGAAATAGACAAGCAGTTCTTACCAACTAAGAGGCCCCCATTTGAGCCGCCATTAATAGTCAGCTTCTTTGGGGATGTGTAGCCTTCCTTGATGAGGTATTTGGCAGCACACTGAAAGTCATCAAAACAATTCTGTTTGTTGGCCAAGATACCACCTAGCAAGGAAACAAAACAAATCAGTTGATACCATAAAATCCATTTGATACCATCTCTTCAGAAAAACATGTGTGCAAAAATACCTGGGAACAATTCCAGTTTCATGAACATTTTAATAATTGATGCAGCTCAGAAAAACAGCAAAAATGAAAGATTCTGTCAACACAGAGAGGCTGTAAGATGGTTCTGTCAATAACTCTGATGCCTTCAGAAACTCTGACTAATACATACCTATACTGTGGAGTGAGTGCCAGGTAATGTTCCTAACCAGTGAAAGGAAAGCCAAAAGCTTTGCACAGCAAAATATATACAAAATGACCACATACAACCCACTTGAGGTTTGAGCTAATGGGACTTTAACATCATTAAACTCAGTGATAGTTTCTTAAGGCAATAACGATTCAGCTTATAAAACAGGCTATATAAAATAAGCACTTCTAATTTCCTGGATATATAATATGTGGCTGGTAATTTATTTCTTTTTCTATTAGTTGTTTTCAAACCAGGTGATATAAAGCTATGGTCAAAAAGGGACTTCAGAGTTGCATCTTGCTTTGCAATTTTATTAATTAACTTTCAATATAGGAATGCTTAAGATACTGCCATCATGTTGAATGAAACTCCAAATGTCATCAGATGTTTAAGGGAATAAATAATGACAGAAAATGTTGGTTCAGATGACATTATTGATAAGACTTCCAGGTCTGAAAAAAAAAAATTTGCAGGGTAGGATAAAGAAGGAGAAGGATGGTTTTCCCTACAATCTTTCTATTATTTTAGTAGAAGAGTATCCACTTAGAGAACTAGAACTCACAGCTGTCCAAATCTTGCTTGTTTGGCAAGAGACTAACACTATATCCTCCTCAAAGGTTATCCTACCTAAAGACCATGGTAATCTCAGGCAATTAAACGCTAGTAAGAAATGGGAACTAGGAATTCCTGTAGCAAAGGCAGTGGCCCAGGTAGGCAAGAAGAGCTTAAAGGATACAGAAATGGAAGTCCAGTTTCTTCTACTTTTTTTAAAAGCTGGATGTTTATTACAAGCTGATTGCCTAAGGTTATCCCTATGGTCCAGGAACCTACAAGACAATTAATTTTACCCTATATTAAGTGAGATGAGCCACAGTCTGGAGGTGTCTCTATCTCCATTCTCCATCAAGTGATCCTAGACAACCAGTTTACAATGGTTGCTTTTTTTCTATGTCAAACACATTTAGCGAGATAAGTCTGACATTTAGTCATAAAGATCTCGTAGAATTGAAATCAGTACATTTGTAATGTTTTGTCTTTTTTTTTTTTTTTAAACGAATACACATCATTCTTGTATTAACAAGACTGTTGAAGAGAGACTTACTGGGACAACAAAAAAGACTTCAAGTATGTGGCAATAAAGGAGAAGCAAATCTTACTCCTTGCCCAAAACACCAGGCTGGTATTTTATAAATATCCTATTTATAAAATTAAACCTAAGCAAAAAAACCTTCTGTAATTGCTTCTGGAATTACAAAAGAACACACATATTTTATTTCAAATTGCAATAAAAGACTTGGGTCAAAATCAAGCAGGAAATAGGTGGATCAAAGAAGCATTACCATATTACGATAAATTTTATTAAAATCTACTACAAATCAATCTGCAAATTAAAATTAATGAAGGATACTTCATCTTTAGCAATAATATCCTGTATCTGCAAGCACATACAGCTTCTATTTATGAAACTATTACATAATTAACTCAATTGTGAGGAAATGACCCAGACAAATAGTTACCACAGATGAAATAGTAAAATCAAGATGCAATGATCTGGAAATACCATTTTGTCTGATAAAAAAGATATAATGGATTACTGCCATGGCAAATTGCTAGATCATAAGCACTGCTGTTTTGGTACATTTGCCTTGCTGACAATATTCCCAGCAACTTATGCACCAGATTCTTGGAACACAAGTAAAGCGTCACCATTAAATAAATATGGGTACGTTCCTAAGATAAGAAGGACTTTTTCAAGCTTTTTCCCCTGGTGGAGGAATGTGGACAATTGTCCACAATAAGGCAAGTGAACAAAGACAATTAAATGATTAAGACAAGGACTTGATGAGAAAAACATGGACAGAAATACATCAAAAATGTTAAGAAAAGGGGAAGAGAGATTGACAGAGCTTTTCAGTGTTTTACTGAGTTTCTCTGTGGCATGACAGTCAGCCACAGAGTTTTTTTTTTAAAAAAACCTAAAAGGTCAAATGGTGGTCTACAAGCTGGATCCTCCAAGAGTGTGGAGGGGATGATGTGAACACACTTCTGGAGCCGACGGTTTTCATATGAACTTCAATCATCGAATCACAGAACCATTTAGGTTGGAAAAGACCTTTAAGATCATCAAATCCAACTGTTAACTCAGCACTGCCATGTCCCTAAGACACACTTATGTGTCTTTTAAATACCTTCAGGGATGGTGACTCAAACACTTCCCTGGGCAGTGTGTCCCAGTGCGCGACAACCCTTCGGTTGAAGGGTGAAGACATTTTTCCAGTCACATTTATCAAATATTAAAAAAAACCCCAAAAGGTCTATTCATAAATTATGCAAAAACAATATAGAAGAGTTATACTCTGAACTCAAGAGTTCACACCTTCTGTAAAATTCTGAAAATTTTCTTTTTGTGTGTGTGCGATACTAAGAGAGCCTAAATAGTCAGTGCTGTTTTCTTGGAGATTTAGAATTGGGCACCTGCAATAATTAAAGAGGTATGTGAAAGCAAGCCAAGTCTTTTGCAGTAGACAGACATTTTTTGTAAGATCAGTTCAAGATAAATAGCGCAATTTCTAATGTTTAAGTCCAGGGAATTCGATCTTGCTTAAAAACCCACAATGATTTCCTTGGAAAATATTGTGTTTGTACAAAACTGTTTTTAAGAAGGCTGCAAAAATGAAAATAACCTAGTGAAAACCATCAGATTAACACTGGACAGTGTACAGATCTAGCATGTAAGTAAGGAAAAAAATCTACGTTTTTGCAGAATAAGTAAAATGCAAAAGGAGACGTGAGCATGGAAGAGGGAGTGAAAAGAAAATGTTGCAATTTTCATTGCTAAGCCTGCAGTTTTGTTCCTGCGCTTTGACTGACTTACCTTTGTGCCAGGTCTCTCCATATTCGCCCCCGCCCCTGATGTTTGCCACGGCTAGAACACCTCCCAGGTGCCGCACAAAAATAAGTCTTGACACGCTGAAAAAGCAAACGGGTAAGAAGTTAATTTTTACTTCCCAATTTTTATACACCTACCACTTCTGCAAAATTACTTTGAGGAAAAGATCTCTCCCAAAATCAATCATGAAACTGTGACTTAAGTTCCTCTTGATGGCGAACCTGAGTAGTTAGGCTTTTTTCAATGGTTATCCATGAAAATGAAACTCCCAGCAGCTCTAGGAGAGGAAGGAACCAGTGCTGGTCTGATCTTCCTCCCTTAGTACTGCTCTTTGGAGAAGAGTGGCCAGTGGTTTGGCCTAACAGATGACCACTCAGAATGTGCCACCATTTACAAAAAATTATCTTCAAAGCCATTAGTCTGCAGACTAGAGTTATGCAATACCACTGGACCTCCATAGCTTTCTGAATTGTTCCTCTTTCATGGGACCTCCACTTCCTCAGACAGGAAAGGAAGATTTAGCCCAAAGGAAGAAATCAAAGAATTAAGACTTGAGATCAGCACTTGATCTTTGTTTATGAGCAGGTATTTTTAACCTAACTTCTGCTTAATATACTTCTTTTGGACCTTTGCAATACTGTATTTGCAAAGAAAAATTCTAAATCTACCATTCTTTTGTGCCATGGTCAGCAGTCAAGTCAGCAGCTGGCCAATCCCATTCTTATTAATTTTCCTCACATTGCTAAATACAAAACAAATATTATAACATAAAATTACAGGTTCTGCCTCCCCTACTATCTCCTGAACCTGTCAGGAAGCTAAAATAGTATATATTTTTTACAAAGCCAAATTGCAAAAGTATCAAAGATATTACTTTTTTTTTCAAATAGATTGAAGTCATTCAAATTATATTCAACAATTAAAAAATGTTAATTGTTGATCTGTTGAGGCAGTGGCTTAACATAGCAGAAGCTGCAGAAGACCAACCACATATATGCTAAGGAGACAAGTAAAATATTAAAATTTAACCTCAAGGTTTTTTTTCTCCCTCCAGCAGGTTTAAATTTCTTATTTATTTGAATTCTTTGCTCATCCAGAAAGCCCTGTCTGCAGAAAATAGATTTTTTTAACCACAAGGGCAAGGATTGTGTCTTTTTACCTTTAAGTCCCACTACTGCTTATCAGAAATGGCTTGAAAAATGGTAATCCTACAGTGTGTCTCATGTGGATGTAGTATCGCAATAGGTGAAGTTTTCATACCTCACAAAGCAATTACCTAGGTACTGGCACAAGCTCTTGAGAATATATATCAAGGAGTAAGGATATGAAAAGAAAAGCACAAGGATAACTGGTAAGAGATTTCCGTATTTTCATAACCATCGAAGGAAAACCTTCCACCTAGGCTGACCTCCAGATGGCTCAGGAGGCATGAATTACCTCAGCTTCTGCAAAATCAATTCTTAAGACCATAACTGTGAATTGCATTTTCCTTAGATTGCTGTGCCATGCTGATCAAATGCAAGATTGATATTCTATAAGCGCATTGTGCAAAGGTCAGAGAGCATTATTCTGTCAATCTCCAGGATTCCTTAATTTCAACATGTTGCTACACAGCCATTGTGGAGTAACCTGACAGTAGGTTACCTCATGAGACTGTGGCTTCTTAATTTTTGGTATGTAGACTCACAAAACCTCCCAAAATATTCTGCACTTCCTTTCCCTGTCTGCTACTTGATTCCCTAATAATCAGAAGTAGCAAGTAAGAATTACAGGTAAGGCAAGAGCTTGCTTCCCAAACATATTGCCTGAGAATACCTAAAAAAATAAAACAATCCACAACAGAGTCTGCCCTCGTCCATCTGCTGAAAGAAACTGTACCTGTGTGAAGGATCATGGTGAGTCAGGACACTAACTTGACCAATACTTGGAGGTTCAAGCTTATAATAAACTTTCTCGAAGTTTTTCTCTCTAACTTTACTTTTAAGTTCAAGGAACCAGGTTTTATTAGTATAGAATCCAAACTTACTACCTTTTAAAAGAGTGAAAATTCCAAGTAATCAGACAGCACAAACCTCAAGTTTCATACACAACCCTACTACTGTCTCCTGTGTTTTTCCAGGTGGATTCTTGCTTCCAGATTTGATTTCAAGTCAACTTGGTGTCTGAGTCACAGCAAACTGCCCAGTCAACCTGCATGGCTATGAAATGCCTCATTCTGCAAAGCAAAGTCTGGCTCCCTGCTCTTCCCAACAGTTTCTGTAGCCTTTTCTCATTATCCCTGTTCTTCCTTCTCTCCTAGAAGCAGGGTAAAGGAAAGGGCAACAGAGTCAGGACGGAGTCAGTGGAGGCATCAGAAGATTGTTCCCACCCTGGAGAGCTCCTTTCAGACCCTCTAATCACTCTTAAGGAGCATAAAACAAAAAATAATAAATCAGATATTGTTTTTTACAGTAGAGAACAATGTGAGGAACTGTGCTTCACAGAGAAAGAACACTTCCCCAGAATTGCTGTCAGGTATTAGAGTTGACAGAAGAATGCAGGCTAGTGCACATGTTATGGGGCAGAAATCCTGAGCCGCTGGACTTGGTTGCTTTTCCAGCTTTTGTGGAGCTGAAGAGAGTGGCAGCAGAATAAACAGGAGTAATCCTCCACTCTGTACTGAGGACTGCTCTGTTGCCTGACCTTCCTCCAGAGTCACAGTCTCTCTTCCCTGTACCACCTCTTAAAGACTGGGAACAACCTGGCAGTGAAATGCAATTTCACAGTCTGCTGCACAAACAGCTATATTCCAGGATGAGTTGGAAATTGCTTCTCCTGTACCCACGCAGGCACACACAGAACAGTGAAGGGAAACATGTTGGTTCATACAGTGTAGTTAGCCAAATCTGAGGCATTAGTGGTAGGTTTGTGATGGCATTTCCCCAGCAGCTCTGCCAAGATACTGGTATCAGTTCCATCAGCCTTCACTTGCTATGTAGGCCGTATAATTAATGACAGTGCTCTAGCAAGCACCATCTCAAAGTGCTACCAAATGCAGCTCTCCAGTCCAGAGAAGCATATGAAAGATGCATGCTTGCATTTAAAAATAAACCACTACTGTAACTGACTTAATGACTTTGGCCTATCATTCTTGCAGTTATTTCTGGATCCTGTAACCTGTTGGTTTGTTTCTGTTGATTTCAGTGAAAAAGATTTTTTTCATTTTTGATGTGAAAAGGAACACCCTTCGTGAATGAAGCAGAAATAAGCTCCCTAAACCAGAGAGCTGGGTGTGAAATACCAGTAAGAAAATACTGCACAGGCTGGAAGTCATACAGGACAGAATTGAACCACTAGAAAGGAGAAGATGGAGTGCTTTGTGGAAAGTTTTAAGAGTCTTCAATTTAAATGAAAAGCCCAGGAGTATTAAGCCAGGAATTTTTTGTTGGTTTTTTTAAAGGTAAGCTGGCTACTAGTTAGTTGCATTTCCAAGGCTACATCTCATCTCAGGATGCAGGTGAGTGATGTGGCAAGCCCCAGCCTTGGCCATCCTGTGGCTGCTTTCTAGCACTCGTGCTGTGGTCATCAGGAAAAAAAAAGATTTAAANAAAGAAAAAAAAGACCAAATCATGGTGTTGGGCTGTGGATGGAATAGCACTTGGACTTGGGAACTCCTTGTGGAGGATAGCAGTATATAGCAACAGGGATGGAGTAAAACATTAGTGGAATCTGCCAGGTAAAGGGTGAACTGGCCATCCTGCCTTTCTGGCATAAATTCTCTCTTACAGTTTCCTTTCCCTGATTTTGCCTGCCTACTTTTGGAATGCATTCCCTCACCAAGTATTCAATTCTCAAGTTATTAGTCATAAACATGTATTTGAAAGCTTTGCCTTTTCTTTTTTTTTCTTTTAGAAAGAGAAGGCTGAGAAATCATATCCTGGTATTAGAGAGAGCGAGTAAGGAGGGAGGTGTGGCCAAACATGTTTTATTTACACTGTCAGTGAGATAATATATTTTGATCTGGAGGTCACTGATAGTTCTCTGTGCATTTTACTTTTAAGGGACTGTTACAGATTCATATTCTTAATTTATGAACTGTATAAAGAAGGTTTCATAGGGTTCAGGAAAATATAGGTCACTGCTCCTACCTCCCATCTTCCTCTCTTCTAAATGTCAGCTGCACCCTCTTGCTGCTGTTTGCTGGACTCCTACGAGAATCAATTTTTAGCTTGCCAAAACGGCAGAAAACCACCCACTCCGTTTTGCTGGGACAGTTTTCTGTCATTCTTGTGAAGTAAATCAGCTTAGCAAAGGCTCCAGCAAGCACCAGGGCCAATGGATGGGAGGTGGAAGTAGGCACTGTGAAACTAACTTCTCCTCTTGCCAGCAACCAGCTCATGTCAACTCTGCAGTATGTGAAATTTTACCTTAAATCAATAGATATGTAATATTTATTTTACATTCATTCTTTAAAAGTGAAAAAATGGTAAGTTTTATCACAGCTTTCAGCGTCTACATTAAACTGTAATAAATCAGTGGTTGAACCTAAGTAAAAAAGAATTTTAAAACTATGCTAGTTATGTAATTGTGTCTCTCAAGAACCAGAGGAAATTAAAAGTGTAGCTTTATGAGGCAGATAAAAAGCTTGCAAATAATCACAGAGCACAAGATGGCAGGTCCATTGTTAGACAAGGTATTTGCTAAAAAGGAAAAGAAACTGTAACTGCTATTCAGAAATGCAATCACAGCAAACAAGAAAGGCAAGCACTACAAAGGATTTCTTGAAATGTGCTAACTCTAAAGCAAGACTGGTAGCACCTAAACTTAATAGGATTGTTTCATTATTATTTTTCTGTGGTGAGCTGCACTTCTGCTTCCTGAAAAACTGTTCTCTATCCAGCCTTTCCACTTCTGTTTTCCTCTGCCTCACCTAGGAGCATTTCTTAGGATACAAACACTGCCTCTTGGCAAGTGTATTTGAATTGCCTTGCTTAAGAAATAAGCCTTTTCTTTAAAAGGATCATCTATGCAATAAAACTTAAGGCTTTTGAGCGCTACAAAGCCTGTTCTGAACACAGCATTTTCAGTTTACAATGTGTTGCTTTGCATTTGTGAAGAGAGTATCATTTGCATCTCAAGACAAAATCCTCTTTCCTGATCATATGGGACACAGAAGCATTTGGTTTCCAATGTAATCTCAAAAGTATAATATGAAAATGTAGCCAAGTTTTAATTATTTACATTAATTTAGCCAAACATTTGATTTTCTATAATATTTAGACAAAGGCAATTGTTTAACTCAGAAAAAAGAAAACTTCCTATGTTATTAGTCCAGCAAAAGACTCAAATATTTCCTTAATATAGATATATCCATGTTTTTCTGTTGAACTCAGTGACAGAGCAAGAAGAGGTTAAGGTGTAATCCTAAGGGCAGGATGACTGTTACAAACCTCAGGGGAGCAGAGCTCTGCTCTGACATAATTTCTTCTGTGAGCCTGGGTAAAACCCTCAAATTCAGAACTAACAAAGCAGACAAGTGATGCCTGGGCAGCCCTTATGGCCTCCATCTTGCTTCTTAAGAACCTGAAATGCATCCTGTCAGATTCATGGTCCACCCTGCCCACAGTTTGTGACAGCTGTTAATACCAGATCCTTCAGAAGAAGATGTGAATCATGCTGCTTACCTGTAGCTCGGTGTAATGGATATGTTGAAGCCTCCATAGCCATACAAGAAGGCAGGATGAGAACCATCTAATTTAATTCCTTTCTTGTGAATAATAAACATTGGGATCTTAGTACCATCTTTGCTAGGGTAGAAAACCTAAAACAACAGAAAAAGAAATGCTCTTAGTGCTGTAACTCTGCACAAGTACTGTTAACAATGATCAGAGGTGATCATTACTATGGTTTGTGATGGGTAAAACCTTCTGAGCAACTTGCACCTATTGCCCAGGTCAGGTTCAGTAATGGGCACCACCCCTTTGGTTGCTTAGCAGCTCTGGAAAATGTACCAAAATGAGACAATACAAAGGGTATGATGGTATCACCTTTAAGTATCTTATCCATCAATTCTACACACACAAGGATTTAAGAAAATGTTGCAAAAAGAAAGAATACAGTTCTCTGCAAGGGAAGACTGAAAACACAAGGGCTGCATGGTCCATCACATGTGAAAGGAGCAAAGACTGAGGTGGCATAGAGAACAAACAGAACTAGACCCAGATTTCCTGCACAGATGAATTTACCAAGGCATGTCTGGTGAATCCAGCAGAAATGGACTTTTGCCCAGTCTTTCAGGCTGTCTCACAGACACTTCAGCCTCGTCAGGGCGGTAATACAAGCCATGACAGAAACTTTTGCAGCACTTTTGTGCATTTTCAGACATTACTAGGCAACTAGAACCAGGAGACCCAACGTTGCAGAATCCCCAGTCCATCAAGTAAGACAACTGAATTGCCCATTGGCTTTCTAAGTGAAAGGAAATCAACACCAAGTATCCACACAGCACATGCTTTCATATGTCTTTCTATTGCTGCCACAGCACTGTGTGAAGTTGAAAGCTGATCTCCATATACACAAACATAGACTATAATTGCTTAACACAGTTCCCACATCTTCTTGCTTTGATGCATGTCTCTGCCTGCATACTCTAATTTGGGATCTACTGTGTCATATTTTGCCAATCAAGCAAAACATGTGGCTGTGAATGCAGTTTATTGCTCGTCCTAAAATTCTGGCTGATTCATTTTCACTGCCTTGCTTTAATATTGTTGCAGCTTCTACTCTAATTAGAAAAAAAAATGTAGTAAATGAAGAATGACACATTCTCATAATTTAGTTGCAAGTTTACAATCTCTGCTTTTAAAGGAAATAGTCCTATCGTGAATTGTAAAGCACAGGATCAACAGGTTCTATTTTTACAACACATGAACCTCATCAGTAATATGAACCTATGCAACACATTTATTCTGAGCATTGCCTGTAAGGTGAAACATGTAAATCCACACGGCACGCTGAAAATGAAGTAATCACATTTAATTTTAGTTTAATCACTGCTAAGGAAATGTGAGAAATTTCAAATAAAATCACATCTACCTCCAAAGGCTTTACCAAAACTTCTAGACATATTACAGATAAAAGTTTAGTACGTCATAGTGCCCAGTGGATGGGAAAAAAAGCCCCAAAAAACAAACCAAAACCAAAAGCCTAAGGGCGTTTTTACACAGATGAAATCACTGTTTTCAACCGCTGCCATAACTGTATCTTAACTGACAAACTGCTTAACTGACAAAGAGTATAAAGGATTTGCACTTTAAATAGTTGCTTGAACACTATAAACAAATAAAATAACTGATGAACAAGAGAACTTCTGAGGCTAATGATGAGGAGTTCCAGAGACTCTTCCCTAAAACGCCATCCATCAACTCCAGCTGTTACTGTCAAATCTCAGGAAGCAAGTAGCTGGCCTTTCAATATTTCCAGAAACTTACTGCTGTTGACCATTCCTTTCCTGATGATTAAAGTATGCCAGTATTTTTACAGCTGGTTTCTGAATGAGGACTTTATCTTTTCTATAACAACTCCCTGAAAACTGACTTCTGTAGGGCTTTTATTGTCATCAGTTAAGATAAAATAACATACCATGAAATGAAATCTCAACAGGAAAGAAAAGATACATGTCAAGCTGACATTTGCAATTTAAGGGTTTTCAGTTCTATCTTTGCTGAAATAATTATTACCTCTCCCTCCAAGATGAACACATGGGGGGGGGGGTGTGTGGAAATCAATTCAGTAAGACACTAAGATACGTGAAGCTATTTAAGCTTCTCCAAATAGACTATTTTCAACAACTGATTCAATCTCGCTTTTAAATTAGCTGTTATCTCTGAAGTGAGTCCAATGGTTTATTCATGTAACCAATAAAGGGACATGCTTCTATCTCAAAGATTAAGGTAAACTGCAAAGGGTGAGCCCTAAAAAGGATTTCCCAAAATGGTGTTTTGTGCCTAACTTTAGATGCTGTCAGCTTCTACAGTGGTATGCTCATAAAAGGGTACTTCCTTTTCCTGCCTTATCACAGACAGGAGATCCACTTGTGTCAATCACATTATATTACTCATTGTTCATATATTTTCCAATGAGGTCTTAAGTCACTAAAGTCAGTATATATAAGTAGAGGACAAGTTAGGAAAATGAATTTGAAGAGAAAAGGATGGAGAAGAAGACTTCAGAAATATTATTATGAATGCTGAAACTCACCATTCAAGGAGGCACATGCTAAAAATAAGTATCTTCAGCCTTTAGGAATGCAACAGCAATGCTGTGTGGTTGACAGGGCACTCCTGCTACGTGCAACCCTTGGTGCTATTTTAGGACCACAGTGCTGGAGCAGTAGAGCAGCCCTGGAGTAGTTGTACCTATTAGTCTCACACTAATGTCCCTATGTCACATGGCAGTGGGGTCTCAGTGCCAGAATCACTTTCAATTCAGATGGCAGAGCTTGAAGCATCTAGTCTACCTATTGTGATGGAAGGAGAAAGCAACACTGTTTGCAGAGTTATTCATTCCTACAAATTACATTAAAATTAAGCTATATAAGCAAAACAGCAAAATTTTAATCATTCTTCTTTAGTGAATACATATATATTTATAGAGTGGTGTGTTACTTTCTTTTGATTTTCAGACTTAGCATTTGAAAGCAATTTACACTCCATTTTCACCAGAAAAAGTCAATGGATGTTTATGTCAAAGACAGTTTACAGAGTAAGTTTTACAAGCAAATACAGCTAATAGCTCTGTGATCAGGCTTGTAAATTTACTTAGGGGTTAAGCAGGATAAAAACGTTCAACACATTCATTCCTGGGGAGGTCTTTGTCTTCCTAAATATCATCTGCTTTAAATGTGCAGTATTTATAGTAGGAGAGTCTTCACTTAGAGAAGAGGGGAACTATCAGCAGGCATTGTAGACACAGACCTAAATTCACAAAAGCTCTATATTTATCCATCTCTGCTTCTGCAACAAGAAGCATCCTCTCCATCTCAGGAGGCAAACCTAAATATTTTAGAAAACCAAAAGGTTTGAAAAACAGAGGCTGCAGATGCAGCTTTTCTTTCAATTATCTACAGAGATAACATAGCCAGACATTGATGTTTACACACAGAACTACAAATAATTTTGGCAATCATCCAATATGCGCTTCTCTTGTGAGTAAATATAAAATCAGTATCTTGGAATATTAAAGAAAGTGGCACAATCATCCCAAAAAATAAATAAAACTAATCTGTCTGCATATTCATATTGTGTCACATAACTAAAAATACCTAAAATCAGACATTGAACAGAAACTTCAATTTTTAAAAATGAAAAACCTCAGCAACTTCTGAGTATTTAGTTTCACTTTTTCTCCCTTTCAGAACTATTTTATCTGTTTATATAATGGAGAGATTAAAAAATGTATGTAATTATAATTGTTTGGGTAAGAAAAGTGCACATGAAATCCTCTTGCTTTTACAAAACCTAAAATCCTTCTATACAAAAGCCAACCCCAAACCTTTATACATTTAAAATTAACCTTCCCAGGTAAGATTCAACACAGGTTTTCAAATACCGCTGTAAAACACAAATCCAAAATAATCTTGTCCATATGAGTCTAATGTATATATTTTTTGAACTGTGAACTATATCTGAATGTTCAGAAATCTTTTATCATTTGCCTGACTTGCTCATTAAGGGCAAAGCATTAAAATCCAGTTAAAAAGTGATTAGTTTGTCTTGTCAGAAAGAGTTATTTCCTGTAGATAAAATATGAATTTTATACACAAGAAGAAACTTTGATTTCTGAGACTTGAAAACACCCCATAAATCACAGCAGGCTAATTATTCTTAGGAAGCCAGTAGTTATTCTAATAATGTCTCTCCCAAGCTCTCTTTCAAGATTAGGTATTACATACCAGAAATAGCAATTGTTTCCATGTCTATGTGTGCTTGATCAAAACCAGGTAAGAATTACACTTGTCATTAGACTGACATCCATTGTGTGAAATGCCAAAAAATCTTGCAAAGAGCAACTAAAATGGCATATAAATCAAGCTGGAATGCTCCTTATTAAAAATTCATGTTCAATAATTTAGGTTTATTAACACCACAACAAAGCCTTGAAAATAATTTTTTCCAGTGTCTCCTATATAGTTTTTCTGAGATAATTCCTTTTCATTTGAAACGAACACAAACACATCTGAAACAACCAACATTTGCGTTTTGAGATTTGGGGAAGAAAAGTATAAGGAATTCATTATACTTATATATTCATTCACTTATACTTAATCAAAAGTATAAGTAAATCACATAATATCACCCACATTTTGTCAAATGTCACAAACGCTTTGTTAAATGTTCACTGTTTTAAAAATCCCACACCAGTATCTTTGAAAGGTGACCGGAACAATAAACCTAAAGGAATAGTCCCTAGCAAAAGTCTTCCTTCACAGATGGTGGCATCAAGGTTCTCAAAGCTATGTTTAGGTACAGACAACACTGCCTGAGGCTGAACAATGCCACACAGCAACATCTCCCTCTGACAAGTCCTAAAACCTGGTGCTTCAGGAAGGCAAGTCACAGACCCTGCCCTCACACAACCAAGTCTGAACACGCAGCAAGAGAAACCCTCTCTTGAGATGCCAGGGCAGAAAACTCATTGATTCAAACAGAATCATGTGCTGCCTTCCACACCATCTGTCCATAGCCCATTCCATCCCTCACCACCTCTGACCTTACAAAACAGACACTAGTCTGGGGCTAAAAACTATAGCACATCACAAGCAAAACTCCCAATTTATTGCAGCAGTGGCATGGACCCAAGTATAAGATCTGCAGTGGCCCCACAGGCAGCTCTGGCAGCCAGCCAATGGCCACAGCTAAGAGCAGCTCTTACTAAACACCGGTTTTTGTAATCTTATATAGAACGTGAATCAGAAGTCAGGAAAAATAACAGAGAACAGTTACCACTAGAGAGCAAATCCACAGGATCTGGGGTTTCCTTTCTTCAGAGGGGAATCCTCATCAAACTTCTTTAAGCCTCTTAAATTAGCTTCAAAGCAATTCTGTGTGGGTTGCAAAGCTTACTTAACACAGAGCTGGAGATGGGCCAAAGTAACTCAGTACAGTAAGGATTCATGCAGGTAAAACCCAGAAAGAGGGACACCCACCACAGACATTTGCAAAAACGCTATGAAAATAATCAAGAAACCGCTCAGAAGAAATTGTTTCACCACCCACCCACAGGCACAAAAAGCAGACTCATGCTGACAGAGGCAAAGTGCCAGGAGATGGTCTTTTAGAAGAAATGTCTCCTTGCTACTAGGTTCAGCTGCCTAACTGCAACGGACTGCAGGGAGATATTTCACAGGGTGGTGGGAGGATGTGCGGGAAGACAAAAGAAAAATACAGGTGAAAGATGAGAAATCCTGTAAGACTGGCATGGCAGAATTGTTTGTAACTGTTTTCTAGGTAAGTTAGAAGGTATCATCCCCCTTATATAAAGCCTTAGTGGTAAATGGGATCCAGAGAGACCCCCACGCACTTCTACTTCAGCAACTAGAGAGGCTTCTTGCTTCTTCTGTTTATCCTTTGCCCCTTTCAGTGCGATCTCAGAGCTTCCTGCAGCAGAATAATTAGAATCTGCCAAGTACAGTTATTTCATCAGTTTTTTTCTTTCATCAATTTGCCTTGAAGACTTAGTACAGTGCAGAGACAGACAGATATGAGACATAAATTTACGTTTTCATTTAAATATACACTGTAGCAATGTTAAACAGAAAAATGTCCCAGGGGCCTTTGTAAGTTACAGTCTCTTTTCTGAATTACCTCTGTGTTTATGCATTCAGGAAATGTATTACTGTGCAGTATGGCATGAGACAAGCAAAGGGATGCCTTGATGGAAGTGGCACACCATAAAATCATAAATACCACCTGGTGGCTAGTCCATTTTCTTTCATTAAATCAAGCTTTACTTCACTGAGTAAACTGCTCTGACAAGAGACAACTCACTGGTGTAGTGTGTAGGCATTAGAACGTAAACACTACTTCATTTTTACCATGCTGGAAATCATTTCAAATTGTAATGAGAAACACACTAAGAAAAAAAATGTAGCGACAACTTACTATGAGGTAAGCAAGAGGGAGAACTTACTTTTTCCAAGCTACTTCACAATAACTATTCTTATTTATGATTTTATGGTGTGGTAGATGCACACACCTAATCCGATGAGCTGAGAGATACATTCACTCAAACTAGCTAGTAACTAGCTAACTAACTAACATTCACTAGTAACTAATTCACCTTTCCTGTTTTTGACTCCATCTTGCATCAAACTTGCATGGTCATCTCAACATAGCCTCACTGCTGAGTGTTTACAAGCCTCAGGAAAATGACACAACTACTGTTGGATTTTTTCCTTAATGTAGGGGCATCTACACAGTTCAGGGTGCTCAAATTCCCAAAAATTCTTGCATACAGAAAATTCAGTCTTGACAATGGGAATGTCAAGTGTCAGTTTGTGTCAAAGCCTCAAGAGAATCCATGCATTTGCTCACATGGCCAAGAAGCTTCATTCATGACTTTCCAAGGCCAGGGAATTTCAGAGAGTTCTGCTCTCTTTTCATTAGAGAATCGTACCATACTTATAGATGTCAAGTTGGCTACTCAAAATCAGAAGTACTGTAAATCACTAAACATCCTCAAAAATTCTGCATGTGGCTAGTAGAATATTAAGAATTCATTCATGCTTTTTGGTTTGAAAGAATAGAGATATTGTCTACACCAGACAGTGTGTGTTTCAATATCAGTTCCAAATCACTTTCCTGTGAATATTTATTCCAAAGTACTAACTGAACTAAATAGGTCATGAAAAGTATTGTGAAGCAGTTCCATATGCATTTTCTCACTCCATTTACAGCTACATATAATTTACTTTCTGAGATAAACTTGAATTTAAAGTTACTCATTTGTCCCCCTACACGGTTAAAAACCCACCAAAATGGTAGCAGAAGGGGGAAAAAAATCCCTTGAGAATGGTCAAGGAAAAATGAAAGTCCTGTAAAATATCTGGGGTGCTATCTTACAAAAAAAGATTCTAAGGTTCAGCTGCTATTGATTTCAACAGTTTCCTGCGGAGATAGTACTATTGTTTTCAGATTTGTAGTAGTAATTTGTATATTGAAGAAAAATCACTCAGTGAGTAGCAAGAAGCAGAAGAGAACTATGAGTTTTCATTAATTGTTGTAACAATGCTTAGGGAAAAAATATTCCAAATCTAATATAAAGCAACGCAGCAAAAATTTCAACTGATGGTGTAGTTTCCAGACAGAAGTCAAAACCCAAGACTTTGAAGGGACTACATACCAGGAACACCAAGGAGTGTACTGAAGCACTCTTGCAATACTCTTGGAACAGGGCAGAGAAAAATGAGTAACAAAAGAGGAACCTTTTTATTAAAGCCCTAAGACTAAAGACAGTTTGCAGCAATCTTTCCTTTCTTAGGGAAAACATGAAGAAGACAGCAAAAGCCAATAAACTTGTATCAGACATTATGTAATCCACAACTAATAATCAACAATAAATCAACACATCAAATTTCCAATGACACCAGATCAACTAGAATGAGTGCTATCAGTTCAAAAACTGTAAGCAGTAAGCAGAAAGAAAAAGTCAGGGATGTCCTTGCTAGTAAAATACGACTCCCTGATTTCAGGCATTATGCTTTGAAGCTTTTCTGCATCCAGACTATTTTTAGCTGTGAGCAGGGATCTCTGCACACTGGTACTTTCAAAAACAATTGACAAATTGGATGAAAAGCAAGGGGTTCAGGGAGTTGTCAGGGAGAATTTATGTAGCAATTTTTCCCTGTCTGTGAGAACAGAAGCTGGAACTAAGGAAATCATCTCTTTCTTTATATCGTTCATCTACAGAGTTGAAACACTAGTTACTGTGAATAATAATAGTTCTTAGAGGCTTCCCTTGTCGCATAAATCTCCTGGGAGATGACTCAAGGACAGAGCAGAAATAATTAATCTAAGGGAAGATAATATTTTATCAGTACTTCTGAGCAGTGTTGATAAAATCAACTGCTAAATGAAGATGCAAACTAGATTGCCATTAATAAAATTGCACACTGATGAATTTGTGCTGCATCATAAGCAGACAAAAGCCCAGAGAAAATCAGCGATTGAAATGTTTCTGGGTAGAAAGTGAACTGAAAAAGAACTATATTCCTTTCTTTCCCTTAAAAAAAATGTTCTTTCAGAATGCCCCAAGATTTCATGATTTTTAAGTTTTTACTATTTCAGTTCTTATACTGAGGACAAATAAGAGAGGTCTGCACAATTACACAAGTTCACAACTTTGCATGTCTAGATACTTATCAAAGCACTCCATGTTCAGTTTGTCTTTTCAGCAGTGAATTCAATTTGAGAAAAAACAACCCACCACATCTGTTGACAAAGCTATTGACTAAGCATTTTAGGGTCTGCCTTACTGTCAATAGTGCAATTTTTTTTGTGAGTTTGGTATAAATGGAGACTATGCCCTTCAAAGTAGGCAGCAACACCAGCATATTACTAAGCGGTGTGATTGTGCAACTGAACACCGATAACAGAGGTTCTCCAAAATCTCCTCATTGCTATTTAGCAAAAATTATTTTCTCAGTATAAACTGAACTGGTCATAACTACTGTATGATCATCTGGGTTAATATGCATCCTTTTCTAAGGTAATCATGCTCACAGTGAATGCAGGAGTTGTAATTTTAGGTCACAAGATTTGCTATAACTTGCTTCCCTTTCCCCCTTTCAATAGCAGAGGATGCTCCAAGCAGTGGTCACAAAGACTCAAACATTTTGCAGAGGTTTTCATCTTACATATGTCTACGTAAGATCTCACCAATATCTGATGTTGTTTTCCACTCTCAAGTCTATTAATCTGCTTTCCACCACAATGATGAATGTTAATTAACAGCAACAAAAGCCCTAATCCACCTTTTTGCTCCTTGTTTATTACAGCAGCTCTGCTACAGGTTTTTCTATTCACAGCCGCAATCACCTGTTGGGCAGTAGAAGCTGGCTCCTCTCTTCTTGCAGGAAAGGCCAGTATCCTACCATCTGGGACTTCAATGGATTAGATGAACTTCTGAGATTATTCTTATACAGATTTTATATGATTTCAAGAAGAGAACTTCAAAAGCAGAAGTGGAGAAGACAGACTCTAAAACAGAACAAGTGTGTCCCTTCTCACTGCCTTTTGCCTTTCATAAAACCATGACTGAGAAATGTGAAGGCCATCCAAGGAGTTTACATATACAACAAAATCTAGAGGAAGAGCTGCTGAGAACAGAGATATATTCAAAAATCCACCACTTGCATTACGGATCTGTATTAGTTAAACTTGAGGAAATGGTTTAAAAATTTAAGTATTAAAAATTTACATGTTAAAACCATTAAAAGAAAACATTTTTACAACTTGCCCATGTGTATAATACAGATGTGCAAACACATATTAACAGAGTACCCAGTGTGCTGTTTTCAAGTAATACGAGCTCCACTAACAAATACATGACTGTAATTGCTACTGTTATGGAAATCTGTTTGAATTTAAACACTGTCCTGTGGCACAGATACACCTAGGTATATAACTCTTACTAAGAGTAAATCCCCTTCCTCAAACACTTAATGACTATTAAATGCACTGACATGACACTGCTAGCACAGTATTGAAAAAGACAACCACAAAAGTCTAGTTTTTGTGGTGGGCTAATAAAGACAGTCAATGTGTGTCCCTGCTAGGTCAGTGGCTCGAATGCTGGCCCAGGACAGGGATGACTGACAACTGCAATCATCTAACTATCTTTTGCCAGCTGTGTGAATAAAACTCATGATTGTGGTCCCAGAGCAATCTGTTCTCAATGCAGCATTATCATCACAATTAAACCCCACCTCCCCGGCCAGGCTCCATGAGGCAAAATGATGGGTGGGCAAATGGAGAGAAATATTCCCATTCTGCAGAGGAGCACTCTCATTCTGAACAATGCTGCCATGCCAAAGTTTGACATTTATCCTCTTAGAGAGAAAAGGGGCAGCTACTGCTTTTTTCTTTCAGTAGAGGACTATGCTGAAATTTCCCACTTTTATGACTACTTGGTTTAAGCAAGAATTAAACAGCTATAAAGAGGCTTTAGAGCATTTTTTTTTTTTTTTGTGGAAGCATTCTGTGTTTGACCCTCCACCATGGATGTATTGGCCATTCAATCTGCACTATACAAGACACATAAACATCATAATGATCAAAAGACTGTGTGCTGTCAGCCTTTATTACCATTGGATGTATCAAGAGGGGGGCTTTTTATTGACGTTGAAGTTCTCTGAAATATTTGTTTAAGATTTTAATAACTGTCTTGATTAAGTTTACAGTCCACATCTGAAAACTCAACTCTGGGAATCAGCAAACCACTGCCATTAGAACAACAAACCATATCCCCAGAGCAACACCTCATCAACGTGAAGCCATGGACAAATTTCATTCTGAATGTTTCTGTTCTTGTAGAATGAAGTTAATAATATTCAGTCCCTTTGAGAAATAACACTGATAAGCCTATACAAATGGGAGAAGAAAAGCTGGAAGTAGATTCCCACTGAGGAACATTAAATAGAATTCTTACTTATCCTGCGAGTAAGAGAGTTAATTAAAATAGCAATGTGTTCATGCTTAATTACTGGAGGTGAATTCAATCAGAGGACTGAATATGAAAGTTGGAGGAAAAATAAAATGGATGAAATTCTTCAGTGACTTGTGTAGAAAGAAGACAAACCCCAAGTATTTTTACTACAACATTATCATTTTAGTATCTCTATATCAGCAAGGAATCTACCTCCTGAGGTTTCTGAAGACTTCAACACGTTCATTTAAGGAGTGAATGACTTTTTAAATATTTTTGATGGCAAAAGGTATTTTCCCATTTACTGTAAAAATCAAAACTATTTTTTATTTACAATCAACAATGCAATCATTTAAGACATGTGAGGCAATCCTTTAAGCTCCACTACAATTGCTGAAGCTCTTGTTTAAAACTCCTGTGTGCAAAAAGGAATTCACTACACTATGTTTAATGGTTACAGGTCTGTTTCACTCCGTGCTATTTCGCCTCATGTTTTAAGGAATTCTGAGAAAGAAATGGAGTGTGGAATGCAGCATGGGATTAAGGAAGCCAACTAACATTTCCCTTCACTAGAAAAGTGGAAAACAAACCACTGCAAGTTCATGCAAAAGTTCTACTGAGTAGGGTGTAAGAATAGTATTTCATAATGAGCTTTAGTTAAACTACTAAGCAATCACTTCTCTTGTAGGATTGAAACAAATGAACATTTTAATAAAGTCTAGAGCATGAAGGTTCTACAGATGCTTCCATTTTAAGAAACTCTCCAACTCCCTGCACACTCAGCAGAAAAATAAACAATTTAAAAGCTTGGAACGAGTGAATCACAAAGTCCATATGACAATACAGATGAACACAGAGAGTATTTTTAAAAATATTTTAGTATTATTCCCCATATTGTGTGGTCAGTAGTGTGCTAGTTCTTCCTAAGAGCACTCCCCTCCATCCCAAACCACATTTCCATTGTTTTGCATTCTGATGAACAAAAGCTCCCAACTTCCTAAACTATGCATCAATCCCCAGTGGTATACAGGAAGGGGATAGAGCAAATCCAGAAATTTAGACCTTAAAATAGGATTTGAACGGGACTGGTGAAGAAAGCAATGCAAAGTCTATCACTTTGTCCACTTATCTGGAATAGAGATGTGTCTCCTACTGCAGATACCTAAGGAATATCTGAACTGCATTGGATGGGGCTACTTAAATTATAATGGATGTAGAGCCAACTGCTATTCTGCTACTCCAGCATATGGATTTCAAAGTTCAAGAGCATTTAAGGTCATCCATAGGAAATCCATCTCTTGATACTCTATCTAGATGTAAAGTCCTTGATTCTGACAATTTCCTCCCTTAAAAAGGAGTGTAATGTGGCTGAAAATATGTAACATATTTAATATACAATCTCTTGGCTTTTAAGAACTACCAGAGCCTTTAAACTAAACATTTTCAGTTAAGTGTCTCTTCACTGACCTCCAATTAGAAGAGATAATGGCAGACTAATGTGGTGTTTGTAACAAACACATGCCAAGGGTGTAAGATATTACATTCACACAGGCAAACCGCCAATGCTGTCACAGTTGTCACTGGGGTTTTGTTGAAGTCCTCCAGAGTGAGACTGGCGCCTTGCTGCCAAAACACTAGGTGAGATCAGAGCCAAAGCCTTCAAGCTCCTTATTGGGAGCTATGAAAGAAGTGGCTCAAAGCTTATTTCCCCCCTGCAAGACAGCAGGTGTCTGCCATACTGTGGCAGGCACTAAAACTGTGGTCTTTATCACATTCCTTCTCCCCCCAGTATTTCACAGAATATGCTTAGTTGGAAGGGACCCACAAGGATCATCGAGTCCCACTCCTAGCCTTGCACAGGACTATCCCCAAGAGTCCCATCATGTGCCCATAAGTATTGTCCAAACGCTTCTTGAACTCATTTTCTTCCTTATTGCAATACAAAACCTCAAGAAAATAAAAGGAATAAAATAGAAACAAATAACAATAAGCAACTTGTCTTCCCCAAGCATTAATTCTATTCTCCCATCCCATGAGATCAAGGCAGGATTCAAATCCCACATACTGTGAGAAGAAAGAAAGCCCAACACTTCAAAAATCAGCTCCTTTTTGGTTGTGATGGATTCTTAGGAGACGGATAAAAATGATGTCAAAATTACTTATTCCTCTGTAGAAAAGGGTAAAAATTATTTGTCTCTGATCAGAATCAGTTGAAAGTACATGCCTTTAGTACATGCTTTATCTCAGCAGACAGATTCAAAGCTACCGAATTGCGTTCTCTCCGATTTACAATGATCTATTAATATAGAAAGTCACACTCAGAGTTCTGGTCAACAGGGTTGGCATTTGGGCTGGCACTGCATAATACCTTTGTCCGCAAAATGGACAGTGGGATTGAGAGTCTCCTCAGCAAGTATGCTGATCTCAAGCTGTGCAGCGCAATGGACGTGCTGGAGGGCAGGGATGTCAACTAGAGGGACCTTGGCAGGCTTTAGAGGTGGGACTTTGTGAACCTCATGAAGTTCAACAAGGCCAAGTGCAAACTCCTGCACTTGGATTGAGACAATCCCAAGCACAAATACAGGCTGGGTAGAAATGGACTGAGAGCAGCCCTGAGGAGAAATACTTGCGGGTGTTGGTTGACCAGACACTCAATGTGTCCCAGCAATGTGCACTCACAGGTCAGAAAGCCAACTGTGTCCAGGGCTGCATCCAAGGAAGCATGGCCAGCAGGTCACCGCCCTACTGAGCCCCACCTGGAGCACTGCAGCCAGCTCTGGGGTGCGCAACATATGCAGGACACTGACCTGCCAGAGCAGGCCCAGAGGGGACACACGAAGATCTGAGGGCTGGAGCACCCCCTCCTATGAAGACATGCTGAGAAAGTTGGGGCTGCTCAGCCTGGAGAAGGCTCTGGGGTAGCCTAATTGTGGCCTTCCACTACATGAGAGGGGCCTATAAAAGAGCTGGAGAGGAACTTTTTAGAAGGGCATATTGCAATAGAACAAAAGGAAATGAGTTTTAACTGCAGGAGGGAAGGTCTAGATGAGAGATTATGAATAAATTCTTTACTGTGAGGGTAGTGAGGCACCGGAACAGGTTGCCCAGAGAAGATGTGGATGCGCAGTTCTTGGAAGTGTTCAAGGCCAGGATGGATGGGACTTTGAGCAACCTGGTCTAGTGGAAGATGTCTCTCCCCATGGCAGTGGGGTTGAAACTAGATGATCTTTGAAATCTCTTCCAACTCAAATCGTTCTTTGATTCTATGATATATATGTGCGTAATGGGAAAAAATAACGTTAAGACCATCTCTATAACCACACTGAAAAAACAGAGATATTTATAGTATCAGCTCTTGCATTGCTTAGCAGCTTACTACAGTTTTCAGAGGACACTGCTTCCCTCTGTTATTTTTATATTAATAAGGGAATCTAATGCTCATGGAATGATATCACTGGCAACAGCAAGATCCAGGAATAGCATGGGCAGGTGCTGTGCACAAGTTTCTCTGCCAATCAGTCTCAAGCCTGACTCATCTTCTCGTAGTGTTGTATTTTCCTGAAGCAGAGATTAATCACTGTGCCAAACTGTATGGTGTAAAGTTTCACTTGGAATGAGAATGACTGTAGACAAGTTTTCTCTATCAATGCCTCATAACTTGAAATCAGTACTGCAGGGGCTTGGTGAGGGGAGTGAAAGACTGAGCAAGAAAAGAATAAAATTCTCACAAAAATTACTTCACCTGCAAAAGTAATTTCTGCAAAAGAACGGTGGAAACTCATTCCAGCCCGAAGAGTTATCTTTTTTGAGACCTGTGCTTCTTGCATCTGTGCTGCAATATCTACACAGCAGCTGCTTTTTAAATCAAACTTAGTTGTACAACCAAGTTGTGTTATGAATTTCACCTTCTGGAAGAGCTAATCCAAAGTGCATCTGCCAGTAGCAACATCTATTTTTGGTTCATCTCAAGTATTTTAAGTACTGGACTGTATTCAAAGAATGGTAAAAGGAGCCAATCAACATTTTATTGTTGTAATTTTAACACTTAAAAGCCCACACATAGCCTAAAAGTAGGTGAGCTGTGAGCCACGCCAGAAGACCGTTTATCCATGATTAAGTGTCACTTTGAGGTGCTAACATGGAGAGGCATATTGAACATAGTAGGCAACTTTCAAAAGATAAAATAAAGGCTTTTTATTTAAAGCAACAGTTGAGTTATTAACACAGTAAACATCTTAAGGCAAGTGCTGTTTTTAAGTTCCTGTGAAAGTGTTTTTTCCTTCTGTAAAGCCCACCCCAGGCTATTTCCTGAAAAAGTTTGCCATTGAGATAGATGGAAGTATGCAGGGAAGCAAAACCAAATTTCAAGAAGTGTTTGGCAGAGGAAGAGTAATTAATGCAACTTAATGTATCATTTAACAAAAGCAGCCAGGATAAATTTTTGATGTGTGGCAAGCATTTTAAACAGTTTGACTTTTTCATGAAGGTCACAGAGTCCTTCAAGGTGAGGGCATAAGCACAAGCTACAGCACAATAAATTAGACTATGTACTTGCAGGGTGTCACAGGGAGCCAATAACTTAAAAACAAACTCTCACCCTTGTGCAACAGTCAGGTGTGTTGAAACAGCTTTCCCTTCAGTGCAAGTTGGCTAATTTGTTCTCAGTTTGGGCTGTCAAAGTGTAAGATCTTAACCCTATGTACAAAAACAGCAGCAGCTCTACCACAAATTTTCTTAGTGTAGTAAACTTTATCACTAGTCCGCCCTTGCACTTTACAACATACACGAAATACTGTAGATTGATTCGAAAGGCAAAAAAACAGGCACTGTGGCAATTCTTCAATTGCCATTACTTCAGGTTTCATACACATGACACCTTGCATTTCAGTTCAAATCTTGACCCAGTTATATTCAAAGACTGTTGAAGAACAACTCATTACAGCTTCATATATGCTACACAGCAAAGCTGGGAAGATTGCTATTATTAGTAGGTATTTCTTCAGGTATATGAGAATAAAAAAAGAACCTTGGTAGGAGACCTGCCTTTCATTAAGGACATGAATTAGGACAGTCACCAGCATCATCCTTTACCACATAGTAATTCTGATGAAAATCAAAATTATTAAATAGATTCTGCAGCATTGTTCATTCTCCTATAATGATCAGGGTTTGCCTACTTTCAATATATTTCTTGGATTCTTATTTTTGATTTTTTTTCACAATGTATTCATCTAGATTGACAGCCATTTATACCCTGCTTTGATACCCTTCCATCCCCTTTCCCTCCTCCAAGCAGAAGCACCACTAAGGCTTTAAGTGGGACCACACAAATGGAAACAAAGATTGGAGTCCATCTCACCTATGCAGCACTGACAAGCTCAGTTACTACAAACTTGAGCAGGCAGTCCCAGCCCTGACAAACAGCCTTTTTCACAGCTCAGCTGAGATTTCTCCATGGAATGACAGACATCAAAAACTAATTTCCAAGAGGCTGCCATACTGAGATCATTTGCTGGTAATAAGGCAAAATTGGATGACTGGTGAGCCAAGAGCGCTCTTTATAAGCACTGATCTCAGCGCAACTACACAGGTCACATTTCCCTAGAGCTGGAACTGAGCAGAATCTGAATAAGGAGAAAATCAGAAACAGTGATACTGACTTCCATCACATTACAGCCTAGCAGTGAATCTCTGCCAGTGCTTTACAAAGTGAAGGGTTCCAAGGGCATAGCGATAGCATGCTTCCCCCTTGAAATTATTCATATTACTGTTCTATTTACCTTAATTTAGCATGAAATTGATTTAAGTATAAAACGAGATTTTATTTTTCCAGACATTTATTTTATAAAATTTGATTTACTAGAAAAATACATTATTTCTAATTTACAGAAATCTCTTTTATACCCTTTTTAATTACATGGATATTTGTTTCATTATTATCCTTCTCGGTTTGATGGCAGCATTACAATGTTACCAAGTTCTATCCTAACGAGAATGCAGTTTTCTTTTTTCTTATCCAGCTCACTCTGCCCTAAAGTTATCCTGAGGAAGTCCCTTAATGAATTTGAGTGAAGCAGCAAAAATGTATTCTCTGTGAAAACATTTCCAGCAAATGGTTATCTACCACACTCTTATTTCTGTCTGGAGATGCAGAAACAAACAGATGGGCCTGTTTACAACCACCTCACGTACACATACTGCTGTCTTTACACTTTTAGAGTATATGCCTTGTGCATGTATCAGTGGCAAAATTAAAAATAAGATATTAAGAGAAGTATCTAATCTCTTTTTGAAGACTCCAACCCATGCTGTCACATGGCTTCATGCTGCTTACCTTCTACATAATTTCACCATTTTGCAGGCTAAGCTTATATAAGTTCCACTTCTGGCACTAGATTTTGTTATGCCTTTACCTATAGAAAGAAGAAGCCTCTATTCCATTCTTACTCTTAGACAGAAGATGAAAAAAATCATACATATAAAAGACTGAATCCACTCTCCAGTAATTGTTCTATAAATTGCAGGTTTTAAATATGCTAAGCATCCCAATGTAATGACTGTTTTTCTAGACCCCTAGTGATTTTGGTTGAGTCATCATCCCTGGATGCTTTTAAAAGACAAGTATATGGGCACTTAGTGACACGTTCAGTGGTGGATTTGGCAATATTAGGTTTATGGTTGGATTCACTCTCAAAAGGTCTTTTTCAACCTAAATGATTCTATAATTTCAACAAATTTCCATGAACTCTCTCTAGAAGTTCCATAAATGTTTTAAAAGTCCTGACCAGGGCATAGTATTTTATCAAGGTCTTACCAAAGCTGTGTTTAGTGGAAAGGTCACTTACTACTTAAAATGTATATTTTGTATAATCTTCTTAGTCATAATTTTGTTGTGAGGTCAAAGCAGTTGTGTGTAAAGAACCCTGTATTTTCCTGAACCTGTTCCATATAATCTGTAGCTTACACTGTTTTCCACTGAAGTAATTTCTCTTAAATTTATAAACCTTAAATTTAGCTAACTCTTGAGGCACCTCCAAAGGAGTCTCCACGCTACTACATTGAGATACTTGTCTGAGCCTTTAGAGCACCTACAATAGCATTTCAGTTCAAAACCAAAGCATGGTTCTAAAGCAAGTCTCCTCACCAACAGCCAAGTCCAATTGAGCTCTTGCATAGGTGATTAGAGCAAGACAGCAGGGTTCATGTTCATTACCTGAATTGTCTGGTAAACCGAAGGATCAAATCCTTTAACAGTCACTTCTCGGAAAACTCTTGGCTCCAGTTCCTCTTTGGTCAGATCACAGTGATATATAATACCTAAAATACAGAATACAATGTAAACTTGTTAGCTTAGTATACAACCATCATTAAAATGATGCCAGTTTAGGCACTGTGATGCAGTCATAAATGGTAAAGGTAACTCAGCAAGGTGAAAAACAATAGTTCTGGACACATTTTTTCATTTATTACACAATTTAACACTTACATATATGCATTTCATCTAGGAGGGTGCAAAGGCTTTCTGTGCAGAAAGACTAATTCTCACCACTCACACAAAGCCAGAGGGCTTAAGCAAAATAGGGGAAAAAATCGTTTACATAAAGTTAGAAAGGACTTACTGAGAACAATAATGTTGGAAGAAAGAAATGAAAAGTCAAATTTAGAACACTCCCTTTTAGATCCACCAGAATGAGAATAAATATATCAAGAATTTCACTCAGGTCAACAATTTTCTCCTTATGATAAAATACTTGAAATTAAAATTCAAATGGACCAGATAACAGAATCCACTTGAAATTGTGGCAGACTAGCACAGGTTGCCTATGGAACTGAACAAAATCTGGTCTTGAGTAATTTCTTCTACATCCTGATCCTCCAGATCTGAAGACAACTTCACCTGAGTTGTACATATGATTTCAAAAGGATTGTGCACAAGAGAAAAATTGTGTCTACAAATAGCATAAAACTTCTAGGTTGCAGCAGAGAACAAATCACAAGCTATCTAGACACTACACAGATGTGTAATTAGCCAAGAATAATTTTGCCTTTAAACTATAAAATGTATTTCCTGTAATTCAATCCTAATAATATTTGTGTATATGTCATACAACGTGACTACCATGTTTGCACACTGGTTAACATACTAAAAATTCCTAATATTCACGCCGGTGCTACAGATACATGTGATACATAAACTAACTTGAGTGTAAATTATTCTCTTTTTTTCTCCTTTACAACAAGCTGGTCCTTGCAAAATTTGGAACATATATTAAGGAAAAGAACATCAAAAGGTATGGCAGTAAGCACTTTACTGGGATCCTCAATGTAATAAAGTTAACCAAGGTGGACAGGACTTGATTGAAATCCTGCTGTATCGTGTGCATTATAGATACATTCAGGAAATAGAAGTAATTACTATGGAGGTTATAACTATGAAAATTCATACCAACTAAAACATAAAATAATGAGGAAACTCATCTGATACCAGGGAATTGCCTCTTTAAGTTAGTTTCATAGACTGGAAAATCAGAAAGATAGAGACTGGTAAACAAATGCAAATGTAAACTAACATTTCTAGCAACTGATAAAGCCTTTTTCCATAACAGTGAATTAACAGTGAATTGACTAGGACTGCCTTAGTCTGCTGGGATGTTTTTTTTCATTTATCACAAAATGACTTGCAAGCCTAATCATGTCGATAGATGCAAACCAGCATTAAGGCAGCATTTCCCATGAAGATGAGGATCCAGAAAATGCCGCGGAAGCTCGGTGTACAGCCCCCCAGGCAGCAACAGCAGAGCAGATGTTTGACACACAAGCAGCTGCCCAAGCTGGGTAATGTCCTGGCTAACACCGCACACAGAGCAGGCAGAATTGCCACATCTTAGCAAACCACATGATGAAGAATAAGCACAGTCACAGACTGCATTTCCAGAGCAAATCAACCTCACGTTGCAATAACGTGCGATTCAAACCCTGCTACTGCATCTCTTGTTCTGTTGTATTTTTAGTGTCATAGCAGTTAATATAAAGAAAAAAAAAAGTAGTATTTTTAACTGTTTTGCTGGGTGCTAAATAAATGCCAAACACCAGAGTGGTCACTTAAGCATTCGACTAGAGTGGACAGCAGGGATAACCATACTTTTCAGGAAATAACAAAAAATTATTTTATGATATCAACATATATGGGTTTAAAATTGCTTCATTCATTATTTGATATATATGTTTATTGTTACTTTTGTTGTAGGTTATTAACACGAGTATGTTAATTTGTTTCTCATTAGAAAAAAAAGAATTGTCCAACTTAATGCAGGAGCAAATTATATTGATTTTCAATAGTAAAGTAGGAATATCTAGGTTAACCAAGGATCAGCCCCATACCTTTTGTATGATTATTCCACTGATAAGGTGAATGGAGGTTGCACACAAACTAAAAAGGATCCATAAACCTACCTAAAAATTACCTCTCTGGTCTGTTTTCCTCATTCTTTCCTTATCCTCATACCTACATTTCTTACCTTCCCTTTTTCTTCCAGATTCCAGGTCACTCTGCCCCAGTTAACAGAACTATACCATAGTAAATTCTTTGTAGATGTTAAGCAAATGAATGAAAAGGAGACAATCTGCCTGAGCAACCACCAGGCAGTGAGAGCAGCTATTGCTGGCCAGCTGGAAAGCCACAAGCTAAAACAGATCTGGGCTCTTCCCCTACACATTTTTAGCAGCTGCAGAGACTCTACTGGCTCAGCTGAGACAAATGGTGCAGGCCCATAAAACTGGCAACTTCTGGCCCACAATGTGGGTGAGTGAACTATGAACCTCCAAGCTGGACGAAGTTAGAGATAAATGCAAGATTGGTCTCAAGCTACTCTCCATCTGCAATGGCTGCAACAATCTGAGTGCTTAAAAGAGGAACTGAAAATATATCATGTTTCTGTTTATATCAACAGTAAGATAACAGGCAATTCATCACACTTCTTATCTGCTAAGATTAAAAACTAATTTTGATAATTTGACATAATCCTTTCTAGCAAACCCAGCAAACTTATCTAAAGTATTTTACAGCCATTTTGCAATGTAATGTTGCTGTGCTCTAACTGAAACAAGCAAAAACATAAGTCAGATGCTCTAAGAACATTTTTTATCCCCTTATGATACAAAACCTTGGAAGAAGATAAAGATCCTGAAGCCTATCTGGCCCTTCATATTTGAATCCTGTCCTGTGTTAGGTATTGATTGTTTGGGCCATAAAGAAAGAAGAAAAAACTGTGAACAGTAAACACAGTTTCTTGTCATATACTAGAGTGACAACCATGCAGAAACTCCCTTACTATGACTCCCTTACTATGCAAAATCCTAGAATATTTACTGTTTTGCCACACCTGTATTATGTACTGCTTTGGACAGCTCCAGCTCTGCAGGACTGTACAAAGAAGATTCCTATAGCAATCCAACAACACCAAGTACTGTAAGGACAGATAGTAACGATGCTCAAATAAGACTATCCATAAATGAACCATAAAACTGTCAGAGAACAATTTCTGTGACTTTTATTAACGTTCTTTAAAATTGTGATAAAAAAATCACATTAAACACATTAACAATTATCTTTTACTTAGTAAAAAATCTTTCCATCTTGCTGTATGAAGCAAGAACTGTGGGAATGCTACAATTCTATCTCCAGTACAAGTCAGTCTGGAGTCTTAATGCAGGTGTCTCAAATACTAGTAGGCACATTATTTGATGGATCAAAGGCTTGATGGATCAAAGACATAAATTTTTATGTGCACAATCACTGCTAAAATGGGTGGAAGCAGTTTTATACCAATATACCAAATAACTACTGAACTACAGAAAATGAGAAAGACACTGTTCTCAGGAAAAGGAACAATAACATGAAACAAACAAATCTTACCTGGAGATAAAAAGGATGTAAACTGGTAGAATATTTCAGTGTCCTTCTTTTGGCCACTATATCCCACAATACTACCAACTTCTAGGGGAAAAGTCTTGAGATGTGCACCAGTGGCTAGGTCATGAAGCTGCAGGATATTCTTCACATCATGCAGGTAACACAAAACCAGGAAATTGGACCTCACACAAGCAACCCATTCTGCACAGCGTGGAAAAGAAAAACAAACCCACAGAAAATACAATTAAAAAACGTAAGAAAGAAAACAATCAGACATACTCTGATCCTAAAATTCTTTATCATACCTAAATGGATGCAGTAAAATTTCTGACACACACTGCCTTTAACTCTCAAATCTTTGTAAATGAACCCAAAATAAAGTCTGACATTCTCTGGAAATGCATTAACCATGCTGCTTAAAGTTAGTTTATGCAGACACAAGAATAAAGAATTGCTTAATCAATATGCTTATGTATTTGGGATATTTATAGATCAATACTGCTCTTAAATATCACATATTTCAATGCATAACCCAAGCAAAACATTTATCTTTGCCAGCAATACTTATGGAAAGTCATGAAAATCAAAACAATCACTGATTTATACTCAAACTAAACTCATAAAGAAAAATGATGTGATCCTGTATTGCACATTGAGCTATAGAACCTAGACATTACTATTTGTCTTGGTTCTATTGCTGAAGTAACCAGGAGACTATTCCTGTAAGCAAGCTCTACTGAGTGTAAGAAAAGGGCTATTTTGGGGTGATGGTCTCATCATACCATTAAAAAGAGCCCCGTGTGCTTATTCAAGATGCTAATGTTGCTAAAGAACATTCTTGAGACTGTAAGGTAATAGGAGCAGGATGCAGCACAGTGAACTCAATCCAACAACAGGATCCAGGAACAAATCCCTCTGCAGGGGTTCATTGCCTTTATGTGTCTCCTGGCAGTCCTAGTTCTAATCCCACCTTGTCGGTGCAGCTGTGCAGGAATGAGAGCTTCTTCTCCACAGAACTTTCCCCATCCTGAGTTTGTTCCTTGGAATAATTACTAGACATATGTGAACCTATATTTCATGGCATGCTAATTTTTCAATTGGACTTTGGAATATTAAAACCAATTAAAATAAAATATCTGGGCTGGCAATTTCTAAAAATACCTGTGGTTCTACTGACTCTCTCACTTCAATCTCCATCTCTATAGCCTGTAAAGTGTAGAAACTCTTTGGAGCTCCAGTTCACCCACAATATATCGTGTAACATATTCTCTCCTGTCTCCTATACAGACAGGAGAGAGATTAAAACATCTTAATCTTGCTCAGCGTTTCTGTCATTTAAAAAATTACTTTGCAACAAAAGTATTTCAACTTCTCATTAATTCACAAACTGAATACAAGCAAAGTTAAAAATTAAAGAAAGTACCCTGACAGAGGTAATGTGGGACATTTTTATTTTTTTGTAAGCCTACGTGAGGAGGTAATTTTTATTCTCTTCAAACTACATAAATATAACTTCTCTGACAACTCAGACTGGAGATCTAAATCATGGGCAAAATACCAGTGTTGGACAATGGGTTTTTTTTATCTGCTGGAAGCAAAGAATGAGGAGATGGAACCAAATGAGCAAGAAATCTGAGGTAGGACTGACAGGGGCACACTGTAATGCCAAAGTAGCACCGTGAGATGGAGAGTTTAATGTGACAACATTGGAGGAAAAAATGTCAGAACATAAGCATATAAAAATTGACAGAATTTCAGTTTTATGCCATTTTCTGTTATTCACATCTTTCCAGTTTCCTCAAAGTCCTATAAAACCAAATAATTTGAATTCACAGAGTTGTAAAGAAGACAGTCTTATAAATGCATCTTTGCATATTCAGGTTCCCGAATAAAAGTTCTGAGTTACATGATGTGCCCCTTCTCTTAAGGGTAACAAGTTTTTTTTTGAATTGAAGGTCAAAACTCATTATTCTGAAAGCATCCTATATTGCTTCCATATAGAGTTCAGGTCTCTCATAACTCCCTAGAGCTCAAAGACCTTCAAATCCTTTTAGCTTGTTTCTGAAGGACCAGTGAAATGTAATACTTGCCTTTCTAGATATATGAAGTCATGTTTCATAAACACCTAAATAAAGCTTTACTACTCCCCTCTTCCTGCATGCCACCATTCATATTTCTTTTTAGCCCTCAAACTTTCCAACTTGCTCATGAGCTTCCAGTCCAAATTTGGGAATTTTCTAACCAAAGCCCCAGAGAACACTAACTGAAATTCAGCCAAAACCTGAAATAATAAGGTACAGTATAACATAACACTGTTTATAAATTAGTAATTGATGTGTAATTTTAGCTCTCAGGTGGCTAAATTTTTTTAAGTGAGGCTGGAAAACATCATAAATGTTGTAAATAAATAGTTCTATTCAATTACATATTTCGAAATGCAAAATCATTCTTCTCTGTATACACAAGCAGAATATGTAGTAATTTAAATTTTTTTTGCATTGTCACTGCACAAATTTTCCAACATTTTTACGTGGTTTATTAACACAAAATGTGAATTAAGAAGTTATCATCCCAACAGTAACACACCTTTTTTGCATGCAGAATTATTGCCTCTGCAATTAGTATGAGATCCCATCTACTCCACTGGTATTCTCAGCAACATCTATAATTAAAATGCCCAGTTTTACTCTCCAAGTTTCTTGAAAAAAGTTTCACAAAATGGATTATAAATGCTCTCAGATCAACTTCAAATGTATATAATATATAGCTTTGCCTCAATGAAAAGAAAATAAGGGATTTTTATTCTAAAATTATGTTGTGGTGATGCTTTAATTTCTCACTAATTATTTGATTAAACAGTTCAGTTTAATGGATTTTTTTCATTAAGAGCTGATGTACATTATTACTTTGACTTATACACTTATGAAGAGGTATTACTCTTTTTATTAAAAAGATTCAATTGCTCAATAGTAAGGCTGCTGGCTTATGTGGGGATTTCTGCTACAAAGGAACTTGCCTGGGAAGCAGCAATATCAACTCTCCATTACCTTTTTGGTTTACAAATTAGATGCTCTCAGGTGAAGATAACAGATGAGAAGTCAATGCACAATGTTTTTAAAACATTCCATGAGATTTAGGAACACATCTTCTGTGTACAGTACCTGTATTATAACTGGTTTTGGTGCATTGCTAGCTGCCTCCAAAACTTACAGTAATGGCAGCTACAAAAAAATTGCGACAATCAAAATAGAGTAAAACATTGAAGCAGACTTGAAAGACCAGAAGAAAAAGAAAACACTAAGAACCAACACTCAGATACACAGCAAGCTACAACAATGCTGAATTATTAACAAGAGCTAGTTTTTGACTGCAAGCTTTGAGTCTCTGTTATTCCCATGCTCAGCACTGAGAACCACAGATACTGTTGGAGTGTTGCATTAGCAGCCAACCTTTTGGTTTTGCTCATGCACTGCAGGATGCATCTGCATGCCTCTGTATTTCCTAGCAACTTTTAAGATGTCATGATTTCAAATCTCCTGTCTAAGCCTGACACCATTACTGTAGGCACCCTTTATAGACAAATGGGGAGAAGAAATAAGCATCTTTAGAGTGCAAGTGAACCCTTTATTTTGGATACCCCATTCTGGGATACTGTGAATTGCTTGCTGAGCAGTTTCACTCACACAGGTACTGTTTTTTAAAAAGCTAACTACCCAAAATCTCTCCAGTGCGTAGGTCAATTTATTTTCAGTTAATACCGATGAACAGAGCAATTACTCTCCTGGTTACCCCTAAATTTATCAACCTACCTAATTCCAACATCCATCAGGCACAGAATTTATATTACTACACAATAAACACTAAGAGGTTGCCTCCTCCAACCTGAGCAACTTGCTTCAGGCATCAGAGAGAGACGAACACACTTGGAGGCAGTCTTGAGTACTGAAAGCAGGTGTGAAGAATTATCCTTGGTATTGGCTAGTTCCCTCTGAAGAGTACAGTGGCCACCTTGGTGACTAAAATAGGTTATACACAATTCTTCAATAGCTAAATTTGGGCTAGAGGCTATACTTCTTAACAAGGCCTAGAAAACTGAGCTCAATTGTGTCTAGAACTTCTAGTTCAACCTTCCAGAAATTCATACACTGCTACTTTCCAAAAGCTCTTTTCTTTTTTGACGGCTGTCTTTAGTCACAAAGCCACTAACTTGGCATCTACAATGTTGCTATGAACAACTTTTTGAAATAGTGTCAGGGGAAAAAAGGGCCGAATCCTCACATAAACATCAGTGCCACTAACCTTAATGGCTTAAAACAGTTTTGACCTTTTCTTTCAGCAGCAGTAACTACAGCATGTTAAGTGTCCAAATGTACAAACATATTTTGACAGATGCAGGCTGAAATGCTGATGGAGAACACACCACGCTAGAAGAGCCAAGCAGCCATAGAGCCTCAGCAGGAATTGCTGAGTTACTTGATGAACGCTGTGCTTATGCGTCCACTCAACGCTTGTACTGTTGAGTGAGAATAATTAATGTATTTCAATGGATGGCCAAAGCTGTAGCTGCAAGACAGACCTGGAAGGTCATGGTGGTTTTCCTGGTCACCACAGACAGTGACCATAAACGTCAGTGTCTCTGCAGATTAACAGGTACCAATGCTGACCTCAACTAGAATTACCTGTAACCATCACTCCTACTAAGTACGGCTACTTATGAGTAGCCTTGCAGGTAAAGCATGAGCAATTTATGGAATAAAACATGAATAATTTTGAAACACGTAAGTAAATGTTGGCAAGCCCTCACAATATAAAGCCTCTATCTTCTCACTGAGACCCCATCCTCAGTGGCAGCCTGCCGTGTTGAAGTTAATGGGAAAGCTTCCACAAGTCAAGGATTTGGTGCTCCTTCCAGACTTTCCCTCCTGGCTTCACTACAGTGCCAAAATGCAAATTTCAGCTGCAGTAACTCACCTCCCCATCTCCTAAGCATTTATGAATTAGTTAGCAGGTTGAAGGTATAAGGAAAAATACTTTTTTGGACTTGGAAATTGTAGCTGAGGGAAGGGAAGCATTTTACATGCACTGAGTTTAGGTGTGCAGATCTGTACAAGGTACAGGGAGCACTGCTAGCTTTGCCTCTGCTTGTTAAATGACCAGTTGAGATTCAAGGAACTGTTCAAGATCCTCTCCTCATCTACAACACATTCAGGAATATGTCTTACTCCTCAGCCCTCCTTACTCAGGAGATCTATTCTGCTTTTCATTGCCACAAGGAAAGGGCTGGATACTAACCGCTGCTCTCCAGTTGCCCTGCTCTACCAATACTGACCACTTCGGGTGCAGTGGGGGATGTCACAGTTCTCAAAACGAATCATTTAACCTTCTAAATCCAGCAGGTTTATCCTGTGCTTTAGAACTAGGGTTGCAGGCCTGCTATGGTCAGTTGGCATGTATGGTTTCATAGCTGCCTTTCAATTCAGCATGCTTCTTGCAGCTACACGGTCACTTAAAGCACAAGTTAAATGTCAGATGTGAATCCCTCCTGTGGTTTTATTTCAGACTCCCTGAAAATTAAAACTAACACTTTATAAACAAACTCCAAAGGGAAGGAAATCAGTCTCATCACACTACAATATGCTCTGAGGCACCCCCTTCAATTTCCTTTTAAAATAGCTGTCATTTATTTCTTCAGCTCAGAGAGTAGAGATCTAAATTTACCTCATTTCTCTGTAAAATCCCTGCTGACAGTTGTAAAGTGAAGTGCATGTACAACCTCACTGCATGAATATGCTTGATTTTTCCCTTTATTTCCCAAATTATCTCATTTTTAAACAGTTCTTGAAAAACAAAGGGTCAAAGCCAATAGAAAAGTCTATCTTAAAGAATATGTTGAGGAAACCAAATGACATTCACACCAACATGAAGACATGTATGTTTATTTCTTGGTTAGATTGTATCAGTTGTAGCATCTTTCTAAGAATACAGTGGTACTTTGTGGAACACCTCTTCATGCCAGTGATGGACACTGGTAGAGATTCTTAATTCTCAATCCTGAATTTATTATTTGTAAATAAATCTATTTCTGTAACTGCAGCTTTTATGAAATTGAATCTAATTGAATCTAATTAATGCACAGAAATGAACAGATTAGATCTTCCAGACAAGGTCATAGCAGAGAAGGATCCATATATCCCAATAAAAGACATTTGTGACCTAGGGTATCACTAACTATAATGCTTGTGAAGAAATACTAATACAGCTAAATTACATCTTGTTAAAATCCCTCCCACATGTAAGTAAAAAGCAGCAATACCCATTTACCCTCTGAATCACTGCTGTCTTAGCTTTTGCAGGAGCTTCATTACACTGTCATCTCTTTATCACCCAAATCAAATTCACTTGACTCCAAGGTTTTCAAGAATGAATTATTAACTGTCATTGCTATAATTATGTCTTCCTTAACAAAGCTTGGATAGATTTAAAAAGCCTGACATGGAGACTGGCTTGCTTGCTGGCTACATCAAATGAAGGAGTAGAGTTTTTTATTCATTCACGACTACAACTTCCTGACCATGATAAAACTCCCATATCTTGGTGTTAAGGATACAACACTAATCTCCAAGTGTCTGTAACAAAGAATCAACTGAAGAATTTAAATTTACTTTATTGTATGATCTACTACAGATTTATTAAGATCTACTTAAAACTCATCTTCCTATGGAGACTCTTTCATTTGTTAATTCAATCCAATTTCTTTACATACTGCTCCAAAAAGCTAAAGAGAGAAGTAGACATATGATTGCCTGTTCTGGCTTCACATTCAACTCCAGTAAAAGATTAATGACTCACAACATATTCCTGAAAGTCACCCTGATGGTTTTATATGACAGATTATGTTTGCTTTCAAGTGTTTAAGAGCTGAATGCCTGTTGGGTTTACAGTCTAAAGGCCAGTGTCCTCAGCAAACCCATTCATCTGAGCTTTCAGTTTTTTTAGTGCAGCTCTTGTTAAGTCTGTACTGTCAATGCTGTCATGTATAAGCCATTAAATGAATGTTGCATGCACTATTTTTTTTCTTTGCGCATGAACATGAACTCATCATGACTTTGCCTTTAGAAAGAAACCAAAATGGAGTTGAGCTCAATACCACAGTGTAGGGAAGAGCAGATCTGGCATTTATCTTACTGGGAAGGCATAGATAATCAGTGCTTACAAAGCCACTAGTCAAAGCTCCTTTGGCTGCCTATACCACATCCCAAGTAAATCCACACAAGGCCACCACATTTCATGCCAGTCACACATTTCTGTCCCATTCTTTTTACACACTCACCACGTCCCCGTGAATTCTTCAATTTGGTCCTACTTTATAAACTGCTGCTCCCCATAACTTAAGCACAGCTTAACACACTCTCAGTGAATTTGCACATGACCAAAATTAAGACTTGGAAGCAATTTTTCACTGACATCTATTATTAATTCTCTGCTTAGGACTTGAAACATACTTCATTTAAGATGCAAATTGCTCCTGATTCAAATAGTTCCCAATTTTAAGAAAAGATTTGTGCCTCACCAAGCTCTAATTTGCTACATTTCCATTCACTAAAATTCTCTCCCTCCATATTTTAGATCCCAGTCATTTGCTACAATTCTGGATATGCTCAGAATCAACATTTATATCACACTGGGGACATCTAGGCTGTGGCAGAAATCACACAGGACACATTTTGAACTGAAGGCAGAAATAAAGATTTTCTTTTTAAGTGACATAAGCCTTAAGATGACTTTGAAATAGTAGTAAAATAGATTTGTCTCTGTGGAAAGACAGAAGTTACTGTATATGCACAGATCAAATCACAAGCGAATACACAAAGAGAATTCTACTCATTCTACAAAGCATCTCTCACTGGAAAAGTAGCAAACATCAAAGAATTTGTATAAAAATTGATTAATAAAAAACTCAAGAGTATTTTTGAATAATTATGCTAGTCAGACAAATCATAATCGTACCTTGTACCGTATGGAGAGCAAACTACATAAATGTACACTAGGCATCTGTAAAAAACACTAAGAGGAGGTTCCTCTGTATTATCTGAAACTAATTATAAGCTTTCACAGAACTTTCTGCAAAATTATGGGATTAAAAAAGAACACTTCTATTTTAATTACATCAAAAACAAAGATTTATGTTTTGAACTTTCTTCTATACTTTAAAAATTCCATGCCCCTACACTTTCCTGAGGCTTCTTTTTTTCAAGTATTGTTTACTCCTCTTATTCCAGTAACAAAAGAAATCCTGTCTCAAATTCTGACCAGTTCTGTTCAAAGCATGCTGCAGTACTGCCAGATTTGCTCTTTCCCTTCTTTCTGCTTACAAAGTCTCTCTTCTTGTAATCCCTGACTGTCTAGTAAACATTTATTTCACTGACACGAAGCAGGAAAGTACTTTCTCTCCATTTCTTACAAACACAGAATTAAAACAAGGACAGATGAAGCAACTTCACTAGGGCCACACAGGACGTTGGACAGAGAGAGAAAGAGATATTCTGGATCGCTTGTATCTCAGCAAGTCTTTTAATTGCAAATCCTAAACAAAGTTTAAACACAGGAAAAAAGCAAGAAGGTCTGTAAAAGATCATGCAACAGACAAATTACTGAATTAATTTGGAAAAAGCAGAACCTAATGCCTTTAACTTGACATGAACTCTTACCTAGAACATCTTTTTCATGTTCAGGGACGAGAACTTTCCATTTGGATTCCTCTGGATCACTGAAGTCAATGTTGATTAACCGATAATTGGGAGAATGGAGGTTTGTCTTGAAAGTGAACACTGTTCCTTCATTGGTGACATACTCATACTCAGCCTCAAAGTTATCTATCAGCTTCACCCATTGAAGAATTCCTGCAAGACCAAACACAGAATGTCAATTCCTTAAACAAAACCTTTCAACACCTGAGGGCAAGGCCTTCCTGACAATTGCCGTAGGCTCTTTCTTGAACAATGGCAGTGACCAGAAGCAGTCCAGCTATGGAAAGCCCCAAATGCGTACCAGGTGTTAAGAACTTCCAAAGAATACTCCAGATCAATAAGCTGCAGTGGAAAAATGCCAGTTCACAGACATGTTGACTGGAGGAATTTCCAGCAAAATACCGACAGAGTTATGGCTCGTGTTTCACCAGCTTTCCTAAGGGGCTTCTGGAGAGCTTAGATGTTTGCCACAGAAATGTTTCTCCCACAGTGACTGCTCTGAAGGCAATGCTGCCAAACACATTGGGTTCTTATCAAGGGAGTTCACAAGTGCCCCCTTCTACAGACTTAGAATGAAGGGCTGCAGCTGAGTTGAAAGACTGCACTAAGCTTTCAACTGCAAATTTATTTTTAACAGCTTTTCTAAAATTACTATTTAATTATAAAGAAATGTTTGGAGATTTTAGTTCCTCCAAAAAATTTTACTTTGAATGGAAATTTTCCATTCTCCTTGCAAGTCTGGAACTTCCCGCAGAATAGAAATGATGCTATTGGAATGAGTACAATAAACTTCAACATGAGGAATTTCCCTTTCAACTCAGAAACAACATTCCTGAAATGCTGTTCAGCAGAAATTTGTCACCATCAAAGGACAACTACAGTTAACAAAAACATCTGAGAAGAATGAAACTGCATTTTGCCTATCCAACTCCTAGAATATCACACTCAGTAAAAGAAGTGGACTTCTCTCAAAAATGAATTGCCTCAGTAGACTGTGGTACAGTGGAGGTAATATTTACTCTACCTGAAGATGTGATTTTAAGACTCTACTTCTTTTTATTCACCTTTTCTCGTTTTGCCATAAGTTGAGAGGCTAGTAGAAAGAAAAAGCAGCAAAGCTAGATAAGATATGTGATATACTTATGCCTACAACCCAACCTATCATCCAAACTTACTATTGCAAGCATCATAAATTAGTTATGCTGAAAAATCAGGATCCTTATTGGTATGTGAAACTAAAGGTCTTGTATCTTAAAATAACATTTAGTGCACTGTCTGCCCCTTTCCTAAAGCTACAGGTTGGGTCCTCGCTTTTAAGTATAAACAAAAAACTGTTCGTAAATCTGTTTGTGAAACTCTATAATGCAATGTTTGTATCAATAAAAAGCACTTCAGCTTATTTTATTATATTAAAAGCTGAGCAGAATAATGCAAGTAGATCATAGCCAAGCTGCAATTACTGTAAACTTAAAAAAAGAAAAGAATAATTGAGGACGCAGTGAGATGACTAAGGTCATTTAAAACCCATTAGATGTAATAACAGAGTATAGTAAGGCCTGGTACATTCATGAAGTTCGTATCTCTTAATTGCCATTTTGGTTTAAAGAAAACTTCCCTGTCTCTACATGCAAAGTGATTAAATTCTACTTTGTGTACTGCTGTAATAGAAACTTCCCAGACAATCCAGACAACTTAGCATCCTGAGTTGTCTCAGGACACACTGCCCTTAAATTTTGATTTTTACTGAGATTCAAAGTTTTGCCCTTCTCAAGAGATTTCATGTTGAAGAAAAGTCCTGCTAAGTTGCTCTGGTTGCTGTGAGTTCCAGAGAAAACCTGCTCTGATGCCCAGTAAAAGCAAAGCAAATCCAGTCTACAGTGAACTCTGACAAACACCAGTGAAGCCATTGCAAGATCCCAAGTCACAAGCACAGGCATTTTGGTAAATAAAAACCCTTAACTGCAGAGTAACACCATAACAATACTGGAATCTGACAGAATGAAACCATCATACTGAAGTACAAGATTTCATAAAAAGAAATCACCAGACTGTTGAAAAACCCCACTTTTTTAATGGTAAATGTGCACAATAGTTGTAGTCTCCTTGAGTGCAACAGAACTGGGATTTCATGAAGAAAAAGGACAATAATGTGACACTAGGAATTTACACTGCTTCCTTGGAACTCATTAATCCACTCCTAAATGAGTAGCTAGTAAAGAAGTGAGAGGGTTGATGTTCTGCAGGGGTACACTTAGTTGTTATTATACAAAAACAAGAGCATACATCTTATCAAAGTGGCTTTTATGTAGTCCTCAGAAGGAAATATTGCAGATGAATTACCTCTAAACCAGTGTCTCACTGAAGTGGTTAAATATGCCAACATCTAATCCCAGATCAGAGGCAGTAACAAGGCAACTACAGGCAGCCCTTACATCAGACACATCATTGCTGTACAGGGAATGTGCTGTAGTTCTCCACTGAGAGGAAGAAATTCTTTGCAAGAACACAGGTATCAGCCATAAGAGGATGCTTCCTTATGGCTGGTTAGAGGTGACCTAGTTGTGGCTGTGAAAGGGCTATTCTAGCATTGCTTCAGATCCTCCTGCTTAGCCTTCTCCTTTGGGTTAGAAATAACAACCTGATGACAAACACAGGCAGTTCACTGGGCACTAATACAGCTGAAAAGTGGTGGGGACAGACATCATTTCTCCCCACGTCCTGCCAGTGGCAACACAAGGGACAGGCCCATACAGCTCTGCCCCCATGTCAAGCACTCTGTCTTGCCTCCCAGCAGCAAAAAGAACAGTATGTCTGTAAGTTATGAGTTCAAAAACTACTTCAAGAACAAGGTGAAGGATTCAGTCCATTCTTCAAAAAAAGGAGAGAAAAGAGCTGAAGAACTGTATCTTGGTAAGACATTTACAGGTGTAACCAACAGCCCTCTGAGAACATGTGTCTTTGAAAAGAATCAGAGAAGTGGCATTTGTATAGTCTAAGGCTACTCTTAACACCTGAAATGCTGAAGACTTCAGTTTAATCCACATAACCATACAATGAGAAAGATTTATTATATACAGGAAAAGCATGACAGTTTCCTGTATACTGCTGCTATACTCTAATCCTTTCCCCTGCCATTAAATCCTTTCCCCTGCTATTAAAATACATTGCTGAAATGATACAGATGGTCTTGCCTATATGTTTTATACCAATCAGTTATTCAAAATCACGTAACTGCACTACAATAGGAACTGCAGGTAGAATTCAGTGGACAATAAAGCCATGCCACACAACACAAAATCATAATCCTACAGAGCTAGGCTTCTGCAAAAGACAAAAGCAACATTCAGTGTACAGACAGAATTTTTAAACAAAGTTTTTGGATCCAGAGACGATCAAAATAGATTTTTTTTAAGTAAGCATCACAGAATAAGCCCTCAATCCTGTACTGGCCTCTGAACATAGTGAAGTATTCCATGGTCTGCTAAGAGCTCTGGGTGATGAAGTAGGTCTGTAACTGAATGATGACAACTCCAGGAGAAGGAAAAGCTAATCTGAACAAATTGATAAGAGCACGAATTACCACAAGGTCTTGTTACCAACCGTCTTTAGACAGAAAGGATAGAGTGGCTGAGAGTTACTGTTAATCACTTCAAAAAATGTTCTTCATACTTCCATATTTCATGTTTCATGGAAAGGCAAAACAATCAATCAATGGCAAACAACCTCTTGTCTGTGCCTACTGGAGAGACAGGGTTCAACGGTAGGGCTGACACTGGAAAAAAAGTTTTCAAAAGGCAAACACTTGCATTTGACTTTTTTCATGTGCTCTAACAGTAAAATTATCAGGTGAAGATATAAATGTTCATCCCCATAAATTCCATTCTGTTTTGCCATTTTTTGCAAGACAGCTTTTCTAGAAATGGGGCAGTGCTGAGAAAGCTCAGGAAATTAATTAGGAGGCCTGGCTTATAACAATAGGACAGGTTTTCTAACCCAAAGAATGATGCCACATTTTATTATGGTACATACATTATGTAAATAAACTTCTACCCAAGGAAAGATCATGATTTTTTAACTCCTAGATTTTCATAGAATCACAGAATACTTTGGGTTGGAAGGGGCCATCTAGTTCCAGCTACCCTGTAATGGATAGAGCCACGTTCCACAAGACCATGTGCTCAAAGCCCTGTCCTATCTGGATTTGAATATCTCCAGGGATGGGGCATCCACAACCCCTGTAGGCCACCTCTTACAGTGTTTCACAGTACTAATCCACACTAGGTTTTACATTCAAGAGAAGACAGATAATCTGATGGTACACAGCATACATCAGATTGGAAGAGACTGTTTCAGGGCCCCTGTGGCACGTTCACAACATATTCTGGGAACTGAATGGCAGAGTCTTTCACTCAGACATCTACTTCCACATCAGAATCTAATTTCTTTTTGAATCATGCAATATCCAGCTTGTGCTCAAGCCATGGTTCTGAGTAAGGCAGCTAGGGAAAAGAACTCAGGTTCTTTTTTCTTCAAAGCCACAAATATTTGTCTCACTCTGGTCTCCAAAGGCAAGCAAGATTTTCAAACAACTTGGACTCTTTTTAAAAGCAAGATCTCTCTATGTCTTGGCACCTGACTTCACTTATAAACATCTCAGGGAAGAAATACTGTAAAGGAGATATTAAGATGTTCCTGAAAGGAATGCAGCCTTTGTATTTGTATTGAGAGGGTACCACTCATTTTGCAGATGATGGATGACAGCTACTCAATGATCATGGAAAGTTAATGTATTTGTCATCTAAAATATAAATAAATGGAAGGAAGCAGTATTCATTCCTTTGAGTTAAAAAGTTCAGACATGTCAAGATATATTCAAAGATTAATCCAGAAGAAAGAAATCAAGCACTTTTATGAACAGACATTTCTCAATCAGTTTCAAGGCTCCAATTTTAGTTCTACTGGGATAATCATTCAAAAGACAGGAGAAAAGAATATATATGATTCATTTTGAGAGAGTTATAGCTCATGCCCTCAGACAGCAGAACACAGCAACTGAAAAGCAGGCATCAAAGGTAATCTCTCTCCCTCACACTGCACCTTCTCTAATATAAACAGATAAAAGCACAAATACCTCATCTAAAAAATAACTTCATTATGAATACTATTTACCCTGGAGGTGCTCAAAGCCAGCTTGAATAAGGCTTTGAGTAACATGGTCTAATGGAAGATGCCCCTGCCCATGGCAGGTAGGGTTGGGACTGGGTGATCTTTCAGGTCCATTCCAACCCCTCAACATGCTGTGACTCATAAATGTCCAGTCAGACAGTAGCAGCATGAAGATGTCCTTGCTCAAATTAACTATTAATTTCATATTAATATTATTAATTTCATAGAAAGTGAAATTAATTTAATTTCATAGAATAGTTTGCATTTGAAAGGACCTTTAAGGTCATCTATGCCAATCCCCTTGCAATGAGCAGAGACATCTTCAACTAGATCCAGTTGCTCAAAGCCCCATCCCTCCTGAATTTAAATGTTTTCAGCAATGGGGCATCTATCACCTCTCTGGGCAACCTGTTCAAATGTTCTAACACATTTACTGTAAAAATCTTCCTTGTATCTAATCTAAACCTACCCTTGTTCTATTTTAAACCATTACTGGTATTTGTCTGGCAACAGGCCCTGCTAAAAAGTTTGTCCCCATCTTTCTAACAGACTCCCCTGAAGTTGTGAGGCACCAGTAAGGTGTCCCTGAAGCCTTCTTTTCTCCAGGCTGAACCACAGCTCTTTCAGCCTTTCCTCATAGGAGAGGTGCTCTAGTCTTCTGATCTTCATCATGGTCCTCCTCTGGGCCCACTCCAACAGGTCAATGTCCTCTCTGTGCTGAGGTCCCCAGAGCTGGATGCAGTGTTCCAGATGGGGTCTCATGGGGGCATGGCAGAGGCACAGAATTCCCTCCATGATCCTGCCGGCCCATGCAGCTTTGGATGGGCCTAGGATACAACTGGCTATCTGGGCTGTGAGTGCACATTGCTGGCTCCTGTCTGGCCTCTCATCCACTAATACCAAGTCCTTCTCAGACCGTCCTTCTCAGACCCAGCAGAGCTGCTCTCAATCCCTTCATCCTGCAGCTTGCATTGATAAAGGAGTTACCCCAACACGTGTGCAGCACCTTGCCCTTGACCCTATGGAACTTCATGAGGTTCCCATGGGTCCATTCCTCGAGCCTGCCCAGGTCCATCTATATGGAATCCTGTCCTTCAGGTGTGAAGCAGCACTCAGCTTGGTGATGTCTGCAGACTTGCTGAAGGTGCACTCAATCTCACTGTCCATATGGCACCGCTCCCAGTACATATGGTCCCATGAGACCATAGACACATGTCACCCATGTCCATTGCGACACTGAGCTGTTGACTATTACCTTCTGGATGTGATCACCCATCAATACCTCATCTACCCAAGAATCTACCCCTTCAATTCATATCTCCAGTTTAGAGAGACAGATACTGTAGGGGATCACGTCAAAAGCCTTAAAGAAATTCAAACAGATGATACCTCGTAGGGTTTTTTTAATCACTAATTTTATTTATTTTTATTGATAATAATTTGCCTCCAAAAAATAAATACATATAAAGTATTAATTTATGTATGTGTATAATAAAATAAATAAATACAGTGAAAGTAAAGCTCTTTGAAATTGACCTTTAATAGATATGAAGCATTTTTCTTAAACACTCTATTGTTGATCCTTCCACATATTTTTCAAAACAACTAATTTTTTTTCTCCCCATTTGTTAGAATACAATAGCCTTGTTTTGATATTCATTTATGAAACTTTTTTTTCAAAGTTACTTCAATCACAGAAAAGTTTTTCAAAACATGGGAGAGTATTCTCCTTCTCACCACATTCCACTTTATGGCTAATGTCTACTGTCGCCTCACTGTCTCTTTTCATTTTCATTGCAAAGGTTTTGATCCATTATTTTAGGCTACACAGCACAAAGTGACTCATCCCGCTGATGTTACTGTACATAGGACTGTTCATTGTTTATTTATTTATTAAGAGAGCCTGATAAATTGCAAGACTAAACTCAACACCAAAGGCCAAACAATCCTATTTTCAACTGAAGTGGATAAACACTGCCTTTTTCCACCCGCCCTCAAGTCACATACATGCTTTTTTAGTGTGGGGAAAAAAAAGAACATTCTAAATAAAGAAAGAAAATTTTAAAAACTTCTGACTGATAGCCTTGCTCTTAAATTCTTTCTTTCAACCTTTCCCTGTCAGTCTAGTACAAAGCAGTTCCAGCTGACAATGACTAAGCAACCAGCAAGCTGTGAACTTACGTGTTTGCTCAATTTTTATCACATCTTTTCAAGCCAGTGGCTCTCAAGTATTTTTCACTAGCTCCTATTCCCCTACAAGTGTCCTCCCACCACCTCACATTGTTCCCACCAGACCTAAACCACCGACCTCCAAGCAGCCTGGTACCCAAGCTTAAGAGCCCCTATCACTGTTCTCTCTCCAGAAAGCCCCTGTACCTCCTATTTAAAACAAACCTGTGTTTAGCTTCCCTTCCAATCCAACTACTCAGGCATGCTTCCCAATTAGCCAGTCCTCTCAGCTTTTTGCATTCCAGAAATTACTGCAGCTCTTCATTAAGGCTATGTTTCTACACACCCAAAGGTTGTAAGAAGAGCCATGTCTTCTGCTCCCCATGCTAATTTTTTTCCCCTTTTTTTTCCCCTCTGGTCTCATGTTTCAGGTCCCCCAGGAAGAGCAAACTGGGGCTTTGCCCAGAGCCCTGAGTCAGTAACTCATAAAACAGTTCTATAGTGTTCACAAGAGGACCCTGATTTTTTACTTGGCTTCCTAGCTGCTACCACAATACAAAATAAAGCAAAAAGGTCAATATTAAGGTCAATATTAAGGTCAATTTCAACAAGATCATGTCATGCTGGTCTAAGTTCATAGCCAAGGGTGATTAAATAGCTTTCATTTATTTCTTGTTGAACACCAACAGATTGGTGCTAAATTCCTTCTTCGCAGCACCAAATCACATATTCAAAAGAGTAAACAGTCAAGGCTGACAATCTAATCAAAAAAAACCAATCTCATTTCTCAAGAAAAGGGAAAAACAAAATTATTACCAGGCACAGAAGCATGAAGAGACATGCTACATAAAAAAACCCCTTTGGTTTTGTGGTTTGGGTTTGTTGGTTTTTGGGTTTTTTTTGGTTGGTGTTTGGGTTATTTTGGTTGGTTTGGGTTTTTGTGGGTTTTTTGGTTTGGGGATTTTTTTTGCTAAGGTGTACAACAAGGTTTGCTAATAAATAATTGTTTGATTACTGTGTATCCAGCTGTTTGGCTACTGTGAGGCATTTTCAGGTATACCAAGAACAGCAAAGCAAAGTGATTAATGAGAGAAGTTTTCTTGCTTGACTGGTTCAAAGAACAAGGAAACCTGAGTGCTGTCTGTCTTTTGGAAGACAAGCTTGATGAAATAGCTACCAAAAATTGTGCCTTACAGTGTTCAGCTACCGAGTAAATATGTGCTTTTTAAATAAATACTTAGCATTACATCACTTTTAAATGTTTGTTACAGGAGCCAAGAGCTGAAAAGCCTACTAGCAGCTTAGCAAGATAAGTAGGGAAATCTGGAGTATTGAATAAGGGAATAACTTTCTGGGCATGAATCCGCAGTGCTGTCCTTCCTGGCCCAACAGGCATTGCACTCCTGCTACTGATTCACACAGCAAAATTATGCCTTATCAGTTGGCTGACAGAGTGGTCAAACCTGGACAAGAATCCCATCATTTTGTCCCTTATCCCACAAGGAACTACAGAAGGAAGCACAAAGGGAAGAGCTCCCATACCCACAGTACAGCAATACTCCCATAATACAGTACAGCTTAAAAAGCAGCCAGTTGTCTTCTCTCCAGTGGGGTCTTCTCACAGCATTGTCTCGCCACAATACTGTGAATTATTACCACAGGTCTTGAGAAATGGAGTATTTGTAAAACACTGATAGGAGATAAAAATATTTTTTAAAGTATTTTTGGTTAAATTAGTTGTAAACATAAAATTCTAGTTGGTAAACCCGGCCATTTCTAACACAAAGAGTTTCATCACAAAAACTGTGCCACAAACTGGGTTAATCTGGTGGGATTCACAAGAGGCCTATGGTAGTAGGGGAGAAAGTAAACAGTATCTCCCCAAATCTCTTTTCAGACTAATTTAAAATCCTCATTAAAATGAAGCTATTGCATATTTGTTATACGTTACCTACCACAGTGATTTTCTATTCTAAACAGGAGCATTCTTGCCACAAGTAGCTCACAATGGCCAGCTTAAAAACTTAGCAAACAACCTGAACATTTGAAGAGGAAAATGTCTCAGTCTGTATACAGTAGAAGTCCTGTGAAGGGAGGAAGGAAAGCACAAAGAACATTTTAGCTAATCTGGGAGGCAGAAAAGATGCTCAGATGCTCCCTGTACTGTTCATGGAAAGAAACAGAAACACTGCTGTGTAGATTATCTGCTGAGGAAAACATCTGACAAGGAATATCACAGGAGACTGCACTGCAATTTTGATTAATCTACTGCTGTTGACAAAAATATCATGACATATAGTAAAGGGGGAGGATCTGCTGACACACCTAAATTTTCAGATGTAGAAATAGACAAGTTAATTCCGTTTAAGTTTCCTGAACATTTAGAAATAGTCTACTCTTATTTATTAGATGTGATCTCCATTCAGAGACTAAGATGACTCCCCACCTAACACAGGGCAAGTAAACAGCCACTGAATCACAGCCTGAGAAATACATGAGCAACCAATGAATGCACAGGACACAACTTCCTTCAGTACAACAGAACTAATATAATGTTCCCTCTTCCAGAGAGTCTTTGACAACACCATCATCACCTCACTTATTATTTAAAGCCAGTATATTCAAAAAGAAGCAACAACTCTTGCTGTGCAGGAAGGTAATGAAATGCATTAACTCAAGATTACTAAAGCAATAATTAAGTGGCAGATATCAGACAAACCATGTTTCATAAAAATATAACTTGTGAGAAAGTTAAACCAGAGGTTTCCTCTTCATCAAAGCAATTTACTTTAGATTGTTAGCAAAATCATTTCTTGATGATTCTTATGGTACAATCTGGATCTTCCCTTTCAGTATCTCGAATCGAAAAGGTGCAAATTTACTTTTTTATTTGCATTGTCTAGACAGACAGCAAAAACAGGATAGGCACATAATTGAGCATAAATATGGAAGAAGTTCAGAATTTAAGAAGGCAAAAAAGGGTTTTACAGCTTGGCTTTTTTGACTGAATGAGCTTATCTGGTTGGATTAATCTTTTCAAAACAGCAACAAACTGTTCAATTTAGTTTTAAATTTAAAAAGGAAATATTTTCTTGCTATAAAACATGCCATATGTAAGTAAGAGTAAAAATGGAAGATTGCACATTCCTTTCACTTACTGGGGAAAGAAATATCTGAGCTTCTGTAAGCTTGTTATGGGCTATATTGTGTTGCTTGATGATTCCCACAGGAGCTGACTCATCCCTGAATTCACAGCCATCTTCCAAGTTCTATCAGGCAGATATCTATTAAGCATTTCGTATTTCCACACATGAAACATACTGTTTAATTTTGCATTCCTCTTTCTTTCTTTTCCCAAGATGGATACCCCTCTTTTTTACTCTGCTGCCCCACTCTACCCTGAAAATTTAAGCAAAATAATTCAACCAGCTACTGTGCTCTTTGAGGGAAAAGGCCTTTTTTTGTCTCTCAGACAGACAAAATAAACTTTATTTTGAGCAAGAAGGTCTTCTAACAGATAGGTAAAAATATTTTCTTTTAAATTGTGCCACATTTCTAACCTACGGGAAGTAAGAAACAAAACCCACAAATGAGCTAGCCAACCTTAATTCTAACAACCCTTAAGAACAGTGCATTTCTTCTTTCTAAACTATGACGTTACAATAAATAAAATAAATTCAGAAGTATGAGAAGTTTGTTGACACCAGACTTGAAATATTTCATGAGTATATAATTTCATATGTCCAGCTGTGTGCTGAAGTAGACTAGTTCAGCTAAATCAAACAAGTCCTCAAAAATGAAGATAATGAAAAACTATCTTAATAAAGGCTATACATGAAAAAGACTTAAATTTTTATTTGATCATATGAAATCTGCGCATACCAACCTCTATATATCCATTGCAATGTTACCAGACTGCATGAAGTTTTCAAAATCTTTTTCTTAAATCCTCAGTGAAATGAGAAAAATTATAAAAACAATCACTATTTCTAAATAAGCTGTACAACATACTATCAAAGGGATCCAAACTACGAATCACTTCATGGAAGCACAAATGGCTTTCACTGAATCCAAGGGCCTCAACCTAGAAACCACAATACTGCTATTCAATACAAATAGAGCTCATAACAGGTAACTAGCCTATAAAATGCCTATGACAGGAATAGTTTATTATGATGATACATTCATAGTTGAGGGAAGTCTTAACCTTTGTTTTGCTCCATGCAGACAAAGGAAGTCAGGTCTGCCTATTCATCCTTGTTGCTACAGCCAGGATGCTGCTGCAGAATGACACAGTCAGTGACGCAAGTCTCTGAACACAGAGCACAGGAGTTTCTGCAACCAGACCGTGGTTTTAGTCCCTAAATACACACGTGTGCATTTATCTTGACCTGCTGCTCAGACAGGACTCAAATTCTGATGTATCTCAAAGAAATTAAACAGTATTACGAACACTTTTATAACCAGCCTCTGGGATTTTAAAGGACAGGTCCAAACACTGGAAGTGATATAAGGAACATGGATGTATGAGGTCTACTACAAACAGAAGAAAAAAAAAAAGAAGAGGGGGACAGAACAACCTAAGTACAAAATTACCACAAGATTGTAATATCAGTTGTGTCCCTCAGCTCTGAGGTACATTCCATATTTTAGGTCCTTTCCCTTGATTACTAGCTCCATTACTTTTTTCCTCTTCATTACAAAACCATAGTCTGGTCTCTTGACAGAAGCTTTCCTTGGTCGATCAATTTCAATAATTCAGGAAGCAGTTTAGTCAATATCACCTTAATACGGTGTTAAAAACATAAGTAACTAAGAATTCAATGGTCAATTTCAGCTTCCAGTTGCAAATTTGGACTTATTTGCACCTCTGTCTTCAGCAAGCATCTCGAGTATGTAAAAGCATTTTGACCGAAATAGTCAAGAGTCTCTACCATGTTATTTCACCTCTTCTTTATCATTACTAAATTGGAATTGCACTGTCAAATCACTCTGTCCGTAAAACAGCATCTGTGTCATCTGCTAGATCCTAGGCTACCTATAGTATCATCCATTTTCTTTCATTTTTCAATTTCCCTCATTCTCTCTTTGCCAGCCAGTACAATTTCTGAAACAACGAATAGTCACTCAAATAGTCCTGCAACTAGTTCTCTTTTTATTTCTGACAATTTCTTCACAAACATCTGTGTCTTAATCAGATCATTTTCTTTTTCCTCTCAACTTTGTACTTTTTTTCAGATTTCCTGCTTTTTCAAGTTGCTTTCAGTTTTGTGGTAATTCTTGCTTCTTCTTCTCCCTTTAATCTTAAAAGCATATAAGCTACAAGCCATGGGGACTTTTTGCAATCAACAGAGGGGTCCAAATCTGTGCAGAGTGATAGCTGCATTTCACATGGACTGAATCATCCTGAGGAAGCACAGGAGAGTAGGAGCCTCAGCTAATGGTCTAAACAGGTACATTCAGTCCATTATCTTCTTATCACACCTACAGTCTGGAGGTGATTCTCACTTTACCTCCAGTACAGAATTTGGCAAAAAGCCAAATTCATTACAGCATAAGGTAAAAAATTCATTAAACATCTCATCCACTTTGGATCTCAAAGCAGTCAATGCTGTAACAACTATTGGATAAATGTGGCTTAGAGCAACTTGGCCTTGATATCACATAGCCAACTCAGCCAATAACCCATTCAAGGAAACAGGTTTCCAAATTTAAAACCAAACAGAATTACTCCCCTTGTCCACCCTACAGGTCCTTTAAATCATACACCTATCAGCCAATATTACTTGCCTATAATATTCCAGTGCATTTTCCCAGTTATAGCTGTTAGACTTTATTTCAATTCTGAGAACGCACTTGTTTACCACACTATGAATTGATTTATGACTTAGAGCTGGCACTTCTGGGAAAAATCAGAATGGAAAACAAGTTGTTTAAGGAGCTCTCTAGAAATGTAACTGTGCTTATAACTGTTCCTTCTAATCCACAGATGGGTTCTGAAACTTCATCTCAGGTCACCACAACCTCCCAGTGATGACAATGCCCTGCTGAACACCATAATGATCCAAGTAAACAGATGCCCAGGAAGGGCACATCTGAAAAGTCCTCTTAAGTGAGTACAACACACAGTCTTGTATGCAACAAAGAGACACAAGTCTCTGAACGCTGGAAACAGTGGAACCTGTTGTATGGGTTTGTATAAAGTCATTTGACATTCTAACTCAATTTATATTAAGATTCAGCATAAACAGAGTGTCATCTAAGAATTCACACAGGAGAGAGCTGTTATGAATATCAAAGTTGGAAGGCAAATCTTCATTGACTTTCATATCTCTGATAATCCACAGGGCAGAGAACTTTGAAAGTGGCTTAAGTCTAAGATGATAAAAATTTCTTCTGAAGCCTTCTCCATGTCTCAGGTATCCATAAGGGTACTCATTTGAGTGAGTTTTCAAGGTATAACAAGATTAAATTTATGCCACAAGCTTATGTTCTCACCTCTGCTTGGCCAATTGACCTCCCACACATTCTTGAGAGGGTTGGATCACTGGGACTCCTGCTTTTCCATTACCACTGACTGCATTTTGGAGCCAATGCTTCAAAAAGCAAAGTGGGATTAAGCATCTCTTATTTCCATAGAAAGCAGGCTGCAAATAAGGAACAGGAGACATTCATCCATTTACATCCCAGTGAAAAACCAATGATTCAGCAGCAATTCTAGGCCACCCCATTCTGTACTATTGCTGCACTGTTGTCTACTGGATTAAGCAAGGCAAAAGAATCCTTGCAGGTTAGACAACTCAGTTTTCTTTAAACCAGAAAAAACCGGAGAAAGAGATTCTTCAACAAGTAAGGAAGATGTGGATGGGGTAGGCAAGCCAAGAGCCTGGGTGATAAGAATGAAAGAGACACAGCAATCAACAAAACAGAGCCGAAGTGGAATCTCTCCAAGCATAGGCATGTAAAGAAAGAAATCTCTGCAGAACAGCAGGAGAACGGTCTCAAAGCTGTACTGAGGGATCAGCACTCTTGGGTGCCTGCCTGAACTGCCTCGACACTGATGCACACAACATGGGAACAAACAGGAGGAGTTAGAAGTCTGTGTGCAGTTTCTGGATTATGACCTCATTGGGATAATGGAGACAAGGTGAGATAGCTCACAGGACTGCTGTGCTACCATGGATAGATAAAGGTTGTTTAGTATGGACAAGCTGGCAAGGTGAGGAGGTGAGCTGTCTTTTATGTGAACGAACAGCTGGAATTTGTGGAGTTCTGCCTTGGGACAGTTCAGGAGATGGTCAATAGCTCATGAGTTAAGATCAACAGGCAGACAAGCATGGGTACTACTGCAGTGGTATATACTACTATGTGCTATGGAGTATGTAGTAGTAGTCTACTGTATGGAGTAGTACACGCTATGGACTTCGTAATTAGGAAGGAGTAGATGATGCCTTCTTCAGACAACTGGAAGAAGACTCATGTTCACAGGCCATACTCCTTACAGTGAAAACTAGCCACTGTGATGTCTTCTGTGTGGAAGGACAATGTAATCTAGGGCTCAAGCAATCTAGAATTCTAAAGTGCCTAGATGATAATTTCCCAAGGTGATCATGAAGCTGAAGCAACACAGTGTGCTGCCTGAGCTGGTAGGTACAGATAACCAAGAATTGGCTGTGCATGTGGAAGTTGCTGGTAGCCTTGGCTGAAGTTTGGTTGTAGACAAGTCAGTAGTAGTGTCCTCTCCTTAGCCTGAAATACTTTGTTAATAAATAAAAGAACAAGTTTCTTGAGATCCAATATTGAACAAAGAGCTACTGCAGTATTTATTCTGTTTCTGAAGTTTCTGAAGAGAGAAGCTGCAAGAATCAAAAAAGCTAAGTTGTGTTCTATGCAAAACACACATTGAGGAATACCTTCCAATAACGCAATACTCTGGAAATACAAGACTACCCATCAGTAAACCAGCTAACTATGCCAACCATTAACAACAGCCATATGGTGCGAAGTGCCATACCTTCAGCTCATACCATTGCAGCTACAAAGCCTGAAACATAAAAGCCAAAGGCTACTCCAACTAGAAGGCAAGGAAGGAGCACTTCATGAAAGCACATTTAAAATGAGTTGATACTTCCACTGTGACAACAATGGTGCTACCAAATAATACTGGAGGATTTTTATTTTCTAGTACGATGCATAGAAAAAAAAAAGGTTATCTATAAGCCAGCCACCTTTTGTAAAAAAGTGCTATCAGCACTTGAAGGGAAATATGTGAAATTTTTAAAATACAAAATAAAGTTTAAAGTAAAAAAAGTATTAGTAAGGAAAAGTATTAGCGGTGTGGAATGAAATGGAACATACACAGGTATGGCTGCTTATACTATACCAACTTTTCGCTGTGACCTTTTAAACAAACTACAGAATGAAGAATGGAGTTTTTCATCTACTGCTACATACCAGAAAATGGAATGCTAGCAGTGCTTGTTTTATCTAATTTCTGCATTAAGTTGGTTAAGCAATACATCTACTTGAATATACATATGTATTTAAATATATATATATATTCATACAAACAAAGTATTTCAAATCTTATATTGTCTCAAAAGGAAGCAAACTTACAAAGTAACACATACCTGATATACCCTGAGACTCTTTCTGTAGATCACAGTACCACAGTCTGTTCACTGGATCACAGCCTTCTCTGATGGACAGCAAGACATATCGACCATCATCTGACACCTGTAAGAAGTTACAGAGAAATCAAAAACAATTCACCCTCTGGAAAAAAGAAGTCCAACTTGAAAAGTGAGTTCACACATGCAGAAAAATCTAGTGCTTCTGTTAAATGATCATTACAAGCTACAACCACATTATAAATTATCTGATAAAGCTTCTTGGTTTGCTTTTGCACATGCATGTACACACATAACAGAATTGTTGTAATGTTGTCTGCTAGTACAGAAAGTCATCAATTAATCCTTCTTGCTACTCAGGCTTTGCAAACATACATTCCTTGACAAAGCTTTTGAAAGTGCAAATCCAACAAAGAAAGGCAAAAAGTATCAAGAAGTCATCAACTTCAAGTCTCTCCCTCTCCTGACTGAGCTGTTTTGAGCATATTCCAAAATTACCAAATTTTGATGTTTTATTAACAGAGCTGATAGAGAAGGCTGTTTACTGTCCACATTCTTATATGACCATATCTAATGGAATTTTAAACCCCCAGTCACGAAAGACAAATCTGGGTTCTGGAAATTTTCCACTTGGCACTATACACAAAAACAATTCTTACGCTGTAATTACTTCGTAGATATATTTCAGTTTCTATTTGTAACATTTGTTATGCAAAAATATCTGCAGAATAAGTTGCGCAAAATAAATTTCAGAAGAATTAGGTCCTAATTATGCAGCTATTGCAACAGATCCACAATTTTAAAGACACAAGAAAGGTACCTAGAACAGAAACAAATCTTAGTCTATGAAAGTTAACAAAAAAAAACCCAACAGCCAGACACTCCTTGAAACAAAAACAATCCCCAAATGAGTGTTTCCAGATCATATTTTTACAGGCATCTTGTTAAGAGCTAATTATACCACAAAAAAGTCCCTACAGCCGAAAGCTCAAAAGACAAATAGAAAAGAACACCTAAGATTCCTACTCTAGCCAAAAAAGATTCCATTATATGAAACAGCAAAGACATTTTTAACAGGGCAGCCTGCAAAATTGAGATATTTTGCCTTCTTCTTCCTAGAAACAAGTATATCCAGAAATGGAAACCAAGATTAGGTGATCTTTCTTGAAAGATACATCTTCAGTGGTTTTAGGTAAGCAATAATTGCAGGTGCAAATTTTAATTAAGAAAATTATTGCAATATGCTGCTTTAACATCTATCCATACTTGTGAAAGCACCAAGTTCCCTTCACTTTCTCACCAACTGAAAAACATAACAAATAATTTTAAGTTGCATATAAAAATAAAGATTTCAATTAAACTCAAGAGTATAAGACACAAAACTCTTTTAGTCATGGTCAGAACCCACATAAACTTATTCATTGATTCTGTGAGTAAAACACTTAAGACTGATAACTTTACCCAGGAAAGAACAGAGATGTGCAAATTTCTGATGTTGTTGCAAGGGAAATTCAGAATCTCTGATGACAGCGAATCTGAGTACATCCAATTTTTCCTTCCATATTCCCAGCTGGACTAGTTAAGAGTTGATAGCAGTTTATGTTTAATTTGAAGTAAGAACTCCCAAAGCATCTTGCTGGTGGGATACCAATTACATGTGTCTCTATCACTAAAGCTATTCTTATACCAATGAGTTCTACAACCCAAAGGAATGTGACAGAAGCAGGACAATATGGTTGACTGCAGCATGCCAGAATGTTCAGTATTATACAGAAGATTTAGACATCCACACTGCAAAGTTATAGTTTGATGAGCAATCTTGGCAGCAGCATCATATGCAGTCTCCATCTCTAGCTCTTCCTACTGCTGTAGTTGCTTGTGTCCATGCAAGTTCATTCCCCAGATCATGCCAGTACAAACATCCATCATTTGTGAAGTAAACCAGTCCAGGGAACTGATCCAACTGAAAAAAATGGCATGTTAAACGAAAAAAAAAAAAAAAAAAAAANACCTCCAAAAAACAGAACAGAAAAAAGAATCCAAAGGGAAAAAACACCCAAACAAACAAAACAAAGAATCCAGGAGGGGAAGGAGAAAGAAAAAAAGAAAAAAACTTTAGAAATCCACAATATAAAAAGAAGAATAAAAGAAGCCCCTCTGCCAGATTAGTATCTCAATCAGTTCACTGTTCAGTTGCACAAATGGCCAAGCTAACACACAGCACTAAACAGCTGGAAACATGAATAACAGGAGCAGAGATTGCTCAAGGCAGCTCAGACTGCATCACTGATGAATGTGTAATCACAGCCCAAATGCCACTGACCTTACACTGTAAACAGACAACAGTATGGGTTTCAGGATGGCAAAACCAAATAGGACTTACTAACTATCATTTGGACTATTCTTACACTGCTACATCATCTTCATGAGCTGAGCTGCAATCCCTGCTCTTGGCTCACAAATTTACAAACTGAAATTTCATACTAGTACTTCACTCACATCTCAGAATGCATTCATGGTTCAGCATAAGGGTTACAGCTGCAATGTCAGACCTGGTTTCCCACATTTAAGATGAAAAGGGAACATACCTCAAGAATTTCTGAGATCTGGAATGCCAGTCAGTGTCTATTTATCTCATTAAAGTAATTACTATCATTTCGAACAACACCCACTGGTAAAAGGTAAGCAGGCTATAAAAACTGCAGCTCTTAAAACAACATTTAGTATCTGTCAAAACAGGACAGAAGAAATCCTGTAGCCTTTCAACTGGAGCTTTTAAAAACCTTCAGCGTAACAATGATTTTACTGGCATAACACAGCACTAATCTCTAACTCAGCACCAGTAAAGGAAGGATTATTTCAAAGAGCTGATGTTAGTATGTAGCTTTTAGTTTCACTACTACTGTCATTCAGCCAGTTGGCAATTTGAGTTTGTTAGATCTACTATTTCTTAAACGTTTGTCGAGACCATCATTACACCATACAAACATACACAACAATATCACTACGATAGCTGTACTACCAAGTACTATTTTAGCTAGTCTTTCAAGCACTACAACCTTTAAAAACCTCTTTTATAGTAGAGTTTTGGTTTGTAGTGGAGTGTTTTCAGTGGGTTGTTTTTCTGTCTAGCAATTTTGTTTCAATGTTACTGTTCTCTCCATTTTGATGAACAGTAACCACTGCTAAGACAAACACTAAGAGAAGTGGTTTACCTGTAACTTCAATATATCAATGAACACCAAAATAAGAAAAGTTGTTTGAAGTCTAATCAAAAAGAATCTTCTAACCACTCAAATCTTGTCTTTTGTTACAAAATACAACTACATTATACAAGCCATTATGGAACTGCAAAGGATTATGAGGATCCACAGCAAAAACAAAGTAAAATGTTTTGTCTAGCAGGACCAGCAGATTTCAGACCAAAATTTCATACATAATTGAACAAACAACAACAAAAAAGAATGAACACGAGAACGCTGTTGGGTTTTTAGACTTCCTGGCTTCATGCATCACTCAACTAAAATGTCAATAAGAGATATTAGAGTGCTCCACTTTCAAGGCCATGCGCATACCACCAGTGAATATTAATGCAAGTTCCGTGAACACTACCTGGACAGTCACCACTGCCAGGTTCGGGATAAGGAAGAGCTGTCTATATTTAGCTTACAAATAGGGGCCCGTAGAGCATGTCATACTCTACTAAGGCAAGTAGATATACGCATCATTCCTTTAATAAAATAAAAGTTTTGCTACCTCACCCCTTTTTTGTTATCAAGGTGGAAAAAACCTAATGCACTAAAAATAAAATAAATAAAATTCAGTTATTAGCTCCATGCCTGTATTGAGAAAAAGATAAACTCTCTTCTTAACTGCAGACATTAACACTATGGTAATCCACAATCTGATCTGCAGTTATTTCACAAACTATGCTCTTCATGCACTGATGCCCTTTGCATATAAAACTGAGCAATTGTCATTGCTATCTAATGCATTTCCAATTAAGCACAGCAAATGAATCACCTACCAAAAAAAATATAAAAATCAAAGTTCACAAAAGTCAAGACAAAATCAAAGCTTTCTAACAGAGCTAAAACGTCAAATTACTAACTGCAATGTATCCAGCCATGAAAGATCAGATCATCCAGCAAAAGAAAGAAGTGTGGCAATAAAGATGCAACCATGCAACACATTGGCATTAATAACCAGGGACTCAAATATTGCATCAATAAGCTGGATTTTAACACTGCTACAATTTCCACTATATGCTATGGTGGTAACAGCTTAAAACCACCCAGAGTGACTGAATAGAATTTTTATTTAAAAAATATTTATTTAGGAATGTACCTAGTCACCACAATAAAACAGATTCATGACAGCAGTTACTTCCTTAACTTTAGATACATGCCGCACAAAAACTTCTGCATAACACCACTGACCCTGGATATGACTCCACTAAGAAGAATTTACACACAAGAAACCTTTCACTTGCTGCAGAAATTACCTCTTTTGTTATTTATGAGTATTTTTAAGCTTTCTATCAGATGAACAAAGGAGAATATTAAGCACAAAAATCCACAAAGCACGTGGGTTTTACAGAAAAAAAAAATACTGTAAAATTTGGTGAAACATTTGGCAAGCAAAGAGCAATTACGCTGTCTGAACAGCTCCAAGTGTTCTACTATCACAGATGTGCACAAATGCCTGTGTCACAAAGATCTGCCTGCATGACGACAAAGAACCCCACAGTAGTCTCCCAGCCTTTCCAATTCCACTTTTATTATCTCACTACTTATTAGAAAAATCAAAGCTATTTTCTTTCCTGGAACAGGAAACCCTTTTGTAAAGGGTTGTGGGGTTTTGTGAATTTTTTATGGAGGTTGTGGGGTGTGGTACTGGTTTGTTGTTTTTTTAATGAAGGGAAGATGAAGCTACATTCTGACATTATCTTTGCAGTGGTACCAGAAAGTCACTGAAGCTTGCAAATAGCTCCTATCAAATTTTACATTCTCACAGTCTTTTGAGATGTTGAGGATTGGGGCACAAACTCTCTCCCACAAAGCAACCCCTTGGGACTGTGTCTGCACAATCCAAGTCACCTGAAGCTGCTACTCTCAGGCTGTAAAGGTGTTGTTTTGTTTTCTGTTTGCAGAGCATCAGTTTCAGAACCAACCAGATTTCAAAAGCCCTAATGATGAGTGATCACAGGAATGCATATTCAGGATGAGGTCCAACAGAATCCCCTTGCTACATTCTGAGGCACAGGCCTGACACATTTCATGCTGGACATGGCTACATGCAAACAACACTCTGATGTGTTCTACCCAACCACTCCCCCCGTCAAAAAACTTGCTCTGGGCATTAACTCAAATTCCTTATTCCAGCTGGGTTTTTATTCTTGGATTTTAGATACAATGTGCTGGTATGCAGAGCACTTATATCCTGATCATATCCCTTTGAGCCTCTGCTAACTTAGGGGTTGAAGGAGCCCTACCAAAGCCAGAGAATGGAGATTTTGACCCTGGATCATCGTGCTTATGACTATTACAATTCCAACAGAACACCAGGCGGCCTTGTACCAAAGAGGAACACAGCAATATGTAGACACACATTGACATGCATTCTCTTTCCTAAGTCTAGCAAAGAATAAAATCAGTAGCCTTCTAGGGTGACAAACATCACACACAATTTTTACTGTGGCTTTCAGCTTGTTTTTGAGCAATGAAAGCACCAAAACATCTGGAGTCTGGCTATGTAAGAGATTATCGGCTCCCACAGTCCTATGTGCAGCCACAATTTACCTGCCTCTTTCTTAAGAGCAAAATTCTCTGGGCCTACTGCCAGGGCTGTAAGAAGATATTCATACTAGGCTTCCATTCAAGATTCATCCTTGACTAAGAGAGTGTAAGGCTTTAGAAAAAATCCCACAGCCCTGTTTTACCCAGCAATGTGTCTCACTTGAGTGAACTGACAATGTTTTCAGCCCTTCCCCTCCATGCTGTTCACTGCCTCTATGCTGCTGCAGTGAAAACACTATAGTCAGCACACATCTGGCACAGACTACTCCTCTGTGCTTTGAATTTCATGTGCAAGATCACCTCCCTGGGTTTAGAACCACTGATATTAACTGAGAGCTCTAAATATAAAATCAAGAATTAAAAAAAAAAATTTGTCAATTCAGACACACTGAACAGTGTTTGTTAGAAAACATGAAAAACTGTACTTATTTTACTGCTGGCAGAATTGGGATAGGAGGGCTCCCCACACCCACTCCTTTCTGTTCTGTTTACTTTCCTGCTGGTACCACAGGGACTTCTTGCATTATCAACTGTGAAAGACTGTTATATAACTTCTTGTTTAACTTTGAGAATAACAGTCTGTCTCTGAAAGAGATATGCTCAGGCAGTCTGGAGAAGCAGCAAGAAAACGCTACTTAAACAGAGAAGCATGGGAAGCTCCTGTTTTCCCAGAGTACCTATGACATGGCCAAGGTTTTAAAAAGCTTCATACCAGACTGCCCTCTGCTGGGCTGTTATTCAACTATATTCTATCCCTGCCCTTCACAGCTCTCCCACCGTTCTAGAATCTGTACCAGAAATGCATATGCTTTTTCCAGACTAATGAAAAGATTTGATAGCCTCTTTTTCAAAACTTACATATCTGACTAACAATAAACAGATTTTTTTCCTCGCAAACAATTTATTCAAGCGAAGAACTGGAAATGCATCTATATTTCTCTGCCAACATCATTTTCAGCACCACAGATTTTGCTTAAATCAAGTATACTTGGGGCTGGTGTTGAATGTATAATAAGGAAAAGAGCCCTGAAGCTATTTGCTTGCATATTGTCTTGTAAATACATGAAGCTGACAAAGTTTTATACAACCCTCTTCTGTCCTTATGAATGACCTAGTTTCCCATCTCCATTGAGAATACACACCACTCCAACTCCCTACAGCACACCTGAGATCATTTTTACTGAAGCATCATGGCAATATTATTAATTTTGCGGTCTCTGAAGGACCTCCTTGTCAGGTGTTTTTCACTTGCAAGCGAGGTATTTCTCTTCCTTGACCTTGGTGGCAAGACCTGCAAATTCTGTTCAATCCTAGATATGAAGGTTCAACTCTCCCCCCACTACAGAGAAAAGTTTGGAACTTAAGACTAGAACACTCACACCATAATTCAACTGTTTTCACTGAAGCTTTTTTAAAACAATGTCTCTAGCTAATGGGACCAGCAAAGCTGGTAAAATAAAAATATTTTTCTATTCATCTGACAGGAATACATGAAAGCATGCATTTTATAGTGTGTTGAGCTGCACAAAGTTGTATTTAAAAATCTATAGCAGCATCTTAACACCAAGGAAGTATACTCAGGACAGCACCAAATAACTATATAATTTGATTTTGACTAATGATACTTTAATTTTTACCCCATTACTTTGTGGTCATCCACTTTCTCAAACACTTAGGAAAACTAACCAGAAAACTTGTTGAAGTGGCCTGAAAAGAAGATTTTTGACCTACTGCACAAGGATGAAACCACATTTTGCAATTGCACTGGTTTGGTTTNCCATGTGTTACAGCTGGAGCTCACAGCTTAAGCCCAGAATATCAGCTATTTTGAAGTATTCTCACTTAGAAAAGTTAATGATTATTTACAGAGGTGAATCTCTGCTTTTCCATTCCTCCCTAAAATAACGTTTCCTCTTAAATACCAAGATCTCTGGAAGTTTATGTCTCCTAGAGGTCACAAAACCCACCATAAGCAGCCATACTCATTCTGTAACATAAATTTATTAAACAAAAACCCTCAGTAGGGAGGTGTTTCTCTATACACTGTCCTCCCCATTTCCACAACACTACTGGGGTTGTTCCAACTCCAGTGGTTTTAGAACTCATAGCTGTGCTACATTCCTTTACCCCCCTGTTCTGCAGCAAAAGTCTAATTAATCAGACTGCAACAGTCCTCCCCCAAGGAAAATGAATTTGCCTTCACAACAACACATGTAGTTAGCTCATGATACTGGAAAGGAATAATAATAATAATAATAATATGCATCACTCGTGAATCAGAGAATACATCATTACAGGACATCTGTCACCAACAAAAAGCCCATTTATTTATGTAGCCAGGGAAAAATAAGGATAACAATGTACAAATTCCATTTTATTGCCAGTTAAAACCCAGAACTGACTAGTTATTTAACAGTTAAAAAAACCCCAAGTCCCATCTGCAAGTTTCCATTGATATTCAGGGTCAGTTGTTAAAAATACATTTCATAAATACATGAGATTGTATAAATGAGGCTGTGGTTATTTGCAGAACTTAGAGGTAAGTCTGATTTGGTAGAGAAAGCTCAGTCTCATCACTTTGCTGGGAAGCCCTTCACATTCTCACTTACTGTCTCATTTTAAATCCCACTGTTCAAATTCTTTGAAAGAACTTTTGTTTTCTGGCAGCCTACAGTAAAGACACCCCTAACATTTTGATGGGTTAATGTGTTAAAAAGTGACAAACTGAGGACCACACTTTTCAAGAGAGGTTCTCACAAAGTATTTGTAGGAACTGAGCACCCCAAACCAGGCTAAACACACTTCATATTCATCAAAAGTCTCAGACAAAAAAGAAACTAATATAGAAACAAAATGTACTGATCAAACATAGTAGGCGGGAGAATCCAGAGTATTACAAGTATTCATCCACAGGAAAATATCAGTTCCCTGATAAATGGAATGACCATCACTACATTCCAGCAGCACTTCAAAGCAGTGCACTCAACTGTACATTGCTAAATCTTATATGGGGAATAAAACACATTAATTACAAAAAGTTCACCAGGGCTTTGCACTGTATAGTAGTAGTTCAACAAAATAAGCTTAGGAAATCAATTCCATTTCCAGTAACACAGTCTGTACTGTATGTGTGCTGATAAAACTTGTTGCAGGGAAACTTCAAGAGCTCTCCAACTATACACACAATATTAACAGGTTTTGACCTGTGTATCTCTACCCCTCAATTAAGCAGAACAGATATTTATTTTTCAGGGAAGACATTGCAAAATTAAATATAACCACATAAATACATGGCAGGGAATATCCGCACGTGCTGACAATTAGAATAAGTTTTTTGCACAGGAAGTAGAAGCTGGGGCTAAACACTGACCAAGAAGAAACAAGAACACATTGTCCATCAAATAATCTTCACTGTCTTGGAATGTGTATCAGGCAGAACGACCTCAGTGCAGAAAATGGTATATGATTGTCATTGAAGGCTGGAGGAGTGATTTAAAGCAAATTAGGCAGTCTTATTTTCAGGAATTCAATTATCAACTGTACAACATTAATAAAAAGTGTTCTTTTAACAAAATGTTTTCAAATTAATGTCCACTATCAGTTGTTAGAATCTGAAAAACAGACCACGACAATGATAAGGTACAGGACATTTACCATACCTCAGCTCCACCCATCCATTTTGGTTCATCAGGAAATTCAGCACATAGGATATCTTCTGACTGGTTAGTTCCTAATACGTGATAATACAGCTTTTGATGCAGATTAGTGGAGGTCTCAGTGCCTAGTGAAATGCAGATATTTAAACCAGCAAGTTCTCAAAAAAATGCAACTATCATATGAAACCCTTAGAAACTTCTGTATCCCTCAGTATGTAAAAGAGAAATTCAGAAGAGAGAACTAGGAAGGTTTCAAGCTACAACCATTCCCCTCCAAACAAACACCCTCATACAGAACAAGATAAAACTTGATGCTGCAAACCTGTTTAAACAGTAACCTTTTCCTTTTATTGTTGCTAATACCTTCTTCAAATTTGAAGATTCATCATTTCAAGCTTTGCTTTCTAGAAATAAAAGCAAGCAAAGCAAAGAAAAACAAGAATCCCTGCCACCCTCTAATGACATTTTCATCTCCATCTCACCCAGAGCAACGAAGGGGAGATTTACCATGAATCAACATTCCTAGAAAGCTTCATACTTTCATTTGCTGAAAATATAAAAGTGATGTATTTTAAAGCACTGCATTAGGTGCCACTTGATATATATTTTTTTGAAAATTTCATTCTTGCAACGTTTTCCAACACTTCAGCTTTTGAACTGCAAACAGGAGGTTAAAAAAACGTCCACAAAACAAGGTTGGTATCTATCTTGCAAGTCTGGCAAAATTATAGGCTTCAAAAGCAAATACAGAGGCAAAATTCAGGTGCTCTCCAGTTTAACAAAGAGCACATCTCCAGAAGAAACTTCCCAGTAGCTCTGCCTTATAATAAAAGCTGCTAAATTCCTTCCCCACTGACACTTCTCTGCAATTTATTCCACTTTGTGCAGTGCCCCTTGAATTTTGCTAGCATAAACATTTCATCTTGCTTTGCTGTGAACCACACATGAATTAATCTGGTTCAACAACAAAAACCTTATGCCTCACACTGCTATTCATCAGGTCAATCTCCCAAAGCAGTTTATCTATGCCCACACAAATGCATAAGGGTAAATATCTAAGTAAGCTGCCACCAGACATCAAATTCTAGCCACCACCAATATGGAACCTAAGTATATCACCCCAGAGAAAAAGAAAAAGAGCAGCAAACTTTCATGAGAAAAAGAGGAGCAGGCAGAAAAGAAATGACTCATACTAACTGAACATAGGCTTTGGACACACAAGACATAACTTGATCTCTAATTGCACAACCAATACATCTACTTGTTTCAATATAGACTTGTAGAGCTAATTACTTGTTGCACCAATTCACTGGAAAAGTGATTTTTCCTCCACATAGCATGCAATTACAATAGTCACACCTACCATCACTTTTTCCATCTTGTTTTGGGTAGGAGTTATAGAACATGCCTTTTCCATCATGGGTCCATGCCATGCAACTGAATTTAACTCTCTCCAGCATATCTGGGAGTTCCTCAGGACCTTCTACTTTCATAAACTTGATAGTAATCCAATCAGAGCCACTAGAACTCAGGCCATATGCAAAGTATTCGCCATCTTCACTGAATGCATAACCTAGGAAATGGGTAACAAACAAAATGAAGAGAGATTAAATTGGGATACTAGTTAAAGGAAATGTTCACCAAACACTGAGAAGGTTTATTTTCTAAAAATCAGTGCAAGATACTACATCTGGTATCATTTGGGATTCACAGCACTTTTCCAGTCTCTGTGGACTTCTCAATTAATTCACAGATGCAAGTTTAGGCACAGATACTCAGTAAGTGTATGTGACTGTGCGGTGTGTCTCTCGGGAACCCGCGTCCCATTTCCTGGCTAGCTCTGGCACTGGGCCCGCAGTGAAGGTACGGTTTGGTATTCTGGGATACATCCCGATCCTTTGGATTCTTGCCTTCAACAGAAGTGTGGACAGTGGCAAGGAATAAGGAAGGACTCTTGTGAGAAATTCAACTGAGGTTTATTAGCCCACGTGGGACTTGTTCACACCCAGAGAGAGAGCCCACAAAAGCAGGTTTCCTCTCTGAACAGCACCTTAAGTATGGGGGTGGGGAAATGGGAAGGGGACAGCTTGGAACCAATCCAAAAGGTGAAGGGAGTGACTCTGAACATAAATGACAGTCAATAGAACCAATCAATAAATCAAGAGAGGGGAGAACTGGGGACCCTGCCAATCACTCGACGTCCTCACTAGAACCTTCTAGACATCAGGGCGAGGCTGTAAGGTGATGGGCAGGACTCATAATTGTGATTGACACTTGACAATCACTCGGGGGAAACCAAGAAGTGTTTAACATGGGGTTACATGGGACAAACCATTGTAACTTATATAAAAACAGTGTAACATAAAGAACAGATGCATACAGAAAACTGGTAAAACCCAAAATGCACCACTACAAGCGTACCCATGTTTAATAACATAACTTATGCCCAACATCTGAATTATGGGTTGAAACATATTTCTTCTATTGCCCTGAGCTTGGCAGGAAGAGCTAGAAAATGAAAATGAACATAGGTAGAGAACTTGAGTGAAATTTTAGGAAACAGTACCAAAGAAGCTAACAGAGATGCAAGCAATCAAATAGTGTAACTACCACTTTAAAAATGGAGTCACTGAAAATGTGACCCTTTAAAACCCTGAAAACTGAAGTAACTGGGAAACTTTGCCACCAGCATGCAAATAGTTAATTACCAGTATTCTCAGCTAAGACCTGTGATATATATTTCATTTTATCCAAACAGTGAGGGAAAAGAGCTTCCGTTGTAGTTGATAAAGATCAAATTCATACTTGCAAAGCAAGTCAGGTGAAGAGACCGAATTATCATAGGCCTGTACAGACCTGAAAGTATCTACCAGAAAACAACCTAAGAAAAAGTTGCATCTCACAGACATGATAGTTTCGAGAGGCAGCACTGTGCCACACCAATATATTCTCTCCCATAAGAACATAAGAATGGCCATTCTTATTCAGAACACAATTCCACCCAAGCTGTCCTCAGGAGTCACCATGTGATGCCTACACAAATAAGAACAACCACATAATCATGGAATGGTTTGGGTTGGAAGGGAAGTTAAAGACCATCTAATTCCTACTCTCCTGCTAGGGGAGGGACACCTTCCACTAGACAAAGGTTGCTCAAAGTTCCATCCCACCTGGCCTTGAACACTTTCAGGGATGGGACACCCACAACTTTTCTGGGCAACCTGTTCCAGCACCTCACCACCTTCACAGCAAGGGATTCTTTCATATTATCTAATCTAAACCCATTCTCTTTCAGTTTAAAACCATGCCCCCTTGTCCTATCACTACATCCCCTCGTAAAAAGTCCCTATCCAGCTTTCTTTTAGGCCCCCTTTAGGTACAGGAAAGCTACTATAGGATCATTACACAGCTTTCTCTTTTCTAGGCTGAATAGTCTCAACTCTCAGCCCCTCATCATAGTGAGGTGCTCCAGCCCTCTAATCTTTTCATGGCCCTCCTCTGGACTTCCTCCAACAAGTCCATGTCCTTCCTAGAATAGGGGCCCAGATTTGGATTCAGCACTCTAGGCAGAGTCTCACAGGAACCCAGTGGAGGGGCAGAATCCCATCCCTTGCCCTGCTAGTGATGCTGCTTTGGATGCAGCCCAGGATTAAATCGGCTTTCTGGGCTGCAAGATCACATTGCTGGCTCACGTCCAGCCTCTCATCCACCAGGATCCCTGAGTCCTTGTTAGCCAGCATGCTCTCAATCTCTTCATCCACCAGCCTGTGTTGATATTGTGTAATGCAAGCACAGGAACGAAATGCAGGAATAAATGCAAGAACAATATAAGCACATGTAATGTTTCCCTCAAATATTCTCATCATCTCCAACCATTTTTAATTTAGCAGACTCCTTTTTCCACGCAGTAGTTGGCTAGTACTCCTGAATGCTTCCCTTCTCCTTGATTATGTCCAGCTTCACTTTTTCCACCACCACTACGCCTTGGTAAGGGGTTTTACAGGTCTATTTCTTGCACCACAAACCATCACCTTCTTCTGTTTGCTTGGGACCTGTCTCCCACTGCTTTCATTAGATATTCATTCATTCTTGTAACAGAAAAATGACTAATCAACCTTTAGTCCGTCTCTCCATCCTATTGCATGCCACAAATGATTAGGCAGACCTCTACTATATTTGCTAAATTGTCCCTTTTCTAAGCTGATTAATCCAGGCACGCTCAGTTTTTTTCCTTTGATTGTTCCTACTGCCCTCCTCCAATCTGTATTTCAAAGCCCCTTTTGAGCTGAGGAGACTGGGACTTGATTTAGTGTTCAATGGTACCATATAGACTCCTGGGTAGCTAATGTAGTGGCGTCTCATGTTTTGTTCTCTATTTCATAGAAATATTTCCTAGAAATATTTCATAGAAATATTTCTATTTCCAAGATCATAGAGTTCAACCTTTGAATGACCACCACCTTGTCAACTAAATTGCAGCATTGAGTGCCACACTGAGTTTTTTCTTGAACACTTCCAGGGAGAAATTTCCTCCTGATGAATAAATTGGTATTTGATGTACTTGATTGGCTTCTACCAAGAACCAAGTTGACATTTTCATGGAATTATGTATTACACTCCAAGCATTGTTCCCAAGAGGTCACCCTGAGCTCAAGAGTTCACGTCATCCATTCTTCCATAAATGAGGTTAGCATTGTTTGTTCCCTGTGCATCACTTAACTTACCTGCACAGAAACTTTTATCTGTAAATTCATTGCTCACTTATTAAAGGACTTCCTGCAACTCTTCAGCCAGGAGTAACTTTGTACTGTCACCAAACTTTGCTACCTTACTGCTCACTCCTTTTTCTAGTATGTTCAGCATATGAACACTGCAAATCCTAGCACAGTCCCTGACAGGACTTTACTGGTGATTTCCATTTGACAGCCCATCAGTTCTTCCTTTCCCTGCCCTTAAATCAATTATTAATCAACACCAGGAGCTTTTCCTCTTGTTACACAGCTGCTGGTTTTCCAAGTGCATTTGGAAGGAGACTATGCCACAAGACTTCTAGAAATATGCAGAGATTATATGAATGCAATATATACAGATTAAGGCAGGACTTCTCCATAAAAAAAAAGCCATATAGATTCTTTGCAACTAGGTCACTTTTAGAGAAACATTCACTAATTCTGTCCTCTGTTTTTTATTAACTATCCTTGAACAGACTTAGAGGACTTTTAGGTCCAAGAGTCTGCTTCTACAAGTGAGCAACTAGGGAGTGTGAAAATGGACAGCTAAGAGAAGTTACAGCCCTAGCGAACATAAACAATTTTGTGATCATAGATCACCACAGATCATCACAACTGTGTTCCTTCACAGTCTCTTACTTTGACTCACTGGCTTGTGTTAAAGATGCAAAATACAACTTTAAGAGAACTAATCAATATAAATACATAAACGTTTTTCCCTCCTATGGACAGCTTCAAGAGCTGCTCATATTTCATTGCAAACTTGTGAAAAAAAGCATTGGGAAACCAAACCAAGTTAATGGTGGAAAAAATGGAGATTTATAAGTGTTCTTCTGAAACATCATACAAATCCACATGGGGCTATTGTAATTACTTTGACTAAATTTTCAACTTCTGCTGAAGACTGAGACTTACTCAGCAGGAACTGCTGTCTCACTAACCTCGTAAGGCCACAGTGCCATCATCAGAAAGCTTATTTGGATCAAGAAAAACTTTGGCATCGGCATCCAAGGAGTCTTGTACATATAAAACTCGCTGATTCTGGAGCCCTGTATTGTAGAAGTGAAAGTACCTAAAAGAACACAAGAGGAGAATATTAAGTAGGAAGAACTCTGATTTTCAGTTAGGCAAGCACAAAAAACTTGTATGAGGTTGTTACGAAGTGAATAAAAGACAGATGAATAGGTTAGGGAAATACAAGTTTCACAGAAGAGTAGGAGTCATGGCTAGGATGCATCCCAAATATCATTTAAAAATAAAAGCTGCATTTGCCACAGTGCATTTCAAAGAATTCTAAGTATACTATAAACTCCACATAACTGTCTAAGTTAACCATCTCTGGCAGCTGCAGCATTTCTCTGTTACAAGTACTGGCACAGGTTCCTATCTCTTATGTTCTCAGCTTTGCCATTCATACAGCTGCTTTCAATTCACACTGAGTGACACACTTATGTTCAAATGAAGCAGAACCAAAACTGTTTCAATGTTGCTACAAATGCATGTTTCAAAAATTTGTAGGAACGGAAAATTAAGGAGTTGTCTTTAGAGAGTGATAATCTTCATATCCCAAGACACTACAGAGCTCAAAGAAATTAACAGCCATATTTACAGAACTTGACTACACAAACACTACTGTAATGCCTGGGTTTTTTCATGCTGAAGACCAATTCGTTTTGTCTTTCAGTAATGTCAAGGTCTAAGAGATGTAATTAAGCCCCTTTACTTCCTTTCTCTAGAAGGTTGCTAGTGTTTCTAAAAGAGGTCACATTGAACTCAGAAGCAGCTGCAGTCTCCAGACCTTCTGTAAGACACAGACACACCATCTCTTCACCGAGTCAGAGAATTAAAACAGGAATATGAGGCGGTTAGCTACTGGAATATAGCAGGATTTCTTTTTTCCTAAGAAAACAGATCTTTTTCCATCAGATGCTTTAAGTCCTCCAAATGACTTTTCCCACATATCCTGCAGCTACAGGAACAGTTTTTCACAAGGGAATTCCTACTGCTTTTCAATGGCTATGACTAAATAAAAAAAGCCTACCAGCTGCTCAAAGAATGACCAACATAAGAGCAGTGTTCTAGCAAATGTGTGCAATGGAACGCACTTGATGGGCTTACGCTGTTTTCAGACGATGTGCCTTTAACAACACTGAGAGTGACCACGCCTTTCTTAAAGGAACTCCTCAAAGCATTACAACAATTATTCTACAAAACCCTTTGAGTTCTGATAAACTTACAAAATCTTCTTCTTACAAAAAGACAACAAGAGAAGAAGATAATACGATTTGGAACTGGAGACAGTGAAGCACTTTGTGCTCCGCATCACACAACCAAACATGTTAACATTGGCTTCGTTTTCTTACTTCCCAACTATAAAGAAATAAATACAAATATAATTTATAGCTCATTTTCCTAATTAGTTGTTGCTTCTGACTTGCTTCACATTTATCACCACTTCCAAAGACATTCCTCACATACCTTTTTCCTTTCTTGAAGTGGCAGCTGTACTTAGGATAATCATAGAGTTCAGTCATTCGTTCCTTGAACAGTCCTCTGACAGGACACTGCTCGAGGAAGGGTACTGTGAGCTTGTTCTGAGCCTCCACAAATGCCTGAAAGAAAACAATCAAAAAGTATAAACTCCAGCAGAAATGCCTGTTTTCTAAAGAAAACATTTTCAGAAGTAATGGATCACAGATGTCTTTCCCCCATATAGATAAGCAGTGTCACACATGAAGAATCCTACGTGCTACTTGCATTATGCTACAATTCTTTAATAAGATTCAACTTATATCTTCAATAATGACTCTCCAGGGCATATACTTGTGTGTGCCAAAAGAGAAGACAGTCCTGCCTTTCCCCCTAAAAAAACCCAAAACCCCAAAACAAAACCCCAACAACCAAAGAAATCCTAAACAAAAAACAAAACACACCAAAAACCTCCAAAACTAAAGTAACAACCTCCAAAAGCACACCATCCTTTAAAAAACTCTCAGATTTGCTTAAATTACAAATATTGCCCACAGACTGCACTATTATTTCAGGAGCTGTGAAGAGCTTTAAGATGACAAAATGTCATGTTCATCATCTGTTCATATTATTAACATAACACACAGAATTAATCCCAGCCAGTATTTCATGAGAAGCCCAAAGAACTGTTCACAGATCAGTTCTTAGGAAAAAAATACTAATCTCTGAAAACTTTGGGAAGTCTGGTTTCTTTAGAACACTCCAGCTCCCTGTCACAAACACATAATGACAGTGATCAAAACCATTACCACTCCTCTAATTGTTGCACGCACAGAAAACCTGGTGCTCTGTTGGTGTTTCATCATCCCTATTTATATAGCACGGTACATTAACACAAAATTAACACCTACGCCTCTTCAGGTGAATCACAGCTGCTAACAAGCAGACATGCCATCTTTTCTGTCTCTAAAATGAAGCAGGTAGGACAGGACACCGTGTGTGTGGCTGTAACTCACAGGCAAATGTTGCAACGGCAGCTACAGTGTCAGCCTCAGACTCTTAGCCTCCTTCCCCCAGCCCCATCCACTCATCCCTTGCTTACACGGGGCTGTTTCCCAGAAGAAGTTTGAAAGAGCCTATTGTTTCTACCTGTCCTGAATCTGTCATAGGGCAACCAGATTAACACATTGTAACATCTGAGTTACACTTCATTGCAGGGTGTGACCCATAGGAACAGCAGGGCTACAATCCACATTGCACAACTTGCGCTTCACAAATCTTCAGAAAAGCTAGCTCCTGCACAGGCAGAGTACCTGGCACACACTTATCAGCTGCTATCAGTGTTTAGTCATGTATTAATTTTTCAGGAGAAGAATTAATATGTGCACAGCACATCCCAATGATATGTCGTGCAGCCTTCACACTGTATCACTATAACTGCCCCCCATCAGATGGTGAAAGAACTCAATCAAATCAACCCAAAAATTATGTGTATCTGAATTGGTTTTCTCTACACAAAAGCACATGAATTTCAAAGACCACATACACAAAACTATGGACCGTGGATTCTACACAAATAAACTGACTTCTCCCAGTCCTGTGACATTTTCTGAGAAACAATGGCTTATAAAAACATGTGTAAGACCATTCCAGGGTACTGGATGGCCAAGAGCACCTTCCAGTTATGTACAGGGAACAGAAACTGGCACTCATCTTTGTTTCATCCATCAATAACATGACCAAAAAACCAACACTGCTGCAAGGGTATACTGGAACTGTGTGTTACTCACTTTTAACTCCATAGACACATCTTACCACATTTGCTTTCATTAGTCATACTCAAAGAAGAAACACAGATTTTTCCTTACAAGCATTTGTTGCCCAAGAGCATGCTTACAGACTGATTATTACACTCACAACTATATCACTAGTAATTTTGCTTTTACAAGAACTTAATATATTATTTTTCTCATTTCCAGTTAGTATGCACCAAAGATTCCAAGATAATTTGTAAAAGGAATGCCACAGCTGTATGAAAAAGGAGCAAGGAATTACAGATTTTTCAAAGAGTTTTATGGAGAAGAATACAGTCCAGTTTGGAAACTTTCTGTTTCTACACTTTTGACTATGAGGTTGCACTCACATTTAAAGTGCAATACATAATTGAAATATTGCTCTAGATAAAGTACAGGAACATGTCAGCAAAAACTCTCACAGTAAACAACACCATCCACCACGCTGACCTAAACAGATGCACCCAGGCTACAGGACTAACAGTAACAGTATGCCTTCATGAACCTAGAGAGAGCGATTTTTACTGGACCCATAGATATCTGCATCTGACAATGTATCAGAAGCCTTGAACCAGGACAGACTTTGCTAGCAGAAGAAAGGACAGAATAAGGGTCCAAGTAAGGCAACTTCTTTTGGCTGTTTTGGAAAAAGAGGTAATTTGAAAAGCAAAACTATTTCTAAAGCATTGTACTAAGTGTAAAGATGGTCTTCTTGAAACTGAAGTGTCTAGTCATTAAGTAGGTCAATTGTTATTCTATAACAATAGTCAAACTAAATTTCATCTAAGAAACACATGCCACAAGTTCTTTTTAACCATGCTTTTTTACAACCTTTCTACAGTCTACTAATCTACTCTGTCAAGGTAGTTATACCACTGATAGTATACTTTCCAAGAAAAAGCCTCAGAATGGAAACTGTTTTAACATGACCAGTCTTTGTTATTACTCTGCAAAGTATTTACAGTTCATAGATATATATATATATATACGTATGTATATATTCAGTCAAGAGTAGTTCAGTGCAACTCCTAAAAGAGAACACATACCTTTCCTAAGTGTTACAAAAAAAGAAATTATCAGAGTTCATGTGATTTGCTCCTGAGCACTTACTTTTTTAGTGTTTAACAAAGGAATATTGAAAGTGCAATTGGAAAACTTACCAAAACATGAAGAAAACACTGGTCTATTATAACTACAAATCCATTCAATCGTAGATTTGAGTGTTTCGGTTCTAGTCCTAACTCAAATACACACATGTTCAGAATAGTACAACCCAACCCCACATGATCTCTGCTTTTTCCTGATTTGTCCATTCCTCATGTCTGGAACAAGCTCACCATGACTGCCTATACTGTCAGTGAGTTCAGGTACTGTATATGACTGACATAGCAACAAAAGGCTTTGCTGTAGTCTAAAACTGAGCTTATTTCCCACAAAGTGTTAAAACAAACCAAGAAGTTGAAAGACCAGCAAAGCCAAAGCCAAGACAAACAGTGAAAGTGTGGTGTTGCAGTTGTGGCCTATGTCATTACCACAAGTGTTTCACCAGTGTAGCACATTTCAGTTATGCCTGGGATGTTTCCTCAACCTGTTGTAGAAGTCAACGGCCAAACAGCAGCAGAGTATGTACTCACATTCTGCATTTTCTTTCCCAAAAGTGAGAGACGAACTTCCCCACCCAACCAAGGATTCATTTTTATTTATATATCTAGAGGAGGGAGTTTGTTTGCTTATAGCTGACCTTAACTGCTCCAACCAAGCACACACAGGAGAAAAAGAGATACAGCAAAGCACACAGATTGTGAACATGGAAGTGCATACTTCTTGATATTGACATACACCAGATATTGAGGATGTGACTTAATGATTGACTTTATCAGCTCTAAGAATGTGCATTGGACCTGCTTAGCCACCTGCAGATTTCAAAAACCTTCTTTTTTGTCGCAGATAAATGCACTGCATACATAATAAGATCATCTTTGTAACCTGGCTGGAAAACCTCTAGGTATATTTCACTTTCACCTAATTAAAAGTAGACTGTGGATGACTAGAAAAGGAAAGATCCCATTCTTGGACCATTTTAGATCCAACTATCATTTGGCCGTGCGATGACCTAGATTAGGCATGTATGTCAATAAAAAACTAATTCACAAAAGTGTTCCCTTCCAGGACATCACCTTGTGATGGTTCTACCCATGCAAGGGAGGGACAGAAGCACACACGTTAGTGCAAGGAGAGGAGGCAGAGAGAAACCATGCAACCACTTGACTTAATGGAAACCTGCACACAATACTGGATCAGGTACACCACCATCTGCACTCTACTTACACTGAAAAAATACCTGATTTAGCCAATTACAAAAAAATGTTCTTCTACCCTTCTATGTTCACTTGTTTGTAAATTGCTAACTATCAAGAGTCCACATAATCATTTGGACTAGTCACAGAAAATAAATACAATTTTTTTTAACTCATAGCTGTTGTGGGTACTTTCCTTCATCCCAATCCCTTTAGCCCTAAAGTGGGCATCAGGTAAAACCACAATGGACATTTCAGCATCAAAACCAACCTCACATACCTTTGCTTCTTTCTCCATGCTTCAGAGAATAGCAAACTTTATGTTCCACTGACTCAATACAGAAACTAAGTGAAGCCTACTCATTTATTTTCTGTGAGCACACCAATGTTTGACGTGTCTATTCCTGCTACACCTAGAAAAGCAGAATTCCAACACATTCATGCATCTATTTGACAGCATTTTTTTCTGACTTCTTCTATGAAAGACGTAAACCAGAGAAACACTTTAATTCCATTAGTTCAGTAACTCCTGAAACATTGGAATGTGATATACTTGCATACTTACCGACACAGGAACTCTATCCACTCTTCTTGTCATACTGCTACTATTGCAATTTTGCACTGCAAAATTCTGCTAAGGTGTGTGCTTTTTCCAGTGCAGGCAAGTAAGATGTAATGACCTTCATTCCACCAATACGACAATTTGTGTCTGGGCTGCTGCACTTTGGTGAGGTTGTTGTAATTCCCTATTCCTTACTCTGCCTCCTATATAAACTGCAAGCTCTAGAGAATGTGATTCACTATCCTCCAACTGTTCTCACCCAACCTGTTCACAGTATGAGGCTACAATATTGAATATAGGGACACAAGAAATCAGGTCTTTGCATTTTGTCAATCCCTAATCTTTCACAGGGTCCCAAGAAACACTTTAATAGGTGTCTGTAAGGCATGTCTAAAAGAAAGACAAAACCATACCTCTCACACATATATTCCTCTCAATGTGGCACAAAATTATCCTGTGTTTACTTCTCCCAACTTTCTAAATAGCTTACTTTCAATATTAATGTCCATGGCAGAGTTTTTCCACTAAAACCTGATCCCAAATCAACCTTTTTAAATACATGACTATGTCTATATGCTGACAGATTTGCAAGTAAGGAATCAGCTCCTAACTGCACACTTTTTATCTTGCTCTTGACAGTTACTGTAAGCTATATCTGACCAACCTCAAGCTCATGGAAATGTATAAGGTAAGCAAGCACACTTGCAGAAGAACCTAGAAAGAATCTCACTAATGGAAAAAAGCCACACTGTTAAGATATTTTTGAACTGACACCATACCCTTCATCAGCTTCCTGACACAATCATGCACAGAGGGTAGAAGCCAGTGTTTTGGATCTGGAATTACAATTAGTGCAGAGGAAACCCCCTCCACACTGTCACTTATTGCTTTCTGGCCATCATCCCCACAACTCCCTATGCCATGAATATCAGAGGAACTGGCTCACAGTCATTACTCTTCATGATTCTCTCTTGGTGAGAGACCAGTTCCAGCAGCACATTCTCACTATACCAAACTGCAGGCTGAAAACACTGCAACACCTCCAATCTACAATAAAAGACACTAACAAAACCTAACTTTGTGGAGGTAGTTAAGCCTTGGTAAGCTGTGGAGCCTGACCATGGTGATGACACTCTCCCCTGGAGAGAAAGCAGCCCCTAGGCTTCAGGGTTGTGGTAAGCCCCTAGAGAAGAAATCTTAGGAGACTGCTCTTTCCCATAGTGATAAGGTGTGTTCCCCCTCCATAAAGCTCTATCAGTAAGAGGTTAATTAGTTGCACCTCATTGGTTCTTCCCCTCCTTCCTCCTTATTACTCCAGTGAGCTGGGCCATTTTTGATCCTTCCACTGGTTGGTTCATTTTTCCACCCCTAACCCGACCGGCCAAGTTGTGTAACCCTGCCCATGCCTCCCCTGTATAAAAATCCCCACTTTTCCCAGCTCTCTGGTCTTCTGTCCCCAGATTCCCTTGAGAAATAAAGCTCCTGGAGAACTCCACCAGAAGGCTCTGTCCTGTTCTTCTGTGTTGCCCGAATAGAGCTGTTTTCACAAGAGAGCTAAACCACTCCAGTGGCTTGGACGTGCCTGTGCCCTGCCAGGATATCCTTTTCAGGATACCTCCAAGAAAGGTCACGGCACTCCTAACCACCAGCAAATGGCCACAACACAACTTCAGGAGGAAAATGTTTTTGCTTTTGCCTTTAAAAAGGACTAAAAAATGCACTCACACGCTTTGTCAGTTCTTGAAGAAAGCAAGCCCAGGTTTTCCTTCCACCCTTTCCTAATTATTTTATTATGGCAATTTTAGATTTTAGATGTGCTTAGGACAGTGGACAAAACACCCTAAAACTTTAATGTTTCTCTTCAGTATGACACCACCACCCTGAGCACTCGAACTGGCCAAGGAAAGTGGCTGCAAGATAAGCACGGGTTTAGTTTTAAAAATTCTGTGATATAAGTTATAGCAAGTGTTCCAGTCTTCAATAGAACTATAGAATGGTTTGGGTAGGAAAGGACCTTGAATATCATTTAGTTCAATGCCCCTACCATGGGCTGGAACATTTGCCAGTGAACCAAGTTGCTCAAAGCCCCATTCAACCTTTCCCCCATTAAAACACATGGACAAAACAATGGCATTGCTGTTGGTGCCACGAGACGTCACATGAACTACACCTCTGCTCACTATGTAAGTTTTCAAAAAATATTGGCATGTTCTTCAAAAGCAAAATACCAATGCATCTGGTTTATAAAAGAGAACCACGTGAAAACAGCCATACCCATGCAAAGAAAGGTTACCTTCGTCTGTTCACTATCAGGATCTTCAAGCCAGCAGTACGGATCGCTAACTTTACATCCATGGTAATCCGACACCTGAATTTATAAAAGACAGTAATTTTAAAAAAGGAATGCACACAAGTAAACTCTATCCATCAAGGAATGATAGTCAGCACGACGAAGGGCATTTGGAATTTCACAAAAGCATAAGTAGCCAAGAAAACCAACACACTGCTCCCAGGTGAGTTACTAGTACCATTCCTTGGTGATGGCACCACAGCAGGAGAGTAATTCTCATAAAGAAACACAGAGCACCAGAAAAATGGTGAAATGCACATAAACCCCTTCCACAAGCCAGATTAGTAAGCAAAAAAGAAACCCCACCAACCAAACCAAAACCCTTAAGGTTTTCAAGCCAAATTGTAAAACCTGATTACTGGATGTACCCAAAATATAGTTCCTGGTAACACAAACAGTCTCTGGTTTGGCCCTCCCTACTGCTACTGCCCACAAATATGGGCATAATGTATACATATAAAAATCATAATTTAAAAAAAATCAAAAGCCCACCCCCAAAACAAACAAACAAAACAAACAAACAAACCACAAAGATTAATCCATGTGGTTGAATTTACTTGCTTTCTTCCTCCAGAGCACAAAAAAAGACTAGATACTTGCTACTAGGGGCTGCACAGTTCAGCCTTTCAGTCAACTAGGAAAGTAAATACTTCAGGATGTTTTCCAGCTTTGGCTCATACCAGCAGATTGATTTAAATGCAATGTAAATCCTTCCTGGCCGCTGCACAATGCACAGTGCTTTGAGGAAGGGAAGAAAAATCGAACCCATCTTAGCCAAATTTACACTGTAATCCCCTGAGTATCCAGACACTATGGAAACACAGGGAGATGGGACTATGTTACAGATGTGCCATCCTATATAAATAGACTATTTGTTCCTCTGCTGACGCTGCTGCAGCCCGGGCGGAGGCCTGGGTCTCCCTGACACAAGCACCGGTACCGAAGCTCCGGGATGCGCCGTTCGGCCGCTGCTCCCGCACCCCCGATCCTGCCGCCCGCCCCGGACCGGCTCCCGGCCCCGCACACGCGGGACGTGCCCGGAGGCACCGGCGCAAGGGCCCGAATCCCGCCCCAACAAGTCGCCGACAGCCGCCACGGCCCGCGGGCGTGACAAACCCGAGGCCCTCTGCACGGAGCACGCTGGGCGTTCGGCGGTCGCAGCCGAACAAAGCCCCGAGAGCCGAGCCGGCACCCCCGCCCCGAGGCGGTCCCGCGGCGGATAGCGAGCCGGGTGCCTCCCGGCCGGGCCCGGCGGCCGCCGCACGCCGGGGTCTGTCCCAGCCAGCGCTGTACTCACGGCGGTCTCGTCGCGGTACACCTCGGGGTACTGGAAAGCCGGCATGACGGGCTGCAGCGGAGAGCGGCGGGAAGCGGAGGAGGAGGAGGAGGAGGAGGAGGAAGAAGAGGAAGAGGAGGAGGCTGCTNAGAGGAGGAGGCGAGGCGCGGAGGCGGCCGCGGGGCTGGGGCCGTGTTTGGGGCCGTGGCGGCAGCAGCCGGCAGCAGGCGCGCAGCGCGGCACAGGCGGAGCGCCGTCGCCGCCATACGGCCGCCCCCTGCCAGCTCTGCACTGCCAGCGCAGCACCCCCTGCCGGCTCCCGCCGCCCTTAGTCTCCGCTCGGCTGCGGGGCGGGGCGCCTGGGCGGCGGCTGAGGGCCCGCCCGGCTGGCCCAGGGCGCCCCTCCGGCCCCGCCGCCTTCGGTCTCTGCCGGCCGGTCCTGGTCACCGTGCTCCGGCAGGACCACCCGGGTTTCATCCTGCTTATGGTAAACGTTTGCAGAAAAATAAAATCGCAAGTTTTCATTCTTTTTCCGCTCGGCTCCCTAGATTTGGCACACAGTGAGGGAAGAGGCTTGCAGAGCTCCCCTCCGTGCTGGCCCGAAAACAGAGCTGCTTCCTGGGTGGGGTTGATTCTTTGATTCTGATTGTGTAACTCAGGCAACTTGAAGCCAGGTCACAGAATCGCAGAATCGATTAGGCTGGAAAAGACCTTTGAGATCATTAACCTGTGGCAGAACACCACTTTGTCAAGTAAACCGCGGTAGTAAGTGCCATATCCAGTTTTTCCTTAAACACTTTAGGAATGGTGACTATAGTCTTGGTTCGTGCCTGACATGTTTGGTTTTCTGAAATTCCTTTCTCAGGGAATTTTCTGTAAACAAGAAACATGTTTTGGTAACAGCAAGGAAGTTTATTTTTTTTTTCTAGGAGGGACTTCTTTTTGATGTCCTTCTGGTCTAACCAATGTGATTGAAGACGTTTGTCTTGTCACCAATCGAATTGGTCTGTGTAGAATGGTATAAAAAGAGAAACAATTTCTGAGAATAAGAGTCACCTTTTCAGCCTTCTGAAGTCAGAGTCTTTGTATCGTTGTAGTGTGCAATAGCGACAGTGACTCCACCACCTCTCTGGGCAGCTCATTCCGATGTCTAATCACACATTCTGTGAAGAAATTCCTCCTGATGTCCAACCTAAACATCAGGTGCAACTTAAGACTATGTCCTCTCCTTCTGTCATTGGTTGCCTGGGATAACAGACCGAGTCTCACCTGGATAGAACCTCTTTTCTGGGAGTGTTGAAGAGCAATAAGGTCACTCCTGAGCCTTCTTTTCTCCAGGGTAAACCTGGTTTGGTCCACTCAAATCTTTAGTGTGTTTCCATCAAACATGGAACAAGTTTCCAGTGACTCCCCTTCGCCCTAAAAGCGAAGGACAAGTTGGCCCCTGGTCCCAGTGAAGATGGCCGCCCCAGAACACCAGCCCGGCTGGCTGGTGCTTGTCACCCTCACCCCCAGCATCATGGTGTGTAGTCCCATGTCAGCTCCCATTCTGGCCTGCACAGCCAGTCTGGATGAAAGAGTTGCCAGTAAAGGTATTTCAAGTGGATGACTTCAGGCTCATCCATGGGGTGTTTATTTTACAATAGGATTTTCCAGGTCAGAAAACTTGCAAACATTTTTTCTCCGGGGAGAGACCAGGTGTAGTTTTCCTGCACAATGGAAACATGCAGGGGACAGGAGGCGGTTTGGCAACATGCCTGAACTACTCTTCTTCCGAATTAAGCTGCTGCCCACAGCCTTTGCCAAGCTGTCCTGTCAACCTGGGGCGGATTTCACTGCGGCTCTTCATCCAGGATAAACTCATGTGTATGCGCGGTTAATGGCAGCTGGAGACATCGAGGTTCATGTGTGGTCTTTAAAGGTCTGGTCAGCCCAAAGAGCACTCCTGGTTGTTAGTAAAGTGACCACCTGGAATGACAATGACCTAAAGCGTTTTGGAAATGGCACCGAAACTTTATAGTTATCAGCTCAGAACTGTGATTGCCTTCTCTTAATGGAAAGAGTTACCACCTCTAATTGGGGATTCTGTGTAGAGGCTGAACGTTGTGTGCATATGAAATATGCCAGCCCCATAATGGTCACTGTTACTAAGTGACATAATCGTGCTCATCATCTTTGTTTACATCTTAAACAACAGCTATGTGGCTTCTTTTCTCTCATCCCTTTTGGTCACTTTTCCTTCTTACCTTGTTTCTTTTTTAATCTTCTCCCTTTGCAAGGCAGCAGGACAGCTGCTGACTAGGACTACACCTTTTGTTCTGGAGCTCAAGAACATGCCACCAGCAAGAAGGTTAATGGCAATGCCTTGACATGCCCAATGCTGATAAAAGCTTGCTAATTGTCTGAGCAACTTGCTTAGGTAGATACTGGCAAGCCAAAGCTGTTTCTGCCTAAAGCTTCCCAGACTGAATAGTATATGCACACAAATTTGCACCATGGGGAGAATTATTAGCTCAATACCTCTATCAAGCATTCTGCTTCCCAGTGTGCAACATGAACAAGCTGTATGTGCACAGTTTGTCTGGGAGTTTTGGGCAGACTACTGCAAATTCATTTTGTAGACAGCAGAGACCGTGCATTTTATTCAGATCTGCAGTTTGCCTTGTGAAAATGTCTTTTGCAGCCTGAAGGTGTTGTCTGGGATGAATGTATTTATGTTTGTCCAGACTGTTTAGCAGCTGGGGCAAGGTTGTCTATCGTATATCCGACTGAACATCTCAATGTCCTGGGCATTTCCACAACGTCTCCGAAGATCAGCTTCGTGCTGTAAAAGCAGCCAGTCTGAGTTGTAGTGGAAGTTTTGGGCAGCTGTGCTTCATCCACACAGCTGGAGCTCCCTGAGCTGGCGGGAGAGGGCAGCCTGGCCACACGGGTGCTCCGCAGCTCCACACAGCAGCGCCCGTAGCTCCTCAGGCTCCAGTAGCGCTCTCAGAGCAATGCCTTTCAATTCATCCTGGATACAGGATGAAGGTGGGAATATACAAAAAAATCTCCCAAGTACATAGCAGTCCAAGGTAATATCTTTGGGCCTGTAATTTTACAAGCAGTAATTTTCTTCCAAGGGTGAGCACCAGGGTCAGAAAGTGAATTTTCTCTGTACTGTAAATTTCTCCCTTTTGGCCGGGGGGGNGGGATAGTGAGGGGGGAGGGAAGGGATAGTGGGGGTGAAGGAAGTGAACAACAGCAGAAGGAGCAAATCTACACTGTAGGATCTTTTCTTATCAGGGAAGCAGTTAATAGAGGTTCACATAGTGTCTAAAACACTGCCCAAAATATATCTTTCTTACCAGACACCATGCACCCCCTGTACAAATGAAAGAGAGTGCAATGTGCAGTCTGATAACAGAAATCCTTACAATGAAAGGTGTAGCCCTATTCTGCCTTTTTCAATATGTTTGCTTAACACAAAATTAAAAGTCACATTAGGACTGTGCTATGACTGAAAATTTAAAGCCTATGTTAATGTTACTGTTGCAGCAGAAAGTAGATTTCTACTAAAATTTTACCTTTCTTAGGTCTAACCAACACTGAGTTCAGCTTTGATATTTCCTGTGTTTTGAGGATAAATTGATGAGTAAGCAAAAATTATCTTTTTTTAATATATAAACCAAAAAGTTTGAAAATTAATCTTCCTATATATAAAATAAAAAGTTTGAAAATCTCTCAGTAGTGTTTGTCATCTTATCACACTCCCATATTAGCATGATTCTGATCATTTGCAAAACAGATACTGGTCTCTGCTGATATTAATTATAATTCTGCTGATCATCTAGTCATTAGCAAATCTCTTTCAGCTTAGTCAGCATCTCCACAATGACTCACTGCAAGTAGTATTTTGACTCAGTAGGAAGTGAACTCATCATCTTGGTCAGGGAAGATCTGACAAAAAATCTAGCAACAAATTTTGTTTTTACCTTTCCTTGTCGCCCTTTCCCCAACCTCACGCACATTATGACTTACCGATAACTGGAACTATTTCTGTTATAGAATGAAGACACATCTGTACTTTTACTCCTGTTTTCTCTATATTTTTTAATTTATTTATTTCATTTACTTGTGTGACATCAGCTCTGCTGTTCAGACGTTTACCAACAGGTGTCAGCAGAACCTCAGTCTTGTGCTCCCATGAGCGTGTGCTGAGGCGTACAAATAACTCCAGTTTCCGAGGAATGTGACTCTCAAATTGTCTGCCCTGATGGGTTTCTATTTTGGAAGCACTGACTCAAGAGCCTAAGTCCTGTTGATTTTCAGTGATCCTTTGATTCCTAAATTATGTTCATCTAGTCTACACATTAATTATGATAATTTTGTACTGTTTATGGGTAATTAAAGGATTGCTTGTTTTTGAGCTGAATTATGAAGTGGCTTACATAATAAAATATGGTTTTATTATCTCAGTCACAGAAACTCCTACATGACATAGGTCTGGTCAATATCTGAACGTACAGTCAAAGAAAACAATATCTCATTGTGGCAAACGTTTCTGTAGGCCATGGGACAGGATGGGTAAATTGGAGTTAGTGTCACACTGCAGAATAATCCTCTGTCTTTCCCTGGGTATGTGCATTGGTGTGCTTACATGTGCTTACACTGCTGTGAAGTCAGTTCAGTGATGTAGAGATGTCCAAAGAGCATTAGCATGGCATTGCAACTACAAAGTAGTATTAAAAGTAGTATTTCATCAGGTAGGTGATCTAAACCAACATATCTAAACTGTTGTAGGAGGATGAACACAGAGATCATAGTATAGGTACAGCCAATCCAAAGTCACTTTTCTGTGAAGGAACTTATTCAGACAGATGAAAGTTAAGGTGTTTTAAGTTCACCTTTTTCTTGTGCTTTGTCCTTTTCCTCAGTGACCTGAGGTGAAGAACAAAATTCTAATTGTAGACAAGACTGATGAGCAAATTTTTTTAATTTACTCTCTTTTATTATTATTAAATTTTAACATATGATTTGCCATTAAAAGAAGGATTTGCCAAAAAACAGAGATCACACAGTAAAATCTGTGCTCTTGTGTCCTTGGGTAGACAGTCAATACTTAGGTCTCACTGCATGTGGTGTGCTTGGGTTGTTTAGTAAGTTTTCACGGAGACCTTCAGTGTTTGCAAGGTTTGTAGGTCTGGTACCTCCTCATGCACCAAATCACTGTGTTCCTGATACCAATATTATACTTACTTCAGCATTTCTGGAAATTAATCCTAATCTTATACAATTCAGCTGGGTCTCATGGCTCAAGTATTTTGCCAAATTCTTCTCAAGAAGGGTCTTGCAGAAGAAAAGTTAGCAGGAGCTGAACTCTTCTTGCTATACAGTATTTTATTGCCACACAGGGGAGAAGGGTGTGACATAAAGTCCAACAAAGTCTATAGAAGTTTTTGTGTCTACTTTTTCCCCCGCGCCGATTTCACTGAATCTTAAATCAGCCCTTCCTCCACCTCCTCCCACCAAACATCACTCTGAAAAATGAATTATCTTTACAAATATAATTTTCTATCTAAATAAATATTCATACTTTTGTGTGGAAAGGTAGAGAATCCATATTAGTAAAATGGAAATGCAAGTGTTAATTTTCAGTGTTTGCTTTTGCCTTTCCAAAGTATCTTTTGTTGTTGTTGTTATTGCGTGCTGCAAAAACACCTTACATGCTAACTCCTGCCTTCAGTGTCAAAAGCAACTGAGATAATCTTTATATAGAAAAGGATGACAGTATAAGTAATTCTTACGTGGCAGTATCTAAAAATGGAGATACGTATGAATTGGAAGAAGGCTTTTCATTCTTTTCCATTCTGAAAATACAAGGATAAAAATTTTCTGCTTTGGAAGAAATCTTCTGCCTATTGAAGTTATAGGAAGTTTTGTCACTGATTTCAAGAGCGTAGGAATGTCACCCCTAATCTTGGCAGTGAGCAAACCAGTAAGCAGCTTCCTGTTAACAGATTATGACATGTTGACAGAATGTGAAATACGCTAAACATAGGGAATTTGATATATTTTTCTTGGAAAGGAGAACAGTTTTAGCTCTTTTTAAAAGACTCCATGTCTAGAAATATCTTCTTCTGCAGTCAACATCTACCAATGTTTAGTATGTTTTGAATGTATGTGTTCAAATGGCTTAGAAATAAAGCTTTCTGTTATGCCCCAGAAAACATTTGCTTTGGGTTATAAAAATATAGAAACTATAGATCGTTGCAGAAAGAATAAACTTTGGAGTCAGAGCACCAGAAATATGCTTCCAAGTGAGGCTTGCACATGCCTTTGAGAGGAACCGCTCAATGCTTGAGAAAGAGAAAGAAAGAAAACTACATGCAATTCAGTGATCACCAAATCTGAAATTCAAACTAAAGTGGACACTGTGCAAGGTAATTCCACCAAGTAGTGCTTTAGCCACCCTGTATAGCAATTCATTTAAAATATTACCTCTACAATTCCACAATGAAGGCAAAAATAAGAAGAATGAAAAAAAATTAAATTCCATAAGTGCTTTTTAAGAAAGGCACCTGATTTCAGTAGATGCTAAATTATTTTAATAATTATAGGTAATTTTTTTTTAACATTTAGGGACAACTTCAGCCTCTTCTGTGAAGGAGCGTGAGTCAAATCTAGCCCTGAAACTGACTAACACATTCCAAAGATGTTGAATATCAAATCTCTCTATTTCTAGTACTGCAAACTCTGTGCAATTCAGACGTGGACCAGGGCTTCACTGTGCCATTTTCCACACACAGCCAGATGATAGAGATACTCCATGCATTTATGAGCTACTACTTTAAATCAAAGTGAAGAACACAAGAGAACAGCTAGCTTGCATTCAGAGACATGGAGGAAAATAATGTGATGTTACAGGTCCTTGTGCATGTAACACTTGCAGCATGCCCACAATCTGGTGTTTTGTAGACTGTGAGAAAGGAAAGCTCCTGGGGAAAGGTTGAAGGTGCATAACGGCCAAGTTATGTACGTTTTTACAGAGAGCTTCACCTTGACTGACAGAGCAATGTAGAAAGAGGGCATAACTGATGTGAAAGGTTCCTGAATGTGTGGTGACAAATGATGCCACGGGTTGTCCAAGATGGCAGCGTGGCTGCAGTCTGTACACAGGAGAGCTATGTTGAGATTGATGTCGGAGGAGTGGATGGGAACATGGGAGGAGAAGGGAAACCTGCTTACAGCTGTGGGCACGGAGGAAAGAGCAGGAAATGGACTCTGTCAAAATCAGAGAGAAGCATCTTGTGGTGAAAGGATGAAAGCTGGACTGGTAATTTTAGCTGTGTTGGAAGTATGAGGAAGGTCAAAGCTTTGAAGTTTTGTTTATCAAAATTTACAGAGAGCCTCAAGAGTCCTAGACTGAAGATGCTGGACAAGTTCAAGGCCCAAGCAACAGAACAGCCAGTGATGTTAACCACAGTGACTGGAAAAAGCAGTAGCAAGGAGAGCTTAGAAGACAGATTAAGAGCTCTGGTGAGCCATACTGAGCTTGAGCCGATGTCGAGACATTCAGAGAGAAGCAGACTTTGGGCTTGGACAGACTAGAGCAGACGGGTGGATTTGAGTCTTGAGTGTGAGCAGTTGGGCTTGTGTTTACAGACGACCTTCCCCAGAAAAGAGGTGCCCTTTCCAGAGGGAGGAGGGAAGCTGATCAAGGACAGAGCCCTTGGAGCTGGAGGAAAATGAGGGCATGTTATTCTCCTGTTCCAATGAGCGATTTGTTGATAAGAAAAGCTTTTAATAACTAATTTCAAATCCTACAACTAAAACTTTTTAAGAGATACATTAATTTAGTGTGGGGTTGTTACAGGAGCCCTATGTGGTTTATTCAGTAAATAGTCACTTTTGTAGAAGAATTTGAAGTTTGTTAAGTTACAACAATATTACTGAAAATGAGTGTCTTTCATGAATTCTGTTATTTCCTTCTCTTGGGGAATTGTGCAAGAATTTCAAAGATCCAATGCTTATTAGAACAAGTTAAACATTTTTCTTCACCTGGAAATTTTAATTCAATTTTTGCAAACTTTTTCTTCTTAGGTTTTTTATCCCTATGGTTTCAAATTCTGACAGAAAGTGTGAAGAAGGAGAAATTGAGACAAATTTCATGGAAATAAATTTCTCTTCTGGATATTTTTATGAGAGGTTCTCCCTTTGCATTCAGTCTAGACAGAGGAGGCATTTTTCAGTGCCTGGAGCAGGTTCCAGACTACAGCCAGAAAATATGGAGCGAATCAGAGAAATTGCAAAAATAGTTATGACACCCTTGAGTAGAAAAAAATTCCACAAAAGATTCCTCACAAACTTCCCTCTAATTCATTGCATCTAATTAATCAAATTTATTTTCGCTTCTTGGCAGGTCTTCTATTCTAAACTCCACACCTGCCTGAGAGTCATCAAAATGTACAGGACAAGAGCAAGGTAAAACATGGCCTCTGCCCTATAATTTCATAGACCAACTATTCCAAAGCACTGCTGAAATTACCCAGGTCAGAAGAATGAATCTTGAGAAAAATATTAAACAAGCATTTGTACTAAATAACAGTGATGTTATTTCGCTCCCCTTCACCCCATTCCTCTCGTATGTAGTGGGATTGTGATGTCAATATTCTTCACCCATTTCTAATATTTAGCTTCTGTAGAGCAAACAGACAACTGCTACAGGTTATTTGATCCTTTGCAAAAATTATTTAATTATCTACAGTTAAATATTCAAGAGGAAATAAAAGTACTTGGGAAAGAAACCTAAATGAGAGAAAAGCAAGAATTAAAGACTAGGACACCACATCTTCTGCAAGAAGGGTCTTGCTTGCCTGGTAGACTTTCTTTGATCTGTAATTATGTTAGATGTTATGTTGTTGATCTCAGTGCTGTAAATAATCCCTCTCTGAATTCACTAATTAAATCTTTTAATATTATTCATTCCCTCCTACCAAAACTTACTTAAGTAATTTAAAATGTCATGGTAATTTATTCTGACTGTATGACTATTTTGTCAGTTATTTATTTAAATAATTTTATTTTATTACAACCTCACAAAAAATTCATCCTCATCATTTAATTAGAGATGTATGTGAAAAGCCAAGAGGTATTTGGAGTTAGGCTGTGTGTGTTCACTTTATTTATGCGCTTACCTTGCGAACTTCAGGGTATTTACAAAGGTATAAAGGGTAACAGTTGTTACCACACCAAGTAAAACTTGCAAAATATCTCCGTTTGCTTCATGATAAGCATGTTATCTAAATCTTGTAAGCACTAAAGAGATCAGAGAAAGAAGTGTACCTTTCTCTTGTGTAATGCTACCTGGATTTTCTTTTTGTCTTGTGGGAGACTGGCATGTTGCTGTAAGCCAGCCTTCTTAATCACTTGTGCACTCACTGCTCTTTTTCTGATACCACTCACATGGGGAAAGACACATTTCTGCACAGCTCTTAGGATTTCTCTTTTACCAGAGAAATGAAGGTGGCTGCCTACGTAAAATATTTGCTCACACTGGCAGCTCTGAGCTGAGGGTTTCAGTCAAAGATACGTTGGGGCATGAGACAGATTTGCTCCAAAACTCAAACCTTCGGAAGAAGCACAGTAAATTTAGTAACCATGCCGCTACACCTACTAAAGAAACTGAATTTGTCTTCTGGTTTCAGGGTAATAAACCTAACAGCCTCATTTCCTGGAGGGTGCTGAAAATAAATTCAGCCAGACCCCTTGTTCCAGGGAGTGGAAAAGTTGGCAATCAGTGTTCTCCAAGGAAAATCAAACAGAACAAGTCCCTTGGTTGAAAACACAGGGCAGTCTTCCTTTTTCTCTTTGCAGAGCACAGAGCTGAAATTATGGTTGTCTGAGTTAACCCTTTTTTATTCTCTGGAGGCAGTCTGATAGGCAAAATAAACACTGTGCCAACCACTGGGCTGGAGCAGGTGGCTTGCCTGCTGAGACATCCACTTCCTACAGCCCACCACAGCCAGGGGATCAACTTCCCCTGATTTACTCCTGTTAACTTTTCCTTTTCAGGATGATTTGCTCACCAGTGAGGAGAGGCACTCAGTGATCAGACAGAGCATTACATCTGAGCCTGACACTTCACAAATCACATTAAAAAAAGAGATTTGTCTGTGTCTTCCCCACTGTCATTCAACCCCTCCAATCCCCCTTATAATCTGTCCCTGAATGGGCAAGATCAGGTTTGGAATGAAAGCAAGGAAATGAGGAGAGCCTTGATTGCCCAGCCCCCTGGGAATCTGCCTTAGAAACCACTCAACCAGCCCACTCAACTTATTGCTCATGGCCGCACTAGTCAAATTGTTGGGATCATGATTATAGGCAGGTCTTCCATGAAACCTCATGCTTCTGTCACTCCACCAGGTCCTCCCGTTTCCTCAAGTACATCAAAGGACATCTTCACCGTATGTGAGCAGAAATCTTATGTTACCTTATGCTGTGTTGACTAAACTACTTGAAGATCCTTCTGGAGTAATTCAGGGAGGACCCCACCTGTTCTAGGAAAATGGAATTCTGGAGCGGCACCACTGGAGGACCATCAGCAGGTCTGTTGTCCAGCTTGCATCTATGAAGCAGGTGATGAGTAACTATCAGGACTGAACACATAACCAAGATACCTAAACCTTTCTGCCAACATCCAACTTAACTGTGCAGTGGAGACATCTTGCATTGTTTTGCTACAAATCTTGCAGAATCCAATGCTGTCCAAAAAGTGTGCTCTGAAAGCTCATTTACCAGTACGTACTATGCTGTCTGATATGGTAAAAAACGCCCAGTCCCACGAACTCAGGTCCCCTCCTCCTTTCCCCTGCCCTTGCATACCTGCACACTCAGCACTTCCCTCACATAAAGCATGATCTGCCTCTAGGTTTGCTTATCACAGTCTCAAGAGTAAGTACTATGCAAAGTTAAAATCTGTTGAGCACAAGGGCATTTGACCCTGACCACAACCTGCTGTTCCTTTAACAAACAATTAAGACATTCCATGTGTGACTAAATTTGAAAGCAAATCCAAGAATTAACCAGCTTTTTTTAAATAGGGATATAAATAAGAACCAGCCCAGCCATTGCCTAAGAGATAAGCCAAAACTTTGGGGTTCAATAAAAGTTCAGTCACTTCCGCAGGCTGAATATTTATTTAGGGAACAGGGTCATAATTTAGGGAAAATGTTTTTATTTAGGCATTTTAGGGAACACAGTTTCCCCCTGAATCTCATTTCTATTTAAGTTTCCTCTGAGTATGTATGATGCTAAAGGAAAATAACAAAGGCAAATCCATTCTTGCCCAGCACAAAAAGTATTTTTGTGGGACTTCTAATTCTAATAGGAAGTAGCAACAAACAAAATAGTGACAAAGGTATCTGCATTATGTGTCTATCTCAACGGCTTATGAGAAGAGAGTGCAGTAAAAAAAAAAATTGCATTTAAATCAGGTTTGTCACAGAAGCTTGGCTGGCATAATACAGATTAGCTTTTAAAAAGATGCTAACAAAAATATTCAACTTTTAAAATTAGTGGCACCTTACTTGATCAATTTCACTAGAAGGGCAAATGCCATTTCTTATATGAAATATTGTATTAAATCCTTGAGTAAGCTAATTGAAATACATCTTCTAATTGTTAATATAATTATGTGTTGCAGTTCTGGATCATATAACTTAGGAAAACCTAGAATAGTTTTAATGCCCTATCTAGGAAAAAAAATGCTATAGTAAAACTGCACGTAACAGAAGAATTTGAAAGTAGCTTTTTAGCATGAAAATTTTCTCTGTGGGAGAAAAATAGATGTACGGAGGACTTCGATACTGCTTAATAGTGTGAAGTTAACAAAACCTGTAATTAAGTTATGAGATCATGGAAAGTGACTATACCCACACATTTTTCGAGGTGATAGGGAGTGCAGAGAGTTCGTTTTTCTGGGTTTGTAGGTTGAAGATTACACATTAACCACTAACCTAACTGATAACTCTATGGACAGAGTCCGTTCTTCTATGTAACACAGCCTCACTTGTCCCATGCATGATGTTTTATGAGAGCTCTAAAACTTATCCTAGCACTGTTTTCTTGCAAATTATTTTCCATGTAGGTCAAAAGACCCTTTCCTAAATGGTTCACCAAAATATCTGGGGATTTTCGTGTAGACAAAATGAAACCTTACATGAAAACTATTACAAGGCGTAGTTTTACTTCAGAATAGGAAGTGATCAATTATTCCTGTTACTGTTGAATTTGGAAGAGCACTGCTTTTTGTCTAAGAATTGCACACTAAAGCCTATCACTGCAATGTAAAGCTTAAATACTTGAAAGTATTTAAGTACCTAACAAGTATTGTGATTTCATAGAGACTGGGTAGGTGAGTATCTTTGAAATCTTAGTACCTTCTACATAAAATCAAGGGCAGTAGCAAGGTCAAGGGGTTTTCATGATGTTTCTGACAGTTCTTTTTGTGGGAGTTTTTCTCTGAGTAGCAGAGAAATTGTTAATATGTCTGAAGTTGCTGGTTTAATACTCTGTTTTAACAGCAGAGGAAGGTAAGCACATTGTTACAGCTATTAATACAATGGTAAGATTCGTTTTCAAAAGAAGGAAGATTTCATGCAATGTTTTAAAGAGATGTTTCATGGTAGTATCAGGGGTCAAATGAAAGTCAGAAGATCCATTTGTTCTGTTAAACACAGGAAAATATATAAGCACATAATGTTGTTATAATCTTCCTAATTAAAATCTTTATTGTCTCATGCTACAAGAGAACTAAACTTGTGTAGCCATTACGGTAAGTTAATAGTCAGATACAACACAGTGGTATCAATATTGAATTTTATCACCCTGTAGATCCTTTGTGATAGTTTTTTCTTGCAACCTTATGTAAATAAAGTGAACACATACCATTCATTAACTAGTATATATTTTTCTGTATGCATTTATAGCATTAACGAAACATCCATTTTCAACCACATAAATTTTTATGTCTCTTTTTTCACAGACATGCTACAGAAGTGTTTTGGTCACCATGATGCTGAGGTTTTCTATTATTGGTAAAAAGAAATTAGAGGTATTTTGCTGAAATCAAAAGGACTCAGAGCATTTCAATGTCCGTATTTCCAAGATTAAAGTTGTACTGAATCTTTTGACTCAGCCATTTACTCCCACTTCACCATCCTAATCCAATTTCATTATGTGGCATATTTTATTAATCATACATTTAATATGTGCCTGCTATTTCAAATCTACTAATACTGTGATATTTCAGCAAGATTTTCAAGACAAACCAGCCCCAATAATTTGATTGCTTCCCCCAGATTTCTGCTTTTCCAAGAAATTTCAAATTAACAGCTTTTCCACCATAAAAACTGAATATCAAAATGTAAAGAAAAAATTGTCCTAAAAAAGTTTTATTTTAAAACTAACAATGGTAATTTTCATTTGGAGTCTTTTAAAAATGCATTTTTGATCTGTAATGTACAACAAATAGATCAAGTTTTCACTCAGCTGTGGCAATAATTGCCTTTTTGAAAGGCTTCAAACCCAAAATATTTAGAATGTTTTAATTAACTTCAGAGAAATAATGTATTTTTGATTTCCTGAAAACTCACTTGAAAAGGCAGATAGTACCTTCTTGTTTGATTTTTGCCTCTTTTGAGGAGCTTCTTAAAGATCAGAAAGTTTAGAGGTCAATGAGATGATCTGACCCTTAGTAAGTGAACCCCTAATTATTCCAGAAGACTGAGGCACTGGGGATCTGGGATCTTCATTATTCTCCAAAATGAGGTGTTTCCACTGAGCTCTGTTGAGAGATCCCTTTCCTCAATCAGCTCTTTGCCTGCCCGGCAATTCTATACTTTACATTCTTATTTTGCAGATAAGACAAAATCTGTCAAATGAAATATATACTTGATCTTTCTTATCATATTGTTTTACCACAAATGATGCAGTGCATGATATGCAATTCTAAAATAGCACTATAAACTATTATATTCTGCTTCCAAAAGTGAGGCTGTCTGAAGTCCACAGATGCTGGCAATGCCTTTTGAAAACCTTCAGGAGCTTGATCCAAAGCCAGCTCAAGCTAATGAGACATTTTCCACTGACTTAAAAACGTGGCTCCTCAGAGTGCGATACATGTTATGTATTACAAAGAAATAGGTTCATTTTACTTTACTTTTTAGGGTGTTGTGGTGTGGAGTTTTTTAAACAATCGGTTTAAAGGCTAGTTCCAAAGTCCACTGGATTCAGAAGACTGAATGAAGCTGTAAATTCTGTTCTACGAGTATTAGTATTTCACTAAGGCAAAATTCAGCTCATAAATGCACCCATCACTTACCCAGCTGACTAGATCCTTCCTCATCCTGCTTTTCCCTTCTATTGAAGATAAGCTGACTGGTGCCCATGTTTGCAAAGAAAGACCCTTGTACTGAGGCAATTTGTTTATAGTTAGATTTAGTGACCTGTGCTCCTAAGCTGTAATGATTAATGATACAATAATGCAAAGGTTTCAGGCTCTAGACCCCCTTTTCTTTGGGTCTTACATGAACAAAATGACAAAGTATTTTTTGGCCCATACTCTGAGACATGCCCATTTTCTAAAGATATTTTACTAACACACATGAACACAGCTGAAATGAGTGAGAACCGAGGAATTCATTCAGTAAAAACAGTGACTGGCCAGGAGTGAGCTCTGGTTAAGAGTTCTGCGTGAGTTAAATATGAGATTTTATTTCTTCACCGCTATACACCTCAGTGAAATGAGTTAGTCTTATTATAAAGAAACAGCCAGATTTTTGTCTTTCACCTATGTTTCACTGCAGGTTCCTGTCTTTTAACTTTGATTTGTATGGCTGCACTGTCTGCTCTGTGCTAGTGTCCCCACAGGACCCTTTGTTTCCTACCTTTGAAAACATTCAAAACAAACAAGACCCTTTCTCTTCCCAGAGACAGTACACATAATATTAATGGTTATCTACCTGTGATAAGCAGAGCAGTGTCATTTTACACGACTTGAAAGGGTCATCCATATCGTCAAGCACAATTAACTTGTCTTACTCTCACAAAATGGGCTGGGGGAAGTAACTTAGAGGCCGTATTTCTTCACATACCTGGAAAACAGTTCCAGGACAAGGAGACATCCAAAAGACAAAAAGTTTCTAAACAACAAGCACAACAGGCTTTCTACTGAGAAAAGAAACTGTACTGCAACTTTTTGATGTGATACTCTCTGTGGTTCCTGTGTGTGTATTTACTGACATGATCAGTCGCATACAATTTTGAACAAGTTGAGCTGCAGGGTTTAACTTCCTGCTTCTCCCACTTTAAAAGAAAGCAAACTCTTTGAAATATTTCTGGAAAACAGAGTGAAAGTTGTTTTGAGGCTATATCCAGACTTCAATAAAAAGTGTTCTGAAATGTCACAGAACTTGCACTGTTTCTCTATTCAGGTTTTGGTTTGCAGCCTACCCAGATCAGAAAAGCAAACTAAGAATGAGTGGTAACTCTGGTTCTCTGAAGGAGGCTTTCACACCCTATGGTACCTTTCAGTTCTCAAAACTCATGTGAAACAAAGATTTTGCTTAGAGGAGAAAATGCCCAAGAAACCACTGTGTGGGGAACAATGTTTATAATTCAGTATGTGAGCATATCCCCAGTGAGTCAACACTAAATCAGTGTCCCAAATGATGTTTAGGGTAGTGCTATACTGCTTCATTCAGATGTGATGATGTTGACCACTTGGGCTGTGGAGAATGGCATAGCAGTTGTCACAATAACACAGCTATTAAATGAGTGACGTGACCAAATGCCATATCAAAGTACTGCTTTAGCCACATAGGTTATTCCTGCAATTAAATGAAATATATTTCACTTCCTGTCTTTAATAACTGGGTAGTTAAACAAGGTACTGACTTTCAACAGAAGAATGATTGACTGTCAATAGCACATCCTTTATCATTTAGAGTTTTTTCCTACAATGCTTTAGGATCCTTAAGGAGAAAGTGACCTGGTCAGTGCAAGTTTTTTCTTTATTAATAAAATCACAAATTTGAATCTGCCATTTTCTCTTTACTAGTAATGAAAAAGTATTTGCAATGCCAATCATGTTATATCTTTTCCCCATTTAATAAGCCTGTATAGGGAGAAATGGTGAGAAGAAAGCTAGCCTTCCTTGCTCAGATGAAATTTAAAATAGAGAAATAATTGAACAATGCCTATTAAAAATAAAAATCTGTAGATTTCTTTTTTTCAGCAGAAAAAAAGTCTTGAAAAGAAAGCTAAAGTATTCCCGAGTAATTCTTGTCCATTTAAAATTATTCTGTGAATCATTTCTACATGGGTTTTCACCTTGACAAGGAAAGGGAAGTTGGAAATGCATCAGGCATCCATTTCCATTCTTTTGACAATGATTAAAGCCAAACTGGTATGTTTTAGTAACGCAATCAAAGCGTCCTTTCCTCCTCTTATCCTGTAGTGTGGAATTTTTTGCCAGCTCTCCGCTGGGAGGGCGCAGCCTGGGTGAAAATCGGGCGTGCGCCGGGGTTTATGGCGGGCTGCAGAGGGCGGGTTGTGCCCCGCGGGGAGAGCGGAGTCCCCGCGGGCAGCGAGGCTGAGCGCGGACCAGCCCTGCCGGCGCTCGCAGCCCACGGCTGCTGTAACATGAAGCTTCGGGAAAGGTCAGCGGCCGCGCTCTGTAGTCTGCTCTCTGCCTATCTGTGCCATCTCTTGAAACAACAGCGACTTCCAGGACTGCTTCACCTTCTTCCCTCTTTGGCCCCGGCATCCCTTCCCTCCCCAGTCCTTCTCTGGCACACATCCTTCAGCGCCACTCTCTTTTCTTCCTTGAGCTTTTCCTGTTGTCATCACAAAGACCTCTATGTCCTTTATTGTGCTGTGTCCTCTCGTTGCCTGGCTCAAAGGCTGTCTCTGGCTCTGGAGATAAAGTCTCCACTAAGAAGGATGGAGATTTAATTTGGAAAAAAAAACCAAAAAAACACCATAAAGAGTTAAGAAAAAGAAACATGCTGGTGCCCTGTTTTGGGAAAAATCCACTCTCTCTTTCATTTAGTCGCATAGGTAAAATCAAAAATTCCCCTTAAATATCTACTCTCTCCTTATCACACCCAAACTTTGTGAATTTCCTGAAAAATCTATTTATGATCTGTACCCTTGAAAACTTGGAAGCAGTTCATTTGAGAGAAGCTTCCATATTACTCTGCCAAGAGGATTACCAAAATAGACCTGTATTGTTATTTTCGAGTATTCGTGACCCTTCATTAGTTTGTTTGTTTTAAAGGGATTTTTTTGATTGAAGCTGTTTTGCCTTGGTAACAGTGAAAGTTGAAAAGGGTGTTTTAAGCAATAAAAAAATAATTATTTAAGTTTGCAGGGCAAATTATTTCAGAGTGATCTGTGTATTTTAAAGAAGGAGACTGCTTCTGTAACATGCTATATTATGTGGTAGATCAGGTACTGAGAAACTTCACTAACCTGGAACTGGAACTTTGGGTAGAAAAGTAATTTCTTATGTACTTTTAGGGCATAAAGTGTTGATTAAATTTTCTTCTGAAATGAAAAAACCATCCTTGCTGAAATGAAGAAACCAGCCCATGCTTGGGGCTATGGGACCACCCTTGGCTCCTTTTCCCAAGTGTTTCTCACAGATATGCCAGCAGTGGGTCTTCTGCTGCTGGGAATCTGCTTTTGCTGCTAGTTTACCACTAGCAGGGTAACACCTCCTAAACACCTGCTCAGGTGGGGCACCAGCCTGGTGACTGGCAGGGGAGGGGAAGAAAGACAGGCTTTGCTGTTCACAGACACCAATCCTGCACAAATTAAATGGCTGTCTGCAGAGGAATATGTTGGTGAGTACCTGAGTCCCTTCTCTGCACTGGCAACAGAGAAAGCACCCGGTGCACTGTCACACCACAACACTGATGGCAGTGAGGAGTAATAGCAACCTCTTCTCTTCCTTGTATTGCTAAATTGTTTTGTTGCAATACAGCATAAACATAAGGAAAAACCTGTGGCATCCAAATCATATTCCTGCCAGAAGAATGTTTCACATTTGAAAAAAAAGCAAGCAAACCAAGTGAAGATTCTTAATCTAATAGAGATATGATGAGCAGTGCACGGAATTTAACAGACTTTGCCATTAACTATTCCCCAGTGGCTGCTGAAATATTTGACCAGATTCTCCAAGGAAATTTAGTTATTATTAAGTAAAAAAGATAGTAGGGCCTATTTAAAAGGAAGGTATTTGTAGCAAAATAGCTTGAAAATGTTCCTAGGACAGACAGATAATTTCTAAAAACTTCCATGAGCTATGCATGGAACAATACTGTTCCTGGTTTCAAAATGACATCTCACCTTGTACAGACAGAGGAATCAAAATAAACTCTGAAGCTGAAGCTATGTTACAATTTAGGAACATCCTTATATCCACTCTTCTGAAGATAAATCTCTTCCTCAGCCCCAAGTACCTGCAGCCTGTCAGGGCTGGGCACTGAAGTAGTGCTCTGAACACACATGTAAGTGTATATGTAAATAATTCTGTACACATACATGTTGCCTTCTCAAACATCATGGTACCGATTAATCAGTGGTTCATCTGCACTGCTTGTTCTTCAATTTACTTTTGAAGCTCCCAATACTCAAGGCAGATCTGAGTTGAAGAATTACAGACATAGTATGTCCTTCCTGAAAGTTTCACTGGGAGACCTCTGAAAGTAAATTGTCAATTTTCACGCAGAGGGCAAGTATTCCTTGCCCTCAACAAATGAAGAGATGTCTGACTATACCATTTTCAAATGCCATTAGATAAACACCCCTCTCATAAATCTGGTGGAATATTACACCATTTGCAGGAACATCTACTGAAAGCTAATATTTTAGGTCCAGGAAAAACTACTTTTTCAAATGGTAATTTCATAAAATTATGGATTATTCCATAACTCCAGTGAAAAGACATACTTACAGGAACATGCATGCTTTTCTGTCCCCCACATCCTGTGTTTATCTTCCAAAAATGATCACAAAGACATTGTTGTCTCCATTAAGATAAGTGGTAGGATTTCAGGTCAATAAATTAAACGAGTATCTCCCTGGAGGAAGTCCTAATCTTTACATCTCTTCCACCTTTCTTTTACACTATTTCTACCAGAATAGCCCATTTATTTGACAGGTAAAATTATAGTAAAGAGCGATTGATTTGACATAAAGTAATGCTAAAAATTGTGTGAGTGAATGGTAGAAAGGATTTAATAGCTTTATGGCCACAGTGAATAACTCTCTTGGGTTTGATAGCTTGATTTAGACTGCATCCTAGAAATATTGTAAGTTGTATGTTGTACGTCCAGCTCATCCTACATGGCATCACAGCTGCCACTTTTCTGTCATCTCTTTCAAGCGAAGAGTTTCCGTCTAATCTCAGCAGATTATGACCTAGCTTTGCTTATTTATGTCCTTTTGCTGGGGTACAGCAATATGATGTACACTTTTGAAGCTGAAGAAACATCAAATGGCATGGGATGCTACAGCATATAAATTATATAAAGCTATTGGAAAGCTTTTACTTTTCAGCTTCTACAAACCATTATATGTCCAAACCAAGAGATTCCCATGCCATGTGAAGAGTGTGGGCAGCAAAACCCTTCTGCTTGTCTTCCTCAAAGACAATCGATCAGATTCATGAGTGAACTCCTGTCTAAAAAATTCTATCAACTTCCCTTCCAAGGGCCGGCCCCTTGGGACCCATTTTTTTGGACTTGCTTGCCTTACATAATCATATTTGGAATAGAAATTAGAATGTATTTTTCAATCATTGAAACAACAGTTTCTGAAATAGCTGCCAGAGTTGATGGAGAAAGAATACAAAATTACTTTTAAGATAAATTTATGAATGGGATTAAATAGGAAGATATGATGATGATGATGATGATCTCCAAGCATGGACATTAATATTTAAGCCATCAGGCTTTGTTTGTTTCATGTCTGGACCTTCTGATAACCACTAAAATAAATGTGATCTCAGTTCATGAGATGAATTGTGTCACATTAAGGAAAAGCTTTACTTTTCTGCTGGCCACTAGCAGAGACCAAATTTTTTTTTTTCTCTTGACATTAAACTTGACTCCAAATTTGCTTTGTGTTTGAAGATAATTTCTTCCTGCAGCAATAAACTACCTACAGTAAGAAAAAGGATATCACATAGGATGTGCTGGGGCTCCTATCTGCTCTCTTGGGTGCATAAAGTCACCATCAGATATTGGTGAGGCACATAGGTGCCTGAAAGGAGTGAGGACTTCTCTACAGAGGCACAAATAAATCAGTTCCTACAGCCCTGTGAGAAAACCAAACAGCAAACATAAACAGGACATTGCCAAAGATCTTGATTTCCCTTGCTCTCTTCTTGTGGCACTACACGGTCCTGCAAGAATCTTCACAAATCTTTTTTCTGTGTATGCTGAGAATTATATGGCTTATGATAGATGGAGACATGTGGAATACATGTGCTCAGCATCCTTTTAGGCCTTTTGTCTGGGCCCCAGTCTGTGTGGTGTCTTAGATACCACAGTATATTAAAAAGAAAAAAAAGTCCCAGATTCTCTACCAAATCCAAACAATGAACTGTGTGCCTCTCCTCTTGGGAAGAGGACAAGAAAACAAACATTTTATGCATATATGATGAACACTATCTGTGCTACTTAATGCATTAATGGCAATTACTTGCAAACTGCTGGTGATTGAGCTGTAAGACACTAAAGCAAACCAAGAATAAAGTATGGAAAAGTAACACAGACAAGCAGAGATTTCACTGTATAACACCATAAGCATTTTTAGCATGCTAAGCATAAATTTCCTTCAATTACATAGACAGGGGAACTCAAAGGTAAATGTAATTGTTAATGTTTCCAACATGTGTGTCTAAAATAGGTTATTTATTGACCATTTGTACTATGAATAAGTGTACTTAAAGACACTTTAGTGTAAAGTGTTACTGTCTGCTAAAGATCTCTTTGCTAAATGTTTGTAGAGTCCTGAGTGTTTTGCAAATCAATTAAACCACTGATGGAACAGAGATAAACACTTCCTATTGAGAAATGTCACATCAGTCTTTCTGCTTCATTTCATTGTGTCACTTAATGCACTGAATGGCATTCAAGTGACACAGTACCAGCTATGATATCATGGCATGGGCTACATAACACGCTGAGCCACGTGCAAATGGATGAACAATATTGTAGTTGTACTAACTGGCACAGAGAGCAGAGATAAGATGTCATGTATTTATTCTTAGGGCACACTAACCTGCAGCTGTAGTCCTGATAAATAGATTTTCTCCCATGCATTACTCTCTAAGGAGCAGCATGCAGGCTTGTGCAATGTAACACCTGCTAGCTCTCCCTTCCTTGAAAATTAAGAAGTGTGGCAACCAGTGTTGTCAGGATCTTTTTAGGATTAGGTTTCCTCTTGGTTTCTACAAATGGGAATGTCAGCAAACACTGTCACTCTACTCTACTTGATACATCATTCACATTGTTCAGGTTAATAGATAAGGCACTGGAGTTTCAGGAGTGCTAACAAGTTGCAGTTCAGTTAGTGCTTGTAATTTTTCAAACAGATGAAGTATCTAGCTATTATAAAACTATCATTATTAAGAGCTCAAGAGGTCTTGATTTCTTAAGAGCTTTGTAGTTACAAGGAAGGAAAAAGCATTCTTGATGAGCAGAGAAACCATATGTCCCTATTTTAATATAAGGCCACATGAATTCGGTTTTAAAATACTTGAAAGCTTACAGATTTTTATTTCGTTTTTTAGATGCTAACATGGTTGATAGCATGTTGTTTGATAACAGCAAAATAAATGTCAGAGTTGACCTAGAATTCATTGTTATATTGAGTACTATGTCTCATTCAAGACTAAATTGTGGAGAAAGTATACAGTAGTATTTAGAAATACTTGGTGAGATAAACAGAAAAAAGAGAAGATGGCTCAATGCACTTGGGAGATATTAGATTTGTTCTTGTACTTCAAATAAATGTTGGTGTCATATGATTCATATTTTATGATAAATTAATGTAGCACCTTGAAATAGAAATAAACAAGGCTCCATTTCTCAGAAATGTGCTTGCATTACTGTTGAATCAGAGCTTGGCATCAATACCAATGGAACACACGAAAGAAGTGTCCTTTTTTTTCTTCTACAGGAATATTTTTGGAATTGTGTTTTGAAAAAACTGTAGAGCTTGTAGCTACAGCAAACCAAAGTGCGCTAGGTAGCCAATCTAGCCATGAATGAAACTTGCTGCATTTCCTAATCAAAGCAGTGGCACGATATTTTCTCTGTTCCTGTTGCCAGCTAATGGTGCTAAGCCTCCTTCCCACTGCCCCTGAACCATGCTTCCAGCACTGGGTGTGTCGGACGGAAGACAGACGTGTCCCTCTTTTCCATCTGTGCCTTTGCTCACAGAGCACACCTCAATTTGACCTTGATTATTTTTATACATCCATGGCCCCCTTTTCACGATGCATCTTAAAAACAAAAAGAGAAATTAAATCAGGAAAATGGGATTAAAAAGACCTGGAGACTTCACTTTCTGTTTTTGGGAAAGCAGAGACATGAAATGATAAAAAGAGAAACATACATAGAAAACCAAAATCAGGAGTTTGTGTATATTTCTTGTCACCCTACTGTACACAAAAGGAAAGTCATTAAGGTTACAAGTCACGAGAGTTCTTCTTGATGGTAAAATTGCTTTGTCAACAAAAGGGCTAAGTATATTAATGTATCATATTTCATCTTCTACTCTTTCTGTTTATACATTATATGCTTGCTCATTTGAGTATAATAAACCCCTAAAATTTACAGCTTCTTCTAGGATTTTTATGTGAAGTTAACTGAAAACAGATTTTACTTGGGGAGAGAAAACAAAACCCGCTACAATGTTTGCAACTGAAATGCTTCTGCTTTGGAATCAATTCTCTGAACAGGGAAGGTTCTCAGTGAACCACTAATTCTAGGTCTTTCTGCAGTGGGACCCTGTACACAAGGCCCTTTGGCAGATGGGAACATCCCTGTCTCACCTGTGCATGTCCCCCTCAGGAGAGCACAGCATCAGGTGTTTGCTTATTTATTCTCCTTTTGGACCTTTGGCTTGACCTGTCATTGCTCAGCCTGACTCATCTCCAGTGAGGAGGGTGGAGGTTTATCTGCCCCAGAAGAACTGACCTGGTGGTTACAGGGTTCTTCTGAGATGTGGGAACTTTGGAGTCAAACTCTCTGAGGCTGAAGATGCTAGCCAGATTGCCTGCTTCCTGGATGAAGGGACTATGGGATCATGCACAATGTAAGCACAGGTACTTTCTTGTTCATCCAGGCTTAAGGAATTACAGGGCATAACATTTCTTCCCTGCGCACATAAAATCATTTGAAGCTTCAAAGTCATTTCACAAGGGTGCCAAATACAAGCAAGAGAAAAATATTCCTGACACCTCTTTTTTTCAGTGCTCATTGTAGTTTGTCTAGAAAGTGAGTAGAACACTCAGACAGGAATTCTTGGGTGCTTACCTCTCTCCATTCAGCCTGCTAGATACCTCACCCAGAAGTACCCCTCCACAGCCAGGTGTTCCAGCCTGAAGTGTGGGTTATTAAAAGGCTGAAATTCCTTCTGGTGCCTCGGCCTTAACAAGGTTCTTCTTAAGTAATAGACACTCAGCACTGGTGTGAGCCAGCTGCTTCAGTACATTCTCATTCTGTCACAGACAACCTGTGCCATCAAGTGCTGAAGGTCAACATGAGGTCACCTAGAAGAGCATTTGGGTATCAGTGAGTCCAAGTATGGATGCAACTGGACACTGAGCTCTTGCAAGAGAAAATCTCAGATCTGCAGTAACCAGAATCCAACCCAGAGCCCGTAGGAGTCAAAACAGATATTGCTGTCTTCAGTGTGAAGGAGCAATTCCATTAGCTGCAGGAAAAAAAATGAACTCCTCTTTTCAGCACAGACCAGCTATGCAAAAACAACATTAAGCCACTTCACTGTTAAAACTTTAGAACAGAATAACATGAAGATTATTGGGAAATCAAAAGAAAATCTTTAAAACTGACTACACTACACTAGAGAAAAGAATATATATTAAGGGAAATTTTCAGAGAGCTTGGATAAAATATTAAATATTAAATATTATAGCATTTTGAAATAGGCAACATCTTCCAAGAATTTCACCAGGTGCCTGGATTTTTTTGTTCTGAGGGAAAAAGGGAGCGTGAAATAAAACCATAGCAGATTAATAAATCTGTAGTATAATGCTGCAGCAAGCCAGTCTTTGAACAGCATCTCAAACTGCAGCTACTGAGACCAGTAGCTGGCGTTGTCCCACAGAATGTGTGACAAAAATCAACAACACACGTGATGAGCTGCCATACCTTAAATGCCGCCCATCTTAACCTTCTAAATTGCCACAGTAGTCATGCCACAGCTTAAAATAGATCTTTCCCAGTTCCTTATGTTAGCTACCCTGAGAGTTACTCTTGAGGCTAGTGGAAGGCAGGAAGTTAGGTGCTGTTATGTTTTTCCTCATGCATGTAAAGCTTAATAGACTAAACTAGGAGGGTCAACAATAGGCGAAATGAAAACAGTTCTAAAAATGAACTAGACAAGAGGGTACAATAATAGGGCTGCTATTTGGAGGAAGCAAGCACTGGGTGGTTCAGTCGCTAACACAATGAAGGAGACAGCCCATGATGGTGCTTCTAAACCCTCCCCGGTCTGATATTCCCAAACTAACCAGTGTTGTTTAGTTGCCTGGAACACTGCCACAGACACATCCTGATAGGTCAGGAGCAATCCTCAGCAATTGCTGTGAAAAATAGGAAGCAGGCAAAGAGGGCAGCAGTAAGTGACATCTGCTTCTTTGAGGAGCAGTGAGCACTTTCCTCTCTCTGGATTGTCTAAGGCAACGCCTTTGGTCAAAAAATAACTCCAGGAGGTATCATGGATTTCAGAAAACATTATCAGAGAACATTTACCGTTGCCTAGATCTGCTTTTAGGATGTCAAAGTGCTTAGTAAGTATTCTTGCTTTCATAACCCCAAATCATTAAAGCAATATTAATCGGTGGGGATCAAAAGAGACTGACTGAGAACTTAGAAGACTTGTTCTGGTTTTTGTATTGATGCAGAATTACACTGACTGCATCCTTGGAATGCTCAGCTTTTCACCTGTGACTAGAATTCTTACTTTCTCCTTGTCCTTTAAATGATACATTCAGCAGTAAGGGGCTTGTGGCAGGCACTGTCTCACATTGGGTGTTAATACTGCACATGGCACAGCAATGCTAGGTTTCACACTGCCACCACAATAACAGAGAGAGACTCTTGCATCCGTCTGCCTTACTGATAATTAATGAACTTACCTATCAAACCCTAGATCTGTAAAATAATCAGTTTCATTTTTAGTGGCAGACTTTTGCCAGGCTTTCTGATGTCTAGCTGAAAGCTAATGATTAAAAAGCAAAGGTCTTTGTTAAAGGCATGGGAATGTCAGAAATAGAAAGTGCTAAGAGCCCAACACATATATTACCTAAATATCCATTGATAAGCAGGACAAAAATAAGAGAGAGTTTCTCTAGTATAATTTTTTTGTGTCTCCTAAAATGATTTTAGTAGGTGAAGGTAATCTAAAATCTTTCATTCAAAAGACTAAATAAAAAAACAATGAAGTGCTTTCAAACCTCTGCTCTGGAAAATTTATGGAAGACATCGTGCATAGATGTTCTTGTCTGTCAGGTTTTATGACATAACGTGTGAGTGGTGGGTTTTTTAATCCAGAAAACAATGCAGACCACAACTATATCATCAGAAACTTACCACATGGTTATTCTTTTTTTTTCTGCAAACATTTTAATTGCAACTGCAAGAGACTGAAAAATCCTGCCTGGTAAGCTTGCTTTTCTGCTTTAAAAATACAATGGAAAGCTACCATACATACACAAAATCTCATTAAATTAGATGTTAGGGATTATCTCTGAAGGTAAGTGAATATAGAAGGCAGGTGGAGACTATGAAAGCAGGACATTATCCCCTTAACGTTTGTTCTGTTACCGCACCCACTTTGCTGTCAGTTCTCATTAGCATCCTACCAGCAAGCTACAGCCTAGCTGGTAACTCCAGCACCCCTGCATGCCGGCCACGCCTGCAGGGCGAGGAAAGGTGCTGATGGCTGCATGTCTGCCAGGGCAGTCACATGCCAGGGAGAAGTGCAGGCTCCAAGTGAGGCTGCAGAGAGGTGCCTCATACGCCCTTCTCGGCACAGCCAAGTGCTGTCCGTGATGCAAGAGCTCTGCTCGGGTCCTACCAAAAAATGTATGCTCTTTCAATGTTACATTGCCTCACACCACCCATGCAGCTGCTAATGGTTCTCCTTCTATTCAAAAGTGATTTAGCACGATTCACGTGTCCCAGAGCACACACAACACCCACAGACCCCTCTCTAACTCCTAGGAACTCAATGTACTCTTTAAACACAGTCTGGCAACAAGGGTGGTGCAGAGCTATGCTGGTCCTGGGGCAGCGCAGGGGAAGGAGTCAGGAGAGTGAGGACCCTCTGTGACTCCCGGGCTGCAGGAGGGGCCAAGGGTGACCTGGCAGGGTCTACAGCCGTGTCCCTCCCTCGGGCTGCGTGGGTCTTCCAGGGCAGCAAAGTCAAAGGGGAAGACGACAATAGGGCAGCTCTGCTGTGTCCCTGGCTCTGCCCTCCGGAGTCCCCCGGGAACAGGAGAAGGGCATTTCCCTGCATTCCAAGGTTGTTTGTTTGTTTGTTTGTTTTTCTGGGGAATCACAGTCATGGCTATGGGAAAGCAAGAGCCACTGGGAACTAGTTCTTTGGGTTTATTCGGGAAGCTGATTTAGAGCTTTCCTTTCCCAGAATTTGAAACGGTTTCTAAAAGAACAGATTGACCTTGTTTGTTCATCTGGTTGAGCACAGACTTTCTTTCATTCCTCCTGCAGAAGATGAGGAAGAAGATACAGAGGAAGAAAACATCCATGGAAGAGTCCTTATGATGCCCTCAAATGGGTAGCAATTATTACATGACAGCAGAATTTGCAGGAGAAATGGGGACACTGTAACTAGCTGGCAGTCAATTCATTGCCAGTCCAGGTATTGCCAGTTCATTGTCAGTCCAGGTAATCCACTTTCAGCCAGTGCCTTCACTACTTTTGCCTTCTTCCCTCCCATTCTTTCCCTTGCCTTTGGAGTTTCTCCTGCGATTCTGCTCCCTTCTTTGTCTTTCTATGTAACTAATCTCTTCCTAATTAAACCCTATCCCAAGACCCAGACTCCCAAATCCATTAATCACTGCTCTCCCTGGTTTTATGTTTTAGTTTTCCCTTACCCCATCTCTAGTTTGTTTACATGCACTAAAAACCTCTAATCTGTTGAGGTGGGGAAAGCCGATTATTCCCTATTTCTATTCTAAATCTCTTTTACCTCTTTTCTTTCTCCCTCTCACCCCTTAACTGCCCCTAAGGCCCCAGGTCTTATAAACATAAATACAATTGCGTTTGGCTTTGAAGCACATATCAGCCCCACACAATAAGATGCCATACAGAGGATACCTATAAGCTATGCTTCATTTTTTAAACTGTGTTCCTTCCTCTTCTCTGTTTTCATTATCTCTTTGTTTTTGTTTGTCTTCTCTGCCCCATTTTTCATCCAGGACCTCTCTCTGCTTCACCCCACCCTTGCAGCCTCACCTCAGAGGAATGCAACCCAAATAACCATTCAAGACTGGTGAACTTTAAAACCCATGACATTCAAGTGGGTTGGAAATTAAACGAAACAATTTCACCCATCCCTTGTTTAGGACCCTGATGAACAGCTTGCTGTAGCTCCTGGGTTAGTGTGCAGAAGGATGTGCTGCTGCATGCCTTCCTTTCATAAGGGAAACACTGGAATGTGGCTGGGTACCAGAAAGCCTGTTGCAACATGGTTTGTTAGAAGGACACCCTGGATTCCCCACACGCATCTCATATACAGGGTTTTTCAGCTCACCTTCTTTGATAGTGAGCGCATGGAAATGGCAGGATGAGTCTTGTTGATTGCTTAAGTGGAGTAATTTTTTAGGGTAATGAATAGACTAGTTGGCAAATCTGCTTGGCCCAAGTTGAAAATCTATTCCAAACACCCAAATAGATCTTTGTCTTCTTGAGCAAGAAAACAAAATTAAAAGGACTCCCCAGTTTTCATTTTCTTGCTTTTTATAAACAATTTCTTAAGGCTGTCTAAGAAAGTCACGTGCCATCCCTACATTGTCTTCAAAAATCACATCCAAGCTGGGTCCAAAATGTATTTTATTTGCTTAGAAAGTAGTTTAAACAGTGTGAGTACAAGCAAAGCCAGGGTGCTGGAGTCTGAGGCATCAGGAGGAAATACTTTCCCCTGTGTCCCCAGCGTGTCAGGGCTGCAGGCAGCAGCGAGAGGCCCTCGATGTGGGGGTCCCCAGACCAGAGGGGTCCCTGCCCACGGCACAGCAAGGCGGGGGGCAGGGGCTCAGACACAGGCGCCAGAAGGGCCAGGGCTGTGCCACTGCACGCAAGAGCAGCAAAAGGCCACCCCCGCCCATTGTTTACTCAGCTCTCTCCCTTCTCTCTCTTCACACGCAAAACCAGGCTTGCAATTATCACAATAACAAAGCTGGAATTGAATTTCTTTTCTGGAAAACCTTTAGTATCAGTTCTAGTTTTGGCTCTTATAGGATGAAACTGTTTTTTTACAGGAAGGGGTGAAGACAATTTTTTTTGTAAATGAGCAAACAAAGTGAAAATGAAATATTTTAGACTACAAGAAAATGCTCGAATCCAGATTCAAGCAATAACAGATCTCTAAGGGGCATGAATCTAATTTTCCATGCAATTAGTTTCAAATCATGATAAGTGACAGATGCTTTCATTTATTTGGCTGAATTGTGACAACATTATTTTTTTTTTCTATAGCTCTCCAAGCCTGATCCAAAATCTACTAATGCCAGTGAAAAGACTCCCACTGTCCTCAAATGGGCTTTGGATCAGATCCTAATTAGTCTAGGATGAACCAATAAACTCAAATACTTGAATAGTTTTATGTTGAGTCTCAAACCATACTTTGTTTTCATTCTTACTAGAAAAGCTATGAATAACTTAGATCCCTTCATTTCAGAAAATTTAGCTGAATTAGTTTATATGAAAAGCCCCCAACAAGTCAAAAACATGCCCTGGAAACTCTATACCAACATTATGTTAGGAAAAAAAAAGGAAATGTGTACAATCTTTCCATAGACACAACACACACATTTCAAACAGCACAAAAAGCGTACCCAGGAATCTTCCTTCAGCAGAATCTTAATGTTCACTAATGATAGTCTGCTGTATGCCTACCTATACCACAGCAGCTGATGTATGTATGATATGTGGAAGAGTGTGTACACAAGGATGCATATTAAGTACACCTATAAGCAACTATAATTTTTATTGACGTAAATAAACTACACTCGCTGAAGGATATTTTTTTGTTGGTATAATTATATCTACATTAGAGTCCTTTTGGCATGACTATGTGCTTCAGGTGAATTTTTCACACATCATAACAAAGCTGGCAAGACTTTTAAGGGTTATTAAGTCGTAGGCTGGATAACATTTTAGTTGGCAAGGTGTAAGCCTCTTGACTTGCTCTGCATTAAGATGATACAGTAGAATTTACCTAATGAGCACACTGGAGAAGGCACTTGGTTCAGATGCTTAAATCAAAATCTTGCATCCATAGCAGATGTAGTGCCAATCACAAGTTTTTAAAAGGACTAAAAAAATGCGGAAAAGGTACACAAACAAGTGCAGACAGCTGCCTTTTCCCTCTGTTTATAATTAGAGCAGACAGCACCTACCTAGCTCACTCTGTTTCAGAAGTCAGGTAGCCACTTTATTATTGCCACATACTCTTCCAGCAATGTGGTTTACTAGGCTGGGCTTGTTGCCATGATAGCACAGCCTCATGACTTTTCAAGTAGACCTGGTGTATGTCTGGCTAGCTCAGAATGGAGCCATGTAGGAATCAGCTGCATTGCTTTACTGGGTGGGACTTCTGGTCCAAAGTTAGAGGTCCGTCATGTAGGTATCTATGTCTGAGTTAGTTCTCAAGGCTCTTTTTAGAAGAAGTGAAGAAAAATGGGCACATCTGGGGTTCAGCTCTTTTCATTTGCAGGTGTGTGACTAAAATCAGAGGAATTATGTGTGCAGGTATATAAACTTAGGTGGGGTGATCTTCAACCACCTTCATAAATGGCTACAGCTTGGGCTTGATAACATGGAAGCTGCACTGGTTTAAGTAAAAGAGAGATGCTATAGCCACAAGGAACCATGGCCATGGTACAAAGTGAACATGTATGCCTATGGATAGTATACCCTAGTGTTTTCAAGGACACTTCAGCAAAATTCTCTTTTGGAGGTGCATCAAATCATTATGTTTGTGCTGTGACTACCTCCCTGGGGAGCCTGTTCCAGTGCTCCATCATGCTGTAGGTGAAAAGCTTTTTTACTGATATCCAGTTTAAACCTCCCCTGACAGTTTCATGATGTTTCCTCAGGTCCTGACAGTGGTCATGAGAGAAAGGAGTGAGAGTAATGGCAAAAGCAAATTATGTTCTTAGTGATGAAGAGGTCCCAGATACTGAGGTCTTCTCCCTGCATGGAGTTCTAATGAAATGGAGGATGGCTGTGTCAGCAGACAGTGTCTTACTTAATCAGATAATTTGCAGGAAAATAGCCAGTACAACCTTAGGTTAAAAAATATCTACAGGCTTTCAGCAGCTATCAGTATGAGATGTAAGCCTTCCAGATAAATTAGCTGATTGTGGTGTGTCAGACACTCCTCAGTGAATCTGAAAGAAAAAACATTTTAAAAGCCTCTTCACACTGCATAGTTCCATATGTCCTTTCTGGAAATTAGCACATCTCTTCTGTGAAACACCGTGTTAAATAAATTCATTGGATCTACAGCCGTTTTTGTCAATGGTTCATACAAATTAACCTAGTGCATCTTTAAGGACTAAGTCTGCTGAAAGAGGGGTTTATTTTATTCTGAAGCAATATTTTTAACAGATCTGCATGGGAATGAACAAATGGGTCACTTTAAAAGCTGCCAGCAGCAGCCTTTGATGTGTACTTGATTTTTAGACATACCTTCATGTTGTAAAGGCACCTCCTATTTCCCTTTACATGGAAAACAGAGTATTTGGGTGGAATCCTTCATGCCCACTGGTGACCAGATAATCCTAATACCCCAGCACATTTCAAAGTTGGGGTTCTTTTAATCTCCCAGTATTAAAGTCTGCTTCACAAATTTATTTCATTACAATATATAGTGGTCAAAGAAGGTTATTCGTATAAATTTGAATGAGGTGTGTTATTCAACAGTCTCTCCTGTCTTGTTTGGCGTCCTGGATGACCACCACTAGAGTATGTGCACATAAAAGTAATCGAATCTAAATCAGCATCCCGCCTACCTCTGTGATTTATTTCATTCACCTGTGGAAAGATTTTTCAAAACTCTCACATGCAGTCTTTTAATGGAAACAGCAGGTTATTTTCCTGATGAAGAGGGATAGCATTTTTGTAAACACCCCAGGCTTTTCAGACTGACAATGAATAGAAAGAAGGACTCTTAAGTACTAGATATGACTTATACACTTTAACCAAAGGCTACTTAACAGAAACTATTTCCTGTTCTGTATAGGAGACATTTTTTCCCTTCATTGATTCTTCCTTCTAAGGTCACTTTACATACCCTGGATATGCCCCACTTTTTAATATTGGTCTTGCAGTTTTTAAGCAACTCTCCATCAGTATAGCAAGTAAACGTCATAGGGTTCACAACGGTAGGGTTACATAAGTCAGAGAGTACAATCTCATGTAACTTAAAATGGTGTAACACTCCACACTGTTCTTCTTGCCTTCAGACATTTGTTCACCCAGCTTTGAAAGAACAGTTAGGAACATAGCCCTGGGGGCTAAACTAACAAATCTTTGATCTGGCTACATACAAATAAGCTAGTGTTTACTCTCTGTTTGACAGCTTGGCAACAAATTTCACCCCTGATTTCACTGAATCCTTCAGAAGAAGCTGCATTTATTTTGACAGCTGTTGTTTAGCCAGGTATAGTATGTCCTACCAGATCAACCCAAAGTTTCTTCAGATAAATGCATGCCGCAAGGTGAGGCGCAGGTCAGGGGGTGATTAAAGGCTGTATGTCTGGCCCTGGGATGCCAAGGTGTGGGTGTCATGCACCCACGTTGTTCTCAGGGCAGCTCTGCATGCAGAGGCCCTTCACTCCCCAGAGGAGCCGTCTGCCTATGACACGGGCTTTTTCCCCAAGGACCGTGCGCAGGCTGGCTCGCCAAGCAGGGCTGTCTGACAGTGCTCCAAGGCACTCTGGGGCTGGCACTGGAATCCCACGCTGAGCCAGCCTGGCCTCTCTTGTGCTGCCACAGCAGTGGCTCTGAGGGGGCATGTGGAGCCAGCCTCCTCTGCCTCCCAGTGTGAGTTTGCTCAGGGCTCTCACAGGAACCCTGTTGCCATCAAAATGCTTGGACCGTTGTTCAAAAGGCCTTATAAGGGCTCAAATCAGAGTAAGGTCAACATGAAGCATTACTGGTCAATTATTTTGTGACTCTAGCCTTACTTTTTTTATCCAGAATGCTGGAAACCATTTGCTTCATCTCTGGTCAAAGGCCAGGCTGGACTCAGCTGTCACTAGAGGGGTAGTGGGGAGCTCTGGTGGATGCACGATGGTTCCCTAACTTCGGCACATCCACATGAAAATGAAACAGTGCTGTTAATGCTTGTATCCACTATTTCCAGAACTTAATGTTAGTGGGCAATTAGTCACTGGAGAATGAGACAAATATTTGCCTGGAAAAGGGACCTCATGAGATGAGTCAGCGTATCAGCCTCTGCTGTCTCCCCTAACAGGCAAATCCATACTCAAATGCTAGTCATCAGAGCAATTAGAATATTCCATAAACTGGTAATCCAGGCAGAATTTCTGTAATAGTGTGAAGTAAGAAGAAGGGATATTCCTAAATGTTTTTACTCATCCACTCATCCCTAGCACAAGGAGCTAAGTTTCAGCTCTCCAACAGATGTGTGTCAAAGTTCACATAATGTTGTGTTGGTGTTCATGAGTTGTATTCATAAATTAGACTTATGGTACATTTCTTATTGGAGTTTAAAAGAATGAATGAAGCAATGTTTTCCCCACAGAAATTTCTTGGCACAAGTTCTTGGGTACTTTCAAACATGGTTTTTGAAACATCTTTTTAAAAAACAGAAGAAAGTCAGTGCCTTAGCTATGAATAGATTTTCATCCTCTGGCCTAAAACAAAAGAGCTTCTCCCCTGAGTGAAAGGAGATTTATTTGTTGCGAATTCATGGCCAAGATGCTATTGAGCTCATTCGACCATTGGCTATTTTCATCCATACAGACTTTGTCCCTGTTTTCCTGTTACAGGGTCACTGTCAGCACCCCAAACACCACTATCACCCTGACAGCCCACTTTACTTCTTGCACCCCTAGTCTCATTGCAAAAGCAATCCATGCACAGGAGCAGGGCTCTTCTCAGTGCCACTACCATTCAGTGGGAGCCACACAGCCAGAAAGCCCACTCTCCTCCTGGACCCTAGTTTGCAAAGACACCCTGACACCCTTCTGCATCAGTCCCAGGCTTTCCATGTTTGATGAGCTACTGGCCACTAGAGGATGGAGATGAGGATGACTCTTGCTGGGTGCCTGTGCATTGGTATAGCTCCGCTGGCATGGGCTGGTCAAGCATACTCCTCCATCCCCTGCTCACGCCCAGCAGAAGCTGGTCCCACCAGCCTGGTGTTGTGAATGTGCAGAAGCACTGCCTGCAGCCACTGTGTGCAAGCAGGCAGGCAGCAAATAAAAAAACATAAAAGGGTGTGCTTTTTCATTGGATGCAAAATACTCCCCATGAGGTATGGATTTTGGGACGTGACGTTCTGATGTGCTGGTTGTCCTCTGTCCAGCGCACTCTCAGAGCAGGAGCAAGAATGGTATGGAGTGGGGTGAGACAACTTTCATCCACACTTCTGTGCTTCAGCCTGATTATCCAGCTCCTGGGGACATTTGTCACAAACACATGCCAGAGCACCCTAACCTGACACCGCCACTCCTTGCCAGACAGCACAGGACCTTTGGACTCATCCTTTTCCCCCAGGTCTTGCCAAACACTCCTAGGTAGAGGTTCCACTTTCTGCCTCCTGTGTCCTCCACCAATCAACCAAGCCCAGCGGTCTTGGTTCAGACAGATTCCACTGCTTTGGGAAAAGCAGGCTCTGAACATGTCTGTGCTGTAGAGAGACAGAGAGCTGGCCAGGAGGAGAGAGAGCTGGCCAGAACACCTTCCAGAGAGTGGGGCAGGGTGCTGTCCTGGCTCCTGGCTTGCACTGCTTGTACCTGGATAGTCATAGTGTTGGCATCAGCCTTTCCAAGGCTGGAAGGAATTGAAGAGGCAAAAGTGATGCTGATGTTTCTGAAAAAGGCCTTGCTGGGTTTAATTAGGTGTGAGTCTCATCTCAGAGAGGTGAACCACAAGCCAGCTAGCCTCCTGCTGCCAGCATGATGGGGCTGGGCTCAGTTCCTCCTAAAACCCCCAGGACTAGCATGCTGGGGCACACATCTGGTGATTAGAGGGTGGAGAGAGCCTAAAAAGACTGAGAAATATCCTCCAGAAGTGCTGTGACCTTTGTAGACAGTTGGTCTGCAGTTATTTTGTGCTCTCTGCCTAGCATCACCTTTCTCCCCGCTTCCTCCACACCTTAAAATTACAGCCAAAACACTCCCCAGATGCCTCTTGCTGGGGCAATACCTTCATCTGGACAGTCATTTCCCAGTATCTCTTACTTACTCAGGCTGCTGTGTTGGCAAGAGAAGGAGTCACACTTCTATGCTCTTTTGGTTTCTAAGAAATGCCTCTGAGGAGACATCCTGAGGGATATCTTGGGAAGTTGTCTTAGAGAAGAAGAGCCTCAGCCCAAGGAACACCCTGGGATTTACACCCTTTTTGCCACTGCTTCTTTTATTTACAAAAAATGATGCTCAGGGTTTCCTGGTAATAATTTAAATGATTGCTGACTTTGTTCTTCAGTGTCTGCCTCAGGCAGCCTGCAAAGCAAAATTTTTTACACACAGTTCTTCCATGTGCTAGGAGCTTGAGCTAGTCAGGGCAGCAGGTCCAACAGCATGGGCCATAGGTAGGGCTTCAGGATACTATTTTTTGAAAAGGGTTTTTCTATCCAAAGATGCATTGCCTAATGCCTTTTATCCAGGTCTGTTGGCTAAGTAGCCAGTCCTGATTTGAAGGGTGGCTTGAGTTAGTGCTGGACTAAATACTGTTGATGTAGTTGGCACATTGCAGTGTGGAAGAACTTTCTCTTGCAAATGTCTGTCCTCCATATGATACTGTGAGGATCCTGGAAATTGAAGGCAATTTCCCCCCTTCAGAGTATTTTTGTGAATCTTGGAGGGCTGCAAAGCATCACTTAAAAATCTCCTGACCCATGGGGAAAGGCTACAAAGCTGCCAGTTCATCTCTCCCAGTCTGGGCTACTTGGGAGAACACTTGTGGTTTATCCCAGTCAATATTAATATTCTTTTGCTTTCGAGTTTTGCTTTCGGGTTGGGAAGCTATGTCACATTACTGAGCTGCAGCCCATCTCCTAGCCTGCTGAGGTGGGAAAGGTGGGAAAGGATGAGTCACAATTCCTCTCACTCCAAGATGTGTGCAGTGCCAGCGAGGGCTACCACCACTGCTCGGAGACGAGGAAAGAGAGCCTGCGCCAATGCATTGCCTGTGCCCAGCCTCCTGGCCCTGAAGTCTGGGGAGAAGAAAGAGCAGAAGCTTTCTCAGTGTGTGTAGGCAACCAGACTGGCCAATTGTGTGTAGGTGGAGCCTGGCTGCTGTGTCCCTGTGGGCGGCTGGGCAGAGGCACAGACAGCCCTGGGGAAAGGGCACAGAAGGCGGCTGGCCCAGAGCTCTTGTCTGGCCTGTGCTTTTCCCTATCCCCTGCTTTTGCTGGACGGTACTCATGGACAATGTAGTGACTCAGGCAGTGCTTATGTGGTCTGTTGCATTTCTCCTGGGGACAATAGGTGTTTTGATTTTGTGGTTTGGGTTTTTTCTCTTTTTCCCTCCCTTCTGTCATTAATGGAAATGAAAGGTCAGGAGGAATAATCAGAAAGAAGGGGAATGCTCACAAAGGGGAATACTCACAAAGTGAATAAGCCTCTGGCTGGGAATGTTTGCTGATATCTATTTTGTCAGAGATGACCAGAGCTGACAATTCAAATACCAAAACCAAGGCAGGGCTGAACTAAGTCCATTCCCTGGATGGAGAGCCAGATTTTGGAAAACATAATGGGAACTGGCAATCTCCACAGGTGTTTTAGTAGACACATAATCCAAATCCATGTATTTAACTGAGCATACCCAGTGAATAGCTTATTTGTATTTCAACTGCACAGCTGAGGCATAATTGAATTGGTACAAATCTCCCACTGACTAAGGAAGATCTCAAGGCAGCAGCAGTTTGAGCCTGCTTTGTGAGGCTGGCCAGAAGTTTTGCCTGCTTCTCCATCTGCTTTCTAGCAACCTGACAACACATTTGTCACCTCTCTTGCCAATTTGAACAGGAACCAGTCATTTCCAGGTAACATTAAGAAAGCTTTGCATACTTACGAATTAGCTTTTCAGTTACCCATTTATTTTTTGGTGTGTCCCGCTGATGCATTTTGGGTAATTTGAAACAGGCCAAAACGAAGGTCCAGAAGATCCAAGAGGAGAGGATTCTAGTAATTAGGGTGGAAAATAGTCTGGGCTTGTGAAAGGTTTTCTCCACAAGCACAGGGAATAGTAATTTAGTTTTAAAGAGGCTGTAGAGCTAACATTTATTTGGGTTAGTAACTACATCTATGGGGATAAAGAAGACTCTAGTCTCTGAACTGAGTAGAAAAGAACAAGTAATTCAACTGGTTTTCTAGCCTTTCTATCTTTTCTTCTTTTTCAGTTCTCTGTATAAAGGCATGAGATGGAAAGGAGTAGAGATGACAGGAAGAAAACCTTAAAATAAGTCTTTTCTAAAATTTCATCTTGGATGATTAAAGCCTCAGAAATTAGTCACTATGTCTTCCCCAAAATTACCATGGATCCTACCATTTTTGGCTGGCTCTTACGGACAACATGTTAAACGTGATTTTTCAAGAATAGAGTCACAAGAAAGGACCAAATCAAACTTCGGCCATAGGGCACGGACAAGTCATTGAAATTCCCCTCTCTGCTCACTGAAACCACATTCTTTAATTGGATTAAACTACAGGAAAAAGATGTGTGGCTTGAAGGGATTAATTTATGAGAGAAGATTTAGATAGGAGGTATTAAGTGTATTTTTAAAAAGAAGACCATTTCTAATAATTGAGATCTTTATGTAGTGTAGATCTATCTATCAAAAAAGGGAAAGAAATTTACAGGAAAATCTCCTTATAGTAGGATGCACAGTTCCTTGTGGAATTGTCTCCCACAATAACCGGTGAAAACATAGTAATTTTCATTAGTCCTGACCAAATACCAGGTCCCAGGGCAGCCCTGCATAATATTGATAGTTTCCTTCTTTCATGATTTTCCTCTCATAAAAATCTCATTTTGTTTTCAAAATGAAGCAGGGGAACTAGCATGGCATATCTGATACAGACAGGTTAGAAATAGGTTAAAACAAAGCCTATCAGGACCTTTCCTAAACTGCAGGGGTGGCAGCCTGATCAGTAGGCTTACCAGCCCTGACACCTTCATAGGAATTACCATGCTTCATGATGCGAGAGCAGAAAATACTGTGATTACCTGGCTGTTTTTCACTCATCTGCTGCATAGAGGTTAGACAGCAGTGAACCACCAGATCTTATCAAAGAGTAAAAAGAAATTAGTAGGTTTGTGAACAGCAGAGCCAATGCAGCCTGGTCTGTGAGGAATTGCGTCTTGTGGTTGGGTTGTGATGTCTGGTATGGTGTGAGCTTTGCTTGAAGCTTTACACACAAGAGAAGCACTTGTTCACCATTGCTGTCTCCCACGTGAATTCTCTAATGCTTCATGAAAGGTGAACCCATGATGCACTGATTTCTTGGAACTGGATTTTTTGAAAATAGTCTTTATTTTCTTTAATATTTCCTCCCCATCCTTTGAGACCCCTCTACAGCTAGCAAATTTTGTTAACATTGATTGAGTGCATGCCCAAGTCATTCCCTCCCACTCTATAGTCTCTGCTTCCTGAAGGCTTTCATGGGACTAGAGCAGAGAGCTGAGTTGTCCAGAAAAACTGAATTAAAAAAATCAGTGGGTCAGTTCAACAGAGTGGGCCAGATCCACTGCAACATCTTCTGGCTCCCTGAACTAGGTTTCTCCCAAATGCTCGAGCCAGTGGAAGGCAGGGGACAGCCAAGGGCATGAATGGTGGTTTGGGGCAGGATGGCAGTTCAGCAGCTTCCTCCAGCAGCTCTCTTCTGGCAGCTGGTGATGAGCCTGTGGTATAAAAAAAACATGCCTGGAAGTGTTAAACAGTAGTCCCTGAACAAAGTTCACTGGCTGAATCCAGACAGTGTGTGTTCACACCTACTCATGGGCAAGCCTGTGGCTACCTATCAGGTACAAGGGCTGGGCTGGGCCTGTGGTTGTTTCCCTGAGAGAAAGCTTGTCCTTGATAGAGCTGGATTATAACAAACTCAGAGGACACACTCAGAGGCATTGCATTATTCTCAGATAAAAACAATTTTAAGCAAATGGAAATCTGGATATGAAGAGTTGCAAAAGGGAGTGTAAGTGTTAAAAGGGAGCTGTCAGGTTTTTCACCAACTGCTGGTCCCACTCCCCTCTCAGTTCCATACACTTCCTGCCCAGGACAGGATGTAAGGCCTGGCAGTTGAAATGAACTGGTGGGAAGAGAGAGACTTTCAGGCCACAATTCCTGAAGTATTGAGTTGCCTAAGTAGTCAAACCTCTATGTGCTCAAGACTGAGGGCAAGATATTAAGGTGAAAAAGAAACTGATGCAGATTTCTGCCTGTCAGAGTCCGTGTGGCAGAAATGGGTGGTGGAGATATCTTTTTGAGGATTAAAGTTGACTGCATGTGATGCTCTTGTCAGAAATGATATGGCCACCACAGAGGAACTATAAACACAACAAAATTCTGGCAAGCTGAGGAAACCTATGGTAAACCATCTATTTAGATGAGTATCACTCTCATACATAGCATCTGTCTCAGTCCACACGGTTCCTGGTAAATCCAAATGCTGTTTCATAATAAATCCCATTGCTTCTAAATGTCTTAGTTTCAGTGCTGCTTCCTATAGTTATCTTATCAGGCATCATTTTAACTGATTCTATGATATTGCCCTGGTAGTGTGAGTGCATTCATTTTAGCTACATTCTGTATTGGTGCCCAATTTTAAAGCTCCTCCACTTTTCTTCCTTTGCTGTAGCAGATGTGGCAAACATGCTCCAACTGATTAGGCTTTGTCTGGCTGTCTAGTCAGTGAGGTCTGGAAAAATTACATTCACACAGAAATGCTGAGTTAATAATGATGAGGTGCTGAAAAAGTTTTGGGCCACTTCCAAGCCTGTGTTTCAGAAAATGAGACCCAAAGCAAGAACTACAGACTCAGAAATATATGAAAATCAGATTCACTTTTTTTAACCTTACAAGGGTTTTTTTCTTCATTGCAAAGGAAATTCTATTCAGTTACACACATGGAACTTCAACAATTTGAGGATGTAATCCTGTAATTCTTTGTCAGACAAGTCTCCCATTGACTCAGTGATTTCAAAGGCATTGGTGCCTGTGTATGAATGGCAGGATATGGTGCAAATTTATGATCATGAAGAGCTTTACTCTCTACTTTCACATTATTTTTTTAATTCACTTTATGGGAACATGATGGGAAAGAGATCCTGGCCTCAATTCATACAGCTGGAGCTCTGCCACCCATTTCCACAGAGCCAGGCTTCCATCCGTTCTGTTTTTTGCTAGATAAACAACTTGTGGACAGGATCTCTAGAGTGAACCTTGAAACAGCATCCAAAATCATCAGAGAGAAGGTGATTGATTTTAAGCAAATACACAAATTGATTTTTTAGGAGGAGGAGAATCAAGGGTGTGTGGCATAATGGCACTGTGACAAAAAATTTCACACTGGAGAAAAGATCTCACAGTGCAGTGACTGTACCTGACAAAGACAGCTTATGGCAAATGTCCTAACTTCCTTTTCCTCCCAACCTCCTTTCTTAATATGAACTACCTTGATAGGAGTTGAAGGATAAGATGGATTAATAAAATAGCTTTTCCCAACACCTAAATCATGTACGAAGTAAGATTTATGGCACAGTTGGTGTCATAAAATAGAGATGTGATATCATTGCTGTGACATTATCTCCCTTGCTACCCTTGAACTCGAGAGACTTTATGGCCTTCAAACAAATGATATTTAAACAAACCACTTCTCAAATGATCTTGTGGAACCTATTTAATCATTACCAGGAATAAGTGGTCATTGCTAAGAACTGGATTTTCCTGGCTGCAAAAGTGATAGTCAGTGTGCTCAATCCCTACGGATCAAAAGTTTGTTTATCTACTTTTTTGAGTGCAACTGCCTCCTTTAACAAATTTGAAAAATTATGCCACAAATTTAGAACCCTCCAATCACAGTTTTATTATTATTATGAGAGGTCTTCAAACTTTAATTTCAAATCTTAAAATATGAGCTCCTACCAGTTAGATATGTATCTTTTTATATCTTCCCTTCCATGTACAGTATATGGATAAATGTATTCTTAGCCTTCACTTTCATCATTTTTACAAAGGCCCCAACAAGAGCTTAAGCTTATTCAGGCTTGGAACTAAATTCAGCGATGGCTGATCACCATGCTTCATGAGCTGGAAACAAGATTCTCCACTCTTTATCCAAATATGCAATTAGTCATAGTGGTTGCTGTAAAAACAGAGTAAATCTGAGAAGATGCATCTGCTTAGACAGAAAAAAAAACTGTCCCAAGGATCTGCAAGTACTTTCTTTCTCATGTAATTTCACTAGTGTAGCAACAACAAAGTCCTCTGAGCACGCGCTTCTCTCCTTAACCATATCCATGGAGCACAGCAGTGGATGAGTGCACGTGCTATATATATCAACTCTTTGACTTGATACTTCCTGTCTATTCTCATTTTCCCACTCTATGTTTCAGTCTGTTTCAACTTTATGTCCCACACCATGATTCCACTATAGCTGTGGATCTTAAACGCTGGCATTTATGTGTGAGTTGTAGTAAATTGGGAAGTTAGATGGAACACTACAGAGAAAAAGAAAAAGAGCTGTTATCTAATGAAATCCAGTGCTCCATATGTTGTCCTGCAGGTGTCCCTTTATGTTCTCGAGCTGAGTACTTAAGCACTCTACTTTTTGCATAAGCACTGTCAGATTTTCTTTACCTGCTTATATTGTCATGTCCGAAATTCCACAAAAGAATTTCCTGTCAGTAAAGTACTCCTAACATCAGTCAGATGAAATGTTTTTCTTTGCAAAGCCGTATTTCTCAAGTGTCAACTTCTCTGCCATCTTGAAACACTTTTCAAAAAGGTGAGAGAAAAGGAATTAATCTTCACAGAGTCATAGAATAGTTTGGGCTGGGAGAGTTATTTTAAGGTGTTCTAATCAAAGTGAGCTGAGTCATCTTCACCTTGAATGTTCCCATGGATAGTGCATCCATCACCTCTCTGGGCAGCCTGTTCCTAAGCTTAACCATCTTCATTGTAAAAGAATTCTCCCTAATGTCTAGTCTAAATCTATTCCCTTTCAGTTTAACCACAAAACCTGTTCCTATCCCTGCAGAGTTGGCTAAAAAATCTGTCCTGAACTTTCTCATAAGCCACCTTTAAGTACTAGAAGGTGCTCTAAGGTCTTCCCAGAGCCTTCTCTTCTCCTGGCTGAACAACCCCAGTTCCCTCAGCCCATCTTTAGAGGAGAGGCGCTCCAGCCCTTTGATCATCTCCTCTCGACCTGCTCCAGCAGGTCCACGTCCTTCTTATGTTGGGTTCCTAGAGCTGGATGCAGCACTCTGGGTCTCAGCAGCGTGCAGCAGAGGGGCAGAACTCCCTCCCTCTCCCAGCTGGCCTTACTGCTCTGGACGCAGCGCAGGACGCTGTTGGCTTTCAGGGCTGCGAGCGCACACTGGCCCCTAAGTCCGATGCCACAGACATTTTCAGGGCAGCGTCCAAGGGGCCAAGGCACGGTTTTTAAGCTTTCCCCCCACCCCAAAGGCCCCCCCTCAGGCAGGCAGACGGCGCGGGCGCTGCCGTTCCCGCGGCCGTCGCTAGCCGGGGCTCACGGCCCAGGGACCGGCCCGCGCCGCCCGGGGGCTGCCGCGCCGCCCGCTCCTGCCTCTGCCAGGAGCACTTCTCCCCCAGGAGCCCCCGTGAGCCTCCCACTGAATAGCCCACATAGGAGGTAGCTACACGCTGCCATCCCGGCTTTGCACGGAGGGGAAAGGAGAATACCCCTGAATCAGGCACGTTTCTCAAGGGCAGGAAATAAGACTGTTACAGGTATCTGGAACAGAATACGGACTGACCATCAGCAGCAATTTTTTTTCTTTGGAAACAAATAATTTGTCATCTTAAAAATATCCAAAAATCTGTGCATGGTTTTAAGGACGTGATACCAGTGACTTCACTGGGATGGCTCACGCTCCTGCATCCTCTGTAATGTGCAGCCCTGACTTGGTTTTCTGGATGTCTTAGTTGTTTCACTTCCAAGGAGATGGCTTTGCCAGCGCAGAAGAAGAAAACTAAAATAGAATAAACTTCAGTATCTAAGGTTCTGGGCAAAATTTCAGTTTAAATCCTAAACAGCCTTAAATTTATTCTTAGTAAGATGCAAATCATCGTGTTTATAGTCAGAGCTACAGAGATAAATCCCAGCACAGTCTGTAAAAACAATTCTGTATTAAAATGTGAAACTGCAGTTCCTCTTCTGTCAAGCTCTAAAACTTGACACCTGATACTAAAAAGGTATCGCCTTCTTAACACAAGTGCCAACTATCTGTTCAGACAGGAAAACCTGCCAAAAAGCTGGTATCCCTTTTCCAGTCTCTGCAAAAAACCAAAACCAACTCCTCCCAACCTTTAATGGTCAAAGGCATACAATATACGGAACAGAGTCTCTCTCCTATTAGGTTTTTTTCCCCAGGTTTGTTTTTTCTGTCCCCTCCTCACAACCCATGTTCCTCTGGTACAACTGATAAACAATGTTTTTTATTGCTATAGGCAGACAGTCCTGCTTAATACAATAGCAGGCAAGGCTTGGCGGGACTGCGGAGTGCAGGTGTTTGGAGTATTGTGGTCGTCCAAACCAGATGCTGAGGAGATGGAGCACCTGTTTCCCTTCTTTTCTGTGCTGGAGAATACAGCACTATGCAGGCTAGAGAAACAGCTTGACATTAATAGCACTGCTGCTGCAGTTCTCCCTTGACAGGATAACAGAGATGTACCATCTACAGCTTTTGCAAGCTCTCCTCTGAGTGCTCAGACACATGTGCTGGATTTTTTAATTTATTTTTTTTTTTCCCCAGACTGACAGAAAGTGTTCAGAGATGGGTCTGCAACGCAATTTCTTTCCAGATTATTTTATTTTTGATTGATCATGTCCTAGCATGAAGAAAAAGTAATTTTTTATAGCCCTGATGGCAGTAAAGATAAACAAACAAACAAAAAATAATGTGCATTTTACATCCATTTTTACAGGTTCTACAAGTGTCTCTGTTGGATGTAGAAATACGTTTACAGCGTCATGCTCAGGAGAGTTGAGTCACAGCTACTGCCTCTGCAGGCGATGGAAAACCCTCTGCTAGTGTGAAAGAAATTGGGAACCTTCCTTTATTGAAATGCAGTAATAATCCTACAAGAAATGGTCCCTAAAATGATAACCCTAAATAATCTCTCCTTTATCCAATTGGCAGTCTCCATGGCTGGGAGTTGGGAGATCAGCTGGGAACTCCAGGCACCAGCAGGATGGCGTGCAATGAGCCCTCCCTGGTCTCAATTCACCACCATCCACTCCTTCCCACCTCCCACTTGCCATGAGCAGTACTCTGCAGAGAAGGAGGAAAGGCACACCTTCAGCTGCAGCCTTTGTGGGACCAGGTTTTTGTCAAACCATACAGAAAGGACCAGCTTTTCACAGCCTGGAGGGCTGTGTCTGATGCAGCACCCCAATTTATGCTGAGCTCTGAACAGTAGTCAGTCTTTAAATGAAGAAATGAAACAGGTTTAAACCAATGGAGAACATAAAACTTTATAGCTGTTTGTTTGATTGTTTGTTTCTTTGTTAATTTAGGAAAATTTGAATGGGAAGGAACTTTTCCCAGTTTTTGGCAACAGGGATACTTGTGCTAAGAAAATGTAAGTATTAAAAAAAAAAAAACCTGTCAGAAAAGTGAAATTCAAGAAACTTTGAAGAATTTTATTTTAGACCCATGTCACTTTTAAATGGAGGTCTAGATCTTGTGTCTAAAAAAATACATCTACCTGGAAAAAAAAGAAGCCAAAATCAAAGAGTGTCACTTTAGTTTTGCCATCATATAAATCCCAGTAAAGTACAGCTTCCACAAGGAAAGAACACTCAAGGCACTATGGTAATGAAAATGAAGACACCATTCTTTCACTGTGATTTTAGCTCAGGATGGCTGACAGCCATTGATTATCTGGTGGAAGATGCAATCATTTTTGTGGAGAAAAGATGACTGTGCAAATACTGCCTTTCTCTCATTCATGAGAAAATTAAATATTCAAGCAAGGCTCTTGCTGGACATAAGAACTGCTCCAGGTCTTCAGCCATTCAAGCAGCTCTTCCAACATTTGGATTTCACAAGGAATTGACTAAGAGCATGCACGCCACAGAAGCAACATCTCAATTCCGTCTTTCCATGCATGGACACCTCAGAGCAGTGCTCCTGGCTTCCTCAGCCGTCAGCCAAAGCCACCCATAAGTCCCAAATCAGTTGGGGTAGAGGTGATTTTTTCCCCGACTCCTTGCAATTCATTTTGCGGACAAAAGAAAGCTCATCATTGCTACCACTTGGCATCCATGAAACTATGTTTCTCATGTTTCCATGGGCAAGGTACACTGGTTTCAGGCCATTAAAAGGCCATTTAAGCCCTTTATTTTTATAGCTTCTGATGTATACTTCAGTTTAGCCCCCAAAGTCCCCTACTGCAGCACAGATAAACCCTGCCTGACATAAGAACAACCACATTCAATCCCCTTTCTTCTCCCTACTTCCCCTCCCTGCCCTAAACAGACAGCGTTAATGAGCCAGAAACTGTTCTGAATCAGGAAAAAAGGAATTTTGGCAACCAGAGACCTATTTCTGTAAGGAATCAAAAACGAAATCAAGGGGAGAAAAAAATGTTACAAAGAAGCCGTTTAAGCTGGAATCACAAGAGAGGGAAATTACCCACGCTGGGAGACAGGCAAAAGAAGGGCAAGTTGGGAGACAGATACACTGGGCAGACTTCAAGGTCTACAAAAGATTGGTTGTTTCTTTTGGGGTTTACACTCTCTTTGTCTAATTAGACTAATAGAGGTAGAATAGAACTGGGAGAGATTAAAAACCATGATAAACAAGGCATCTTTTATTTGATATTATTGGAACTGGTTTCACTTATCTTTAGAAATCTTTCTTTTTGTGCTCCTTAATTTGTCCTTGAAGTCCTGTATCTAATCACTAGTTGAGCAACCAATAATCCTCCTCCAGCCCCTCCACCCCTTTTTATGGCCAACTTTAATCTTTCAACTCAGTGAAAAACATGTTTCCCCTATCATAACTAGTTTAACAAAAATTCCCTTTCAAGTTTAGATTGTGCAGATACAATGGCTTTCCTGCAGCTTCATGCTGAAGAGAGGAATTTACATTAGAAAAAAAAATAGAGATTTATGATAGCATTGTATTTCCATTTGAATATGGAGAGTTAATAACATGCATATGTTTTTTTATTATTATTATTTTAAGGTTTAAGCTATGCCATAAGCAAAAGGAAACCTGGAAACTGTGAGACTGGCAGGGCTCAATGAATAACCTAATCTGGATTTCATTCACAAACAGCAGCTCATACATAGGGAAAGGGCTGGTGTGTTTCGCCAAATCGGAACTGGAGTAAGTGCCAGGATTTCCTGATTTGTTTACATTTCTCAAAAAAACTTTTTTTCCCCTGGATGAGGCTAGAATTAGACTTCCTCTTCCACTTTTGGCCCTTTCCAAACTATTCTTGCTTGACATATTCTCTTCTTTTCCCTGTATTCTCCTTTGTTCCAGTCTCAGCTGGCTCTTTTGTCTTGGAAAACAGAAAAGGCAATGAAAGATGTCAGTCTATGATAATAATGATAATGCAGCCAGGTTTGCATGACAGCAAAACAATGCCGCAGGCTTTTCCAACACCCTTGGATCCACCACTCTTCTTACAATGGCTGCGGGGGGTGGGGGGTGGAGTGAGTAGTATCTCTCCGGGACTGCAGACTGGAACAATAGTGTCACAAGGTAAAAGAGATAAAAAGATCAAAATGAAGCAGGCTAGCTCGAACTCTCTTGATGAGGCGTGTCACTGAGTTAATCAGAAATTAGAGGGGGGCTAGTTACACATAACTAAATCACCTTTGCATTAGCTCACTGGCTCCTCAGTCAGCTGGAATGGTCGAGTTCCCTGCCAGTCCTTTCTCACTTTCACTGACTTTACAGTACTTTGCCCATTGTCTGCAACCTCAGTGCAATCACTGCAGAAACTTGTTTGGGAGACCTTCTCCGTGCCTTTGTTTAGAGCCTTTTGATCATCCCACAGAAAGAAAAACACTGTAGCTTGGACCTGAGCCATGGTTTTCTTAACATGACAAGACTGCCAGCCTGCAATCAGTGTTTGAAGCGCATGCGTGTGGGCTGCTAGGGACTTGGAAAATCATGGGAAGACAATCAGCAATCTTGAGAGCTTGGGCATAGTGCTTAGCAGAGGTGAGGGTTTAAAGTCCCTGGTGTAGCCACCCTGCCACCGCAGAACAGCAGCCTGAGCCGTCGTTATTCTTAGGAGCCGCGTTACAGCAACACAAAGTTGTCCTTGTGGGGATGGCAGGTCCTTTTTGCCACAGCACCTTAGCTGTCATCAGAGATCCCCCTGTGAACAGTTCCTGCTTTAACACGATGAGGTGGCAAGGAGGGGCTGTGCCAAGCACAGCCTTCCAGCACCCAGGCAAAGCGTTCACAACAGGAGGCAGGGGTGCAAGACTGGATTTCTGCATTTCAAACAAGTGTTGTCAGCCAGGTTTTTGGCTGACATGGCTCCCATTGACATCGATGTACCAATGCTGATTTACACCCACCGATGAATATGCGTCTGGGAGAAGAGTGGGATAGGGTAATGGTGCGGAAGAGTTAGATGGGAAAAATAAGTGAGGGGGAGCAAGATGAAGATAAAAGGGGAAGGGGAGGAGAGACGTGATCATGGGACTCAGGAAACACGAACTGCCATGTATGGCTGTGGGAAAATGATTAGAAGAGATTGCATCAGACTGGACGCCAATTTTGCAATTTCTGCAGCACCTTTTTAAGATTCCATACAGAGATACTGAGCAGAATGTGTGTAGTTGTATGTCTGGAACAAGTCCAAGCAAAAGGCCAAATGCAATCAGTCATCTGTGTTTGCTGGATATGTGTACTAATGTTTCCAGTGTAGTCATTGCAATATATGTCTACTCTCGCTGATCTGAATCCTGTTTTTCACCTCTAAGTGTTTGTATCATATTTAGTTGCTTATGCCATGAACACCTGTTCTTTGCACATTGCTTAGTTTGGGGCCAGAAGTCGCTGTTCCACTCGTACTCAGCAGACAGAGGGGTAAAAGAGAGAGTGAGATAGGGAAAACTACATGAAGGGGAAGGAACAGACTTCTGAAAACAGGAGTAAGATGCTGTAAGGCGTGGCAGAAAGCACCTTTGCACACAAAATCATCAGCCAGTTTCTTTCAGTTTAGGAGGTCTCTGCAGAGAAGCAGGAGATCCAAAAGCTATTTTGCTTACACAAATGATTTAGCTGTTCTCAGTAGTGCTTCTCATGTGAGTAAGATGAGCAGGAAGTGGATTGATGTCAGCAGGCAGCCCGCACCAGAAACTCACACCCACCCTTTCTGCTTCATCAGTTGTCTGAGCCCACAGTTTCACTATTAGGGTTTGGTGGTGCGTTTTTAGATTTCCAGTCACAGCTTGCATGACAGCCACCGACGGTCTGCACCTGACCAGTTACTGCCATTTGACTTGGTAAACCATAAAAGAAGCTTTCTTCCAGGAGAAAGAGTAGAGGAAGATAGAAGTGCATTTCTAGTGCTTTCCAATAACTGTGAATCATGACTTCTGCTAGCCAGAGTACTGTTCTCAATGGCAAGTGTCAGTAAGAAAATCTTACTTTAAGAAAACACTTCTGCTTCTTTTTTTTTTTTTTTGCATTACTGATAGCTAATACAGATGAAGCCACAAACCTGAAGTGAAGAGTTCAGACACCAAATGTCAGTCACGCATAATTTGTATGTGACAGTAATTGGCATTTAATTTGGATGTTCCTCTTTCTTAATCTCACAAGCCCAAATAAATTTTCATTTTCATTTTTCATACTACTCCTTGTGTGGTAAAGATCACCTGATTGTTTGAGTCTAAAGTTTAGGCAATATTTTTTAATGTGCTAAGTCATAAAAGAGATCATACTAAGGAGCCTGAATAGTTGACCTAACAGACTCCTTTGGCCCACACAAAATTCCAGTGATACCCTATAAGGAAAGTTATATTCGAGTTATTTATTTTCATTTAAAAAGTTCCTTTCCTTTTTTCTACACCGTATATCCAGGAAAAGAGAAGCCGAAAACTACATATGCAGGGTGACACCATTCTTTTTCTCTGTCCAAGGATGTGAGCTGACAATCTCCAAGATGTTCTGCTGTGGCTCTGCCACTCCTGACCTGCAGGATACACTGAAAGTATTGTGAGTCCTTCCAGCAGTGTCAAACATTTACCTGCTTCAGGCAAGGCTCATCCTCTGGCAATAGAATGCCTCTGGAAGCCCATGAATTCCAGCCAGTGGAGAAATTACAGTAGCCAAATGGTGTAGGATGCTTTCAGTGATCCCTTTCCTCTGTGGGAGTGAGCTGTTGGCAAAGAACAAGACTGAGTTTATAGGCTGCTCAACTCAAGATGTTATTGGCTATTAGCTAACCATGGTTGCAATGCAGCCTGCAGGTTCATGGGATGGAAACACAGCAGGTGAGCAGAGATGGACATTCCAGGGCAGGAATGGGAGGGAAGGTGATCCTGAGGATTGGCTTGAAGTTTTTGATAGAGATCAACCGAGAACTCAGGCTCTGAATCCAGGAAACTCCCTTCAAACTGGAACTAAAACCATCCTTAAAAGCTCAAGTTAAATTTTATTGTGCTCAGACTGTGGTGTAAGAAACATGCTTGATTTAGAAGAAATCTCAGTGTTCCTCACAGAAACAGGGAATTCCCTTTCTGATACAGCTACAAGAAACAGTATCATATTTTTATTTTTTCAGTAGCAATTAACTTTTGTTTAAAGGAAGAATGTAACATATTCCAAAATATGTGTAATAATTCCTGATCAGGGTCCAAAGTTCTTCTGGTTCTCCTGATGGAATTCATATTGCTTTGTTGTGAACAAAATGAGGAGTTTGTGTAAAATGAAAGAATGACAGTCTTTTTCCCAGCAAGACTCCCCTCCCCACTCCAGACTCCTACGTTTTTCTTTGTGCCTTTGTGATTATAGTGGGACATAACTGACAGAGGTGAGATATACAGAATTTTTGCAAAAATTTGCTTTCCTATTATTTCCTTTTTAAAATGGAAAGACCATGATGGGGCCAGCCAAATCCATCTAGCTCAGTAGCCTTACTTTGACACTAGACAGCTGAGGTTGGCTAAGCAAAGAAGAGGGAATGACCTTTCTTTGCATAAGGCCAACAAGCAAGAGTTCAGAGAATTTTTGAGTCAGAGGCTGCATCTGGGCTATTGTTTTTGATGTTCATCAATAGACCTATTCTTTATAAAATTCTTTATTACCGTTCTGAATCCATTTATATCTCTTGGCTTCCATGACATCCTGTGACAGTGAGTTAATTATGCTTTGAGTAAAAGAGTTATTTGCTTCCTTTTATTTTAAATACCATGCCTCAAAATTTCAAATAGCGTACTGTCTTGTGTGTTAAGAAATAATGAATAAATGGTGCCTATCACCTCTATTATGCCTATTCACCTTCTTACATTCTAAGTTTCCCTAAATGCCAGGCTAAACTCCATTTGTTGGAATGAACTAGAGAAAAAACTAAAATCTGAAGTTTCTGTTTATCTGCTTCTACCACTTTCAGAATCATCTCTGGGTTTTGCTTTTGTTTAGTTGTTTTTATTAGGGAGAGTGATTCATGATTTTGGGGTTAGCCATACTTTACTTATGTGCTTTCCAGCACTGTCTTTGGTTTCTGGCTCCTCTCTCTTTCTCACACTTAAAGCAACATGATATCCAAGTGAAATCAATCATAAACATAACATATCTCAATTTTGAATGTTATACTGCATTAGTCTCTAAGGAAAGCTCTCTCTATTTACAATTTTATAGCATGCTTAGGTTTTTGATCTGAGCAGACACAACCCGTTCAAAGATAAAAACATCAATTAATTAAGCAGTTGTTGAGATCAGAAATCTGACACCCATATGGTGTCAAATTAGTGCCTGAAAGCAGTTAACTGCCAAAAGAAGTACATGCATCTGTTGCAAGAGATTAGAACGAAGTATCTATTAATTACTTAGAGTTTCTTGATTGATTTCAAAATTATACTGCTGAACTGATTCTCTGTGAGTTATTCATCTTTATTGTCATCACTTGTAAATCAGGACTTGCTTCAAAACTATCAAGTTCCAAGCAAATGCTAAGTACCCTCTAAAAAGCAAGCAAAGGAAACTCAGCTGTGAAGAGATGCCATAAAGCATGTGCTATGTTTTTGTTCCATTGCTAGGAACTACATAAAACCAGATGTATGCAGGAGAGAAATGTTGCCTGATATAACAATGAACGATAAAGAGTATCTTACAATCATAGGATGCATGACACAATAATGAATTGTATATTACATGCCTAAGAAACACAATTAAAATTGTCAATTTCTTTCTAGTGGAAGTTCATTGGCAGAATTGTGATGCAACAAAAATTCCACTTCAGGTCTTTCATACTATTTTCCTGTTTTCGTGTACTCACAAATAAGAAAAAGTGCAGATGTTAGAAGAACACACACTGTGTCTCTCTGTATCCAAGGAAATAATTGTTTCAAAATACACAGTTATCCGGTTATCACCAGCTTATTTTTAGCATCCTAAAGTCAAAACTACATCTGCTGGGATAACTGAATCCCAAGTCAGATGTGTCTGTCTCAGTCAGGCCTCTTGATGGAAAAGGAAATATTTCGTTCTAACTCAAGTGGTGATGTTCTTTCTTCTGAAGCAATGGCTTGATATTAATTTTATGAGGATATATATTCTGCTTCTTTAAACACGTAGCAGGAAACCAGGCAGGATGGGGATGGGGAAAGAGTCTGCAGCAACAAACCTGTGGTGAGAAGAGAGAAAGAGAGTGCGTGCACATGCAGTTTTTAAGGAAAACAGTCTTCTCCTTATTTTAATAAATATCTTTGTATAGGTGTTCAGGGAAAAAAAAANAAAAAAAAAACAACAACCCCCCCATAGAAAACAGGGCCCAGGAATTCCCACACTGCCAAGACTGGATTTTGTGATCGCAGTGCAAGGGGGGCATACACTTCTGAACATAAAAGTCTTCTCTCACTTACCTAAGACTCAGTCTAAACAACTCTCACCCAAGCTATCTGCTTTATACCTCCTGTATCACCAGATAAACTATGGAGGAAAAAAAAATATTTGGAGATTATCAGCAAAATGGCTACTTTAGAAAACATATCCTCTCCTCACTTGTTCTTGTGGAGATTGTCTGCACATGCTGTGTAAGAAAGCTGAAAAACAGGTGCCTGAAGAACCTTGCTTCTGGGACAAAACTGTAAGTTTTCTGGTGATTTCCACAGAGAAAATGGGAACTAGTCTACTTAACACCAACGAAATTCTCCCCTTGTAGTGCAGGCAAATTAATGTGTCTTCGAAACATTGACATCAAAGACTAGAACAAATCTAAAGAACTTTGCAGACATTTTGGTCTGCACACAGATGACACTTTTGTCTAATAGTTAGGCTCATAAGCTAAATCAACAGTTTTAAGGAAATCAATATTTTAGGGGGATAACTATCCTGCCACAAGCTTCCCATTGGCTTTCCCCAAAAAAGGAAACTGAAACAGACAGCAAGATTAGCAGGCACAACTTTAAAATTCTCTTCTGGGGACAAAATATTTTGTTAAGTTTTCTGGTTTGTTACTGAAGAATGTCTCTCTCTCTCTCTCTCTCTCTCACACACACAATTTTATAGTTTTTCTTATATAAATCTTCAATGAAAGACATCTCTTCTCATGTAGGGAAGCACTCATGGAGTCAGCAAACAAGACAGATATTCTAGGTATATTATGGAATGGTGCCCTCCTGTTTTGTCTGCCTTGTTTATTTCCAGGGACATGTAATTTGGGCTCAAGGATGAAAGAAATGCACAGAATAAGATGGCTTGATTAAGATATGTTCCAATATCAGGCTGCCAGTAACAAATAAAAGTCTTGCAAAAAAAGATTTTATCATTTTTATTCATCAGCACTTTTGTATCAACACCGGAAATTTACTGTTTCTCAGTTTAAAAATAAATAAAATTACTCTGATTGTAGCATTTCTCTTTATGTGAAGCCAATAATAATTACTTTTAAGTTAATGTTTAAGGTGAGTTTGATCACTGTTCCTGCCCTGTGAAGTATCATAGCTCAACCATGATCAGTCAGAAGCTGGGGGAGGAAGACAAGTTCCCCTTATTAAAATTGTGTCACTGACATGAAGAAAGCCTGAGGATGAGCCTTCTGCATCTCATGCATCTGATGGTTCCCAAGCACAGCCATCTCCTTCACAATGCTCCTTGGAAACTCCTCTCCTTTTTGACAGGTCCTCTTTATACACCATTAGGCAGATAAAGCAAATTTAGCTAAAAAGTGCAGATGCAGAGCCTGAATGCTAAACCCCGAGACTGAGTTCTCTCCCCACATCAGTCCTATATGCACCTTCTTCTAAGTCCTCTGCACCTGCTGGAGTCGTGCTGGAGAGCTGTAATGCCAAAATCTCTCCCCAGAAATGATCTCTTTGTGCAGGCTTTGACAGACAGCCCTGAAGCTGCCTGCTGAGTGCTACACCTCTTGCTCTGGCCCTTGGCAGAGATGGGCTTTTTGGGGCCACAGAGCAGTCCAGCAGCACCCCAAGGAGCACTGGAAGTTGTCAGGAGGCTGGAGAAAATTCTCACAGCTTTGACTGCTTACAGGTCTCTCTTAATGCTCTGCCAGGAGGACCTGTACAGCTCATGGTTGGGAAGCTACCATAAGCCTTCAAATGACAGGAATATTATCTCCTCCTTAGTATTCACGTTCTAGTCTGCATTTCTCAAAAGGTGCTGTGTGGCATTTCTCCCTGGCTCTGCTACACTTCGAAGATTCACGTAAATCGTTGCTTAATTGAGAGCTGTTTGAATCTGTTCAGAATGGAAAATAAAGGAAAATGTTCACAACAGAATGGGAAAACTTCAGGAAGTGCTGCAGACTTTTGTGCATAAATTCAGTGTATCTCTGTGTAGGTGGTGTGACAGAAGACCCCACTTTATGGAGTAATTTTGGTAATAAATACCTGCTCTATCCAGATGCTTCTAAATAAATGATACATAATACACATATTTCTCATCCTAGTCAGCATCTAGAAGCATCAAATGCTGCAGAAAGTGTTGAGCTGCATCCATCTGAATTTGTGAACAGGCTAATAGCCATCTTACACAGTCTTCTAACATCTTTATCTGTGAAGAGCACAGCGGGTTGTCCTCGTGCACTTCTAAAATGTCCCCCTTACTCCCTTACGCCTGGTTTTAATATAACTGTTCTTTACAAGGGTCAGCATCTGTACTACAGTAGAAATAAATCTTGAACAGTGTTTGCCTGCAGATTTAAGGGGATAGTACATGTGTCTTACTTTTTATTAGCATGAATATGGTCTAAATGGCACATACTTTTGTCTTGACAATGTTAGAAATGCTGCTCAAGAATCTTAGACCAGATTGACCATGTGGTTTAAGATCCATATTTTTGTGCATATTGACATCCTGCAAATACATTGATAGCCTGCAGAAAAAAGAGGCAAGCTGTTTTTAATGGTTGGAGAATTATTTACAAACGTGTATATAAACTGCTTAAAAATCAGAAATTCCTAGAAGCACAGATTTTCCTAGCTGCACTCATAATCATTTGTTGGATTCACAGAAGATCAGGGCATTCATTCATTGAGGCCTAGTCTGAAACAAACCATTCTCTGTTGCAGTTCACTGAGATTTGGATTAGATTATGACAGAAAAAACTAATGTTAACCTTTTCATTATCAGTTTGAGTAGCTATAATCCCTGCTCTATGCTGAAGCTGGGATGGGCATCAGATCTCCAGGGCTATGCAGAGCTTTTAGCAGCCTCAGTGGGGCTCTTGTGCACAGCTTGTTGCCAGCCTGCAGTGAAGAGGTTTTGATATAAAAAATACTGCCAGCTGTAGGCGGAAATGTGTGACAGCTGGAATTTCCTTCTGCATCTATGCAATGGACCAAAGTCATAAGTGACTTGCACTGTCCTGGAAACTTTGAAATTTTGTCAGCTCTATTTGAACTCAGAAATAATTTTGTTTAAATTTCTGTGAAGATGTAATGGTATACTTAATCAAGACCTAAGAGAGTATGCTGTTCTGAATATGCATGAGATCTTATATTCAGACACGGAGTTTTAATTATGTTTCCCATTCATATAAGACCACGAAGACTAATGAATGATACAGGAAAAGCCTCTTGTCTTTTTATTGCCACCCTAGGCTGTAGCTAACACAATCCAAGAGGCACCCATTTACCTCTCTGAAGAGACAGTACAGAAAATCAGAGCCTATTTCAGTATCATCTAGCTTATTTTGACGTACAGAAATCTTAATGGAGACTAAAACCTTCTTAAATTCATAGATGCAGGCATCCTAACTAATTTACTCATTTATACAGTTATTTGGCTTAAACATTGCCTTTATGAGTATCCAACCAAAAGCAGGGTCTATGGAGCTGGACCCTGTACAAAGAAAACAAAAGTCACCAATGGAAAAAGCTACAAATATAAATGGAATTAATGAAGGAGTGAACATTCCCAATTTATAGTATTACCACATGCCCATTGCCCACTGGATGTGCTTAATATACACATCAGATTTCTCTCCACAGATTCCAGAAAAAGACGGGGTCTAACAACCTGGGGGCTATGGGCAAATGAATTTCTCATTCACCTCTTTATTCAATTTACCAAAGCAACAGCAGCAGCTTTGGTTCAACACCCGCAGCCAGGATTCCCAGCAAATCAGCACCCATCCAACTTTGACTTAGAAAACATGACGTAAGTAGGAGCATTTTTGTGACTCAGAAATTTTGTCTGAACTCTGCTCTTTTGTGGATCTAGACATTTATCCTTTGTTTGTATTCCAATTTCTGATATTCAGATAAATTGAAAAAATTGTATGTCAATATCTCCTTTAGTGGGGTGAGGTGAGGATGTTTAAACTGAGATTCTTTTAATCATTTTCCATGTGTTTCTTAATTGGCTTGATTTCTTTTTTCTCTGGCTTTGTTCTCCAACGCTGGTTCATTCATTTCCTGAAGTTTCACTTCACCTTGTCTGGTTTTTCTGTCTGCAGTATGTTGTTATGTGCATTTGGTGATGAGAATTAGCTTAAAATAATCTGTTCCATAATTACTGACTTCAGACTTGTTTGTGTCTATAGGGAGATATCCACGACAAAACAAAATAACAACAAAGAGGGAAAGCTACCACGTTCTTCCATATTTGGACAGCCCAGATGTTATTTACAGCATTGTTTATGAAGCTTTTTCTTTGCCTTGCTGGCTTTGATCCACACACGTTGTCAGTTTTGAGCACACACGTCCTGTCACATGGTGACTGTGTGCCCCTGACAAGTAAACATGCGGGAATGCAATTTATAAAGACAGGCTAGAGCAGCAATTAAGGAGAAAAAGAACTACAAACAAGACAAAGGAAATTAGACAGGAAGATGAGCTAAATCTGGTCAGAATACAGGATATCAAGGCAACTGGATTGCATGTCATTTATTCTTTAGTCACTAGCAAGTGTCAACATCAGTATGTGATGTCTGTGCCCGTGAAACTTTCATCATTAGTCTGCAAGAGGATGGGGGGCTCAGAGGGACTTGTTGGTACAGAATCTCCAAAGTGTGCGATCTTTGGAGGCCAGAGATTTGTTATCACATTTGGCACTCAGTCAAAGTAGTGGAGTTCTTCTAGCACATTTGGACAATGAACAAACAGAACAAAGAGAAGACTGTAAAATCTCCTTTTCCTTAAAAGTTGAAGAGGGAACAGTTGCCAGTAAGGGTCCACGAAATATGTAGGAAGGGAAAAATATCTGACATGCATTACATTTTCATGCTAAAGCACAGCAATGCCATAAATGTTTCAGGCAATAAAATTCAGTCACACAAATATTTGGGTGACAGCAATGGAAGGTTATGTACCAGAACTCCTGGGGCCTGGGAAGAGAGCATGAAGTATTGCTTATTTCCTTGTTTACAAACAAACCAACCCCAGACAAATGCTGGGATTTGGGAAGTTCATTTAAGAGACTGTGGGCTGTGCTGCTGAACCTTGGGTCTGTTGTAGGAAGAGGTCCCTGCTCTGTAAGACATTCATTTTATTATAAAGGCTGTCATATCACCCAGGAGAACTGGTAATTCATTATCTCCATATCTGGTAGGAGGGCATTCTGGTAGGGATCTTTCTTTCAGCTTTATCTATCTAAGCCTATAGGAGAGGACAACAGAGGAAGCTCCTTTTCCTCTGAGTTTAATTTAACTCCATAATTGCTCTTTTCCTTTCAGTCATCTGCCATGTTATCTTCTTGATCACTGTCCTAGTAGTTACTGTCCTTGTAGGGCAGAGCTTGGTTTTTCCAATCCTTTTTTGACAAACCCCACAGTGTATTGAAGAGAACTTTGCTCCTAGCTTCATTTAAGGAGGGACCAAAGTTGAACAGACTCACATGGGAATGTGGAGTCTAGGTTTAAACCTCCAGTTATTTGCCACTTGGGACTTGGAACAAACACTTGCATTGTGCTTGGATTTTTGATGTAGAAGCACTTGTATTTTCTATAATGGCATTGTGGCTTCCATACATGAATAATCAAGGCAATAAACCAGCCTGTGGTTTATATGATGACTTTGAAATACCCACCCAAAGAGTTTCTTGTTTTATGTTTAACTCATCAACTGGAAACATTGTCTGCTAATGAATCTTTGCTGATATTTAAGAATCCATGTGCAGTAATTATGTACATCCTTGGAACAGTATCCAACTGTTCAAATAAAGTGTTAAGATAATCTGAAACTAAGGATATATATGAAGTGCTGGATCCAATCCTATCCTAGCCTCTCAATTTCAAGAAAGAATTGAAGCAAGTGTGGTGATAGGCCACGAGGGTGAATAAGGGATTGAAAGACCTGACATAGGAAGAGAGGCTGAGAAAGCTGAGGCTGCTCAGCCTGGAGATGAGAATGCTCAGGGGAATCTGATCAATGTGTGTAAATACCTGATTGGTGGGAGTAAAGAGCAGGAAACCAGGCTCTGCTTAGTCATATCCAGTGACAGAACAAGAGACGACAAGTACAAATTAAAATATAGGACGTTCCATTTAACATAAGGAAAATCTTTTTTTTTTTTTTTTTTTGTGAAGGAGGTCAAATGCTGACACAAGTTGTCTAGACATGTTTTTGAGCCTCCATTCTTGGAGATACTTAAATACTGACAGACATGGCCCTGGATCAAGCTGCTTTTCTTGACACTCCTCTGAGTGGGAAGGCTAGACTAGACCATCTCTAGAGGTCCCTTCCAAACTTAGCTGTTCTCTGATTCTATAAAGGATAAAAAAGTTGTGTGTCCTGAGCACATGTCCACATATAGGTGCAAATAAAAATTATGCATTCCAGAGCTCAGCAACTAAACCAAAATGTCATTTGCAAGACAAGATAGAAACCAAAAGGAAGCAAGAGGTGAGAATGACAGAACAGCATACATGTCCAGCCAGAGAGACATGGAAGGAAGAGCTTTGATTAATTTTCTCTGGCAAACACTGAAGGGAATTCGAAGTAGGTTAAATGGAGTTTTTATCTGTATGCTAATATTCCTAACCACTTAGAGGACTAACGAGGACAGCTAAGCAATGCAAAATACAGATCCATCAGAAAGCAACAGTGGGTAAAGTTACGTGTAGCACAAAAGTGGCTAGCCTCAGGTTGATGTAAAATAGGGGTAAAATAAAGGCCCATGAATTCTTCCCCAGGGCTTCAAGATTCTAAGACACTTGAGGATGCCACGGAAGCAGCTGATAGTACAGCTAAGAAGAAAGGCTGAAATGAACTGCCTTAAAGCAAAGAAACAAAATTAGAAGCTCCAAGCAGGGTGAGAAGGACAGAGATCTTTGAAGAATGTGTTACCAGGCACATTCAGATGTACTGGGGAGAGCTCCAGATAACAAAGGCACCATAACCTTATTTAGCCCATCTGTCTTCTCACTGGTAAAGGGTTTCACTCTCTTCCCTGTTTTTCTCCTGAAATCTATTTGCTAGAATAAACCGGGAATTTGAAGAACTAATTTGAAAATGAGGTTATAACTAGCTCCCACTTGTTTTCAGCTGATTTCTCATCAACAGCAGAATGACCCCAGGGATGAGGTGGCCTTCAGCTTCCCGCTAGCAGAGTCTTTGGATCAGGTACCTCCCAAAAGTGCGGGCAACATTTACCAGTACAGATTTGGAGGGCTACAGCAAAGGCAAAATAAAACCTAAAGCCATAGCAGTTTTACTGCCTCAGGCAAGTCCAAGACCAGATCTGTACTCTCACAGCTGAAAATAGGATTAAGAGTCTTAGTACAGGATTCTAAAAAAGTTCATGGTATACAGATTTCATGTTACCAGAGAGCTGTACATTAAGACAGAATTGAAATATATATAACTACTTAATTTCCTTAGACTGTTCACCTTCTCCACCACTTTCCATCCCATGTTTTTGTTGTCTTTTCCACATAAAAGAGGAAAAATACTTATGATTGCATTATTAGCAAAGTTTTTTTCTACCATTCTTCAGAGAACTGATTTATTTGCATGTTAATATTCTTATCCATATACAAAAATGTGCACCATAAATAGTTTTATAAGGGAAAACCAGCCAACTGGAAATCCTTCCTTTATTTTAAAGATAATAGCTCCATTTGTTTATTGCTTCTGCTGTTGATTTTTTCCAAGCAGAACAGCAAATCTGCTCTCAGTTAGGGGAGCACAACCCTTCCATGGCCAGAGTTCAGTACATATCCCAGGGTACCTTTCCATAGTAAAACACTCTGCCTACTTCAATGAAGCTGCTCACAATTAACTCTTCTGGATGTGGAGATCCAAGGAACATAGCCTTTTATTGATTGCCTCGGGGCTACATTCATATGGCCTAAATTCCACCCAGCTCCCCCCTTGCATGCTCCACAGGGAGAACTGCTGCAATTGGAGGGTAGCCTTGGGCAGGCAGCCGGTGGGAAACTCTGTCCACAGGGGCTTTGGTGAAACATGTGAGCATCTCCTGCACAAAACCAGAGGCCAGCTACTGCTGTGTGGTTGAGCCTGGGTTTGGTTCAGCTGGACTAGCAAGGGTGATTTTTTTTTCCCCAGCAAGTGATATTTATAAAATTTACTATTTTATAATTTTTTCAGAAATGTTTTACTTTTTCCATATGTTTGTGAACCAGGGTCGAGCAGAAGTCCAGAGAGATCAGCATCAACAATTGTTTTCCTTTAATAATTATGTTTGACAACTGTTAAAACACAGACTGTAGTGAAATCATCGCTACCCCTTTATTATGGTAAACTACTCCATTTTTTCCCAGTGGTTTGAGGTAAACACTCCAAACATCCATAACAATTGGTTGCACCAGGACACACAGTAAACTCAACATAACAAGCACACTGGGGGCAGTATGTTGTTGCAGGGTAAACTAATGCCAAAAAGCCACAGCACTAATGACTTAATTACTGCCTTGGTGGTTGTCAGGATGACACCAAAACATCAAACAAACTGAATCTTTCTCCCCAGCTGGGTTATGGTCTCCTTTGTTTTCCTGGTCAGGTCATCATTTCTCTCACGGGAGCTTTATATCTATATTTTTACAAATTTATACCAGAGAACTGCCTCATGGCCTGAGCTGTTGTTCCCCAAGTGTTCTGCATTGGACTGTAGCATCCTGAATCATTTTTCCAAATGTGTTTTTGTTTTGAGTAGGATAGTTGGAGAGACTCATCTTCCATATCTCAGCAAGGAAACCCTGTGATGTATTCAGGGTTATGAGGTGGGAAAAAGAGAGGATACTAGAGAGGTCTTAGCTGCCACCAGGGAACAGGACCTTACAGAGCTTACCTAGAGTATTTCCTTGAAAACATGTGACTTAGTCAGTAAAAAGAGCATTTCAGTATGACAGGCCTTAACATTGGTCTAGTTCTTGCCAGTCTTCCTTCTGAGCCCTGGTGCTGTCATGCCCTCCCTCCACTGCCACGCACTTCAGGCACCCCCAAGACCTAAGCCTCAAGGAGCAAAGGTTCAGACTTTTCCAGAAAAATATTGCTTAGCTGGAGCCAGTCATTACAACTTTCCTCCTCATTATGGATCTTACAGGAATGAGATCAAGCAAATACAATCAAAAGCATGACTGCTCAAATATAAGATCTGGGAGCATATTTAACTCATGTGCAGCCAGAAAGCAATTGTCAAGAGTTTAATACGATTCAGAATGTTCTTGGTTTTCCTTGTAAAACAGTCTCCTTGAACAATGGAGAGGTTTAAACAGGATTTTTGTTACTCACCCTGTGGACGCAAGGAGAGAGAGCCAGGTGATTACAGCAAAATAATCATTCAGTTGATTTGAGGAAGGAGATTTATTCTTTCCATCATAGCTTATTCGATATAAGCTTATCATACATTTTAAAGCTGATCTCCTAGAATACCAGAGCAAGCATGTACCTTCCAAATCGTTTTCTTCTGAAAAGATGTTGATCAGACATCTGTGAATATCAAAAAGTAGAATGGGATAAGTCAGGATAAGGCCACTTTTCCAAAGATCAGAGGCTTGTCCAGACCTGACCCACACAACCCAGACTGGTTAAACCTAGGAGCACTATAGCCCTAGGGTCAAAAAACAAATGAAAGTTAACACAGAACTGGCCAAAAGGGGACAGTTAATCAATTATTAATCCATGTCTAATACAAAGGTTCAGGCCTTCCTAAAGTCTGGGTTTCCCCTCATTTCCTCTGGGCATTTTTTAACAGCTGGATGAGTGGGATAACTTGGCTTAAAAATGCTTTTCCTGTACTGGCTCCTATGTTTGCAATCAAAAAGGACTCAAGATCACAAAAAGCATTCCGGTCTGAAGAACAATGATCTCCCCCAGGTATCGAGAAATATTATAGAATCAGCAGGCCACAGTCACCAGCGTGCTTGGGATGTTTTGTATACTCTTGGTGATACAAACCAGTCATAAACCTGGACTGTCCATGGAGCCACAGAAAGCAGCCAAGGAGAGGTCGAGAGTCATCAGCATTATGGATTGCACGCACGGAGAATCCCCTAAAGAATTATCCTTTCACAGAGGTCTCTGGATCTTAATGAAATACTGCCTGATACCACAACTTTTATCATCCTAATCACAGAAATCAGTACAAAACAGAGGATCATGGAGCCAAGTTATTCAGCTGTACCAGGTGTTTTGAAATTCCCCAGAGGAAATGAGGGAAGATACAGAGTGTAACAATAAAAAAAACCCAAACCTTTAAAAGATTAACAAAATTATAAACCTCCTGGCTTTACAAGCAAGGCTGCAACAGAGTGAGCAATGCTGGGCTGCCAGGGTGGAATGAGGCTGCAGTAGCTGGCACTGAGTCAAAGTCAGAGAATGCTGCTTCCTGATGGCTGGTTCAGGCAGAAGTCACTGAGGGGGTGAGCAGAGCAGCCAGAGGCAGCACCACGGCCCCTCTATCAGCCCTCAAGATCTTTGCCACTAGCTGGGCTAGGTCAGAAGAAAGCCTTGAAAATGTGCTACTTATTCCCTTGGGACACTTGAGGTTCAGGGTCTAATCCACTGCACTACTGTCTGCCAAAGAAACTTCCCTAGATTATGTTAGGTATTGGAGGAGATTACACGTGCACAGAGCCTGGGCTTTAGGCCCCTAAACCACATCATGCAGCTCAGTGCAGGAACACTTCAGTTCTATCTATGTGAGCAAATAAAATTGGGAGTGTTTCCAAGCACTGAAAATTGAACCTCTTAAACTGTTTGAATGGCCTGTGCTCTGTGGTGATGTCTCAGGCCAAACCATTCCCAGGCACATCCTGAAAATTACTGCAGTCAGAGACCACAGTCAATGGATCTGTCCCACTTTGGAGACAAACACGTTCTTGATGTGCTCATGACCTTTCAGGTAGACAGCAGACCAGGTCATGCTTAATTTTGCAGTAAGGATGGACCTACTGGGACTACTTCAGCTGTGCTGGGCATGCAAGAGACTGCCCATAGTTCTGGTTTTAAAGATTACTGTGCTCATAGGAAGGAGATGTGTGTCTTGTTATTGTATTCAGAATCATCTTTAGCAGAAGACTTATGTATAGAATAATGTGTTTATTTGAAGCATGTATTTAATAACAGTGAAATAAAGTCTCAAAATCTAAACCAAAACCCCATTATTAAGACTAAACTAGCAGCAAGGAGTCTCCATACTTTTCCAGTCCCCTAGGTAGCTTGCTAGGAACATCAGGCAGCTGTTATGACTGACCTCAGGTAGGCTGCAAGCATCCTTCCTTGCTTTAACTATTCAGAACATCTCCTGAAGCCACTCCGGGCAGTTACAGGGCTCCTTTCCCACTGCCCTGGGGAATGACCTACTTCGTCTTCTCCTTTCCTGTTTATTTGCTTCATTCCCTGTGATTGGATGCTGAGACATTGCACGACAACGTGGGGAATGAAGTAATTTCCTCTTTTCATACCTTCAGCCTCTGAAGTCATTTCCTTCCCTCACCCACTCAGCATTTCTTAATATTTCTATAGTATATGCTATTTACCACTTTCTTGGCTTTGTTCTGCTTTCTTCTCTCACAGCCAAAGGCAGACATATCAGTAAAATATTACACATCAGATCATGAGAAGTATGACTCCAGCAAAGAATGCTGTATATATCAAAATGGCTCTTTGAGACTAGTATGTAAAGAGAAAATATAGCATAACAGCAGGTTGCCTGCATTACTGAAGTGTGCCCCCATCAACACTCCTGGCTGGAAAGGGGACAAAGATGAGTGGAGCAGGATGCTAAAGTAGCCTTAGGTGCTTTACAGCTGTAATGGAAAGATAGACACCTAGAAATTTAAAAGCCAAATCTTGAATAAAATCACCCATAGAGAGTAGCATCACCGTACTCCTTTCCTCCATGGCAGAGGTCTATCTATCAATAGCAAAGATCAGCTGAAAACCAAAATCAAATAAATATATTCTATCTACCGATAGGCACCCTATCCTGCAGCAGCCATGTTTCCAGTGGGAGCCCATCTCAGAACTGGGGAACCTGGGCTAGTGCAGTCTGGGCACAGGCATTCATCCCTTAGGGCACAAAGTACGAGATTTCTTCTTGGTCCATGCTATCCCAAGAGCCTACAGGTAAGCTGTGGTGATCTGTCCTCTTGGGACACCCCACAGCATGGCACACCTGACAGCTGTGACTGCAACCAGAGACAATTTAAAGTGAAGCTCATGTATTTGAGTCACAACAGAGTGTTCCATGTACTGTGTTTCCCCATAGCCATGTCAGCCTTTTCCATTTCAGTTTCAGGGCATACTGGAACAATTATACGGCCACGAATTCACACAGGGTCTGTGCCCACGACAAGTAGTGCAAGATATGCCTGAGACTACATCTTGCTGCCTGATCGACTTCACTTGGGAATTTAGGAATTCCCTTTCAAACAAAAATACATAGCTGGAACTAATTCAAACCACAAGGGGATAAAGCAAAGAAATAAAATCAAACTAATAAATCAAGATTACAATTCTCTCAAAGAAAGATGTATTCTAATTCAGCCACAGGTTATGAGACTTGATGTAGGAATAACTAGAGGTAACTCTATAGCCTGTGATTGCTGCTGGTCTTATGAAATAATCCTGTTGGTCTCTTTTGTCTTTAGTGTAAGCAGCACAAATACAGTTGTGTGAACAGTGACAAGGTCTCTTTTTGCCCACAGTGACTGCCAGCTACCAATTACACTTAGGGTGCCACAGTGAAACAGCTGAGGACTCTCCACAGGTAAAGAGAGGAACATCCCACTTGGCAAAAGCACCTTCTTGAGCCACAGCCACAGTCCTTAGCCAAAGAACTACAAGTGTCTTTGTCTTTCCAGTTACAAACTGCCCTTTATGGAGAAAGAATTTTATGAAAAAATGAGTGCTGCAGAATGCATTCTTCAAACTGACAGAAAAAAAAAATTCTTAACAAAATTTGGGTTATAATGGTAAGAAAGGATATTGGTAAGGAGGGGTATAATGTGTTTTCCTTAGTTCTCTTTGTAAACCCTAACTCAGTGGCACTGTATTTATCCTGAGCACATAATCGCTGTATATACCAGGGAAAGGCTTTGGAAATTTTGGTAAAACATTGCATTGGATATTCTGTCATTGCTGCATTTTAAAAGTAGCAAGAGCCCTCTGAGAAGATTCATGTCCTTTTTTAGTCAATGACAAACAAATATGTAGTCCAGAGAAAAATCCATTCTCTTTCTTTTTTGCAGTCAGTGTGACTTTTCATGGGAACATGTATTTTGAGTATGTTCACAGCTTTGCTACCACCAAAGATAAAAGAAGTTTCAACTGCTCCAACCAAAACATTGTGGAGACAACTTTACATGAATTTTGAACTATCACAACAAAATTCAAACAGAAGCTGAAAACATAATATATTTTTTGTTCATATGTGAATGCTTTGCTGCGAAAACAACTCATACCCATGTCTCAGCCCACAGTAACTGCCTGAAATTCAAAACAATGATTCAGCACAGGGTATGTGAAGTTGTGAACAGTTTAACGATTTTTTTTTTCCCCTCAAAATTTTGGCACTTCAGCCTCAGACGCTATTTGTACAGAGCAAAAGTTCAGGCAAGCTTTTCAAATTAAAAAAACCTGAGAGTTTTCTGTTCGTGCTTAAATGCTTGAAGAGCAGTTTAAAGGCTATCAATTAAAAGGTTTTGCATTTCAAGCCCATTTGGATTTCCCTGATGATGTTTTCCAGAAGATCTGTGTGCTCAAATGCAATGTGAGAGAGAACCTCCAAAGGCTACTTTCTGTTTCTTTCTCAGATGAGTGACCTTTGTTCCTGTACCTACCCCCTCACCCTCTTGGGCCAGCTCTCATCTCTGCACAGACTTTTATTGCAAAGGATCTTCCCGTCCATACCCCCCGGGGTCACAGGATGGTTGCCACAGACTGGATCTGGGTTACAGCCTGCTTGTAGCCAGCCAGCCAGATGGTCTGTAAGGCTCCGACCCCAGCTGTAGGATGCCATGACTCACACCTGCCCTTGGGAATGCTGCAGGGAGTTTCCTCTCATCGTCTTCCTGGAAAACCAGCAGGAGCGAGTGTGGTGCCAGATGCTCCCCAGCTTCCAGGTAAGAATTACCTGGCATCCAGACAAATGGGTGAGACAGGCTCAAAATGGAAACTCCATCTCCCTTTTGGGAGGATTTCACCATGCACGTGGGTTTGTGCCACCCGCGAAAGCGAGTTCCGGACCTCCTAGGAAAGCCCAGTATGACATGTCTACATCCTTCAAGGATGAAATTTTCCATCCAGCCAGCAGCCTCGATGGCTGGAAGGTGATGTCCACATGGGCAGCTGCCCATCACCTCTGTCCAGAGATTTTTGAGCTTCAGCAGTTGCAGTCACCAGCAAATCTCCCCATGGAAGCACAGATTCTTGGGTGGCCAATTAAACTGATTGACATTTCAATTGTCCAAGGACTTGCAAAAGAGAGCCATGAATCAAAGATTTAGAAATCTGGGAGATGGAAGGCACCCAAATTAAACCCCTGTGAGGTATTAAAGCCGCATTTTGAAACAAAAGTATTAAATGTTGTACTTTTTGCACCTTACTTCCGGAGTGATAACTCAAATCCAAATGTTCTCTGAGAAGTGTGAGATATAAAAAAAGTCTAAGTCTTGTGCATTTGCTTTAGTTTTAATTTGTGTTGTCCTTTTCCAAGAGTAGGCATCCATTTGCAGCGTGATCAGCAGAGTGTAATAGGAGAGGGAACTGAGTTTTTTTGCCAAATTTTGGTTAACACAAAATAGGAAATATTTTTTCCAGGAAGAATTTTAACTGTCAGGGTACATGGTAGCATCTAAATATATGCAAGGTAAGAAAAACAGAAAAACAGGGAATGTCCAAAGTTGCTAAGCAGGTGGTGGTGACACTTGAAGAAGTAACCCTGAACACAAAATAACCTAATTCTTAACTAATAAACAAAGATAAACTGAAATGTAGTAACTGCTGACATCCTCGTTTCTCATTATTAAAGGGCCAAGTGGGCTCATGAAGTACAGAGTCTGCAAGACAAAAGGAGATATTTTTAAACAAACTTAGAAAATCCAGGAAAGAATGCTGAATTATAAATATCTGGACTGATTTATTACACTGACTCTAAATGCAAGTCACTGCAACACCACATTTTTTAAGTAGAATAATTTGAGTATAAATTTCAGTATAAATTGAAATTGAGATAATGATATAACCATATACTAAAAGATTTTATAAAAAGCATCAAAAATTAATCATGAAATCTAGTACTCTGCAGCCTTTTGGGGCACAAAAGGAAAACATTAAGGATGAAGTTTATTTTGTCTTCTCGTAAACTATTTTTTTTCCTGGAAAAAAACCGTTGTCTTTGTCTCAATGAAAATTTTTGAGTAAAAATGAAATACTGAGATTCAGTGCTAGAGAAAACAATGCCCTTAAGAACAATTGCAGTGTCCCAGTTCGGTGCTTTGGAAAACAAATAATTTTTTTATATTTCTTTTTTATTAGGTACCTTAAATTTATTTTAATCCTTGAAATCTTGAAGCAAAAACTAGTTGTTGTCAGCAATGCATTTCCTTTCCTGAAGTACCAATGAGGGAAAACAGAAAAAAGGTTATTATATGTGATCATAAATAAAAATTTAATAAATATCCGCTATGAAAGATCTTACCTTTCGTGTTCAGATTCTTGTAATTTACCTATTTATACTTCTAAGAACACAGGTTAGAGAAAAATGTTTGGTTTAGAATTCTGCAAACAAAATTTGTAATCTGGGAATTGTGAAAGGAAAGTTGATCTCAGCTTTGGATTAACTTTTTTATATCATTAGACAAATATCCTCTTCACTCTTCTTTCTAAACTCTGTTTTGTAAACTTCTTTTTTGTTTTGGGGGTAGAGTTGTTTGTTTTACTCAGAGGGTGAAAGACAATTTCCATCCAACTCATATCCCATATGAGGAATCTGTATTTGTTTCCTGTGAGCAAGTATGTATTTTCCACTTATATCTACTCAGACCCTGATCATAACGGCACCATGTCAGCAGCTTTGCAAGAGATCACATGTGTTTTCCAAGGTCTGGTGATGGAAAATCTGGAGAGCAATATTTCATGTCTCTCAGAAGGCTGTTTATTCTCAAAAATGCTCAGTTATTTAGCCTTTTAGCAATTACCCATCCCTAATTTGAAGACCATTCGTCCAGGAGCTAAAGCATTGAGCTGTAATGAATCATTTGTTTCTTTTATGGGGATTAAGTGCATTGCTAAACAAAGACTAAGTTGCATTTTTTTTTCCTTTTTAGTGAATAGAAAAGTGGCAAAGGAATGAGGAATATATATCTATATTTATATCTATATCTAAATACCAGGTTTTTGGGATTTGNCTATATCTATATACCAGGTTTTTGGGATTTGGAATTCCTTTGCCAGGGGCTCCATTTTTGGCACTGCCTGTACTACCAGCAGAGCCCGCTATGGGACCACTCAAATTTGGAAGAGAAAGGTGGACATTCACAGCCAGGTTTCTGAAATTTCACTGTTTTCATAAATCACCGGAATTAAGTTTCACCAAGAGCCACCACCCATCAGGCTCAAGCACCTACTTATCCATGGAAGAGGAGACACCGAGTGTCACCCAACGGATGTCGCTCTCAGCAGATCAGCAGTAATCTCAGAGATAGCACCATGTCCACCTAAGCTCATCCTTCCTGACTTTTTGCAACGATTTGCCTAAGTATAGAGTTAATTAAGTTCCCCAGCTGGTCTGGGAGACAAAGCGTCAGATGGGTGTAATGTATTCAGCAGCGAAGGGACAAGGAGTATTTAGGTTGATTGTTAAGCAACAACGCTACGTGCTGTGGGCAAGAAGGACACAATGCCAGCCCTGGAAATTTCACAACTGTTGAGTTTTTTTAATCAAAACTTTGTAATTGAGGCTTGCGGGGTTAGTAAACAACAACCACCCCCAAAAGTAACACGACAGGAGAGAAGAAAAGGACAAGAACATTTTGGACTGCTTACTGTTGTTATTCTGCTAATGCTCCAGTAAGAAAGTGAGAGGCTTTTTGTGCCTTTTTTAGTCCAATAGCACGTCTCTAAATAAATCCCAGAAGGGACACGCTTTTGAATGTTAAGATGAAAGTGGAAGCTAAAGCAGGCAGAGGGAAAGGTGGTTTTGGCTAGACCCAGGCAGCTGTGCTTTGCATGTCCAAAACCAAAACCACGCTTTGACTTCGTACATTAGGTGTCACTGGACTGGGTGCAGTATGTGCAGAATGGGGCCATGCATGGTTTAGCACAGCCCTGCACAAGCAGCCCGAGGAAGGGCACAACTTTCTCATGTAGAAGACAAAAGGGTGAGTAAGGGAAAGCACAAAAACAGAGCTGGGAGCTAGCTGGAGCCACAGGGGAGAGAGGCCATGGCAGGAGAGTGGTTCTCACTGATCTTGGTGTGTAGTGTACAGAGTGCACCTGGGGTGATGTGGGTCAAAGCTATGAGGTAGCAATGAGCTCAAACTCTGGTCTACAGCTGTAGAGCCCACCTCCTCACCAAGGATGTGCAGATGAGAAATTTATCCCTGAGGTAGATTTTAATTTTCTTCACATGTGGAGCCACGGGTTGAACCACTTGCTTTTTCTCAATGACTGAAGGAAAAACGAGAAAGTCTTCTGTGCTTGCTGCTAGCCACGGTAACTGCAGTAATAAACGTGTGCTGAGACAAACCTACCCCAGCCAGGCTCACATGCACAAATAGTAGTGCAGGCTATGGTTACTTAATATCCCAAATTTGTGGCTAATTACTTCATGAGTTAATTTAGAGTACCTAGGCACTGTCTGTGCAACCTGGTAAAAATAGGTCTCATGTATTCAAAACCAGGTCAAACACAAAGCAATTCAAAAGAAATGGTCTGTAGAAGGGTGAGTGACACATGCCTCTGCCATTTGGCCATGTGCAGGCACTCTCAGAAGGGCACAGCATGGCCAAAACTGAGGATGCAAACCCTCAAGGATTGGTGAAGCTGGCTATTAGTGTTAAAGAAGCAGAATTTATAAACCAGAACAGTGCTGAACTTAGATACTGCCCTGTGCTCCTGGCATGTCTCCTTATAAATAATGCTGAAAGTCCAGCCAGACCAGGCTTTTGTGTAGGCAAAATGTTTCTCACCGCTATACAGAAAGCATAAACCACATACAGACAGCAAAATTATACTTTTGTGTGTCCAAAAGCTGGAGTGCTGGAGTCGTGGCCAAAGGAGGGATTTATATGCTGAAGTTTAGTGTCAATTGCTAAAATTAAAACAAGTTATTTGAGCCACTGGAAATTCAAGTATTTTTTTCCCCATAGAAGGAACCTCTTCTTCTTGTGGGGCTACTCCAAGCTGCCTCTGGAAGACACGGGCAGCACAGCACAACCACAGAGAGGCCACTGAAAACAAGAGGCAGAAGGGAAATAGAGGAAGAGGGATTATTTGAGGGGAGGCAACTGAGAGTATACTTTTCTTAGTGCGCCCAGTTCACTGTTGTTGAATGACAGGAGGAGAATGATGCTGGCATTAATTTGGGTTTTTTTCAAGGTGAAGTGTTGTGTTAGCCTAGATGCATGAAAATATAAAGTGAATATTACTATTATAATACATATTGCAGTTTTAACATACTGCATGTGCTATGTGCATCTAGTATTTTCTGGACTGTACAAATCTGTGCCAATAGCTGCAAGACACTAAAGAATGCTTCTGTGGTTGCAAATTAAAATTTTTTGAACTTTTGCTTTGCAGGAAATGTGACTTGTTATTCCACCCAAGACCTCCCAAAAATTGCAATTTTGAAATATAGCTCTTCCACAAATCCTTAGGGATTTCAGTTCAACAGAGGAGTTATGGGGAAGATTCACCATTGTAAGATTTTGCAATGATTTGGAGTCTGAAGCTGTCTGAAAATAGCAGATCATCTGAGAGCTGGACTATTTATGTCCTGGATTTAGACACACTTCCACTGACTTAGTTGCCTCTTATCACTGTCTTAGTTGCCTTTGGATTAATGTTTTTTGCTTTTCTGGCAATAGAATGTCTTGATTTCGTTTTAAATACCTGGCCAACACTGTAAGCGGGTCTCTGGAACTACAGTTCCAAAAGTAGTAAAATGCTATGGAGTAATCCAAGAGGTAGCGAGGCAATATGTTAGTAGGCAAACACTTGTTTAATGTGACAGCACTTACAAATGCATGCTATAATTTTAGACAATACTTCTATCTGATGAGCGTAAGAATGAATGCTTTTGTTGTTTAAGACCACAACTTTTTATGAACATCTGCATCTTTCCAAAGTAAACTCTGCTGGTTAAATCTCACCTCCCTTGTCAACACTTCTGATGAGGGGCTAGATAAAGACCACTTGCTTGTGGTCTGGAGGTGAATCCACTGGGGTAAAATGCTTCTTGCAGCAAGGCCTGCTTGTTCCCCACAAACACACACATATGCTTTTGAGAGGTAAAAAACACTGGTGCAGGATGGGAGGAGGAGGGTAGAAAGGGAAACCAAGCAACATGGCTCAAGGACAGTATAGGGGAAGGCTAAAGCTCACAACTTGTCCATTCTTTTCTTTCAGGTAGGAGGACGCGGTTATTGGAACTGTTTTTCGACAATAAGTCACTACCACTTTTACTTTGCAGAAGACAATACTACCACTAGCCTCTGTATTTTCCCCTTTTATGAGCATGCTTTATTCTAATGGCTGGTGGGTTGCTTGTCAGCTCTGAGACTCCCTCCAGCACCAGTGGGTTTCCATGACTCCTCAGTCTTGAGCACGGAAGCTACTCCAATATGTGGAGGTCAGGAGGAAATAATGGAATAGTGTCCAGAGCAGCTGCACAAGATGGCCATAAACAGGAGGTATTTTTCTTTCCTCTTGCCTGTTGAATGCAGCTCTGGGAGAGCCGTGCTCCTTGTTGGAGTGTGGCCCAGCCTTGCCAGAGCAGATACCCATTTGGCATTGCAAAGCCCAGAAGAGGTTACCCGGTCAAGGTGGCTGTCTGGAACAGTCTAAACAAATTCAGTGTTTCTGGGAATTACCACTCCGTTGGTCAGAGCACTGGTTGTGTGGCTGCTGGCATACCAGCTCTACAAACAGAGAAAAAAGTGTCAGGACTATTTTAATAAAGGATTCCAATGGGAGTCAAAAGCATGTTGATGATTTCTTTCATGTGTTAATGCCATTAGCTACCTCAGGCATTAAGCGTGGGGAGTACCAGTAACTGACAGTGCACTGAGTGGGGAATGAGTAATTTTATTTTTATTTAAGTAACTTTGTTGTTCTCATGAAATTTGGCCTCAGCAACATTGTCAGGTTTCAATTAGTGTTGGTAAGTTTGGTTCAGAAAAAAAAAAAATTAAACTTGATCCATGATGTGTTACTAGAAATTTGACAAAGAGTGCCTTCCAGCCCCCTTTAAAGTAGTCTATGTCATGAAGGGCACTGAGAAAAAACAGGCCTATGGCAGAGGAACTGCTCTTGTGTCCTGGTTTTTCATGGAGGATGTAAATAGAGAAAGTTTCCTTATGTTTCTCTATGGCCAGTCCATCCAACTTGCAGGCACCTCTTAGGTCAAAATACATACGTGTTGTATAAATTAAGCTTTTGTGCCACTTCCTTAGCAAAGACTTCTGAGAATTGTTAGATTCATAGCAAAAAAACACTTCACAGCTGGAGATGGGGACTTCTGAAAGCAAGAGGAACAAACACATGAGCAGCCTTGCAACCAGAGAAACATTTTCTTTTGTGCTGATCCTGATCAGCTGCATGCTACTTTTCTATTTGAAATGTAGAGCAGAAACAAGAGCAGGGCTCTGGAGAATGAAGGGCAGAACTCCAGAGGTTCTGCTCTAAAATTAAGCTCTTCAAAACCTTGTGTAATGGTATCCTCCCCTCCCCGAACCTTCATGTGTCTGAAAGCCCAGACCCAGAGGGGAGTTGGGCCTAATGAGGACCTACAATTCTCCTACCTCAGGTGTGTGCTCCTGCTCTCCCTCTCCCACTGCGAGCCTGGCTAGGGACTGAAGCTGGCTGGCTGGAAATTCACTGTTTTTCTTTGCAGGGTTAGTCTTTACCAGGTTCAGCCCTGAGAGCTGGTTCCCTGCCCAGATGAGTTGGATGGAGAAGAGTAGAATGGTAGCACAGCTGACTAAGCTTGGCTTTGACTTACAGGGAACTGACCCTCCACCAGAAACACGGCAGCCGGCCTGACCTTGAGCTTGGCATTGCCTAACTTATTTTTCTAAGCAGACCTAGAAGTATCAAATCAGTTCCATGGAGAGTGAAAATCATTTCAAGACTAATTAATATGAAATCTCTTTGAATAAATTTTAATGGGCAGACGCCTGTCTCTTGATACAGACCTTATTACTGAGTCATTTAGTAAACAAAAGAGTAATTCTATTAGTTAAGCATGCAGAGTTGACCCTCTTTAATCTCACTGAAGAGTTTGGGGACTTGTATCAGAGCCTTAGAATCTGCAGGTCAGCATCCACCTAAAAATGAGTGAGAACCAGAGCTTTTAAAGGTTAACCCCAAAATCTCTACGTTATATACAAGACAGAGAAAAATAACAATCCTACAGATGTGCTCAGGCACACTAGTCCATGTACTTAAGTCAGTCAAGCCTGGAAGAACCATCCTGGGAAGTTAGAGGATATTTTATTATTGCTCCTGGACTTCTTTGCTGAGGTTGCCAGTGGGTGTGCCAATTAATTCCAGTGCTGACTGAGGTTTAGTAAGTGGCCACCTAACAGTCAAGCAATGATTGCCAAATAACTGCATGTATTTCTTCCCCTGCAGATGTCAACGTATAAGATGTCAATAGAATGAAACTTTTTTTTGTCATGTGAAGACTGATGTGTATAAACAAGTGTGTATACGTATATATATGACTTTCTTTTTTGTTTGTTTTTGTTCTGAATTATAAAACACAATAAAATATCCTGGAAAAATGCCTATGATGAAATTGTCATTACAAGTGGGTATGAAACTTTGAGGCCTGAGTGTACAAATACTACATATCTTCGAAGGAGATAAGAGCACTTTTTGTGACTGACAGCCACCAATTCACCTTTCCTGTGTACTAAGTCATCATTGCACCAGCCAGCTGACAGCTGATGTAGGAAGAAGAACAAGGCAGATGACCAGAAGTACTAAAAAGGTCTCAATATGCACAATGAGAAGAGCAAAATGGACTATTGAACCTGTTTGACCTGGTTTGACAGGGTGTTGTGCCTTAAAATTGCTAAATCTAGTTCCCACTCCTCCTCACTTCTCACCCATGTCTAGACCAAACACTGAATTTAAGGTACTTTTACCACAGCATCTGTTTGCTTGGGAACTTCACTGGCCATCTTGATCACTCTGACTTTTTATGTCTGAAATGTGGTCTCCGGGTAAGCTGCTGCAGCTCTCAGTTTGCTTGTCTGCATTGTGCTTTCTCTTGACTCATAGAAGTCCTGGCTCATTAAGGAAGCTTCTGATGGTTTGACAATAGTGTCTACCCGTTGCATACATATGTTTAAATCCGTTTTCATCTGCATTCACATCCAACTAGTGCACAGCGTTCTCTTTGTAGTTCTGGCATAATAGCCACAAACCTTCTGATGCATTATGAAATCATATGTTTGTAGCCTTTTCTTTTCCTTAATGAATTACAGAGTAATCAGACCTCTCAGCATCAAAAAAAACCCACTCAAAAAGTGAAGATGAGAAATACTTAGAAGACAGGACACAAATAATCTGAAATAAAATCCCGTGAGTGGCAGTGTTGGCATCAGCAGTTTGTGATTATCTGTTTTACACACACTCTCACAAATTGATATCATTCACTTTGAGCACTTGACCATTTATTTTCTTGCACAAAACAATTCAATTTGAATTGAGATGCTGAATGAAGGAACTGAGCTATCAAAAGGGAGGAATGAATGACTGTAAGCAGATTAGAAACATCAGGACTTTAATATTATAATTTTAACTAAAGATCAGCAACTACTAGAACAGAAAAAGATTAAAAAAAAAACAGATCAGGTTATCCTCCTCCCCCTGTGTAATCAACATGTATCAATTTTTAAAACTAATGATATAAGGATACCTTTTGAATATTGGCACTTTTCTTTCTGTATTTGTAACTACGATGGTACAAAGAAGAGGTAGGGACTCTCAGTACAAGAGGAACTTGTCTGCTTGCTGCCAGACCACTGAGGGTGTAAGGGGGAAGACCTGTCGCTCTGCCAGAAAGGTCTCTTCTCAAGAAAAACACCCAGACAAAATGAGCCATTGAAGTTTTCTTCTTATCTATAGAGAAGATCACCGGAAAACTTATGAAACCAAATTGGTCAGGGAGAGCCTGATAGCACATGTGCTTCAGAGGAATTCCTAGGAAGGAACTGAATTTGAAATTTCAGGCTTCATTGTCTTCTACAAACTTCCACAAAATAAGAGGCTAATAGAATTTCATGTAAAGCCACGGGTCTGAGTAAAACATTTCACTTTTATTTAGGTGGGGTTTTTCTCCCCATTCTGGTAGATAAGAAAATGAATCACTGGAATTTTTGTACTCTCTATTTCTAACCAGGGGGAAGGGAGGGCTGGTTATTTCTGGTAGGATCAGTGTTTGTAGTGGTTTCACTCTGCATATTCCCCTTCTACAAAATCAGCTGCTCTTTGTCAGAGTTCAGAAAACAAACCCATCTCATCTAAAGTAGGATAGACCTCTGGAAATTACTGGATCTTCTCTACACTGTTCAGCCTGCTGGGATTAAGGAGACAAAATGCAGCCTACTTTCTATGCTACTTCCCAGCAAATATTAGTCTGTAACAGAGATGCCATCTGCAGTGAAAAACAGGAGGTCTTCACACTTGTTTTTGAGTTCCCTGAAAAAATCACTCAGCTTGGGCTTGGATTTTACCACCAAGACCACTGACTTGAGCCAAAAGCCAACATTTAGCATATGGGGTGTCATTGTGATTGGTATAGCTTTTCCTAATAACATGTTCCAGTGCTTGAGCAATATGAATTGCCTGGGTTTTCAATATTTTTGACAAGGTGTCAGAGGGATTTTTTTATTACTGAGATTAAATTAAAACTTTTCAAAGTACTGGTTACCAGCACACAACCTTGCTTGAGATATGATCCAAGACTGAAGCAAAGGAAATTTGGCTGCTGGGTTGCAATGCTTCATATCAGACTCTTGCTCTTTCTTCCCCTCCTGTTCCCTGGTAACATGTAGAGAGAAAGTAAAATCTGAAGAAAGGAAAATAAAATAGAAACATAGATCAAAACAAATTAAACACAATATAATTAAATAAAATTAATCTGACAATAATCCATTAATATTGAGCTGTTTTAACAAGAGAAAAATTGTTAATTTAACTCTGTGTTTGAATATGCTGTTCCTTGGCAAGCTACTCTGCCATATTGAGGACAACAGGAGTTTAGTCTTGTCTTAAAGTAATGGTGAAATTACATGCATGAGACTATTACTGGATAGTGGCTTGATAGATAGAATGGCTTGCCAAGTCTAGCCATTCTTACTGCACCTAATTTCATTCTGCTCTGCTTAAAATTAATGCTTTTCCTACTGAAATCAAGATTCTTGTAGCCATTAGCCTTCAGAAGAGTAGTTCCAGACTGTTTTTCAGATGTTCAGAACAAATGTTTCAGGGTTTTTAATTTGTAAATTGACATGGCTCCCTGTGAATAGACAGGGCAAGCTCTCAGGAGCCTCTGAAACGGGACAGCGGAATCACCCTCTCATTGCAAACAGCATTGCTCTCAAGCATGCAGCAAGGCTGTAAACCAGAAATTATGGGGAAAATCTGCCTCCATCAGAAAGGTGGGATGGCTAAACCTAGGGGTTTAGCTCCTAGGGAGATCCCTAAGCCTAAATAATTATAAAAAATCTATTCTTTTTGGATGGAGCCGTGTGTATCTACTGAAAGACCAACCATAAAAACCACAGTAAAAGCTTACTGTTAACATGGTTGTCCCACAGGGGCTGTATAAGGGCTTTTTCACGTAATCATCCGGTGACTGCTTAAGATTCTGCCATAACAGGGATTTTCCCCTCTTTCTTTGGACTACATGTTTTGTCAAGTGCAGTAGGAATTTACCTGAAAAGGAAGAGGTTGAAGTTCACTTACACAGAAGCTGACACATGAGCCCTGCAAAAACCACTTTACCACTCCCAGAGAAAGCATCAGTGTTATTTCCTTATTTTGAGCTATATGAGTACACATCCTCATTTCTTCTATAGGCACTTTCACATCTCACACACACACACACAGAACATTATCTACCTACCTCTCATTCTCCTTTTGAGTTTATAGTCCACAGGTTCACTTCTTTTGCTGGGCCTCTTAGGTCTTTGGAATCAGCACATTTATATTCAAAGCCGAGAGCAGATATCCCAAGGAGAGGAAAAAGGCACAAATCAGGCCTTGCCTCTTGCAAGCACAAGCTCTTGGATGACCTTCAGAAAGTTACTTGTGAACTGTGGCTCCTTTACCTATAAAATAAGGAGAACATTACTTCTTTTCTCTTACCTCACTAACGTAAACTGAAAAAATCTAGGGTTTTGGCACTTTCTCACATATGTCTCGGTGCTATGAAATTGTTAGCACTCTTTGGAGCCAGAGGTCTGCTACAACCTCCCTTGGCCACCCATGCCAGGATTACTCAGAGTTTTATTCACGGGGCAATTGTCATAGTTTGTAGTTGCCCTGACTGTCCTCACTACTGCTTATAGGTAATTCTCTAACTTCAAATTGAAAACAGAAGGCTTGGTTGAGCCAAGTAATGACTCAGGTCAGTCTGTTATGTCAGAACAGCACTTGCCTCAAAAGTTGTCTTGTTCTCTGGCTGCAGCTGTGCTCAAGCCAGGCATTTGTTGCTTAAAAACATGTCTCTTTCCCTTTATGACTCAGAGGTGAGACTGGGCCATTTCTATGGATTTCACCCGCGATTTCAGATTACTTTTGTCATCAGTGCTAAATCCCTTTAGTAAGGCTAGGGGAGCTCTCCACTGGTCAAATTAAAGATGTGCCACACTGCCAACAGAAGCTAACGGGACTAAAGCAGGACAGAAGCAGAGGCTTTGGAGCCCAGTGGCTGTAGCAGCCAGATGGAATAAAGCTGTCTTGGTTTCTGGTCCCTGCTTCCATGCTTTTGTAGATTACCCGGTAAGGTAATCTAATCTAATGTAGGTACCTATTATTCACACAGGTGATGTAGATTGAAAAGGTCACATCAGTCCCAAAGCTAACTCCACTTGGAAGAAGAACTGAGTCTTGCCTGGAGTTGTTGTGGGGCGGAAACCTCTTCTCCCACTTCTTCCTGCAAGTCTGGTGTTGTAGTACGCCCTTCCTGCCTTGTAAGTATGAAGACAGAGCTCCTTCAATACCTGGATGATTGTGTAAGATAAGGGCAATAATTACATAATACACACTTGTAACTCTTTTCATGGACAGCTTACAAAGCTCCTCAAAAACATCCATCCATTCTCACAACATGCCTGGGAGGGAGATAAGGTTTATTATGCATACAAGCCATCGCTTATTGTATACCAAGAGACACTACGCTATTGCTGGTGCACCAAATATAAACAACTTGCCCAAGCAAAGCCTGGAAGGGAACTTCAGGTTGCTCCAAATCATGTGTTTCAATCCTTAGGCCAAAGCAGTATTTTCAAAGTTATTTAACCTGGCAAAAGTTAAGACAGTTGGTTATGCCACTGTGATAAATCCTGCATTTCTGGTTTACCACAGTAGGGATGAGCATGGCAAAGGAGACGGGAGAAGGGCTGATAAGGCTGGCAGTCCTCTCCCCACTGCTCTCCCATGTGTGTGTGCACCTCAGGTCTGCCCTCCTGGGGGTGAGCACTGCTTCTAGACTGTGTGATGAGTCAAGGTATTGTGGCTGAGACTGCAAGCTTTGGCTCTGTCACCAGGCAGACAGACAGACAGACAGACATTCAAAGAAACCACAGCCCTCTGGTTTCTTTGCCCTTGTTTGCTTAATCAAGTTTGGGTTGTGTGTGCGTGTACACATTTTTTCACCCACAACACAAACAAATACTGCTTAACACCTGAGGGTGGCTGGCTTTCAGAAGTGCCTCTGGAAAGATGACTCAGAGGAGGAGTAGTGGGAGGCTCCTATGGCATTGGTCCTAACGCGGGAAAGAGCATTCCCTCTTACTGTAAGTGATCTAATTATATTACTGTAAATCTCACTCTCACATTGTCAGCTACCTCCGCATCAGCTCTCAGGCTGAACTTATGTAATTGTGGAAAACTGTCAAGCAGAAGATTCCTGCTGCATGCCACATTGCTTGCAGAAGACTTGTATGTGAGAGTGAGCAGGGAAGGAAGACTTGAGTGCAGAAGACTGAAAGTGATACCTTCTCTAAAGGTCATGAATTTGAGCACTAAATTACACCATGGGCCTATAACAATTGCAAAGCAAATGAGCGGTCTAAGAAAGGTATGTCGTCTTCTTCAGTGGGATAAATCCCATTTAGACAGGCCAATAATTTACTCCTAATGTTCCAATTAAAGACAATATTCATTCTGCTTCTTGTCCTCAGTCTCACCTAGTCCCAGTGATCCTATCATTAGGCTGCTGATAGAGTCCTGGCTTCATTTCAGTGGTCCTCAACCTGTATCCCTCTATAGGTGCTCCCCAAAAGCCAGCTTATCTCACACCGACCCCTGTTAACATGGGAATAGGACCTGGGAGCATCTGGTAGAAGGTCAGGAGCATCTGGTAAAAGAGGATTGAGGTGATGATCTGGGAGCAACAAGCACTTGGGGAATGAAAGGTGCTTTATGGCTGTGCCAGTTACTATTGCTATGGCCAGCTGACCAGGCCACATTAAGTGAGTGTATGGATGGGACTCTACCATTGGGGCATACTGAGGGAGAGGGTAGCCACGGAACCATGGAATGGTTCTGGTTGGAAGGGATCTTACAGATCCAAACTCCCCACCATAGGCAGGGATGCCTTCCACTAGAGCAGCTTGTTCAAATCCCTTTCCAATCTGGCTGGGAACACTTCCAAGGATGGCGCATCACAAGATGGTCTGGGGAACCTGTGGCAGTGCTTCACAATGAAGAATTTATTTCTACCACTTAATGTAAATCTCTCCTTTTTCTTAGTTTAGCACTATTCCCTCTTGTCTTGTCAGTAACATCCCATGTAAAAAGTCTGTCTCTGTCTTTCTTATAAACTCCCTTCAGATATCAGAAGATGCTCTAAGGTCTCCCCAGAGCCTTCTGTTCTCCAGGTTGAGCAACCCCAACTCTCTCAGCCTGACTTCATAAGGGAAGATACTCCAGCCTTCTCATCATCTTGCTCTAGGCTTACTCCCAGCAGTTCCATGTCTTTCTTATGCTGGGGACCAAAGGGCTGGGTGCAGCACTCTGGGTGGGGGGTCTCACAAGAGCAGAGTAGAGGGGGACAACCCTTCCCTCAACCTCCTGGCCTCTCTTGTTTTGATGCAGCCCAGGATGCAGTTGACTTTCTGGGTTGATAGTGCACACTGATAGCTCATGTCCAGCCTCTCATCCGCAAGAACATGCAAGTCCTTCTCCCCAGGGCTGCTCTCCATGAGTTCTTCTCCCAGTCCATATTCACATCTGGGATTACCTCAACCCAGGTGCAGCACCTTGCACATGGACTTGTTGAAGTCATGAGATTCTCGTGGGTCCACTTCTCACAGTTGTCCAAGTCCCCCTGGATGTCATCCCTTCCTTCTGTTGTATCTGTTGTATGCACAGCTCAGCTTCATGTGAAATACTGAAGGTGCACTTGATCCCACTGTCTATGTAATTGATAAAGGTATTGAAGAACACTGGTCCCCAAGCATAGGTGCATGGGACAACACTCATCATCGGCCTCACATGGACATAGAGCTGCTGGCCACGACTTTCTGTCTGCATTTGAAAAGAAAAGGAAGGGGACAGCACTTCCCACAAACCTGCTCTCACTGCAGCTCAGAGATATCACTAGGAAATGAAGCAGAAGCATGAATGGATGCAGCTGTGTGTACCAGTGCTTGCCACAGAAACTGGACAGAGTTTCAGAGAGATACAAGTACCAAATACACAGTCAGAGCAGCACCCTGAACATGTCGTGAGAAAACCTCTGGGAAGGTGCCTGGGGCAAAATGTATACTGGAAAAGAAACCTGAATGGCAAAAGATTCTGAGCAAGTCTCTGCAGCCTGGTGCCCCTGGCTGGTGCCGTTCCACATGTGTGCTGAGCCAGCCTGAGAGGAGAGCCTGAGTTTGTCTGTGCCACCCCTCAGAAGATGCTGTTGTACTCAGCTGGATGAGATCCAGCTGCCTCCGAGCCCTGTAGAGCAGCTTGTCCTCATCTGATCAACAACATATCTACACAGCCTCTGAGATGATTCTGATTCCTTTTTAAAACTGCTTTTATTTCAATCCCTACTCTGTTCAGAGAAGATGAAAAACACAAAGCAAAACACACATACCTTGTAAATAAGTAAGAACGTCTCAAGAAATTGACACCACCATCATCTCCATTTAACCCAGGCAGCCCACTTGGACTGTGTATTTGATAGTTATGCATTTTGTAGTTGAGACAGAAAAGGCAATATTATTTTAAAATGATAGTTGCTAAAACAACCCAGAATTTGCTCTATTTTCTAGGGAATCCAAATGACAATAGGGCGTATAAAAAGGGGAGGGAAATGGTCCCTTTAGCCCATACTTCTAAATCAAAAACAAGAAGAGAAAGAAAAAAATTGTGAGGTCAACCAAGAACTAACACCAGAGTCCAGGAAATTGTCAGACAAAGCAACTGCAGTTCATATGAACATGTTTCTGTTTGCTAGGACTACACTTGCACCTCTGCACAATGTCCATACTCAAATCCTAGTTAAACTAGGGAAGGGTGAAGAAATGATTTTCTGAGGTGGGCACAAAATGGAAATATGAATGGGCAATTTGTGCCTGTGCGCTGCCACAGAAAGAGGGAATATAAGAGTATAACAACAGCATGAGCAACAAGATACTGAAAGCAACCTGAAAGAGCCAGGGAGTATGTGTCAAAGTTCCAAGAAAAACTTTTTTTCTGTAGTTGCTATTGTCTCTATAAATGTGTGATGAAGACAAAACCTCGCATTATAACCCTTCAAAAAACATAACACAGCTCATTCTGTCAATAAGGGAGCTTGCTGTAACTACAGTAGTTGATTGTTTATCCTGTGAATACTTCCAAAAAGCACACACATACACACATAAATTCTCTATAAATTGCACTGAATTTTTATGTACACATTACAGTTGACCCATCAATACACATATGTTGAATTTCATCTGTTTTCTTATTGTTTATTGCACACACATGAAAATGAGAGGCCAAATAATGTAAATGTATTTAGGACCATGTCCTGCTTCAGTTAAGTTGAAGTGGGTATTTTTGATGTTTTCCAGTGTTCTCTCCTCCCACATGAAAATCCTATCTGTTGGCATCAGATGAGTAACTGGAAATCTCAGCCTGTCTTTAAGAATCAGGATTCTGGCCTTTAAGGCTGCAAGCATGTCCTCAGGACATGAAACCAAAACACTCAAAGATTCAAAGGCAGTAAAAAAAAGCCCTGAAAATCATAATTGTTTAAGACCCTGAAGTTTTTAAGCCACTCCCATGGTTTTTGGGGACTAAATTGGCAGGCCTGGAATTTGTCGACTTGCACTGGGCAAGCCATTGCCCATGATGTCAGCACCTCCTCTCCCGCAGGGTTAGATGTGTCTCTTCTGCCCACAAGGTGCTGGTGAAACATCTCTACCAAGGACAATTTTCTAGATTCCTCTGAGTCACCCCACTCTTATTAAAGAGAAAAATATTTTCAGAAATTTAACAGGATCAAACAAATAGTGCTACCTGTTTCAGGCCCTCAGTATGCTCTAACATCTTTGATCCCTCTGTTTTACAATACAATATATACAAATGGGGTGTAAGGTAGCACAGAATTCTGGATTATTTAACTTGCCAAGGCATGGAGTGTAGCTAGAAAAGCATAAATGTAAGGCGATATCTGAAAGGTGTCATTTCAGAGCTAAGCACAGGTAACAAAATGAGTGTTTAATCCTTTTATTCAGTTGTGACAGATGTATGTGCTCTGTGTGTGATTTCCCAGAATTAGTACATTAAATGATTAAAATAAAATAAACACATTAAAGAAATAAAAACAAGACAAAATATCTAATTATCACCTAAGAAAAAGTACACCTGGCTTAATTAAGCACATTCTAATTGAACTGAGATGAACATAAAGATAAGTTGAATTTTCTTACTGAGACAGGGCTGCTTTTAAAAATAATTCTCAAAATATTAAGATCTACTTGTGTCTTCATTTCAGAGTTAACAAGCATGAAATCTATTTAACTGGTTAAAATGTGTAAAAGAATGCTGTGACAAATCACAATCAGCTGTCACATTTGCCTGTTTTATGTCTTCATTGTTCACAATCTGTGAACATTTATTCAAGCCAAGTGTTGCTGGTATGAATGTTGGTTTTCATTTAACCGAGAAAATCACTAGGATCCTATAACTATCTAAGCACTTGTTGCAGAGATTGGTAAGTGAAATTTGTGAATATAATGCAGCCCTAGCTAAGGCTGTGAAAGCACAAGAAATTTCAATTTCCAAGGGACTCCGAGGAAATTGGCATTTACTTTTCTCTGAATCAGAAGAAAAAATAAATGCCATGACTAAAAAATTATTCATTGCATCACAATACTTTTATTTTTGTGATATACAGCAAATTAGTTCGAAAATAAAAGTAGCTTGGAAAAAACACCTCCTCCCCCTTAGGTTCTCTTCCAAAAATGTTGAAATGGAATACTTTGACCTTCTCATAATACTTCTTCCCAATTTTTTTTTCCCCCAAAACAAAAGGTTGTGAAAATCAACATGCCTCAGAGAGCAGTTTTGGTTAGACAAAATGGCATTTTCTAATGGAAAAAAAAGCATTCCATTGAAAAAAAAAAATTAACCAGCTCTAGCAATAACTCTGGATTTCACACTCTGGGCTAAACTTGCAACCCTTTGCCCTCTGCAATGAACTGGAACACTTGAGAAGTAAGGAACTAATCACGGAAAAGAAGCACCCTCCCAGTATAATTTGGAGACTATGGGGGGGGTCAGTCTACTGGGGTGGATCTGCACAGGCATGCTGCTCTATGGGTTCCCATGGTGCTTGCTCCCACTAGTCCAATTACAGCATCAGAGACAGATTTGTAGGAGTCTAATTTTTTTCTTTTCTGAGGAAATAGCTTCATTTTGTTTTGTTTCTTGCTGTTCTTGGCATGAAATTCATGTTTTATTGGTATGAAATACAAGTCTGTTTTGACACTTGTAGAGACAACGCAGACAGAGTGAAACATCTTTCTAGCTATAAACTGAAGTTTGTATGCCTTGTAAATAGTTTTTTATTGCTCATATAGTATAAAAGAAAAAAAGAAAATTTGTTACAAACACAGATAACTTATCTGTGTCTTGCTGTGTGCTTTCCTCTTTCTTCCAAAACAGGAACCTGATTCACCAAGAGCATCTGATCCTTTCACGTACTTCAGCACATGAAGCAATAAGCAAATCCCTGAAATCTGAGTACAGCTTCACTCATAGCTGTGAAACTTTGCCTTCCATTAGGCTTGGTAGAAAGTTGCTTCTCTACAAGCAAGCTGCAGTGACACGATTGTCTTGGTGCCTCTTTGGTCTGCAGTGGCTAAGAAATGCTGGACTAATAAGAAGAGTCTGGAGGTTCGGTGTGTGCTGTTGGAAAGCCATTGGCCCTGCTTTAAGTTGATTTTGATCTACCATAACAGCTAAAGTCTACAGGACTGAAGCCAGCACATTTTTGTCTCAGAAGAGGCACAGATTTCTTATCTGTGTATTGCTCCCACACCTAATATAGCATAAATGCAACTTCCATCCTATAAGGACTTGAGGCTAAAGCAGGCAGGAAACAATGTTTTCTCTCTCAAGACATTTAAAGACCTTTTTTTTCCAATAAGTCTGTACCTGATTAAGATTAATCAAAAGCATTTTAGCCCTTTTCTTCTTCTTCGAGAGGGAAGAATTTGCACCCAAGACACAGGAGATGTAGAGGCCTCAAGAAAGACCACACTACTACATCTGTAACCAGCAGTGGAGCAATGCTGTGGCACCTTCTCAGCCAGGACCACTCTCTTGCATGCTCCCATCCCTTGGAGCAGGGTCTGAGGCACTTGGGCTATGACCCATGCTGACTCCTGAACCATGCTAGTAAGTGAGACTAAAACTGTGCGAGAAAACTTTCTAGCAGTTTAAAGGCATGACCATGTTCCATCATCCAGGTCCATAGCACTGACACTATGTTTTATCAGTATCATCATACTGGATCAGACTAAGGAGTTGCTCTAAAATCTTGCACGAGTACTCCGTCCCCTGACTGTTAGGGCTTTTGCTCTAAGTCATGTCTTGGGACTGTTGATAACATCATGTGTCCCAGAGTTATAACAGGATGACACTGTGCTCTGCCATCCTGAGGGCTTCACATACAACCAGCTATCACCGTTTAGGATAATAGGAGGCAGAATTTTACCTAGACAATGGAAGACTTTGTATTAGTAACGTCAGATAGAGTGGGAAACCAGGGGGCTATGTGTAATCAGCTCAGGTCAGCTCCAGCCCTGCTGAACCCAGATAGCTAACTGCAATGCAATTTAAGTATTGTGGCAGTGCACTTGTCCTTTAGGATATGGGAGAGCTTTTGAACTTGGTATATAGCTTCCCTATGCATTTGTGGCAAGTAGTCATTTAAAACAAGCTTTGAATAATATTTCTTCAACTTTGGGACTCTGGAAATGCTAATTTTAATTGTGAAACTCAAACAGAAGGCTGCAAAAATTCACACTTCACCCACCTATCATGGACTTACTTTCTTTCTCATCAAAAAGGTATGACACAGTTGTCTTGTCTTTCCAGAAGATTGTAAGATAGTTTTGTCTCCTTGCCCATGTGCAAGACAATGAACCTTATCTTTGCCTGTGACAGGGAATACTTCTGGAAATGCCATCTGGTGCTCTTGGCCTTTTTAGTTCTTATTCAAGTTTATCCTATCCTAATGAAATTTTCTGGCATCTTCCTGAGGCTTTTCTGCTTCTCTGCCAAGTGTTAATCGGTACCTGTTCCTGTACATTTCAGTACTCTCTCCCACAGATGCAGTGATTAGCCTCAAGCATCTTTCTCTAAGACTTTAACATACCTTCAGAGACCTGAGTGGGACCTTTCTTCTGTAGTGACCTGGCTGACTTCCTTACTGCTAAATGTTTAATTTATAAGGACATCCATTGTTCTATGGTTCTGCAGGTCTGCAAGTGAGCTCACTGAGAGCTCAATGTTTGCCTAACTTTATGTTTTTCATAAAGCTGTCCCTCTCTGGTCCATGGGTGATTTAGAAACACCTGTCTCATGCAAAATTATCTGTGGCTGAATCTGGCTACGTGCCCCCTAGTCTTCAGGAGACATACGGTTACATCATCAGTCATTTCTCCCTCTCCATAGCATGTAGAGAAAACCAGTAGTTTGAAGGTTTATCAATCTGAAAGCTGATGTTGAGTGCATTGCCAAACTGTTTATTGCCCTTAAAGCAGTTTCTTGCTGTACATTTTGGGTTGCAGCTTGAAACCAAAACAGCCAGTCGGCAATAATAAGAATGTGCATACACATTATCTATCCGTATGTTAATATCTTTTATTTTCACAACTCATCAGATTATTGTCTGATGGGTTAAGAGTCTAAAATTATCTCTTAGAAGACTGTTTGTGCCTGCTCAAGCATGTGAACCTGAGACGACAATCTGAGGTGCAGGCAATGCTAGTAAAAATTGTACTTTGCTGGATGTCAGTGATTCACTCCCAAAATATGAATCATGATAAACTGAGAGGAAACAAAAAAGGTAAATACCTCTCAAGGGGAAGCTGCATTTAAGAAGAGACAGCTTGGCACCAGCTCTAAATACCTGGTATATGGAAATGAGGCAGAGCTGTACCTCAGACACCCATGCTGGATTTAGGTCTCTCAGCGCCTTTGTTGTATGGCCATTTCCCAGCATTTCAGTGGAATATCACATCTCTCCAGAGCCTTTAGTGAAACATCTTGGCCTTCAGCTGCAACTTCAACTTTATGGATTATTCTTCCAGTACCAAGGGTTGACTCCATTGACTCAGGAGTGAGCAGCTCTTTATTGCAGTAGTGCTTCTCAGTAGCATAAACGAGAAGAAGATTCGCTTTTGTTGTCACCAAGGACATGTTTATGCCTAAGAACTGGTAGAGGTGCAATTAGCTTGACTTAAAGCCAGTCTGCTTAAATCACTGAAAAAATGTTTAAGCAGAGCAGAATGGCTGAAACCTCAGTTACATCAATTTATCCTAATTGTCACTACAATATAAGTGAAGTTGAAAACCTGTTTAACTGTTACTGGTGTTTCTATTTTTTGGTGCACTAGGATAGAAGTACTCCAGTGTGACTGCTTCCTTGCTCAGAAAATTCTTCTAATTTTCTAGGAAAGGACATCTATATAAACACATAGCCCAAGCCCTAGCAACCTGGAATATAAAGCTTCTGATGTAAAATAAGAGATGGGAACATGGGATCAGAGATTTCCTTAGCTGTTCTCGATGCCTCCTTGATATTAAGCAATCTTGGTCTTATTCCATCCCACTCATTCATACACACACTCCTGCTACATGGTTTTGCTCCCTTTTACCAGTCTTCAAGAGAGAAAAGCCTAGGCTCCAAGAGCAAAATCACAAGAGCAACATTATTTGAGTTTTAAAAATATCCAGTCTTTATATCTGGATTGGACTTTATTATCAGAGGAATAGGCCTAATTTGTTTGAAACCTCCTGGGAAGGGTCACATACAAGACTTTCTGTTATGCTGCAACAAGACCATCATATTTTGAGTCACAGAGAAGACAAGGATGAATGCACTCCTCCAAGACCCAAGATTACATCTGAAAGTTAATTATATTTGCTTACCATTCATGCATGATTGTGCTCCTTTTCAATGGACAGGTTTTTGCTTCCTGGAAGGCACTTTTGATTTCCAGGGATCTACAAGAACTTGTTCTTTGCCCAGGCAATGCTAACACCCCAACACTCCTTCATTTGACTTCTCTGGGCATGACTTTTTCTGTGTTTTTCACAAGTGCACCAACAGGTTCAACCCTATATTCCCAGACACCCAAACTAGTACTGAATCACTGATGTTCTAGATATTCAGAGCATGCAAGAGAGGACTCAAAGCAAAAGGTCAGTCTCTACTGAACTTTCTCCCTCATTATTAGGATTTTAGCACAATCTGAGACCATACTAAAAATATTTTAACAGTATTTCTGCCTTCCCTCCTTTTCTAGTCTTTCCTGCTTTGGGTCTTTGTCCTATTCACCTTGATGCTTCCTCTTCACTCTTTTTTTCTGATTTTGGATGTTTCCCTGTTGATTTTTTTCTATTTCTGTCTGTTGTCTTTGTCTTTTTTTTCTTCAATTCGTCTAAATCAACCTTCTCTTTTAGTTCCCTTACCTATCTTTCTCTCTCTTTCTTTTTTTTTTTTAAGCCAGGACANTTGTATTCTTCCTTATTTACTGTCATCCTGTTTTATTTACCGTCTTCTTACTAGTTTCTTAATTTTGCTGTGTCTACTGTGGTTGCTACAGCTTGTGATGAATATGCAGTTACAAATAATCCAAGTTTAAAGAAATTTCCAATATAAATAGAAAAGAAAGACAAAAAAAAAAACCAGTTGGAAAGAAAGGAACACTTGTTATCTCCATTTTACTGAGGGAAAACTGTGGCAATAAAAAGATAAATAATATTTTTTAGGTCACAAAGAAAGCCTGTGGCTGAACTGGGAGGAAATGCCAAGCCTCCCAGATTTCATTCAGTGTCTTACTCATAATTTCTTGCTGATTTTTGCAAGTGTCTGCAGTGTAATGATTTGCAGTGTGATAATAATGGCACTGTCCACAAAAGAGCAGACTTCCTGCACTACTGGGTTTTCAAGCTTACCATAAAACTTGCTGATTACTTGGCATACACAGCATTACAGACTAAGAAATATTTTAAGAAAAACAGGATGTTTTCTTCCAGGACGAATTCACATCTTATTGCAAAAGTCCACCAGACAACCAACCCTGTAAGTTCTGACATCTGTATTTAACCAGCAAGTTCTTTGAGGAAATTTGGAATCATCCAGTTTTCCTAAGTTTAAGTCAGCTCGGTTAAGAGGAACATTGGTCCATAGTCTAATATAAACACAGAATTTACCTCAGTCTGTGTTCAAAATCTTTACTTTATTTGAAGTAGGAGTCATTATTATCAACTCCTGATTGTTCTGTGATCAGTGCTTGAGATTAATTGCAGGATCAGCTGACACTTGCAGTTTTGGATGTGGCTCACTTCAGCTGTGCTTAAATTTCCGTCCTACCCCTAATGTGTCTATTGCTTCTGTGAGCATACTGGGAGAATTAAACAGACTGTATAAATACAGCCTCACAGCACAGCATAAATGTGCTTTAAACTTATTTTTGCCTCTGAGGGGCTTTCAGGATTAGTGTAACTGCTGTGCAGTTGCCTCAGTAAATATGATGTGATAAATTGATATAATTGTCTTCTTGGTGCTGCACTGAGGTGCAGGGATGGGGAGCAAAAGCAAAGTGCAGCCTGCAGAGGCTGCCCCCACTGATGGAGAAGCTTCTCAGATATCTCAGAGAAGCCAACGCTCACATCCATTCAAACCGAAAACTAGCAAATGAGTGCACTGACAGTAAAACAAAACCCAAACCCACCAGCACCTCCTGATGAAGGCAGAGAGGTGCCAGAGTCAAGACGAGAACTATGCCAAATTCAGATCTCACAAGCAATGACGTCAATACAGAGTAACTCCAGTGAAATCTATGAAATGGGTTTGAAATGGGCTAGAGGTGCTTATTTACAGCATGCAAATTTAGATATTGGCTCAGATCCCTAATTTATGAGGGATTCGTCTAGAGTTTGGAGATACCACAGAGAGAACCAGATATATCCAAGGCAAACTCATGCTCTAAATTGTTCTAGAACCTGTCTGTCTCTCTGTTAGTGGTAAAGAGAGTTTGGGGAAACAGAATTGTCATGTTGGTATATAAATTAGATGTGCAAAATCTGGCAGAGAGAAAATGCCCTAGAGTATCCACATTTGGATCCAAAATTCTTTGGGTGTCATTGTTACATACCAGAAACCCTCAAGGTGGTAATCTACTCCCAGGCCTTTACAATCATTAGACAATCATCTCTTTCAGTATAAAATTTCACCCCTTCCATGTTCTTGGTATCCTCACTGAAACATTACAGCATGCTTGATTTGGAAAAATACTTGCTGTAGATCCCATATTAAAAGATTTGAGGCTCCAGATGGATATCTGTGCTAAATGCTGTGCTGTTTGGCACTCTCTGGTTGTACAGAGATTACAATGGTGCACCTGCAAGGGCAGACTTTTTAAATTCTCCAGCTCATATCAGCTTTCTGACTCATACTCTCACATGCAAAGCCCAAGATGGGTGCCTTTACAGGAACATGGTCACTGGAGTGGAGCAGGACACTAGTCCTGTGAATGAGCACACTCCTCCCTGCCACCCAGACAGGCCATCCATTCAGCTTGATGTACCAGCTAGAAGCATCTCTACCTTCTTCAAGGCAAAGTTAAGCAGTAAAAGTGAAGGTGACTCACCCACAAACACCTGGCCTCTCCTGAAATGCCTGAGCTGGGTGGTGGCAAACAGCACTGGAGCAATGGTGGCTTTTTCTATCAGCTCCCAACTTCAGTGACTGACTAGTAGAGGGCCATTTAGGAAAACTGCTCCATGTGAACACTTAAAGGTTAGTCACCAGTCCCTCACTGAGAGAGAAACCTGACTGAAGCCACACAGATGGGCTTAATATGCACTCTCATGCTCAATCTGGTGTATTGGCAGATGTGCCAGTGTTCCTTAGGGACAGCGACACAGTCACTGCCTCCCCTGGACACACAGCCAGGGTGTTGAGTTTGGGTCTGGGACAGGCTCACAGGCAGCACTGGGCTCCTACCATTCCATGCTCTAAACAGTGCCCTCATGGCTGCTGTTCCTGCAAGTGTTTCCACTAACAGGAGACATCCCTTGGTATGCTTTTATCCTGATGGCTCCACAGGCAACCTACCCAACCTGACCTGGTTAGCAGGAGGCAGGTTGGTGACAGATTCATGATTTTGAAGAGATGAGATAGCTTTTCGATTACTGTACTGTCCCTTCTGCTTTGCCTTTGCAGCATGGTGCTGTGCTTCCTGCAGATTTCCTGGAAGGTGGCCTGTGTCCTCCTGACCTTCTGCAGTGATGGTTCATCGTCTTGCACCTGGAACTCAATTGTTTTGCCACTGACAGAAACAGCTTGCCACTTTCTTTCCTCAACCCAGAGTGCACCCCTGTCAGTCTCAGCAAGCTGTGTTTTTGAAGCTCAAGAGAAGTCCCTATTTGAAGCAATTTCTCAAACTACTCTTCCTGAACTTTGTTTACTCCTCATTCTCTGCAGTTTCTGCAACTGTTCTCTGCAGCTGAGGGCAAAGCTGGGGTGACAACAGCTACTGGAAACCCACATCCCCAACTGTTTGGGTGATACTGGCACAAAACTTTACTGTTTGATGACAATCCCTCCATCAGCTCCCCTGCACCTGCTCTGGAGCCCTGGGGATGAGCCTCATGGTGCAGAAAACTGTCAGCCCATGACAGCCTCAGGTATTGGAGCCAGCTATTCCAAAGGAACTTGGTCTTGGTACAGGAAAAGAAAAATGTTGATATTTTGGCCTCAGCCTGTGAAAGCTATTGATTTAGAGCTAAATTCTTCTCACCATCCCTTTGTACAAAGCAGAAGATGTCTCAGAGCTCTCTCATGAGCTCTCTCATGCACAGGGCCCAACACGAATACACAGGTGCATAGAGACCTCACAGCTATGAATACACTGTTTCAGGGAAGATTCCCCCACATGGAAATAAATATTAAGGTAGAAGTTGTCTGTCTGCTTAAACCAGGCTGGGACAGGGAAGCTGAACAGTCTCTCAGCTCTTTCACACTGAGCCACCAAGTCTTTGTCTGTATCTTTTTGGCCTGTGACTTTAGTAGCTGGGACCTCCATCTACTCTCCCATCCAAGGACTGAATTTTCTCTGATGAATCATCCATCTTCCTCAGGATGACACAGGCCTGCTTCTCCTTAGGCTGAAGTCTCAAGCACACCAGTTTTGGAGAATGATGCTTCCTTTAGCTCTCCTTTGGGCCAGGCACTGGTTGCTGAATCTTTTCATAATCTGCATGTCCTGTGCATCACCTCTATACCAGATAAAGTGTGGGAAAATATACAGTCAAATGCTGATTTAATTCTCTCAGTTTAAAAGCCTCCAGCTTACACCTCTTAATGCTTGAATGCCTACAGCATGATGGTGTCACACTTCTCATCAGTGCCAGGGTACAAACATGGCAAAACAAACTCTGGTCTCAAGCAGAAACTCCTGATAGCTGATGGTAGACTTGTAGTGGCGTAATGAGGCATAGAATTTTCTCCAATGTGGTTTTAATACAACTAGAAAGACTCAGGCTATTTATTATGGGAATCATATAAACAAGTCATTCAAACAAAATCCTCCTGATTTTACAGCAGTCTAGACATGCAGCATATTGCACAGCCATGTCTAAAGGACAGTGTCGTTGAAGTATTTATCCTTATTTTCAGTTCAGAGGAGAACTAAGGATAAATGTGGCTGTCTGGCACCTAACATATTATCCCACAGCACCTAAAAGGACTGTCAGAGTCATCTGAAGAGCCCTTTGATTATTACATGATAAGAAACATTTGCTTTGTGTTTGCTGTGCTGGGATAACACTGGATCTACTGCATTTTGCCAAGTTTGCACACTTTCGTGGGAACCCTCCTCATTCCAATGAAATGGGATGATAGGAAGCATTTTATTAGAGCTTACTGGAAAAATGTGCCATAAGTGCCAAGGAGCCAGGACTGTTGTCCAGCTGGCTGGAGACAGAAAATGCGTAAGTTACAAAAAGTCACAAGATTGCAGGGCTGCATGGAAATTCCTGTCTCAGCTGGTGCTTGGTCTCCCAAATTCATACATTCACCTTCCATGAAACACATGCAAACCTTCTGTGCCAATCCTAAAAAAATGTTTAGGAAATATACCGTAAGCGTTGCCTTAAGGTCAGCGGGATTTTGAAGAAATGTATGTATGCAGAGTTGATCATGCTCCTGGAAGACCCCCATTCTCCTGGGGATGTAATGGCAACATCACACTCCTGCACACCTTCAGGGCACACAGCACGTTCCCTCCTGTGGGGGTCTGTGAGTTGGCATGGATGGGACAATGCTGTCCCCTCTTCAGACTTCGCATGTGCCTCCCCCCCTTATTTTTTGTGTGACTGAGGCTCATCTTGAAACATAAAGCTTAGTCCAGAGCTCTCTCAGCACAGTCAATGACATCTGGAAGTAGAAAATGCCTCCCAAATATTTATGAGATATGTCAGCATTTTCCAGATTACTATTTTTCCCTAGCATCTAACCTGAAACTTCCTTGCTGCATTTTTAACTATTTTTTTGTTGTTTATTCATGGAGACGTTTCAGTAATTAAATTTTATGAGCAATATTCTAAATGAGGGCGTAAAATTAATTTCAGGAGACGGCAGACCAAAGAAGAGGAGTCCTGTGGAGAGATTTGGAAGAGGAGACTGGGTCTAATGTGTCCATTTCTGGCACAGGAAATGCCATAGGGGGAAAGAAAGCAGGAATTGTTTGTGGGACAAGGCAATGGAAACTGCAGTCACTAGTGGATGACTGACAGGAGTGGGAAACATTAACAGAAGTTGCACGCTATGTCTGGGTGAGATGCGTTACTGGGCAAAATATCGATGGAAAGACAAACTGACATAGAGGGGGACATGGATTCTCAAGCTTCTGGGAAGCAGTTTTTGGTTGATTGCCAGGACATAAATATTTTAAATGACATTCAGTGTCCACCAAAATCCATGAGAGCTTAAGCATCAACTTCAGCAGGGTTAAAATTTCATGCGATGTGGGTTTGTGGGTTTTTTTGCTTTTTTTTTTTTTAAGTGGGTGTGATAACTTCAGAAAATGTCAAAATGCAGGTAGGCTGGTATTAAATTTGTGAATCTGGATTCAGAGCTACATTCCTGCTTCACCTGACTCAAAGAAATGAAACAAAACAGAGTAGCAATGGATGGAAAAAAGACACAGTCAGACCTAACATAAAAAACCCTCAGTTAGAAGCAATTTAACTCCTTAGTTCTGGAGCTGTGGTCTTGCTTGAAACTGAAGCAGATCATCACTCTAAGAGTAGAAGAGGTAAAAAAGAAACTTCTCCACCAAAGTAGCAAAAAAATTTAGCAGCTGTTTTTCCCTTGTCTTTATTTTTGCATCTGGTCACTCCCAATTTCATATTGATACATGGTAATGATACAGTATTGGTGATCACATGTATTTCAGTTTGAAGTTTCAAGTATTGTTCTTCTCCATATTGTGTGGAGATACATATATAAATAACATTGACAAATTAAAGTAAAAATTCAGGGAAGTCCTCTCCTGTAAGTCTGTAAGATACTGTTGTGTAAATGATAAATGTTTCAGGTCGTGACTGAGCTGGAAAAAATGAGTGATGGGATTTTTGGGAGAGGGAAAGAAAAATGAAAAACATTTCATTTATCGTTGATCTGAAATGTCTTATTTGGAATAAAGTATTTAGTGTTGGTCTTACTTAGTTCTTCCTAAAACAATATGAAGCTAATACTAAAACATAAGAACTCTTAAGAATGAAATGCTGACCTTTCTGTACCATGCCCTCTCTATTTTGTTTCTGAACACGGTTGCAGTTTTACAACAAACTGTAAAGTAGCCAAGCTGTCATGTAAATGACCTTAAGTTACTCATATGATCAAAAGTTAGGCAACATCAATGTGTTTCGCAACATTAAGGTGAAAGAAAAGCAAGAGAAAGTCTGCACTGAGAGGAAGATACACATTGTGAATACAGGTCAGTGTGTGCAAAGAATTCATTCTAGCATGTAAACTATCTGCAGAAGTTTAGCTAGTGTACAAACAGTCTTACAATGTGTTTGCGTTTCGCAGGCCAACAAACACTCATCGTTAAATCAGTGAGGCCAGTCAAGATGTCTGTAACACAGCAAGAGGCACAGCAAAAGCCGCAGCAACAGCAGCAACTGACTCCCCTCTCACTGTCTGCAAACATCCTAAACTTTTCCAGTGTTCATTCCTAGTGTCTGTTGGGAAGCCTGCTATCTTCTGGACTTAATATCTTTAGCCTAGCAGAGAGAAATCATCATCTCGAGAGCTGGCACTTTGATCACCCGCAGAAATGAAGATCAGAGGATGACTAAGGGTCTTAGGAATTAAGTTCTTGCCCTCTTTCTTGCTCATGCAGGCACCCAAAATGCACACAAAGGCACATTTTCATATATTGGTTATGGACGCAGACACACTTCAATGAGAGATCCTTACAACACACAAACTTAACTGACACATTACACAAATGTTTGCTGTGTACAGAGCAATCAAGGAAATAGACTCATGTTTATTATTACTGAATCAACAGCAGTCTAATGGATTAAAAACATCCTCTTTTTTTTCCCCCCCCTTGCCTTTGTGAAAGTGCCAGTGTTGTAAAAGCTCCCTGCAAGAGAAGTGGGTGGACATGAAACGATTCATGACCTCCATGGTTCGTGAGCTCCCAGTCTCTCAGGTTAGGTCTTCTGGCTGCAACCCAAAATCCCAGAACATCAGCTACAGATATTTGGAGCCAATTGGGTTGGGAAAGAAGACAGTAAATGTCTGTTTCCGGTTCACAGGCCCCTGAGCGTCACCACATATTTTGGAAGTCTGTCTGGCTTCCTGACTTTAAGAGTCTCTTGATTTAGAGTTCAGGGAGCAGCAGTGAAAGGGGGGGAAAACAAAGGTTATCTAAAACCTCATGAATGGTTGGAACTTTTTTTTTCTCTGACTTTGAACAATTTTAAAGCCTTAATTTATTAATTTTTTTAGCGATATTTATAGTAATTCCTGTTACTACAATGAATTGTGCTGCTTTACATACATATTCTTCAGACTGGAAGAGGTGCCCTAAAATGGTCTGAACTCTTCTTATCCATCCAATTTTCCACTGATTTCACTGGTATCAGGACTGAACGTCGAAGCCACTCTTAACCTAAAAAAGAAGGTTCAGTTTACACTGAAACAAAAGTTTCTCAGATCTGAAAATACTGCCTGTCTTACTTAAACTCAGACTTAAGTCAGAACTTGTGAAGCTTTTGTACATCTAAATTAATAAATTTGCTGAATCTGATTCAGTCTGTCTGAACATCTGCTTTTAATGTGGGAAGAACAGGATTAAGCAACACTTTACATATTGTTATAAAACTATTTTTAATCTCTCTGTGATAAGGAGCAACACAGCACAGTGGCTTGGCTACCTCTCAGAGTGGGGAAGTTATGTGTAATTATGAGAGAATGAACCTGTTCTTGTTTGTTAAAATAGCTCAGTTTGGTGAGGAGCTCATAAAAGGAGTTCTAGAATGTGACAGCAAAAGCTGTGCTACTATAATGATCATGAGAGGGAAAGAGATGTGGAGTATGCAGAGAACTGGCATTACCCAACCTGGAAGGAGTAGTTAGAAAACGAGAAAAAGATGAAGGCAAGGGAGCAAGGCAAAAACACATATGGACCTTTTTCCCTTCCAACTGGTGTGGGAATTTCTGTCACTCTATGCCAAGTTCTGTGTTGTGGGAGGGGCTGGGTTTTGGGATATGGATCTGGTTGGATGTATGTGACGGGGTTGCAACTTCTGAAACCTCAGCTATATGCTGAATGCCGGTCTTTCTGTTATTGTTGTAATCAGAGTACAGACTGTTCCTTCCTGGGCAAGGACAGCATTCCTCGTGGGCTTCTCATCAACCTGACACTATTACCACATCTCGGCAACGAATTCCTACCCACGTTTCCATATGTTTTCTCATTCTTGCAAAAGCAGCCCTGGTAGGACCACATTTCCGGGACCAGGCCTACTGATCCATTTAACTTTCTCTTAATCAGAGCTGACCTGCATACCCTTGGCAGCATGCCTGGGCAAGCACACAAAGCACAGCCTTCCCTTTTCTTCCTGGGCGTTTATCAAAGGATACAGATGTTGTTCTTGTCTCTCCTCAGGCCAGTGTTCCTCCCATGCTAAGCTCTTCCAAGCCCAAGGTGACTCTGCCTGTTGGTGTGGCAGGCAGTGTTGGAAGGACATGAAAATCTGCCAGTGGGAAAGTCAGTGAAACACAACCTAAACCATACAGATTTCTGCCTGCATTGCTGAAGAGAAGGGCTTGTAATTTTAAACTGGTGTTTTCTGATCATCTTGCAATGGTCTCTCAACAACGGCCTCTGACCAGATATTGGGTCTTGCACTTCATCACCCCCTGAAGGATGAGTGTTGTGTATATGGCAAAACTGACCATTGCAAACGAGACTTCTTCAGGGTGGAAATGCCTTGTCACAGCCTTTCCTGTATAATTTTGGGTCTGCCTGCCACAGAGGTATGTCTGCCCTTTTTACATCAGAGAGTGATGCCGCCAGATAGAAAGGGCAGAGGGTTTACATGCAGGGAGGTGTGGGGCACCAGAACACTCCTCCAGATGAACTCTGCCACCACAGGTGTGCTCAGGCCAAGCTATCACTTGGCATTGGCCAGTCCCTAGAGGCAGAACCTGTTGTGCATGTTTGTAGGGTTTGGCTTCACTTGCTGCAATGTGCATCTGACAGTCATAAGAGAGGAACACTTGGATGCATCACCTTCAGCACTTCCATTGAAAATCCTTAGAGAAAGGAAGGCAAGTGATGGAAAACATTTCCACTGCCACAAGAAGTTCATGCCCCTAGGGTGCTTGTGATACCTTTTTCTAGTCCAAAATCTGGGATGCTAATCTCAGAAAAGGGAGCTGTTGTAACTTTCGCAATTCCACATCAAAAAAGGTAAGTTCTGACAAGTGAGAAATTTTCCATTAAAATGCTTTTGCCAAAAGAATATTTCAAGCTCTTTTGTGTGAAGAATATTTGCTTGCCATAGAAAATAATTCAGTGTGCCTGAAAATCTAAATCCTTGACCCTGTGGCTATACATGGAGATCATGCTCAGTCTTTCTGGTTGCTTGTCCCTCTATTCTACATTGAAAATACTGACAACAATTAAATATTTTGTAAGTCACTTAATCAAGGTTTTGAATTTTTTACTATTCCTATTTATTTTAGTGTAAGTCTATATTCAGTAGGGAAGAAAAGATCCAAGAGGTTTAGGGGACTCACTGCAGTTCAGGTGCCTTGCTGTCCATAGAAGTCATCTAACCAGAAGTCCCAAGAAGAAACACCTTGTGGATCTGGGCTCCCCTCCAGATTCACAGGGAGATAACAGAAATTGCCTTTTGTAGCTCTGTCATTTATTTTAGAGGCCTGTGTTGCATGTTTGCTCCTTGGCAGGATGAGAGCTACGAAATGAATAAATATACTTCAACCACAAATGAGCAAGCAAATGGAAGGAAGTGCTGTTTAAAAAAATGCTTTCAGTGACTTATTCAAGTTACAAGATTGGCAAGAGGCATTTTCTAGGAAGGAAGAGAATTTCTAAATTGTTTTATGCAAGATGGTCTATTTTATGACTTCATTGTGAAAAAAAGTTAAGAGGTAACTACTGTGAATAGAATAGCTCTGGCAGAACATGAGCACTCCAGGGCTTGCTTTCTTTCAGAAGGAACATGTCATATCAACATGATCATCCTCTCTTGCAACATCACAAAATTTAATACCGAGATTGTATTGCTGTTGTCTGTAAGTCCACTTCGTCTTTTTTTTTTCCCCAGTCTGACTTCATTCTACTGAGCGACAGCCAAATACTTCTCCCCACTTCTGTGGGCAACAACCATCTGCATGTATGGCTTGTTTCCTCATTAGTCTGAGATGTTGGACATTTCTTTGGTTGGTGAAATACTATGTCTGATGCCAGAAGAGGAGCTGAATAAAGACCTCTTACTGTGAGCTAGCAAGTCACTTACAGTCATTAGTCATTAAGCACCTTCTTCTGGATTAAATAACATGAAATATGACCTAATCAAATTCTCCTTATTCTCTCAGAAAATACTCTCTTATTTGCAACAGCAAAAATAGGCCTGAATTTGACCTTGGGATTCCAACTCCAGTTTTGGATTTACATAATAATCAGGCTTCCCACTTATCTCTCTTAATGAGCACAACTCATTGTACTCCATATTTTAAAACTCACATTAAAAAAATACTAAAAATCCAAAGCCTTGGTTCTTTCTATTTTATAATGACCATATTTGGATTCAGGTTCAGGCTTTTGTCTCACCTCTCTGAATCACGTAAAGTACACATTTCCTTTATAAACATTAATTTCCACTGAATGAAAAAACACTGCTAGAGAGCTGGATTTGACTATTATCACGCATAATATTTAAACCTCTTTATTGCACTTACTGGTTTAGTTAAACCAACTAGTAAACTTCTCTTGTTTTAAAGTCTCATCTAGAGATGACCCAGCTTATTACCAGTAATAACTGTGTATAAAGGAATGAGCCATGTCATGGGGGATAGTTGCTGGCAATTCAGGCCTCAGTGGTAAAGTAGGTAGGGAGGTAGATTTGACTAAGAGTGAATTTTCTATCCGTTGCACAGTAGCACCAGTGGTACTTTCTCCAGCAGCAATGAGAGGGCAACTAGAATGAAATGCTGGTGTTTGCTGTCTACAGACTAAAAATCAGGTAAGTAATCTTTTTCATATATCTGACTGCTGACACCTCTGATTACATCCACAGGGTGGGCTACATGCTAGTACTGAGCAGTCTATATAAAGACACCACATTCTTGCAGGGAATTTTGTAATGTTGCCTGGTCATTGTGTCCTTGTCTACAAAGCAAATATTCAGGGTGGGGAAGGGAAGAAGGGTTTTCATTTGTGAGTGCAAAAAGGTGAGGAAAACAGCTTCCTGTGAAAGATGAAACATGCTATGCAAATATATAGCAAATATACTCATTACTTTTCCACGAGCATTACAGTATGTGTTGCTTACAGACAAGCTTATATTCTTCATTGCTGTGCTCCTCCTAAAAGCTGCATCTATGGGCCACAAAGTGTTCTCCTAGCAGTACTTGCTCATTATCATGGAGGCTCAACTCTCTGTGAGAAGACAATTCATCCATCCACTTTTTGGATTAACATAAGGAACAAAAGTAATGAAGACAGAAGCGAAGCAGAAATGAATTATTTAAAGATGAACAAATGCATAAAGACCAATATTAAGTTAATGTTGGAATGTTATTAAGGGAGCAGAGTGGACTAACAAAGGGCCTCGTGTCAGCAGGGAGCTCTTGGAGGATAGATCCCTGCTCCCCCACAGAATAATTAACTACCCTTGTGTTGGAGAGAAGTGCTGGAGCTTCCTCCCACTTCTTCACACAAACACGGCACTTTCTCTGTCTCTGCAAAATGTTTCAAATGCCTTTTCTTTTTTTCCCCCCTTTCTGTTTCTAATCTTTTCCTGGATTACTGAATGTACAGTGAAACTTCTTATCTCACGCAGGAATTATGTTTACAGCAGAAAATGAACTTAGGGACTGAATGCCTTCAGGGACTTGGATGATGGGATGTAGAGACTTTTATCTGAGGTTGCTTTCTTGAATCAGGCCCAAGTTGGTAGTGACCTAAAATTGCCTCAGCCTGATGACTGTTTGGTCTCCACTGTGAAATGTGTGTGGTGGTCTCAGTTTAATTCCTGGTAAATACTTGTTTGTGCACTAAATTACTTCCATAACTGGTATCCATGTTGGCAGTCTCGCAGAGAGGTCAGGGGTTTGATGGGAACTGGGGCTGAGCTATTCTTTCATGCTGTGAGCTGGTCCCTTGCAGACATGTGAACTGAAGAAGCAGTGCAATTTGCACTGGGTCAAGGTCTGCTTGCTCGCTAATCTGCTTCCTTTTGAGACCATAAATTGCAAGATGCTAACTCTGAAAAATTACTTCGATTCGAAATAAAGTTTCATTCATCCGGGGTCCCTTTAGCATGCTGAAAGCCAAGGTGTGTCCAGAAACTTTAGACGATAAGGGGTTAACCCATGTCAGGACATAGTCTGACTAGCATAGTTGGTGGTATATATCTGGATGTAGATACAGTGCACAAACAGTTTGATTCACATGAAATATATATGTCAGCCCTCCCCTCTTTCCCTTCACCTTACTGCTCATTTTGGGCCTCTCAGTTTTACTGGCAACGATAGTCATATGAATACATGAGGTATCAGACCAGCGAGATCTATAGGTTACAGAAAATGAACAAGCAAAAAAAAGAAGTACATATTAGGGTAAACTAAATAAGATTGTTTGCTGTACTCAGCCAGTGCAAAGAAGAAGTTTTTTCTTAATTTAAAAGCCGCCTGATTTTCCACACATTTACAAATTTAGGATCCTGCAGACTGCTGTGAATAGCAGCCAAAGTGAAAAGAAAATTAGTATTTCATCATTTATTTTCACACATTTTCAAAAGTATGTTGAAGACATGTTCCTACAAGTGTGCATTTACAATTGATATGAGCCAGAGGTCAGTAAAAAATTCAGCTGTCATATGGCAACTTTTCAGTCACAGATTCACACAAAAATTCATTAGGACCCTCCTGCCAGATTTCAGTGGCAGGAGTTACAATAAACCTTATGTTGCCTGTCCAAATGTCACAACAAAATGCAACCATGGGCATTTTCAGTCTGCATGCCATGTAAGTCCAAAAAATGGGTTTAAACACTGGAAATAACATCTGCTACATGCATGGTCTTAGAGTGTGATAAGATGTAAAGTGCAGAAAGAAATACAGATTGCTTGCTGTCACGCAGCAAGTACAGACAGTTAAGCTCCAGACCTGAAAGTGAGGTTTGACCACAGCTCCAGCCTATGCATGCAAGCTCTTCAACAATTATTAGCGTAAATTGTATTAAATCCACTCCCGCCAGCTGTTTAGGATTTTAAAGACAAGTCTCTTACTGTGTAGTTATAGCATTTACCATTGTAATTTTTAATTACAGGCTCTCATATTAACTGGAGCCACATGATATTGTCATGGTTGAAGTGAATAACGACAGTGCTGTTGGAAATCTGTAAGACTGTATGCCACCATCTGAAAATACTGAGCTGTAATTAATTTTACAACAACGTAGCTAGAATCAGTGTTTTCCTATAGCATATACTTTCATGTTTGTACCTATATTGTATTTAAATATTTTACAAAATACATGTAAGTTATCTGGAATTATTTTCCAAACACACTTTGTTTCTGAATCTTAAAGATGTTACTTGCAGCAGATTTTGCAAATAACTTAAAAGCCACAGTGTGCATTGTAACTATACATGTTCACGTTATAAAAGGAGACCATCTGTAATACCATGCCCTTTTTTTTCTTAAAGGATGAACTAGAAATCAATAATTGCATTTCTGCCTTGAAATTTTATTTTTCTGAGGTGAGTTCTGAAGTAATTTCCTTTAAAATGTAGAATTGAGAATGGTGCAGAATGTGTTAGTTCCTGTGTGTAAAAAGATCATAAAATTGGCATCACTGCAGGCACTCAGATGCACAGAAAGTGCTAGTGGAAAAAATTAAACAAAGGAGAGCTAAACGCAGCCAGCCATATGATAAACCAGATTTTATGAATGTGCTTGTTTGTATCTAAGAAGAACTGGTCTGCCTTGAAGTTTGTCTGGTTTTCCCGAGTTTATGTCATAAAAGATTTTACCCACTTTATTTCTAAAAGCAGATTCCATTATTGAAACGGCCAGAATGGCCTAAAACCCCCAAATCTTCTTTTAAGTCTGTGCAATCTTGATACATAATGTCTTCTTAACTGGACTTTTGCAGAACTGATTCCTCACCAGTCCTCTGCTTTTCAGAAAAACCCATAGGTGTAAACACAAGCTTCTAGCACAGCTGCACCTGGAAGCACAGCACAGCTGTCAGCTGGGGAAGAACAGAGATTTTCAGTTTGCAAAGGTAAAAACATGATTTCATCTCCCTTCTCTGGTTCTGAGAAAGTGTAAGGGTGATCCTGCACTGCCCTTGCTCCTTTCAGGCAGATCTACATGCATTTGATGAGCGCTGGATACAGGAGCTACAAGGAACGCATGGCCCAACACAGCAATTATCTTTTTAACTTACAAGAGTAACTGCCAAGAAACTGGTAGTGATTACACATTTCCTCACTCCTTGCATGCAGCTGCACTGGAAAGAAAGAGCATAACAACTCTGTCTTCAGTTTGCACGTGGGCAGTCTGTTCCTGAACCTTCTGAGGCCCAAAAGCTTTGTTGCACCAATTAACTGCACACTGACTTAAAAAACACTTGCAATGGGAAAAGGAGCAGATCCCGGGCCATCAGAATTTAAGGTGGCAATATTCAAGCTGTTGCCAGACCAAGAAGGTACATCTATGCAGAGTAGCTGAGAACAAAATCAATCTGTTTCCCAGCATTGTTTTGCTTTTCTTCAGTGCTCACACAATGCAAACCCGTCAGTACCGCCCTGGTGGCAGTTTCCATGAAGCTGATTTTCTATAAATCTGAGTATACACTATGCTAAATTGTTCCTTCTCCTGCATTGCCCTGCAGAGAGGTATTACTCAACACAGTATAAAATTCTTAGTCACTGCTATCACTGGACTTTCTGTGGCACAGACCCAGTTTTCTGTGCTGCATTCTTCACTTTATAGAACAAACTGGAGGCTTGTTTTTGTTTGAAGAGCATTGACCAACATCCTGAGCACTGCCCATTAGGGTCAAGCAGGGAGCATTTCACCACCTCCCATTTCTCTGGGCTGCACTGTGTACCATCATTAAGTTTGTACTTGCAGGAAACTGAGTCATGCACTCTTTTCTGCTTTGATACAACACAGTTAACAGTTGATGGACATTCAAAGACAAAAGCAGGGCTTTGCCATTCTGTCCTGTGATATGCTACCTCTCCAGGGGAAACAAGATGATTTGCAAGGTCAGGTTTATTATGGTGTTGAAGTTCTACCTTCTACTTTAATGATGTATGGTTCTTCCGTTTGATCTGACTGGTCCTCACTGCCCAATCACTAAAACAACATTCTATCACTATAAATTAAAGTAAGCACTGGAAATTAAGGGAGGAAGACAAGAGATTGGGAAAGCCAGCCAAGGTTTCAGTGATGTATGCAAAGCAAGACCATCTCAGCACTCTCCTCCAAATGCCCAACGACCACCATGCGGAGCAGCCAGGACAACTTTGTAGGGGCAGGGTGGTGACAAGAAAGGTAGGATGGAGAGGTGTCTTTTTTAAGTCTGCAGAGGACCTGTGCCAGTCACTGTTTAGGCCCATGGGTGACCATTTCCTGGAGATCAAGATTCAGGAGGGTTTTGAAATTCTGTCAGCACATAAACAGAACAAGCAGGGCATTGTGTTCACTAACTTCTGAGGGTCTGAGAGGAGCGTGCCCCTTGTGCCAGGAGTGCCAGGGATAGCTCACCTCTACTTTTCCCCCTAAGGTCAGGCTTCCATGTGGGGGACCTGATAACTTATTGTTTTTGATGGACTTAGGACACTGCATTACAGATACACCCTAGATTAGCCTTCCTACTGGATTAACCTGTGGCTTAATTAAAGATGACAACGTTGCTATAGCAGAGTACCTGAAATAGTTCACACTCTCATCATGATGTTCTGGGCTTGGCACATCTACACCACCCCCGCCAAAAACATGCTATTGATGACAAAACCTGAAAGTCACCACAAGCCTTTCATAATCTAAATTACAGAGACAGTGTCTGAGTAGCAATCACATGGCAAAGATTCTCTCTGTATGTTCAAAACCAGTTAGCCTGTGCCGTCAGGCAGAAAGGTCTGGGGATGGACAGGGTTATATCACCTGTCAATTCACTGGGTTTTAATCCTCTCGTTAACATGGGCTGAGAAGGTGGCATCCCATAACGTGAAATGGTTGTAGTTATACAATCACAGACACGTAAAGTTTTTCCCTCCAAACTACAAGCTCATTTTCCTTTGTATGGAATCATAGGCTGCGATTCAAGTTGCATTTATCGCATTGATATCCACCAACAGTGGTGGGTGATTGGACTTGGTCTTAAATTTCTAATCTCAATGATTTCATGATTCTATGGCAAATTCACTGATCATTCTGCACCAGATTTACCCATTAATGTCAAAGCAAGACTTCCCCATGACTCCCCTAATCCTTGGACTGTCTTTTGAGCCTCACTTCGTTTTGTGCCAAGTTCCCTATCTCTCAAGCATCTTTCTCTTGCTTCTTGCCTGGTTGTTTGACAAATACAGGCTGTTTCTTCTCTTGATTTCCTGGAAATTTGAAAAAAAAATATGAAAGCTCTCAAGGATAGTACTCAGTGTGATCCCTTATACTTCTATGTGTGAGTGCACAAGTGTGTAGATGTGTGTGTGCCCACAAGGTTCCTCTCACTCTGTTCCCAGGGTGTATGCCTCTTGTGATCAACAGTGTGCTCATTCTACCTGACATCAGACCTGAGATGTGATTGCCCTGTGAAAGACCTAAATGAGAGCAATCTGAAAAGAACAAATACAGCAAGAGTTGTTTACAGGCTGACAGAGTTATGTGATCAGCTAAAGAAGCAGAGATGTTTGCTTAGTCACTAACAACTGAGTGAAATGCAAGCAGGTAATGCAATTTCTTTAGATAAGGTGCTGGGGATCAAAAGAATTTGGACTTGTTTCCATTGAGCACATAGAAGTAAATGTGGTAACTTGTGAAAAGTGTTTGAGAAGGCAGAATTTTGAGAAGGCAATATTTGTTGTATCTTGCAGGTGAGGGTTAATGGGTCAGGTTGCTGTAGCTGGTTTAAATGATCCAGCAGGATGAATTGTTCTGTCTTGATTTGAAAGGCAAGTCCTAGATAGTCACATCTACAAAAATGGGAAATACTCAGTCAAAGAGCTAAACTCCACGTCTTGTCTCTACAGAACCAAAATTCAGAGTAACTGGGCACATCTATTTACTAGAAATTTGGTATCTGTTTCTTACAACTGTGGGTTGTGGTGCTCTCAAATAGAAATAGTTACTCTAACCATTTAGTTATAAATTGACTTGCTCTGCAGTTATAGAATATCCTGATTTAACAGTAGGGCAAAAGTTGTTTTTATTCTTTACTAGTGAAATTTTCTTTTCATTCTCTGCCTTTTTTTTAATAGGCAAGACAGAAAAAAAAAACAGTGATGACAGTTGTTGAGGGATTTGAGTAAGGAAAATCTGAAGCAGCAGTAGAGGCATTTTAATAATTATCTGCATCATCTGTAAACTTGGAATCTCTGCTTAGAGTAATAAATTATTACTGTGTGAAAACATCAGAATTGTGTGGATTTATGTAAAAAAAAATTGATTTTTTTTTTCATTTCCTTTCATTTGTTAGCAGTTCTCATTTATTTCTTACAAAACTGCAAAACAGAATAGTTGCTCTGTTGTTTTGCAAGAATATTTGGAACATTTTAAACCAAATATAGTAAGCTTAATTTCATTTAAATGAGTTTTTCCCTCATTCACTTGATATTCACTGGATTTGTATGAAGAGAGCTATCTTCCTCAATGCCTGTGTCTATCTTACACATATATTTATGTCTCTAGTGGAAGCTCCCAGTTCAATACTAGTTTAAGTGTAAGAGCATCTCATTGTTTTTTAAACTTGATAAAGTTGTAGATTACCTTAAGTTTAGTTTAAAGCATTCAGACACTTTGATATGAACCCAAAATAAGTCTTCCAAAAAATGAAAAGTAAAAATTGTAAAAATTCTTCGAACCACAGAGCTGGTAAATTCACCTTGGTTTTATCCCTGAACAAGAAATCCCTGATATTTGTAATGACACCGAAAAAGACCCTAGTGAACTTGTTTTTTTAAAATTCAATCTATCCATTGTCTTCCCTCACACATTTTAAAACAAGTCAGGCACACACAGGCAAAGAATGCTGCACAACACATGAGCTGTGCATGAGTACACGGTATGGTGGAACACTGTGGCTTAGAGCAGAGCACTGTGGCTTAGAGCACTGCCCCTGGCCAAAGCCTCCTCTTGGCAAAGAATGGGAATGGATCCTGCAGAACCATTCTGGGGATGGCTGGGCTTGGAGATGCTTCGGTTTGTGCTGGCAGCAACAGAGTCATTGCTCGCAACGCGGCAGTGACGTGTGCTTGGCTATGGCCAGTTTCGCTTTGAGTTTTCAGGTTCACACAATACTGAAACCCAAAGCACAAATAGTGGAGGGGATGTCCCAAAACGACCACGCCAGGTCCATTTTCCAAAGCCTATGCAAATTGCAGCTGGTGGGTTTTGCACAGCCTTACCTGGTAAAGCATACTACAAGGCAGGCTAGCACATTTTACACTTGTGAGCTCAGGCTTCCAACGGGGTTGCAACAAGTGCCTCAAAAACACCACCCTGCACTCCTCTGATGCAGGAGGCAGCTCTAATAATATCCACAATAAACACTTCAGAGAGCCCTCAGCAGAGGCTTAGCCTGCCTGTACACCATGCATAACTCATTGAAAATGCAATGGGATTTAGGTGACGTGGAGCTTTTGTACTGGTTAAACTGGTGGGATGGATTTCACCACAAAGCAATCTAAAATAACCACACAACTGGCTTCAGCTACAGCGGTGTGCAAATTGTGACCCTGCTCCTAGCATGGATTTAGATGTCAGCATCTTTTGTAAGGCTGGTTTAATTGTGTCTCGGCCACTATTTGCAAATCAAGCAGTCAAAATATTCCAGAGGAAAAAAAAAAGATTTCAAGAGAAAAGATTTCAGAAAAAATCTGTAATTCTACAACCAATGCTGCCAAAATGTCACCTTTTTTTCCTGTGCTTTTAAAGGACAAACAAAAAAAATACACGCTAGAGCAGGTTGAAGTTGAGAAACGCCCAACTCCTGATACTGCTGCTTAAAAAATTGAGTTCTGTTTCAGTTGTGCATACTGTCATTTTTGACACTGGAAAGAACTGTTCCTTGGAAATTTTGACAGTGGGGAACTTGTTGGGCTTAATATTGACTTGAATTATCACCTGAAAAGGAAACATATGAAGATATTATTTCACAGAGAATCATTTCCCCATTTATGAGCATGAAATAGAACAGGATTTAATGAATCACTGACTTATGGTTCTATTCCACAAAAAATTGTGTATTTTCCTTCCTCTTCTTCTCTTTTCAGGGAAGAGCAAGATATCATGTGAGTCTTTTCAACTGCATGGAGAATCTGGTTTTGACCACTGTAGGTTTGCAGGTCAATGCTATATTACTGATTACCATTCACTGTCAAGTTATATTATAGCAGCTACATTAAGTAGTGTCAAAGCACTAATCTGAAGTAAATTAACAATTGCTACTAAGGGATGTTTCATTTTAATCCTTAAATAGTTCACCTGCCTTTGATGTAAATAAAGTGGCTTAGAGAAGTAGTATTTGATGAGAAAAAAACCTCAGATGCCAGCAACAACATGAAAAGCTCCTGCTCAAAGCAGTTAACAGCTGCAAAGCTAAGTGCTACAATAAAATGTATTAGTTAAAGAGATGTATGCATATTTAAGTGTACTTAGATTTTATTACTAAAATACTATAATGTGATACACTACAAAATTTAAGTAGTGGGGACTTTTATTACCTTCTCAAGTATTCAGAAAGAACACGGTGGAGAATGAAGGATAATATACTGCATTTTTGTGGGCAGCACCCACACGTTCACATTTCCCAATATTTTTTTCTTTATGGGAAAAAAAGAATGCACTGGGCAACAACTTGGTTTTTTCCCATGCACAAATCATGTGCCAGTGATTCACTAATTCCTATTTTTTCTTGTGCTCATAAACGGGCAGAGGAATGACTGTCAATGAAATTATTAAAGGATAGAGAATACCTCAGAGAGTCAACATTCCATGATATATTTAAGATAAGACAGATTCAAACAGGTCACTGTTTTGCAGTTGCACAACTGTCTGGATTTTTTTGGATGTAGTTCATTTCATTACAGTCTCCTGAAATTCTCACTTAGGCACTGTTAGAAGCAAAACAGTTTGACGAGCTGACATTACAGTCACTCCCAAATGTTGAAAAAGTGTGAGTCAGGGAAATCTAGGGAATGTCTTCAAGAAAACCTTATGCTCTTTTATTTGTTTTCTGATTCTTGACCCATTAGGGTACACTCCCTCCACACTTTCTGGCTTTCACTGCACCAATGAAAGGCAGAAATGTAAATTGTTTAAAAATACAGACCAAGAGCCCCATACAACAATATGGTTCCAGGATTTGGATTCACAATAAAAGTAGCGGTGTGGGCTGTGTAACTGTATGGAAAAATCCAGCTCCTCCACCTGTATTTTTACATCTTGTGTTCCCTTCAAACATTTGAGTGGTCAGATTTTATTTCTGTGTGTCTTCACAGCAAGTCGGTGGTGAGTTTATACCCTGGAGTATCAATCAGAAACTACAGATTCATCATCTCAGAGAGGAGGAAGGGTGCTAGGTATTTTAAGAGATAATCAAGGTCATTCCCTGCATTAAAGTAGCCACCAAATCAGATATGAATTATGTATTTACTCAGTCAATAAGTTGTTCAAAGCCAGTTTTTTTCTAATTTCTAATCTGTGTGGTGAAAAAAATGTCAAAAAGAAAAAGAGGTGAAAAAATTAAGTTCATTTTTTCTCCTAAAAATAAAACTTTTCTCATTTATTTAAATAACAGAGATTTTTCTTAGGCCTGATTATAAAGATTTTTGTTTTGATATGTTTTGTTTTGTTCTGTTTTGTTATGTTTATAACAGTACTACTAAAATAGTATGGGAACAGAAAGGAACCACTGTGATTTATATAGCTAGTTCCAGTTAAGCCAGATAAAATTTCAAATGTCAATATTGAATAGTGTACTTTTATATCCATCTACCCAAGCAAATCTACTTGAAAAGCTTTAACAACAACAGCAACAAAAAAACAAAGCCAACATAAATTATGAATTTGACTAAATCATCACTTCTGTTCAAATTAGATGCAAATTCCTCTAACAAAAAGCAGTCAAGATCAAGCACTTTCTCAAGGCAGCTAACAGCTTGTTAGGTGTTTCCTATGGCTTACGCCCTGTATGGAAACAGCTCACATCAGAAACAGCTGAACCTCATAGTCAGTTCTTCTGCATCAGCCCAGTTCTGCATCTGATGAAGCTTTTCCCATGGTGGTTTGGAACATCTTCCCCAGTAGATGTTGCTTAAGAATAATCATATTTACTGGGAATCTCCTTCACCTTTAATTTTTTTCCTGTGCAGCTTTTTAGGAAAAACACTAATCAAAGTCACATTTACTTCTGACTTCTGTGTGATGCAGATCAAATCTGTATCATTTTTCAAATGATTTGATTCTATTTTATTCAATAATCAAATTCAATAATTGATTCAATAATTCAAGAGAGTGCTGATACTGAGTGGCAGTGCTCTACTAGTTTCTACTAGCAATTTACTGAGTGGCAACAGTAGAAAATGAAGGGGTAAAAATGATAAAGTGATCCACTAACAATAATTTAGACTTTTGGAAAATCTGAACCACAGGGGTTTATTAGAACAGAGTCTTGCAGGAATTGTGATGGGTGTGAACACACTTTGGTGGTCTGCTCCTCCTTTCACATAAAGAACAGCTTAGTAAGAAAAAAAACTTATGTGAAACGGGCTTTAGTGAAGAACAGCTGTTATGATATTTGGGAGGGTGCTTGGAAGCAGAAAAAGAAATGGGACAATCAGTTAAATGAGAACATGCTGAGTGGTGGAAAGAGGAATACAGAGATTTAACAAGAGAGCAAGAATGGGTGTCTTGAAGGCTATGGTTAAGCTGTCATGTTTCCCACTAGGCAAGAAATCAAGCACTGAGCTTTCTCCCAAGCCTGTCACAGATGTACTTTGTGAATTTGTGAGGGCCAGATAACCTCTCCATCTTTCAGGTTCTCCATCTGTCAGTCAGGAAGAAAGTAGTCCTGTTAACAGGTTGCTACAGGATTCTCCCCACTCTTCCCTTCCTGGGAGGTGCCCAAATACCATGGGGTTGATAATTCTGCCTCTATCAGTAGATCAAAAGTAATATCTAATACAAAATGTAGGTCAAAAAAGTCTAAATATGTTTTGACAGTTTTCAGACTTGGTATTCTGTTTTTATGTGATATCCATCACTATGATATCAGACCACCTTCTCATAGTTATGTAAGCAAGATGACTAATATCTGTCATCTTAAGTCCTTTCTCCTCCCAGGGGAAAATTGTGGGGGTTTAAAATATGTATTTATATATATTTTTAGTGTGATTTTAGTATTAACAGTTGGGTCAAAGAAGTTTGGTTGCACTAAAAGCAGAGGTGCAAACACCTTGGGGAGCCAAAATTCTGCAAGAGGCAATTCCACAAGCTTGGACCAAGACACCGAGAAAGACCTGTCTCAGCGCAGCCTATTGACATAATCAGGATTTACCCTTGTTAAAGCAGCCAGCGTTTCTTTTTCAGGTCTACTGTAGGTCTCTATTCACAGTGCTCTCTAGCATGAATGAAGACCACATTTTCTGTGTTACATAATATTTGCCGCTATGGAGAGGTATTTCCAGGCAGCAGAACAGGTACTGACCTTCATCCACGGACACTACCTTGTTTATCTAGGAGTTAGATAAAACTGGTGGATACTGAATAAGCATTTAAAAACCATCATTTCTGAGAGAGAAAAAAGGAAAATATCAAGATTTGCAGGGTTTTTTTTCATGCACTTGCTCAATTTTTATTTGGTTTGACTGGATGGGGAGCTTTGTTATAAATCACTGTACACTTGTCATTGGAAAAGCTTTGTCCAAAATGTAGCCCAAAGAGTATTTGAAAAGTTTAACAATTATCTCTGGGCATAAGGATGGTGCCTCCCACCAAGACACTATTAATCATGTATCACCCGAAAAGATAAAATGATAGAGTGACTTTCAGGTTGTACAGTAATCTGTAGGTAGCTGAGGCATCCACGATGAAAGGAAGGCAGGCAGGCAGGAAAGGAGATGCTCAGAGGGCAAGGTTGACGGCTACCCTCCCATCTCTGCATTCTGTTTCTAATGTGATCCAGTCCCCAACTAAAATGTTGTGCTTGTTCCAAGTAAGTTTTTATTAAGAAAATAAAACCACCAAAGAGGAGGTTGTGCAAACCGTCTGGAGCTCCAGAAAAGCAATGACTTACACACGTACGTAGTGGACAGGCGCAGGGGTTTTACTCACCCATCTTCTGGCACATCCCAGGGCACGCTAACTTTCCCTTGGGGAATTGTTATTTCCCACTGGCAAAGTTGGGGTTGAGAAAACAAAAGAGCATTTACAGAAACAGACATGCCAGCACGTCACGCAATTTTTTGGGCTTTCTTGCGAGGTTTTTAAGAGAACAGAATATAGAGAATGTGTTTTAATAGGTAATTGTCACTGATTAAGGTTTTTTGGGGGTTTTTTTGTAGCCTGGTTCAGTGAATGTTCAAACTGATTTATTGTTCCCCTTCCTGCTATTGTTTCTACTCAAGTTAATATGCTGATCTTAGAAAAAACACTATATTACAAAATTTTAAGTCCAAAAATAAAAGGCAGTAATAAAGCTCCTTATGTTTATGCACTATCCAGAGCAACTTTCTTTCATCACGTATCATGCCTTTAATTGGCTGAGGTCCTGGCCTGGTACAAAGGAAAAGGAGAAATGAGATTTCCTTCTGAATCCTCGTTCATTATACCACGTTTTTCAGAAGACAGTGCTGGCTTGCCTCTGAAGCACATGAGCTGGGGCCGTACTCTTGTCTGAAGTCATCTCTATCCACAGCTTCTGCCAGCCAAAGAGGGTTTTTTCTTCTTTACAAGGGCATGCTCATCTCAGATTAGATTTCTTTACCACAGGGATAGAATATTGTAAGTCTCTTTTTCAGGATTTTGCTCCTGCACGCCTTTCTCTCAGGGTAACCTTACATCAATATTTTAAGACTGATATGAACGCAACCATCATATGCCTACTTTTTTAAACCAGTGGGTTCTTTGAAAAGGTAGACAGCCATTTCAACACCTTCTGTAAAACAGTGTTGGCACTGAATGAATACTGACAGCAAATAGGAGTGAGATCTGCTAACATGCTTACTGGCTCTCTTACATGCTGGATTCAGACCTCACCTATACTCTGATGCTTCTAAATGAAGGTGGATTTATTCTTTTATTCTTCAGAGCAAAATCTATTCTAGGTTGGTGCAGATAGCAGAACTCTTACCAACCAAATATTTGGTAATCTGTCCAAAACTGAGCTACCTACTCACTTCGGAGAGCCAAACTTGTGGCTTTTTCAAACTGAAAAGTGAGAAATGTCATTGTGTCTTTCAACCTCCCACATCAAATATTTCTACTTGAATTTTACGTATGAGATGTACATAGCCTTTATTCATTGCAGAGTTGGTCATTCAAAGTGATTGCAGAATTAAGCTTCTAAGGTGACTGCCCCCAAGCCCAGCTATCTTTTAACTTTATGTGGCAGACATCAGTATTTCCTTGTGTAAGTAGTCTCTACAGATGCAGTTACCTGTGCTGCATAGACCAGTAAGATCAATTTCTACACGATGAAGGAGAAAACAGCTGTTTGGCAGTAGTTTACTATCCAATCCTAGATATCAATTCTAAAAACACTGCAATGACAAACACTGCAGCATGGTTTTATGAAGTACTCCAAACACCCCTTTGCTGTTGACCATTCAGGTCACATATCTTAGGCAACCATTGAGTTTTTTCATACTGAATCATTAATGATTTGTTACTGTATTTTCTCTGCTTGTCTAGTTACTGTTGAGTGTTAATCAGCCTGGTTCACAAAGCAGAACATGTCACCTATATGTGTTCTTATTGTAAAAGTCAGGCAGGTTCAATCCAAAGATATTTTGTTAATCACATGTACACTTGCAAGTTTGTAAAGAGTGAACAAAGAGTCTTTAGGGGCTTGTTTTAGCTATTGAAGCTATTGATTTCTTACTAAAAAGACTGTGAAGCTATATAGTGTTAATTTTACGGTTGAATAGTTTCTAAAACCCAGGACTATTAAGATATCCAGTTACTGCTTTCCATGGAAAACCTTTTTCCTCCACTGGCTCTATGTGTGAGATGATTAGTATGCTTTGTATCACAGTTTCAACAGAGAAAAGCAGAACTATGTGTTAGAAGTCTATTTAGTGAGTGTGGAAATGAGGGTTGGATTGGATGGATCTTTGTAAGTCCCTTCCAACCCAAACCCTTTTGGGGTGTGCTCCATGAAGGGTGCAGACCTGACTGACACCAGCACTGATTATATCTGGAATAGCAATTCCTGGCACAGAATGGCACATTTGGAAGTCAGGGTGAGTGTGCTTGTTGCAGGTAGCAAGGCTTTACAGTGTGTTATGGACTGTCAGTGCTGCATGAATCCCAAAGTTCACCTGTGGAAAGATCATTTAACCTGGCTGTTGGTTCTTCACACAGATTGTAACTCTGGTCTCTGCAGTTCACTGAGTCCAAGTGGAGTTGAATTCCATTGGCCCATTTGGAGAAAATCTTCAGGTAGTTCAGAGAGGGAATGAAGTCAGTATGGTATAAGCAAGCTGCCTTGTGCAGACATTCCACTTAGATTGGCAGGTTAGAATGCAGCCACTGCCTTTTATTTTTTTTTTTTTTCTGAGAAGACATTATTTTAATGGGTCATGAATAGATATTCTATCATAGTTCAGGGAAAAAAAATAACAATAAAAAGACCACTATTTTTTTTCCCCAGAAGTTCAGAAGGCTTATTTGAAACAAATTTTCCTGTCTAAGGTAAGGCATCCATAACCTCTCCCCAAATTCATTATAGCTTTGCATAGGCACCTAGGTTTAGCAAGCTCTAGAGCTTGCTGCAAAGTAAAAGCAGGAAAAAGTTTAAATATCCAGTAAATGTGGAAAATTCAAGCAAGTTAGAAGAAATAGTAGTAATTACGGTGGTCTGAATTGTCATACATCAGTGACATACATCATTGTAACTTCTCTGAAGAGCAGAGGAGATCCAGACTTTAAAATACAGGATGGAATCCAGCTGCAAATTAAGCAAGATTAGGTTTTCCTCCTTTTCTTGCTTTCTTTCTTGCCTTGAGAAAAACACATGCTGTTAATTTTGCTTTCCATCTGCACAAGAAGGTAGCAAGTATGCAGGCCATATCCCTGGACAGAAGTAAAAGAATATTGGGATCAGATGATTTCCAGTGGAAAAACATGGAGCAAGTGTCTGCTGTTTGTGAAATGGCCACCCAGGTGTGAAGTTTCTTGCCTGATTTAAAGGGTCGGCAACAAAAATACAGACAAGAAGTTATTAAAGAGGTCAGTCCTAATGGGAGCTAAGAGAAGGAAAGGCAGTTTCTGTGCTGTATTTCCTGCTGTTGTATCAAAGCCTCTCTGTCAGCTTGCCACCCTGGATTTATAGCCAAATTTGGAAAAGTACTGTGCTTGCCCAATGATGAGTGGCATCACTGGTAGCTAAAGAGCACTCAGCAGCACACAAAATGCACTTAGTCATATTTGCAGTTGTATATTATTTTGGAATGTCTTTTGAGAAGCTGAAGCACCAAATAACAGAACCAAATAAATGTGTAGAACTGTTTTCCCTTACAGTATGACTCATGCTGATCATCCTAATTTCCAGTTAACTTTCTAACACTATAGTGTGATTGTCCCCTTTATCAGGTGTGGTTCAGTCTTATAGAAATTTGAAGACATCTGGGCACAGTCACAACCCATTTCAAACTACAGTAACATGAAGGAAGTGTAACCTTGTGATTTTATTTCTCATGACATTTACCATCAACATACAGAAACTCAGACAAAATCCTCAGATGTTAATTCACCCAAGCCTCTAGACATCATACTACAGCCATCTCAGTGACAGCAAATAAATGGCAAAGAAATAACCACCAGTGCTGATAAAATAAGTGTACTTCAGTGTAGGTGCAATTGGACAGTGGGTATAAACAATGGGTATAAACACACACATAGTTTCACGAGCGTGAGGAAATTCCATCCAAGTCAGAGAAAAGAGATGGCCAGAATCACCCATGCTGCCTCGATGCTCTGTGCTCTCCAGCTCTGCTGGGAAAATTCCATTTTTGGAGGATCTTGAATAGTTGGAAGTGAATTAAGTGATTTCACAGGATGTTGAAAGTTTCCCCTACCATTTTGACACCTACCTGAAACGGGGGCTTATTTAGACCCTTAGGCTCAAAGATGAGATAGAAAATCCCACCCAGGAGTTACATGTTATCTGGTGGGCAGAAATGTCATTTTGTGAGATATCAGAGAACAAAAGGTTCCCTTTTCAGCCTGGCAGTTCTTATGGGTTTGGTGGCATGGTGATTTGTAGTTCTGCTTACATGGCTGTGCTGCTGCTGGGATAAAATCCATCACTACTCCTGGCCCCTTCTGGTTTGCCCTATTACCTCCTCTTCCCCAGGGATAATAAGATGCCTTTGCCATCCTTAACATTTTCCTGAATTGCAATAATTGTGAGAACGTTATTTATACTGTAGGCTGTAGAGGCACAAAATCTTATACAAAAGCTTTCTCATAGCTCACAAAATATTTGCAAATATTTGCAAAATATGAGTTTTCCAGTTTCGTAGTAAGAGAGAGAAGATGCAAAGGAAATACTCCAGAGCAGGATAACTCTCAGGCTGAGTGAGTATATGGGAGAAGCATGTTCAAATCCCTGATATAGAATGGAAAATCAGGGTAGAATCAGGTAGAGCAGGAAGCTGTGCCTGGGTCTGCCACATGCCTGTCTTGTCCCTGCACCACCCAGCTATTAAAGTGACGCATTCATCCCACCAGTACGAACAGCTGATAGAACATTCCTGATTTAATTTCAACAAAGAAAGAACATTCCTGATTTAATTTCAACAAAGAACAAAAATAAATCCTTCAACCTCAAAGTAGTCATGTAGCAGAATTGCTGTCCCCTAATCAGCTAAAGTTTCCTGGCTAAGTTACTTTAGTTACTGCTTGCCATAATTGTCCTTGCCCATTATGCATCAGAAAATGAAAAAGTAAAAGGGAAAAACTATCCTAAGGGTGTTCCCACTTCCAGCAGCAAGTGCAGGCTTGTAAGCTAGACCTTGGTTCCAGGTAGCATGAGTTAATTTCCTGATAAGTTTCTAATGAGTTTCTGGCAAGCCAGTACTGGAGAAAGGTCTCCATCCAAACACTGCTGGAATCTGTTTAACGATGCTTCAAAGACACACTCCTGTGTCTTCACCACATCCTCTCTTGGCTAGCAACATCTTGCTATATCCTCACATTTGATTTGCCCATACCCATGTCCATCTGTTGTGATTGGACCCTGGGAGGCAGCTAAACACTGCTGAGCTGCTTTTTCTCCACCACCCCTCCATCCCCAGCAGGATGGGGCTGAGAAACAGAAAGATAAAGGAGGAAACTCAGGGGTCGACACAAAGACTGTTAAACAGGTAAAGCAAAAGTCACATGCAAAATATAGAATCCATTCACTACTTCCCATGGACAGGCAGGTGTTTGCCCTGAAATGGGTTTCAATCATTACCCAGGAGTAAAGAAATTACACATATTATTTAAACATTTCCCTCTCCTTAACAGAAGTAGTAGTCACATTGTAAAACTGATGTGACGACTTGGAAGAAAAAAAATCGTCCTGCAAGAAGCAGGGTAAGGATATGGATTTAGGGTTTACAAACTTTAATCAGTTTTAACTGAGGATCATAACCCTTGTTTCCAATTACATGTGACTCAGTTTGTTTATTTGTTCCTGTTTTTCAAGGACATGTCTCTGATCCTCAGGAAAGAAATTCTGTGGATGCTTAAATGTGAACCATGACTGGAGAGAACCTCTGAAACTTTTCACTTGTCAACACACAGGAAAAGAACGATGTAACTTTTCTCTTGTTCTTTCTAACATGTGGTACGATAAATAATAGCCAAATAATAAGTAAGAAAAATAGTGATTTATTGTAAACAAGAAGGAACTAATTCCCTCCACATCAGGAATCATTATGTCAAATTCTACAGTTTATTTGGGATTAAGTGATATCTTGTGGTGTAACTGAATCTACCAGTAAATTTTATTGCAACATGGGTTTAGTCATAAATATACTTATTAGAATGTGAAGAAGACAGGTATTGCATGTACAACTGTCTCCACATCTTCACAGTGACAAGTCAAATCAGTTGCACACATTTAGTATCAGAAATACAAATGTTCCAATAGTATTTGCAAGTTTCATGTAATGATCAGTAAATAATATTTGCCACGTAGTTGCCTCAGTAAGGAACTAAACTGTACCAAGACTGTCACAATAATGCCAAAGATAGAGCATGAGAATGATAAAACAGCAGAATGCCTTCAGTTTCTCTCCTTAATCCCTGGGTTACATAGCAGAGAACACAAAAGCCCAGCTGTACCTTTCCTTTTACTCCAGACAAGCTGATCCAATTGTGTGTGACTTCAGACTCAAAAATCTTACTGTAATGCTTGTGAATCGTTAATTCAGAGGGGGCTTTGTCTGACCATCTGCAGACGTCTGCAGTATGGACTTCTAAATGTGAACTACTTGTCAGGAGCCCTTACCAATCAGGGGACAAGCACGCTTATGGTGCAGCTCCTCTCATCCTGTAATAAGTAACTAAAATAGATCAGATGAAGAGTGATCATCTGAGAGTGAAGATACTTTTTGGGGGTTCCCATATTTGCCCTTTGTAGGCAAATCTTAAGGTCTTCTTTCTCTCTGAATAATCCAGCTAAGGCATGTGTATAATCAGCCAAGGCTCACAGGCTGTGGTAGAAGTAGTAAGTCATCTGCTTCTTCCCTAACAGACAAATTTTAAGATGTGTTTTACAAATCTGGGCTCTAGTGAAGACCTACTGCAGTTCTTTGAGAAAGGGTTGTAATGAACTCCAGAATTAGGAAAGTAAAAGAAAATTACTTATTATTATTTTGCAAAATAACCCTTCCTCTGGCCTAACTGTTCCAGTAGGGTTTTTTTTTACATTGGTAATATGCTGTGAGTCTTAATGTTAATGGCTAAAACCAACCAAAGATGAGAAAAGATTTAAGTTATCATGTAGCCATCAAATGAGTACTTATGCAGCATAACAAAATTTTGTGAAAGGCAGTGTCATAAAATAGATTTTCTTTTGTACTTCTCTTTACAGAAAAAACATATGTAGTGGCTTGAACAATTGTGTATGGTTTGCCACAGTGATTGTCATATAATTAGAGAAGTGGTTTGGTTACTTGCACAGTACATCTTCATATGCATTCACACATGGCTTTGTAACCTGGCTAAATGAGTAATTACTTAAGATGTTCATCTCTATATATACCCAAATTGAATATTCGCTTAGAATGGAATCAAAACCCTGTTCGGATAAAAAAAAAGGATTATTAATAATAAGGTGGGCTCACAAGGAACTGGTGCCCTTTGTAAAATGACATGGAATCTAGCTGATTCATGACTACTGGCAATCCACGTTTTAAGACAAAAATCTTCCTATTATGCAAATCTCACATAGTGGATGGTGGGCCACTTTCTCCTGAACACACTTCACTGCTTTTTTTATCTCTAATCAATACTTCCACAACTGTGTCAAATTTCTGAAGGAAAAAAAAAAAAAAGAGTAAACCACAAGACATTCTCTGTAAAAACAATAGATGCAAAGAGAATAAACACACAGTTCTTAAAATCCGCAAGAAAACAAATGAAGTCTACACGACAAAATGGTTCTAAAACACATATCACTTCTATTAAAGTTGAACTGCCAGAAGAGTGTTTAGCATGCCACAGCAAAGGGGAGAAAAAGTGTACATCAACCTGTCTATAATTCATATAACCCTTAGCTACTGCAATCAAAAGGCAGCTTTCCGTGACAGCACAGAAAGCAGATTGTCACTTTCTTATGCTTCTGCAAGGCAGATTTGCTTAGCTCTGTAATTTTGCATATGTGTAGGTTTCTGCTTGATGTACTACAATAAAAACTCAGTTACTGTGTCTACTCTGCATCTCTGCCTTTCTGAGTGAGGTCTTGTTGCTAACCTTAAAGAGATTGAGAATACTTCTGGAAATATGCATTAACAGAACAGGTATTGAAATACACCAGCTTGAAAGTAAACATGTCTGTATGAGCAAACCCAAGAGAGATCGTTTCTAGACATTCTCACCTCCACAACTGCTGCTGTAATGGAAAGTTCAAACTGCAGGTTTTTTGGTTAAGTCACTGGTGCTGTTTCTGTTACAGTCCTCCCACAGATAAAAATGGATTTGGAGGTACAGGAGTTGTTGTTGAACTCGTTTGCTTTTTAGTATTTTTTATTGCATTTGGATATCAGTAAGGCAGTTGTAGAAGTTGAAAATATCCTTGAAACTATAAAGTCATAGGTGAAAATGATTGCAGAAATATTTTGAGGGCTTAATTTATATGTCATAATTTTATGTTAAAGCAGAAGTTGCTTATAGATGATTTGTCTTCTTTCTTGGGAGTTGTGGGCTGTGCTCTGGAAGATGATGTTGACAAAGAAAGTAATGGTAATTGAATTTTTTCAAAAGAGGGGTTGGATTGAATTTTGGCTGGAGGTTGGGATATGTTCTTAGTTTAGCAGAGCTACTTCAAACATTGCTAATTAGAGAAGCATTAACATAAGAACATTTCAAATTCATTGATGTCATCTTGCTAACAGATTTGGATACACGGGCCATAATCCCACTGAAAATCAAGAACTGTTTTTTCCAGAATGGGGAAAGCCCACGTGTCCAGGCCTGTTTTCATGGTTGGAGAAAATAGGGGAGATGGGAGGGGTGGGATCAATTTTTAATGACCATTTTTCTTCCCAGGAGTCATCAGCAATAATGAAGTACACAAAACATGTTTGGATCAAGCATCAGACTGGTTTTGGTTTGTGACTCACTTATTGGTCAGAAATAGAGCTCAATATAAAATCTCAACAGTTTTCAGGTGCCACATGACACTGATATCATTGATAGGTATTGTCCCAGAAGGAATGGCTACGGTTACCCCGACAGAAAACAGGCCCCTCTCTTCCATTTAGAAGTTTTTAGGCATACCTCTCCAGTTTTTCACCAGGGGTCAGTTTTACCATGTGCTACATTTTTGTCATATGAATACACATCAAAATGCTTTTTTTTTTCTTAAGTCAGTGCCCTCAATATTAATTTGCTCCGGCTCGAGCTGGTAAGAGTGTTTCAGGATCGATAGGGTATTTTCACTTGCTTTACTTCAGATGCATAACATTCCTAGTGCCTGCACAGCAAATGTCACATTGGCAAGGCTGAAAGAACATGATGTATCAAGATGGTTTATTACCAACTCATATGATCCCAGCCCTCCAGCAATCCAGTACCTAGTAAAATTATTAATACCTAATAAAAAGACTTATTGCAGCTCTGAAGCTAGTGATTGTTTTTTAATTACATATTTCTTTTGATTTAAAAAGGTAGTAAATATTTTCTTCATCTCTCCTAAAAGAGAAATATGCATTTTATGTACTGGTACCCTTTACATAGGTTATTTATATTCCATGCATAATCATCACCATATTTACCCTGGGTCACATCAACCTTTTAGCCACCTTCTTGCGTTATTTTCGCTATCTTTACAGAACATCAGTTAGTTTACAAATTGTAAAAAGAATTCCTTAAAGAATAAAAGATAAGTTCCTCCTTGGTGGGAATATACTGCAGAGTAAGGAGGACCCTTACACAAGTCATGGCACAGTAGTGTTTGTCCCAGCTCACCCCTGTGGAAAGGAAGTGATGGGGTCTGAGGCTGCACATGCACTCAAATTTAAGATAGTACTGTGGTTTGCATATTTTGATGGCATGCCTGAAGATGAACAGCACTGAAATGCTCATAGCCTGGGACTGAACACAAACCTGCCTCTCCTTCCAGTGGCTGAACCACTCAGCTTCTCTCTTCTCACTGTTATACAAGGCCAGTGTAGCTGCCTTGCCTTTAGGTGAGTCACTCCTCAAATCAGTCATATAGAGGGACAAATAGCCTCACACCTTCAGCCCAGTCACAGACCCACATGAGAAGGTGTCCACGCCCATGCTGGTCCAGGATGTTGCTTTATCCTCTTCCTTTATCCAGGATCAAGCCTTCTTCTGCCTTCTGTGTTCTCTACCTATCCAGTGTTACATCCCCACAGCAAAATTAATAGCCTTCTGAAAAGTACAGTTGAAAGAGTGACTGTCTTAGAAACTCATGTACTCCCCAGTCATATTAATTAGCTGAATGTCAGGATGAGGTCAAATGAAAAGTGTTAATTTTGTGGTTATGCAGAAACAAATTCAGCATCCCAAAATGTGCCATTGGTCATGCTTCTCTCTCATCCATCTTGATGCTATCGGTAAGAACATGGACCTCCACTGAAATTTTGGCTTATTCAGGCTCTTTCTATTCAGAGGTATTTCTGCTATGGACTGTACAAATTCATGAGAACACATTGCTAGGATTCCCTTTGCAGCATCAGCCCCCAGTAAGTTGCATCAGCACTTTCATTGCCAGATGGCAACAGGAAGACAGCCAGGAGCATCATGGGGACAGGGATAAACAGGTAAGGTAGGAGAAAAGTGTGGAAAATTTCTTTTCTGAACAGAATGCTAAAGAAATTATTCATGCAAGTGCACCCTGAAAATAGTCAAGAATGCTTGGTAGTTTGGCGACTTGGCACCAGTTAATATTTGGTATTTGCTCACATTACCTGAGAATATACTACAAGCCATTCTGGTTCAGTTAAACCTGAAGCTTTGAATTCAACCTTCCCAGTTACAAACCTTCCCAAACGAATGAAACCTGTTAAACAACAAACTCTGTAGTGTGTTACTGCAAAGAAAGAGCTGAAATTGCAGCCTGTCCCTAGGGATTATTTGAAAAACCTTGCATGCACTAAGTAGACATTCCACTGTGCTACAGACTGTAAACATAAGTCCTTGTGTTATCCTCTTCATGTTTTCCTAGGAGAGCAAAAGTTGCATGGCAAAAGTACTTATTTAACTGTGGCACACACAAGACATGGTGTGGTGGGTTGGCCACAGCTGGACACCAGGTGCCCACCCAAGTTGCTCTATCACTGCCCTCCTCAGCTTCACAGGGGAGACAGAATGTAAGGGGTTGTGAGGAGAAATAAGGGCAGGCAGGCAAAGATCAGTCACCAGCATCTGTCATGGTCAAAATGGGCTCAACTTGAGGAAAAAGAATTTAATTTATTGCCAATCAAATCAGAGTTGGGTAATGAGAGATAAAACCAAAATGGGGTCGGTCACAAGCCCTGCTGGAGCCCTCTGCTCCATGTGTTTGTAGGTCCTGCCTGGAGCCTCTTCCAGCACAGGCTTCCTATGGGGTTGCAGTGTCCCTCAGGTATGGGGTCCTCCAGTGACTGTGGGTGGATCTCTGCTCCAGAGTGGACTCCCATGGGCTGCAGGGAGGCATCCTGCCTTACCATGGTCTGCACCAAAGGCTACAGAGGAAGCTCTGCTCTGGCACCTGAAGCACCTACTCCCCTTCCTTCTTCATGGACCTTCCTATCTACAGGACTGTTTCTCTCACATATTCTCATTCCTCTCTCTGGCTGCAGTTGTACAGGCATTTTTGCCCTTTCTTAAATCTGTTATCCCAGCATTGCTGATGGGATCAGCCTTGGCCAGCTGTGGGTCTAGTTTTGGAAACGGTTGGTGTTGGATTTATCAGACAACAGGGGAAGCTTCCAGCAGGTTCCACAGAAGCCAGCCCTGTAGTCCCTCTACTACCTAAACCTTGCCACACAAACCCAGCAAGTTTAAGTACCAGGGCATAAAATACATTAACAACATCACAAAATACGTGATTGGAACATTTAACTTAGTTTCTACTAATGCATTGTCTCTTAGGGGTTTTTTGCTTTGTTACTCCACTTAATGGTCACATTAGTGGCTGTATATGCTGAGATGTAATCACTTTAGATGGGATTAATTTTGTGTCTCTAAGACCACCCTGAAAGTGCAAACTCAAAAGCACATCCTGTCTGTAAATGTCATTCCCAGCCCATAGCTCTAAGTCTCTGCTGCTGCCTTCCCTTTACTCCATGAGACAGCTTTACACATTTCTTATTTTTCCTCCAGGTCCACACCGCTGAAATGCTTACTATGATAGAAAGTAAAGTCTCTTTCTCCCCACTTCTGTACCAAGCTTTGTGGCTGAAGATTGGTCAGACTAATAGGTCTTGGTGAAGTGATGAGGTGCAGTGCCCAGCTACTGCTTGCTGCAGAAACCAAAATAACAGCCCTCAGTCTTTATTGGAAAGAAACACTAGGGAAAAAAAAACCCTTTCTGTTCATGCTAGTGGGGTGCTGCCTCAGTAAACTTAAAGGGTTTAATCCTAAATTAATACCGGGAAAAAATATATATACAGTGGAAGAAAATCAGTAATGAAGCCAAATACTATATTTTTCTGGATTCTTTATTTAAATGCAAAACCATGCTCTGCTGACCCGTATCTATCTGTCTCTGGTCTGAAGAGCATTCCTTGTATGGCTCACAGTGCAGGGTAATTCCCTAAGCTACAGTGACATAAGCCACAGACTTTGCTCCATCCCTTGGGAAGTCTGGCTTCCCTCTGCTCTTTGATGCAGACTCAGCACATGAAGACAGAACAGCCTCATGGTTCAGGCACAGCTATGGCCATCAGCAGTGCTGGGTGTCCATGGTCAGCTGCAGATCTGCTGCCGAGAATTGAGTTGTACAGCTGCAGTCTCTGCCTTTTGCTGCTAACCTGAATGGTACAAACCCCTCCCAGAGCCAGTTTTGAAGGTATGTTACTAAGTGGATGCAAAGAATTTTAAAAATCCCTCTTGAAATTCCTAACTAGTGCCAATGCATTATAAGAGGCTTTCTTCAGGCCACTCTTCTACTGTTGTTTGGTAAATTAGGGTAAATGAAAAGACAATGCCTGTGATTTTTCCGCTCCATCCTTTTAGTTTCACATTAACGTAATAGAGCAATTAACACTTGAGGCTTCAGCCCCTGCACCTGCTAAGCTGGAGCAAGCAGTTGTGGCTGGGCCACTGGGAAGGCAGAGCTGAGCACCCTCCTTGAGCAGAGGAGGCAGAGCTGTGAGCCAAGCTCCAGAATTCACAGCCTGGGCGGGGAGGCCCTTTGATGTGCACTGAGATGCAAACAAGAGGTTGAACCTCAGTAATGAATAGCAACACTACATGGTAATAGCTGGGGATTATTAAGTGCTTCACTCTTATATAATGCCAGTCGTTTTGCAAATGCTAACCTCTGCTATTAAGTGTGCATACTGTAAGCTTATTAATTAGTTTATTTTTTTCTGTTTTTCTTTTTTTAACCCGGAGCTGTTCCTGTCTAGCTCACAACATAGCCCCACACCTAGTTACATGAACATTAGTACCTAGATTTTGATGGTGCTGATAATGGAGGTAGTGGAAGGGAGCTCTTTGCACCAATGTCGTCCTTGAAGCCTTCATTTTGTTAAACCACAGGTTTAGACAGAATTATATTTAATTCCTCACTACTATATTTAATTCCTAACTCGAGCAATGGGTTGTGATTAAGATTTTACTGCCTTTCATTACAGTCTTGCTCCCCAGAGCTGTAAGAACAATTAAAAGGCCTTTTTCCATGCCCTTGATATGACCCTTTCAAAAGTAGGTTAGGGCTCACCTTTCGCCTTCTCCTGCCTCACTACTATTAAAGAGAGGATTGAATTTTACAGCCACTAGATCTACTTAGAGTTACATTATGATTCATAAATTCCCCGAGGCAGAGACTGGAGCAGATCTGTTGCTGGTATAAACTGGCACAGCTCCACTGATTTTGACAGTAATTTGCACCACCTCACCTGCACATGTTTTTCAAGGCACCATGTTACCATCCGAGCAGCAATAAAATGAATGTCGTTATCATGAGCACTGTACTTGTGTTGGCTACAGCAAAGATACACATAAGTCATGGGTTTGACTCACTATTTCTTTGGCTGATGGGGAAATCACGGCCCTACAGATAAACGATATGTTTTCTGTTTGTTCTTTTATCAATATCTGGATAGAACATATGGAGGAGATCTTGAAAGCTTTCTTCCAAGCAAGGTTGTTTTCCACTTCTGAACTGCCAATTAACCATGAGAAATCCTTTCACTGGAATGACAGAACGAGCAAGATGTACAGCAGAAGTAGTATGGTCTGTTGCAATAAATTACAGGTTTCTTTTTCATGTGCAGCAGTAGAGGCGGCACTGATGCAATTAGCTACAGCTGGTTATAGAAAGAAAACATGCATCTGTAGATGGCTCAGGCTGGAGGGAACTGAGATGTGTTCTCTGGAATTTATCACAGTGGAGAGAGCAGCAGAGGGAAAACCAGCAATTTTCATTCCTGCTTACAACAAACTTTAATAACCTTTATTTCCCCCCGTTAAACGAACTTAACCTAATAAACACATTTAGTCCATTACATAGCAATTAGCAAATGCGTCTAGGTCATCACAGATGCTCTAAAGGAAGGATATGAAGGGTCCATTTTCTGGAATACAGGATTTGAAATAATTATTTTCTGAAGTAAAGAGCTGAAGTGTGCCATATGCTGTATGCCCTCTTACCTCTAGCTTTCAAATATCCCATTTAATTTTGTTGTAAGAAAGGCTTGGAACTAATTTGCCAGCAAAGCTCTTGCTGAAGGCTGTTCTAAGTTTGCATGTTCCCAGGTATTACAGTTTCCAGAAACATAGGTAAAGAGGATGTGGCATACATACATGATTTTCAGCACCAGACTCATGGCATAGCAGTGCTTGTCTTCACAAATATCCTAGTTAAAGATTCATTTTGTCTCTGCCTGTTTTACCTGCCCCTTTTAAATAAATCTCTGTTCATTAACTGTTTTCTACCACATTCCTCCAACAAAATATGTTTATCTTTTTTACTTTGAGAAACGTGGGGGGAGGGGGGGGGGTTCTTCTAGAGGCAACATGTTTCCTCAAATAAAGCTGCACCTGAATGTTTTCCTTTGCCAAGAAAATTTGATCTAAAAAAAATTATAAAAATAATGTGGTTTTCTGTATATGAGGGCTTGCTTTCCCTTTTCAATTTTCCTTTCCCCCAGTTTTTTTAATTTTCATACTTCTCTAAAAAATAAAATGAAACAAAGCTTTCCTCTGAAGCTATCTGTGGCAAGGTTTCTCCTTAGTCTCCTGCTTTGTTTACCTCTCATTGCTCTGGACCTCATCCTTTATGTAATATTATCTGCCAAGGTCAGGTCTGACAGAAAGGAGTGAGAGATCTGCCAGACCAATCCTTTCTGATATTGCTTACAAGTGACTTGGAGCAAGACTTGGTTGCAAACATCATATTTTCTCAAAATCTAAGTACTTCTGCCACTACACCCCAGTTTCTCACTATCTGGCAGTCCTACAGCTCATCTTCTGTGGAAACAACTTCAACAGGTGCTGTGCAGATCTTCATTGTCTGTGCTTTGCAAGGTACTTAAATTAGTGGGTTGAACATTTTCCACTTCTGTTATACATGAAATCCTAAAATCTGGGTAGTATAAGAGAATGATAGCTGTGAACATTAATATTTCCCAACAAGGAACAATGTTTTCATCCTTCAGTTCTACTAGAATCCTTCCATGTGTTTGAGTGGTAGGATGTGTTTCACGGCTTCAGCATCAGAAAAGTAGCTGACTCAGCTATTTTTGCTATTGTTCTGGGTCAAATAACAAATAGAATTAGCAATGGCTAATTTGTCCTTTCTTAAAGTAAACTCAGAATCTGAGTTGAAAACATCACAGAGTGAGAAAGGAGAGGTGACCTTGAACATTGGTATTTAAGCCCAAAATTCAAAAGGGACTTCTGGACTTTTATCCCATGCTTAATCTATGTCTAAGCTGACAGTCCAACAAAAAACCACAAAGGAGATTACACCAATGCAGCATGATCACTGATTTGTCACTTATTTTCAAAGCTGTGTTTAAAAGTAAAATGCCACTTCTTAGACTTCCTCTCTTGTTGCATAGCCTGCTTTAATGTTCCATCAAAACAAAAAAACAACTGTTCCCACATTAGGCATACATTAGCTGCGGAGGAAAAAAGGATAAGCATCTTATTATTACATGCTTTGGAAAAGGAAAGGAGCCAGGGTGTGTGCCTAGACGACAAATTTCTATAATCTCCACACCTGTAATTTACTTCAGAAATGTGTGGTTACCTTGAAGAAAAGAGGGATCTTCCCAGCTTGCCAGTATAATGAATGATTAAGGTGTGAATGGAAACGCATGAAGGGAAAAATAAAGATCTAAGGAAGACTGAGTTTAAAAACTGTAAAGCTGAACAATGTCTCCTCAGACCTCACCCACTCAAATTCCTGCCCCACAACTCAGCAAAAAGAGACAAGCTGTCTTGATACTGGCACCCTACTGCATTCAAATAATTTTTAAAAAAGCAAATATTGAAATCCACAGGACAGATGGCAAAGGAGGCATTTGAAGCTCTCAGATCATCCTGTAAGTTGAAAACAGATTTTGACAAGCTTCAAGCTATTGAAAACGGATCCAAGGAAGATTTGAGGCTGCTGCCAATTACTCTCTCCTTAATTACAATCAATTCTGTTGTGTGCTCACCAGAAGGAAAAAAAAAAACACCCCAACTTTTGTATTGGAGACCGGAAGTACAACCTGTACTCATACATTTCATTTGTGATACTGAATGCAGAAGATGTTCAGAACACAGGGGAACTGTGGCTACTTAATTTGCTCATGAACAGAATACATTGCACCAACTGCTCCCAAAAAGGATAATGAGAAAGTCTGCTTTCCTCATTACTCACTTGGGAAACAATCTTTATGAATCCTACCAGTAATAATGACTAAAGTGAGTCCAAATACATCACTTAAAGTGAACAAGAAGGAAACCCATTTTCCATATCAGAAATTAACAGTGCATGCTGATGTACTTGGTTTGGATACTGTCTTCAGTGCTTGTCTGAGAATCCGGTAACAAGGAAGAATAAATCCATCAAGCCAGGTATAAAGAACTCCAGCAGTGTGACACATTTGCTTAGCATTCCAGGGGACCCTTCTTCAGCTGGCTTCAGCTGTCTGCAAGCCGGTTGTCTCAGGCTGAGCTAATCACCTGAGGCTCCTTCATCAATAGCAGCACTTCCAGGAGATGGTTTAGGACACCATTCTCAGATATCCTTTAGGATGAAAACAGCTTTCCAGAAATGCATGTGTCTCTCTGCTGAATATGGAGGCAGTTTAGACTGACAAGGTTAGGCTGAGGCTGCAGTTTAGCTGTACAGCAAATACTGCCTTAGGGCTCCAGCCTAACTGTGGTCACATGTTTTGATGGCTCAGTTTTTTATCTGTGGGTCTTGCGCCAGACCTGGCATTATCCACACTCTTGCAGATGGAGAAAGCCGACATAAAAAAGCATAAATGTAGACCATGGGCTCTGGCTAACTTGATGGAAAAGCAGAGGTGCACCTGTGTGGGATGAGGTTCAGGTTTGAGCACTCCATAAGGAATAGGAATGTTGAAACACATCCTGGGGCACTGGCATTTCAGCTGTCAGAGAGCCAAAGGCCCTTTAGGGAACAATGTAGCTCTCTATTTCCCTCAGGGGAAATGGGTCTGTGATGTTCCTGTCCCTCTGGGCTCGGGTGGCACGGAGCCTCTCTGTGCATCTTCTGGGAGAGGCAGTGAAGTACTCAGGCTGAGCTGTCACTGATGGGAGATGGCTGCTCTCTCACCAGGCAGTAACACCAGATCTCCCCTTCCTGCTTCTTGCAGCTGGGTTCATGCCTGAGTTTCTGCCTTCTTCATGTGAGAGAAGGGTGGGGGGAAAGGAGCAATCAGCTCTGCAAGATTTTGGGCCCATGAGCAATTGACTCATGTCATCCATTCCTTTGATGTACCAGGGCTGTTTGTGGAGGCAGAGGATCACAGCTCAGCCCTGGACAAGCTGATTGTTTCAATCAAAGATTTAAATGAGTGCCACATGCAAATACAAGGAAATAAAGCTGAGCTCCAGAGCAGGCTCCACCCTCCTGGGACCCCTTGAGCACCAGGTGGCATGGAGGTGCTGCAAGGCTCTGCAGCCACTGGGGATAAATCCTTGTTCAGCTCAGCCCATCCATCTGCCCTGAAGACAGTCCACACTTTTAAGAAAACTCTGCAGCCCATGGCTTATGTTTTAAAGCAAATTTTACAACTCACTTTGTCAGCTTGGGGCCTCCCTTCTGCAGGATGACAGGATAGTTACAGACTCATCCTGTGCCCAAGTGGTTCCTAAGGGGCAGCTTGCAGGTGCTCCCTGCTTGGTGTGCAGGTGGGTTTCAAACTCACTGTAAGGCATCCCTGCCTTACATCCCTGCCCTCGTGTTGGGTGCCTGAGGGTCTGGATCACACCTCAAGTAGCATCTCAACTCCAGTCTTGTGGGTCTCAGTTCCTCATGGGTAGGTTCCTCAGAGTCCACAGCAGTGGGAGGCATGAAAACAAAGGACAGTAATACAGTGCTTAGGGTAAGACATCTGTGGAAGAGCCATGGGATAGCTTGGTAGTGAGGAGAGGAAGTGTCACTTGTACATCCAGAACTCTGGTTAACTCACTAACAACAGTGTAATAATGTGTTCACCCATTTTGCACCACTGCACAGCCCAGAACTGCAGATTTTGTTCCACATCACTGTTCAGTCCCAAGAGAAGCTTGATGGTACTTGCATGTAATTGCTTTTTTTGTTCCTCCTATTGAACCCAAGTATTTGATATCTATTTGAATGTCATGACAGAGTCCAAGCTGCAAATACAAGGAGAACTGAAAACAAGTTGCTTCTTTGTCCAAAAGTAGGCAGCTCTGCCTGGTGGGAGTTTGTCTTTCATGCTTCCAGTAAATTAAATAGGCCTGAGAGCTATCTGTGCTGCCACCAAGTTGCTACTCCTCACCTGAGCTGTCCAGAGATGATTCATCTTTTAAAACATGTTTTTGTGTTTGTGATATCCAAAGAAGAGTTGCCAGCTAATTTGGGTGGAAAGTTTTGCACTGCTTTTAGGAATGTGAAGCTAAGTCTTTTAATCCTGGTCTGGCCTTTGTAAACTTGGAGGAAGAAAAAACACACACAACAAGAATAGCATCATACAAATCCTATTTTATTTTTTTGCCGTATTTATCAAACATCAGGCATTCACTCTGAAATAAGTATCAAGGACCAGAGGTTTAAGAATAGGTGGCGATAGGGGAAAAGATGCAGGAGGCTTCAGATATACATGAAAACATGTAAATTTTAATGTAATAATGTAATATAAAGGACATGATTGATTTTATATGAAGGGGAATCCAGTTCTGAATTTAAGCAAGCTGCTCTTGTTCAGGTCTCAAGCTTTTGAACCATCCACTTACATCAGGCTCAGGCTTGTATTTGAGTGCTTTTCTACCTTTTACTGCTCAATAAAACACTTTGGAGATGTGAACAGGCAACAGTGTAGATGTAGATATGCCTTTCTGAGTCAGCAGATAGCCTAAAACAATCATTCCAGAATTGCAGCTCTTTCCCTCCATCTTTAGGAGCTATTTACTAAAAGTTTTACTGTCTTGAGAGGCTGCTGACACAATCTACCCTGGGAACACTGTGCAGCACAGAGGAAGAAAGACGGTACACTGTCCATCCTTCCTAAGCAAGTAGAGCCTTACCTGCTCCTGGCAAGGCAAGGCATGCTTCCAGACTAGCATTTTTAAGAGGAAAGACAATTATGCTGAAGCTTCTGGCAAAAGAGCAGTATCCTACATCACAGCTTTTGTTTCTCAAAAAAACCCCAGCCATTATCACGCCATCTTGTTGAAGTCCTGGTGTGCTGTTCCATGGATTGCTAAACACAACTCTCTGGGACAGAGAACAACAAACAAACATTTGTGAAATCACAATCAGAACTGTAAGTTCATCCTTGCTGTACCACTTGTGTAAGACTTCCAGCCGGCATCATGTTTTGCCCCAGTACAGGGGTCTGCCCATCTTGAGCCCACAGAGCTGGGACCTATGTATGACAATAACATTTGGCAAAATAATGTTCTACGGTTTCTCCAGCACCTCTGCTCACAGTATAACAATTTCACAACAGTGTCCATATAAATAAACATCAGAGCTGATCTGAGCTGTCTGAGCAAACCTCCAGCCAGAAACATCACACTTTATTGGATGGAGCCACTTAGGCTGTCATGCTGATGATATGAAAACAAACATAATATTGTGAGGCTTAATATTGGCAAATACTTGCTTTTACTCTGCTGAGCATGTGTGCGTCTCATATGAAAAAATAACAATTAGTGCATTATTTCTAATCGTATTTCCTTCTTATGTTTTCCTCTCACACTCCAGTTTTACCCTCCTCACACTTGAAAGTTAATATTGAAACATTGGCATGTTTTCATTTTTTTTTTCTGACTTCTCAGTACATAAACCATCTCATGCAGGGACTGTGTGTGTAAAAACTTCATACTCTTCAGTAATGTCTTATGACAGTATCTGCTCTGGCTCCTGAGGGAACACATGGTCCCTGTGGAGTGAGCCAAGGGTTACAAAATGCAAGTACTCTGCATAGAAGGGTGGCATAGAAGTTGCTGCATAGCAGCATGTAATGCTGAGGTGACATGAAGCTGTGAATTTAAGTGAGAGACAACCTTATGAGTATGGCCTCATGGCCTGTGCAGGGGTAACACATAGATCCAAATGTTGTATGCACACACATGAATGAGCTTTAAAGATATGCCAGCAGCTGATCCATCTTCCTGCTTTGCAAAAGCTCTCTGGCATGGAGAGCCGTATCCACTGCTCAAGTCCTCTGGAAAGATAAGTGCCAGGCCTCATGCAAGCACAGAAATTCAGGATGTTAATGTACAACTTTTGAGATTCACAGTGGCTGTAAGCTTGCAGTGTCGGTCAGAAGCAAAGGCAGATAGTAGCATGGGATTTCTCAGGATAATTGGCCTTTGCATGAAGAGGAGGATTCACTGCATTCAACTTCAGATACTTGCAGTGTGGCAAGTTCTCCACAATGAAGAGTAAATAGATACTTCTGGGGCAAGGTTAATCTCCTCCTCACGTAGATATCTAAAATAGGTCAGATGAATCATCTCCTGTGAGTATTTCTTTCCACTGACTATAAAGAGAGCCTGGCCTCAGATGTAGACCTCTGTATTACAAATGTCTAGAGTGAGGTATACAGAGTTCATCAGAAAAATATTCACTCCGGATGAACGCGCAGAAGGAGACTCTAAATTTAAACGTCAACACTTAATGCATAGCAAAGAAGTGTAAATATATCTTCAGAGTTGAACAACGGATATTAATAAATTTTGATTACAATCTCAAAGAGAACAAACACCTAGAAAGTCAGCAGTGTGTTTCCTTATCCTTAGGCCAATGTACTTCGAGAAAGCTGCTGCACTTTCCAGCTGAGCAGCAAAGGAAGCAGTGGAAAGGGTGATAGTGGTGGCCTCTCCAGGACGTCAGTGTGAGCACACCCCTCTCTCACCAACTGGCAACCTCTGCTTCCCTGCCCAGGGCTCCCCCAGCTCACATCAAGGGCTGGATGTATCACCAGCCACCAATATTCCACCTGCTGTGAGATGGCCACAGCATCACCAGGGCTAATGCTGTGAGCTGTTGGCTGCTTGTTGTGATATGACCATGACATCGACAGGACTGGTTCATCCCTGAGACATGGCAATTCCACCTTTCCAGCAAGGAGAAACAAAGCAAGCAAAACCCCAACAACTCATAATGCTGAAGAGGGAAATTAATGCAAATGCTGCAGCAATTCAAGATTTAAAAAGAATCAAAGCAGTGGGTCCTACCTGCTGCCCAATTTTAAAAATTTGCACGGCACTTGATGCCTGTATTTGTATGTTTGAAGGCTGAATTCTAGAAGAAGTGCTTGTCAAACTGACTGAAGGTAATATTTCACACCCTTTTAATTAGAGGCATGTCCAGTACCAAAACCTGCACTCTGGAGTGGCTGACACTGATGAGGAGTAGCAGCAAACAGCAAGACTAGTGTCTTCCTTTACCTGAAAGAGAAAAAGTTGCAAAGTGGCTCTTACTTGCTTACTTGCCTCCAGTTGCAACTGGAGGCCATCCTGCCTGAGGAAAGACAATCAGATTTCCCTTCATTTTATGGGGGAATTTTATTAGGGAATTTTTTAAGGAAATTCAAAACTGTAAATCTCCAGGAGAGATAGAGTGTTAATCCTCCTAATTTTCTCAGGTTCTCCACTGGTTCCTCCTTGTTTGGACTTATGTCTACCACCTCCTAGTCCCTCCCAGACACTGCCAATGCCTCTGAGTGGTATGACCACATTTTTCTGCTATGAAAATCCCAGAGCCTGGCTCCCAAGGGATCTTGCTATTGAAAATGCAGTGTTGGTCTTCTTGGGTTTGGGTTTCTTGTTGTTTGCCTCTGTGAGCTGTTTATTTAGTAATCAAATAACAGCATAGTGAATAAATGTCTTGCCTCATAAGGGCTAAAATATGCAAGTGGTAAGTAAGTCTTCTTAAATTTTACAAATATTTAATAAGTCAAAAGTAATACAAAATGCGTGGCAACTAACCTTTGGTTGAAAATACTTTTGGATAAAGCACACTGGAAACTGGAATGGTTTGCTTCCTATTATGTAGAAAATGGCTGCAAAGGAGCTATTAAAGTCTCTCAAATAAATAGAGTTCTTTGTGTGTTTGTTTGTTTCCAGTTAGAGGTATCCAGTGACTCAAAAGACCATGTGCTGTATGGCCTCTGCAGGGTTTGCTTTGTAGTACAGATAGTGCCTAACCACTACTTTCCTCTCTCTTGATCACTAACAAAAACAGACCATATAGAGATGAAAGTGTTCTAAATCAGTGTTCTGTGTCATTTCCCACTTACTTTGCACTTTTCTGACAGCTGAAGGGCTGCAATAAATTGAGTGCATGCACACCCACAGAGAATGACAGTGCAACCATAGCCTAGCATCTCAGGACGTGTATTTTCTTCCCCAAGGAACTATATTGAAAAATTGTCAAAGTGAGGGGTATCTTGGTGTTTTCTACTGGGATTTTAACATTTTTGATCAATATTATTTCTTTGAGAATTGAATTTTCCTGCTACTTTCAAAAAAACCCAGAACAACATTTTTAACTAAAGTAATTGAAAACAAACCTGATACTATAACTAAATAACAGTTTTATACTAGAACACATAAAAGTAAAAAACAGGCATATTAGATGAGAAGATTTTTTTTCCTCTTTTTCTTGTTTCCTTAATTCTCTTTTCCTCCATTTCGCTTTTTTCTTGTTTGCTTCCTCCTGTCTCTTTACTTTCCTTTCCTTCCTTTCCTTCCTTTCCTTCCTTCCTTTCCTTCCTTTCTTTCCTTCCTTCCTTCCTTCCTTCCTTCCTTCCTTCCTTCCCTCCCATCTTTCCCTTTCTCCTTCCTTCTGTTCTGTCCTTCCTTCTACCCTCCTGCCCTTCCTCCTCCCCTTCCTGCTCCTCTTTCATTCTCCTGTTCTTTCTGCCTTTTTTTTTTCCTCCTCCCCTTCTAATTTTGTTTTGTAGGTAGTTGGAGATCTGTTTTATTTTAAAACAATGAAGAAGGCAGAATCCCCTGAGGTAAATTCATTGAGTACTGGGAGGTCTTGGTAACACAATTGAACTGGCACCAAATCAATAAAAACAGAACAGAAGAAAAAACAATAATTAAAACATTCTGTCATAAAATGGAGCAGTAATTAAAAAATGCAAACTATTGTTTTGCTACACTAATTACATTTTAATTTTCAATAGCTTGCTGAATAGTATAAAAGCCCATGCCTATAAAATGTCCCAGTGACAGTGCTCTTTCTGCAACTAGCGTGATAACAGTGTTTATGTGCTGTAACAGAGTGGTATGTGCTTTCAACTCTGTGTGGGTGAAGCTAGCTTCCTTGTAAGATAGCATGACAACAAAGTTCCAATTTTTACGGGGTTTTTTCTGCTGTGGAAAATTATTACTCAACACAGACACACTCACACACACTCACACACACGCAGGCGTGCACGCACATCCACACGCACACAAACCCAGGCCCAGCCCAAGGGAGATGAGGCTCAGGGCACTTCCAGTGACCTCAGTGGGAATTCTGTGTGTGGCGCAACAGCGGGCTCTTGGCCTGCGTGAATACTGCACTTAGGTTCAGACCATGTTGTTTCCTTCACATGTTATTGAAGGATGAAGAGGAAAACAAATTGAATTTTCCTATTAATATGCACCATTTGCAAGCCTAACACATGCAACTTTTTAGGCAGGGTCCTGAGGACTTTTCTCACAGAACAGCCCTTATAGATTTCACTGGTAGATACCCACACATAAAAGAAACGTAATAAAGCCCATATTCTGTACAGTTATGAATCATAGTAGTCCTGACAAAACTTATGTCATTCTTCTAGCTGCTTTTGAGAAGAGTTTGCTTTTGAGAAATTTCCACAGGCAGATTTACAAAACACTCCATATCAAGCATACGTGTAAGGGAGTTTGTTGTTGTTGTTGTTTGCAGCAACTCAACACAAAGTCAAGTTATCCAGACGACTCCTGGCAAAATCTGGATCCATTAGCTACAATCTGTTTCTCCACAGCTGGAGTTTGCACACTCTGCCTTTCATATCATCTCATTTGAATGATAGACTTCTTCCAGAAACAACATCCCATGTGTTTAGGCATGCCCCAAAAACAATAGATCCCTTCCATCAAAGTGGGAGTGGTGGGGAAATAATTTCTCAGTAACTAATCCCTGGATTTCAGATGTATGAAATCAATGAAATGCCTCAGTCTATGAAAATGGTCAGCACTGCCAAACAACATTTCACAGCTGCATAACTTTTCTACATTACCAATTTAATTTGAAATTCTTTCAAAATAATTTAAGTATATTATTTTATAATATGAAAAATAAAGAAAAGACTGCATCAACTGATGGAATAAAAACAAAATCCTTCATACCACTGCAGCCAGAAGGCAATACAAATACAGAGGGCAAAGTATTTTAAAGAGAAAACACTGAGAAAACAGTATCTAGTTTTCACCAGTTTACAGTTCCTTTCATATCCTCCTAAATTAACGTCTCAGTTATATGTATTCATTTCCATTCAGCTGATAAAGATTAACAAGGTATAAAGCATCAGCCTACTGTCTGGAAATATGTAAAAATTAAATTCAAAGGGGGAGAAAAGGTAACAACATTACCAAAGCCAGAGTCACTTAGAGCATACACAAAATCTGTATGTTTTTTTAGGGAGTGGTAAGGTGATATTGATCACACCAACAGCATTGGTACCTTTCAAAGATGGAAGCTAACCAGGAGATTGGGACAGCTAACTACTCTCAATAGTACCATTTACGTTGAGTGGAAAACTGCAATTACATATTTTCACACACAAAAGTTGCAAAACCAAAACAGATACAAAGCCCAGAGCAAAATCTAGGAAAAAAATTTTAAAATTAAAATTATAGTCATCTGCTCAGAAAAAACTAGTCCCTTATCTTCTGGGAACAGCCCAAATAGAAAGGGTTTTTATGATGATGCAAGAATAAATTGCTTCAATAATTATTTTGTGGACACAGAATATTCCCCAAATCCCTATTATTATAATGCTAGTGAAATGTCCCGATTTACTGAAATTAAAGAAAGACAGATATTTATTTAGAAGTCCTGTAACTGCTACAACCAGTAAATGTATTTCATCACTGTGATTGCAAAAACAAATACCTACCAGAGAAATGCAGTTCACAACAACACAGAACTGAATGGAAATAGAAATGTTGTTAATGTTACACTAATGCTCATGGCAGAAGTATTTGACTGAAGGAAAAATAAACCAAAATAACTTCCTGAGGCTGAGCCACAGATGATTGTCAGTCACTAGTGAGCTGGGGAAACCCCATGCAGTAGCATTATCACCAGAACAGCTGCCAGGACACAAGGATGTGATGATCAGCTCAGGAGGGGAAGGTGGGATTGGTGTGGGACACTAATGGTGGGACTGTGGGCCTGGGGTCACAGCAAGGGAGAAGGCAAGGATGTTCTTATGGCCCTTGGAAGGACGCAAAAGACATGGGATGCCAGAGTCATGCCACTTCCTCTGTATCATCTGGATGGAGCCACCAGCATATCCTACAAGTATTTTGCCTCTCTTACTCTACCAGTCTCTGGAAAAGTCTGATTATTGTAGGTACAGCCTTTTTCCTTCGTGCACCATATACACCTGTTCTAGGGGAGAATGTTGCAGCAGCACCGAAGTTGTAATTCTCTTACCATTCCTATGTGCGGGGGTTGCTGCAGGACAGAAGGGAAAATAAGATATTTTTCCAGCATATAAAGGATACATGGTCAACTTCATATGGATAAGAGTGGAAATCATGCAATGATTGGTACTTGTGGTAAAATGCTCACACCTCCAAGTCCCACTGTCCATTCTGGATAGGTCACTGGATCCACCCTTTCATGAATCCTTGAATACTCATTTAACTTCCTAAGAAAACAGGATCAAAAGCAACATCAAGGCACAAATCTGTATTTACATATTGCTCCTGCACTTGATTTTTTTGAGTGTACAAAGGCTGTGGTTTCACAGCTTGGCAGAATAGGGGTATAACCATAGTAACTTGGCAGGCATCCTAGAGGTAGAGACAGGCTGTTCTTTAGCTGAAATCTGGCCCCAACCAGATTAACTACTCTATATTACCACGTGTCAGGTACTGTCCTCTCAGGTGGAATGGGAATGTCATGGGCAGCAGGAAAGGACAGATATGCTGATGAGCCAATTTAGGTTTGTTCTCATGTTATGTGTGATTGAGCTGCTACTTGTGTGGTCAATGGTCCATGCATTTTAAAATTAGGTTTCTTTCAGATCCTCTGAGTGACTTTTTGAGTTGGAGATGATGATGTGACATAACCACAAACAGCTACTCACAGTGTGTTTTGGATTGGATTTCCTCCTGCTGCAGATCTTTCTGTTAAAGGTGATGATCAAGGCAATTCTAAATACATTAATAAACTCAGACATATTATTACACCTTGGAAGCACAGTAATGATAGCCCCCTGCCCTCATTTGGGCAGTTGTCTAATGCTAAAGCCACGAGTTGGGTTTTATACAGTAAGCACGCAATTCTGTCAGTTCTGTGCTAATTGTAACAAATTCTGGCTGATGGAATCAGCTTCTCCCTATTGGGAGTCCAACATTTTGAATGGACAGCACAAAACGAATAAAGTTAGGTGCAAAAAGTACAGCTCTTTTTCTCTATGAAAAGATGGTCAAGAAAGGGCTAGAATCCCCACACATTTTCGGTACCCTCCCTAAACATACCTGGCCTTTAATAATTTCTCACTTTTACCACACAGTCCTTGTGGCAACTCAGGAGGCCTTCTTTAAAGGAAAAGGCAGTGTAGCATGTGTAAGGTTACACTGCACTGCACATTTATTTTCCCATAGAGCCCAGAGGACTAATGAAATCCTCTCTTCAGTCCCTCTAGTAGAATTATTGTGTATCTCTATAACAGATGTAAGTCCATACTCAGCAAAATGATTCTTCCTTGAAACACTTTCTGAAACATTGCATGCCTCAGGCAGAGGCCTGCAGAGAAAGTGCTATCTCCCAAGATCTTTGTGATTCTAGCAAAATCCTATTCCTAAGAAAATTAAAAACTTTGCTCTCCTTGCCCCTCTGGTAAGGAAGAAATCTCTCTCTACCTCCAAACAGTGAGAAATATCAACCAACCTGCTCTCCCAGTTACTACCAGCAGCAAGTCATTGATGCTGCAATAAAGAATAGGCTTCTCTTTCCTCGTCTCTAAGCTCCAAAATACATCCAATCTTTACACTGAGAAAAAAGTTTTCATCCTCACCCAGTTGCCTGTAAACTCTGAAGTCTGTGATTTGAGCTTCATTATCAATGCCGAATCAGATGTTGAGACTATCCCAGATAATTTTCATCCCTCTCTGGCTCATGATGGCAGAGTGGTGAACTCAGGGATTGATCAATTTAGGGATTAATGGATTCTGGGTAGGACAGAAATACTAATGGCCTTGACTTGGCATGGAAATTAAATTAAAATGAGACATTTGGATTTTTCTTGCTTAGACAATTACAAAGCAAGTGGAAAGTGGAGAGTACTCTAATTATACCTGTATTTTTATCTTGCCACATTTTTGAGTCTGTCCTGTATTTTATTGCAAGAGCAAAACTAACCATGAAGTCCAACATTTAGCAGTATCTGGATCGCACAGTGGGCAGCTTCATAGGAATTAAGTGCAGGCTAATTGGACAGGATTGAGAGAAGTGTAGCAAAAGAGTACCAAAAATTAACCTGCAATACAAGGTCTATGTTCAGGACAGGCAAAAAAAAGGAGGCAGAAGATCTGCCTGCTGACACATGAAGTAGTGCTCAAGTGTAGAGCTCAAATAACAGATTTCAGTATCTGCAATGAAACTACCATCTTAAATAAGTATTAGGACCATTACAAGGGATAAATTCCACAATACAGTGGATAAATTCCTATTTAGTCAATACTTAATTTTTTTCAAAATGGGCATTTCAGACCCTGCTGTACACCCCCCTTCCTCTGCATGCACTGATAGTGGAAGTAACTAGTAAATACAGACACTTAGGAAGAGGAATTGTGGCTTTGCTGAAGAGTATCTCTTTCCTCCACTGTATAAGAAAGGGCATTAGAAGATAGCCCTTGAAATAACTGGTCTTTTGGCTTCATGAAGAGAACACAGTTCGCTGTTCACCATTCACTGCTGAAGAACTTCTGGCCTGACCAGGAATAATAGAAATACTTAGAAAAGATGATGTTTTCTTTGAAAGAGTAAGGCACATTTCTTCTGAAGAAGAATTAAAATATTAATTTGGACTGTGGTTAACATTTATCACCTCTGTGACAACAATAGCAACATCCTCATTTTCACTTCTACAGCCTTACAATTAAAGGCTCATTAATAGTGAGCTAACATCTTTTGAGGCTTTCAAATGGCAGAACACAGCAAAAATAGGTGAGGTCACAGGCTTATAAAAAGGGGCAACACTCCATGCAGAAAGTACAGGCTGTTTTACCAGCAGCCCATGTCAATTTAACAATAACTAGTAGGGAGACTTGTTTAACAACAAAAGAAAATAAACTCTGCACGAGGGATCCTCCTGTGGCATTCACTACAACTAATAACATTAGAGACACTCATCATTTTATCTCCTTCATTTGTGAAGTTGTAACTGTTACTTCCTCAGAGGCACCACTCGGCACCCACTGCCAAGGCATTACTACCCCAGGGCCCCACCACAGGACATATAAGAATAAGGAGACAAAGCCATGAATTTCTGCATTCCATGTTTTCTGCAATGCTAGACTAGAAATATACATACCAGGTCACATTTAAATATATTTAAATGTCACTCCTGATACATTTATGAGTGTTCAAAGGTGCTAACTCCTGCTTTATGTACCAAGAAGGTACAGAAGAGGGAAAGGGCCCTTTTCCCTGTCTGGGATGTTTTATATTCATTCAAAAAAAAAAAAAAAATTCACCTNAAAAATCTCACCTTTTTTCAGCCCATTTTTCAGCCTTTCTCTAGACAAAAATTATTATTAAGGTTTACTTTAATACTGACTTTTACAATCATTTTTCCTACTAGAAAATGGAATGACAACAGCATGCAGTCTACAGGTAGCAATGACCTTTACTGACTACAAAGTAAATCATATACAAAGAAGAAATAACGTGCCTTGTTTTTTGGTTTCTGTCACAAGTCCTGTCTTGCCTTCTTTTTTTTTCTTTCCTTTTTTTGGACGAAATCCTGCTTTTCTTATCTAGCATCACTGATTGACACTGACACAAATCTGGAAAACACATTTTTGTAGATTTTGTAGATTGTAAGGTAACACCTTCAATTATTATGAATTTATTGCTACAATCAAAAGGGAGAAGTGCCAGCTCTATTTTTTTTAATTCTCATTTTAAAAGCCTCACAACAATCCTGCTTTAGGGTTAAGATTTTGAGATCTGCCTGTTAAAATATATATTATTTAAATATATATATTATATAAATATATATATTTAAAATATAAATATATATATAAAATATATAAGTAGTACAGAATAAAAACCTTTATAAGAGTGGATCAGACACAAAACCAGGCATTATTTTTCTCAATGCAAATATGACTTATTCAAACATGTACCCTGTCAAAGCAGAACAAACAAAACAAAAGACCTATGCACCAGTTACCAGATCTAATAGTCTGTAGTATTTCTTATTTTATCTTTAAAAAGTTAAATTGTTTCCACTATCATTAAAAGTTTATCTTGATCGCACCCAAATTTGATTTTGGTGTTCATCCAGTATGAAGTGTCTCTCTCAGTTATATGTCTCTTTTCCTCTAAGAAAACATATTTTCTCCTAAAATACATGTATGTGCTCTCTAACTTCATGTAATCTGCATGCTCACATAAGCAGGCTGCCTGTACCTTCACTCTTGAACATTTCAACACATCCTATGCAGTAAGGAAGCCAAAGGCAGTGATTTATTTGACCTGTTCCATCCCGAAATGTTTTAGTTCAGGAGTAAATGCTGTCACGACAGTTTACTATCTGGAAGTTTATTTCCTTTAGGTGGTTCAGAGAGTTCTTGGATTTTGCAGTATTTTGTCGGCTGTCCTGTTCTTTTGGCTTCCATTTCCTAGAACTTGATTAACACAGCAGCTCAGAGGTGGGGGTACTGAGCCCTTTTCTGCCTTTCCAGTGCAACTCCAGTGGTTACAGAGGTAAGAGGTAACTGGAGCCAGCCTATCCCTCGCTGCTGGCCACACTCCTCCCTCCCTCACCCCTTTTCCTGTCAATCTCTTCAAAAGCTCTTACATGAACTCCTTTAAATGCTTCAACAACAATAGCCTGGATCCACAAAAAATTGCTATTTAAGATAATGCAGCTCAGTATGGTTGATATTCATAGGGAGGTCTTCCCATGTGTAGCTGGCTTTGGGAAGGCAGTAATGTTTGCTGGCAGGGGGAGAGGTGCTGCAGAGCTTCTAGGTGTGGAATCACAGAAACAGAGAATAACAGCATGGCTGAGGTTGGAAGACACATCTAGAGTTCATTTGGTCAAGCAGGGTCATTTAGAACAGGGTTGCCCAGGACCAAACATACATATGGTTTTTGAATATTGCCAAAGAGGGGTATTCCACAGACACTCCAGACCTCTTGGGCCCGTACTCAGGTACCCTAACAATAAAAAGGTGTTTGCTCATGTTCAAACAGAACATTCTGTGTTTCAGTTTGTGCCTGTTGCAGTGTCCTGTCAGTGGAGTGACACTGTCTTCGTTACACACTTGCTTCAGGTGTTTATACACAATGATAAGACCCAGCTGAGTCTCCTTCAGCCTGAAGACATAACTCTCTTTACCTTTCCTTCCAGGAGCACTGCTCTAGTCCCCACTTTTGCTTAGAGAAGGTTTTAGCAGCAGCAAAATTGTGCTGTTTGTGCCTCTGCCATTCCTTGCACCCCTAATCATCATAGTGGCTCTTTGCTGGCCTCCCTCTAGTACCTGCATGTCTCTCTTGTGCTGAGGATACAGATACTGGAGACAGTACTCTGGCTACAGCCTCAGCAGTGCTGAATGGAGGATCACCTCCCTTGATCTGTTAGAAACACTTCTACTAATGCAGCCCAGGACAGAGTTTACTGACTTTTCTTTAATGTGAGATTGCTGGCTCGTATCAACTTGGTGTCCATCAGGCCCTCCAGGTCCTTCTCTACCAAGCTCTTTTCCAGCTGGTCACCTCCCATTTCATAGTGGGCCATTGGAATAAGGTGAATTATTCTTTCCCAGGTGTAGGACTTCACACTTCCTCCTGTTGAACTTCACGAGGTTCCTGTCAGCCCATTTCTCCAGACTATTGGAGTCCCTCTGGATGGTAGCATGGTTCACTGGCACATCAGATGTTCAGGGCAGTAATTTCTTTAGCTGGCATTGCTAGAGCCAGAAAACATGCATCTGCAATGAATGTGCAATCTGAAATCCCTGTGCCATTCCTAGTGCTATCATTTATTCTGGATCAGTTAATTCTGCAGCCTTTGCCTGGTCTGTCTTTGTAAGAGTCTAACAGGTATTTAAATGCACGTTGATTTGTATGAGACATTCTGGGAGTTAGGGTATTCTGGGAGTTAGGGTATTCTTACATTGAATAATATATACCTGGGCCATTATTAAAGCAGTCAGAGGTGAAAATAGAAGATTTTTATCTTCATTAATTCATTTTTTGCTGGTTGGAGTTGATGAGGTGAGCTGGGAGAAAGACTTAAGGGGCTAAAAAGGCAACAAAGGAGTGTTGAATCTGGTGAGCTGGACCAGGCCTGCCATGCTACAGTCTCACCAAATATCATAGGTGGCACAAACCACAGCTTCTCCTGCACAAGTTTTATAGGTAACAGGACCTGGCACTTGCAGTCGGAGAAGTGTAGCGAGTTTCACTAATCTCTAAGCCCACTCCTTTGAGCAGAACTGGGGCAGAACAGAGAGCTGTACTCCTAGGATATAAAACAAAGCCATGTCACTTCTTGTGGCACTGCCCTGAACCAATCCTTCATGCAGTGACTTTTACATTTTCCTTCCAGGCCACCAGCTGTCAGATGGTAACAATTTCCATCCACTTGCTGACGTGAGCTGGTTTTGAACTTTAATCCAGTCCATGTCTTAACTGTGGTGGCAAACACTTTTTAACTAAAAAGAGCCTTCAAAACAATTAAAAAAAAACCCCAACAGCCCTTGCTAGCAGCACAGCTTTTATGAAAGGCTTGACAGATGTAAACAGGCTGAGCAATCACATGAAGGAAGGAAGCAGCCATTGCGTGACTGCAGGAGCTCGTGGTTGCTGTGATTGGGGCACCTGGATATTGCTCCACACAACCACCACTCCAAAGGCCAATGCTTGCCCCAGAGAGCTTCCAGTCTGCACTCACCATGGGGCCCAGGAGAGATGGCCACTGATGGGGGAGCACAAGGAAACAATGAAACAGTGATGGTCAGCATGAGAAGCAGTAGTGTCATTATTAAGTCATCTCCATTTACTTTCCTAATATGCTAACATTTTCTGCCACACACAGATCTCTTCCTCCCAGGCAGTATTGAGTGCCTTCAACTCCCAGGGAAGTCTATAAGTATGGAGAGACGTCAGCATCATGCATGAGGTGCTTAGCATTGTGTATGGCAAAGCCTGCAGAGTCAAATCTTGGCTAATTTACATACTCTGGCTTGGAGCAACAGTCACCTCTGTAATGGAAAATTATTATAATACAATAATACAGCTGGGAAGAATTGGCCATGTTTCTTGGACACAAACAATAGTAGTTTCTTAGTCAAATATATATGGGTAATAGTTAAAACATTGCTCTTGCTACAGTTCTGAAGATAATTTCTTTCTTAAAAGTTAGACCTTCACAGTAGAAAGAATAATACTGCCATTTTCTAGATTAATCTTTTCTGCTTGAGAGGTGGACAAGTCACTGCAATCTCTGGGTATTTGGGTTTACTCTTTGCATGTCTTCCATGAATCTAGTTCCTTAAATTTTTCTCAGTGGTCAGTCACTTTTCTGTGTTCTCCCTGCTGCTTCACATGGCAGATAAGCTTTCTTCACCTTCTTCTCATGATCTGGATAGTCTCATTTCCTTGCTGCATAAATTTGGAGTGTTGAACTGTCTGACAAGTTTCAGAATTTGTAATAAATTTATTCTACTTAATACCTAATCTTTTTCTATAGCTGTTGCCATTGCCTGTGCCTTTGGTGGATTTATTAATAATAGGGCTTAATCAAGCATATTAACTCTAGATTCAAAACTAAATGGTTGCAAATTAATTGGAATTACAAAGATTAGCCTTAGGAAGGAAAAATGTGGCAAACACCACAATCTTCTGAGCTAACCGCACCTTTCGGAAATTCCCAAAGGAGCTGATTCACTGGAATGACAATTACCCCCCTGCTTTCCCCCCCCCTTTTTCTCCCCCCAAAACACATTGTTTTACAGGAAACTTAATAAAACCCAGTTTGTTAACAACAGTCATTAGAACTTTACTGAGATTGCTCATGCTGACGATAATATTTGAAAAGTTTATTTTTTTTTCATTCCAACAGGATTTCTCTGCTTATTCACACCTACCGATTGGTATGGGAACATACCCTGAGGAAAGGCTATGAACCCACTTGTACATCACTGATGTCACTGGGAATTTTTCTGTTGGGTTCAGTAGGACCAAAGTTTACAACATCCTGAAAAGTAATCGTAACAGATTAGACACCCATTCCCTTGTTCCTTGCGCATTCAGTTTCTAGCAACAATAGTTTTAATTTCAAGTTGCTGGATTTTTTTTTTTAATTACATATTATGAGTCAAAGGATGTTGAATCCAACACTCTGAGGAAACAATGGGGACAGATCCTTCACCCTGGCTAAGTGCCTTTTTGTCCTTCTGTGTGGCTACTTTAATTTGTACCAGAGGCCAGCCATACACACATGCATACATATGTATACACATGAGACCAAGCAAGCCTGAAAATCAAAGGGAAAAAAGAAAAATGTTTTGATTACTCCTTTAGCTTCCACTACCTAGCTTGAGTTTTAACATACAGCATGGAAGAGGGAAAATTTCAATAGCTAAACAGAAAAGGAAAATAGTCACCATTAAATTATTAGAGTAGTAGGTAGCTTGGGGATACTACAAAGAAAGTAGAAAGAAAGAAAGTAGTATTTACGATGGCAAAGGAGAGTGATCAACAGTGCAGTGCTTTGCCTGACTGACTTAGTTACTCACAATTAATTCACAGACATTTTTGACTGCAATGGCCCTTTCCTTTTCATTATTTTCCCTTCTTGGGCTACTTTCTTTCCTGTGTTTATATTCTGGCTCTGCTAAACTGATTAGTTTTCCTGGCTGTAAAGCTACAATACAATGCCTTGTAACCTAGTACTGTACCCGACATATTTGCCACAAGTATGTAAAATATGGTAGGAAAGCAGTATTTTCTACAGGGAATAAAAGGAGATGTGTTAGCTCTCCGATAAAATCATATTTACAAACAATCACAGCTCATCATTAGTATTAATCAAATGTCCTTCCTATCTTTCCATTAGGAAAGCAAAGACATTTGCCCATTTTAGGGAGAAGGACAATTTTAAAGCGGGAAAAGGCTGGCAAAAACCATAGCTCAGTTCAAACCACTTTTGGGAAATTCCCAGAATGCTGAATCACTGGGGTGGGCAATTACCACCCTCTTCAGCTGAACAATCAGAGATTCTAAAGAGAAGAAATGTATGCATGTTTAAAGAAAGGAAATGCAGCTTTACTGTGACTGTTTATTTTGAGAGTAATTCCTGAGAAATCATTTTCTCTTCATAATGGGTTTTTTTTCCTCTTAACCTCACACCCACCAGGAACAGAACTAACCACAGAGATTTCTAAAAGTTTGTCAGTGACCCCATATATTCGCCCACGAAAACACTTTCTGCAAGGCTTTTCAACCCTGGGACTCAGCTGCTGGGCAGGGGTTTTTTATGTCATCTAACTCCCCTATCATGTAATCCCTTAAGTATATGCATTATTGCATTAGCTGAGGATGCCTAATAAATCCAGACATCCCACTGAAGCCAACTACTTGAAAGCCAGCAGTATTGGGGCCTCATTTTGTGGAATTATTTAAATTTTTATCATGCTGAAAATCTAATATACTTTCCATGTGCATCTACCACACTCCTTAAACAAACAAAAATGGCAGTGGTTTCTTTGATAGGATAGGTCCCCGTGACAGTGTTCCTCCAGTGATGTCTTCAACACTGGGACCAACTTTCACCTTTAATTTGAGTCAACAGCCCTGTCCCATAAGACAGCAAGTGCACACTGCTAACACAGTAGAAAAGGCCTGGATTTTGACATTTTTCTCAGGCCTCAAAAGTCCTAAGAGTACTTCTCTTTCATTAGTCTGTCAGATGGTACACTATTTAATCTTCCTGCGGTCCTCCAAACCCAAGTGATAAATAAGGTCTCTCTGCAGAACAATATTTTGCCGTTTCTCAATACACAGCCATTGCTTTGATGGACAGATAATGAATCCCTCCAGTCCCCATCCTTACACACATTTGGAGCTTTATTAAAATGGAGAGGAGCACAATGCAAGGTATCACACAGGACAAAATAAACACACAAATTTGGGAGAATTTCACCTCTACATTTTCCAAACCAACAAAATCCAAGTTAATTCTTGCTTGTGTCTTTCTTGGCCAGTTTCTTTCATAGCCTTCATTGTAAACTCCTTGCCCAATTCCCCTGTAATCTCCACACCTCCTAGATCAGAGACTGTGCACTCAGCACTCCTCTGAAGCCCTTCCCACATGCCACTTGCTGGGCGTTGGGACAGTGTCAGCAGCAAGCTGCCCACCTTGGAGTGCCTGTGGGTGAGCTGTGCTCCCAGGAGCGTGTCTGCACGCCCTGTTGGGCCAGGGCACTCGCTTTCCTGCTGACCAAACAGAGAAAAGCAAAGTCACTTCTGAGAATGCCCAAGTTACTCATTGCTGCTCCAGAGCTGACACGAGGAGCGTCTGGCAGACAGTGCTCCCTGTCCTGAGGGCTTGGGAGTGTTGCGTCAGCTGACCGGCACAAGAGTTGTGACCCATGGTCCCTGCCTGTGACCAAGCCACCAGTCAGAATGCAAACCAGGCTCAGGTTCTGTCACCAAGCATGAGGTACAACTCCACAAACTTCAGCTGACTGAACGGATCCAGTACAGACCCTCCTGCCCTTCAGCTGAGGGAGAGATTCCAGTGCCTGCAGAACGCCGTCCAACTCACCCTGCCCCAGAGAGGTGTCTCATGCAGGCAGGAACGATCTTTCTTCAGAGCTACTGATTTCCCAAAGTTTATTGGAGAACCAGCCTGGACAACTTGTTCAGAAGGGTCCCACCTTTTTGGACTCATGCTGCACCTATATTAGCATCCGTGTGTGTGCAGCTTAGAATGAAAACAAAGGTGATGGTTAAAGTGTTTTTTCTAGGCGGTCTGACTTTCTTTTGCTTTGAAAGAACTGGTATTGCAGTGAGACACTTGAGTGTGTGGTAATGCAGTGAGATAGCCCCACGCCCAGTCGACTGAAAGTAGCTGGCATTCAGCCCAGTGACTGGTAACATCTCTTAGGTGTGGTGATATCTCTCAGTATCGCCCCACCCTGACATGTCCAGCATTTCATCGGTACAGGCATTAAGGCCCAGTTCTACTACCCTTACAATGAGTAAGGGTGACGGGATCTAGGTCTGAGCGAATGAATATTGCCATAATTGCAGCAGCATTTGTAACCTTATTATGCCAGTGAAAACTCCAAAACAGAGCTTTGAGAATAAGGAACTAATTGGCTTGAAAGAGTTTCAGTCTAATGACCTCTTACCAGAAGCTCAACAGTGCATTAAGGTTTATACGCAGGGTTGGTTAGATTAGTTTCAATTTCAGGTAGTGGGTATCTATCCAATTACAGTCCTCCTCCTCGCTCTCCGGGTAGAGCACATGGCATTCCTTCTGCTACTGGATGTGCTAAGCAGCATGTGAGTTGGCACCTTGGGCTGAAAAGCAAATTAGCATTATGCAAACTGCAGGATTCTGGCACTCGCATCAGGATCACTGATCTGGCAAGAAATCCTGCCAAGCTACCAAGCTTTCCTGAGCCCAGAGAGAGCTGCAAACCCTAATCCAAGACACCAGCTGACAATAACAAAACAAAGAGAGATTGTGGGGGAGGGGGAACAAATTCTTAATTGTCTGGGAGGGTACTGGTGGGAGCTTGGAGGTGGATTTCCTATAGAGACCTAACTCTTGTGTTGCAGTGAAGAAATATAGACAGAAAGGTGAGAGACAGAAATGTAAGAGAGAAAGGGAGAGAAAGATTAAGGAAGGTAAGAAAGAAAGAGAAAAGGGAAGGGAAGGAGAGAAGGAGGGAGGGAAGGAAGGAGGGAAGGAAGGAGGGAAGGAGGGAAGCAGGGAAGGAGGGAAGGAAGGGGGAAGGAGGGGAGGCAGGAAGGAAGCTAGGAAGGAAGGCAGGGAGAAAGAGAGAAAGAAAGAAAGAAAGAGAAAGAAAGAGAGGAAGAAAGAGAAAGAAAGAGAGGAAGAAAGAGAAAGAGAGAAAGAGAGAGAGAANAACAGGCTATGTTGGCACCCCAGCTGTTTGTGGCTGCCTGCCTGCTGGCATTGTTGCTTGGCCATGGGCCAGCAGAGCAAAAAAAAGATAAACCCATTTTGCCACAAAGATACCCTCAGTTAATGGGCTCATCTGTGTGATGGACCAGCCGGAACCTTGGTCCTCATCCCCTTTTGCTGACTCTCTGAACACACAGGCAGCTGCTGCAGGAGTGGCAGACGACAGCAGGGCAGTAATACCTTAAAGCAATTCATCCGGATTCATCAGAATTCATCTGTCTTCAGAGTTTTTTTAAGGCATTCACTGGTAAAGATTTTTTTTTCAGGTGTTGAAATAAGCTGTTCCTGTTGGTTTGGTCTGGTCTATGAAAGAAGGACAAGGTCAATAATCTTTACATCTTAGTTTGGATGGAAGGGAGAGGGAAACTAGAAGAAAGTGTAGAGCAGTACCTAAGCCTCAGTAAAAAACAAAGGGAGTTGTACATCTGTGATTGTGTGCCTTAGAAATTATTTCTGCATTTCAGCTGTAAAAGGCATGCTTCTTTACACCCTTAGCCACAGCCAGCACCCACCCCTGTCTGTACTAATGCTGTACACATACAGCAAAAAGGCTGTGTGTGGATCCTCAAAACCTTTTACAGATAGTAAAATATACCTAACCACATGAGGGTGAGATAGCATTTAGTTATAGTTTTATGTCATCAGTTGCATCAGATTGTTCTCTAATTACATAAACACCTGTTGTATTATGAAAGAAATTCTATACTTTTTAAATAGAGGTTTTTTTAATGGCAAGATCTAGCAGTATAAGTAGTTCTAAAACACTTGGTAATGATTCTTCACATTAATAGGGGAAAGTAAATTTGTAGCTTTGTTGAGAGTAAGACAGGTTGAGAAAGATATTCCTAAGTCACAGGGTAATCAGATACAGCAGAGGAACAGAAATAGGAGCCTCTTTAATGGAGTTTTTTATCAAGCTAGTGCACTATAGGATTGTATATACTTAAGGTTTAAAAATTATTTGTTTTCGCCTTGCTTATGGTTTTATCCATGTAAAGGCTGTAGAGAGAATGCCATGAGTTGAGTCTTCTTATCCCCTACCTCTCAACAGCCATCAAAGTTCAGTGTAGTTATCTCTACACTAAGCTCTGCAAGCCATGCTTTTACCTCTTGACCAGTCCAAAGTCCCCTATTTTCAGTATTTATTTTGCAACTGTTTCAGTTCAGAGCATTAACATCAGAACATGAGACACAGTTTTCAGCCTGTTACTATTATTTTGAGGACCTGGCCCATTTCTGTGAACCCAGTAGGCAGAATGTACCAACCCTTTGAGGGTTTTGTGTGGAAGTCATTAAACGAAGGCAGTGGAATTGTTTCATTTACTTCATTAAATTTGTAATAGGTTTCATTAATTTCCTCTGGACTTTCATTACAATAGGAAGAAACTGAGTCAAGTTCTGGATTTCCGTTTCTTATGAAACAGCTCTGCTTGCTTTTATTTCAGCTGGGTACACAGTTCTGCATCTGCTACTCCAGACTCTTTCAAGTAAATTGACAGAAAAGGTCTACGTTTAGACAGGCTTTTCTGCTCTGCTTCCTTTTCTTCTGCTCCCAAAACAGCATCCAGAAAACAGGAACTGGCCTTTGATTTCTGTGCCTTCAGTTTTTTAATCAGAACCCCAAATGAGGATCACAGGAAATAAAGTGCACTATTCCATAGCTACATGGCTGCAGCAGTCCTGCTGGAAGAAAGTTGAATATTTTATTACCCATATCTAGGTCACAAGGTCAAAACTAATATGCTTATGCCGAAAGGGGAGGTAACCCAAGTGCCTCTGGATAATAAGATTTCATGATGGCAGGCAATCTTCCAGATTTCATTGAGTTTCTTGAGAAATCTTGCTTGGCAATCATGTGTATGTTCCCACACCTCCTCCTTATAGCAGAGCAAGTTGTATTTTAGGATTTTGAAAAAATCTAATCCTTCTCATACAGGTAAAATGATGTAGCATATTTGACTTCCTCCTTTAGTAAAAAGGAACAAGTCAGGCAAAACAGGGTTCTGACCACCTCTGTCTCTGACCTTTCAGGAGAGTACAGGCAAGCTGATCCTCTATTGTGTTTCCTCTACCACACATTGGTTTCTCTATTTACATCACAACCTCTTTGTGCTGTGTAATTGTCTAGCACAAAGGGGCCCGCAGTGGGAACCTCAAGGTATTTCCATCATAAGAATAACAAACAACAGCAAGGAAGAAGAACAAAAGGAGAAACACTATGAGTACAAGAATAGGTCCAAACTTCATCAGACTGAAGAATTTCAGAATTTTGGACTTTTCAAAACTGGAAATAAAAGCAAATGAGGGGGTCCAACACTGGCTTTTATCTTGAGCTGTGATGTGTATCTCCAAAGAATCATGGCATGCACCGTATGCATTGCTTCTGTTGTTAGAACATATCAAGTGAGATCACAAGTGAAGTTCTAGAAATTGTAGCGTGTCTAGCATCATCACAACCATACGTTACAATTTGCCTTGCATGGTCTTCTTTCCAATATTTATGTTTTAAAAATACAGTTAGAGGAGTTTTTACTCCTTTCTTACAAATGATTTATTTTGTTTTCTTGGAACAATAGGTCACATGGTTTTTCTCCTTCGGAGCTTTCACTTTGATGTGTTGGCTTTGACTGCTGGAGGAAATGTTGTGGACTACAAAAGAAGCATTGCTGTGGTCCAACTTCACTGTAAACAGCAGGTGCAACAGCTGCTGCAGGAAAGCCACTCGTTTTCCTGCTCTTTTTCGGGGATGAAAGAGGGGGATGTAGCAACTTATTTTTCTGGAAAATCTGAGACATAGGAAACAAAAATAAAGACACAGTTTGAAGTGTTTCCTTTATTTGTCAAAAGTCTCGACATGCAAAATAAAGAACATGTAAATACTGTACCTTAATATGTAAATACTGCATGCAAGTATGCAAATGCTTCACCTGGATATGATAGGCTCAGTGGTATCTATAAATCTGAGTACACCAGGCCAAACACTCAGCTGAGCTATAATTTGAACTGCCTCCTCATCAGAGCCAACCTAATTTTCACCAGCAGTTGTGTGGCAGACTCTTACAGTGACATGCAGAAATATAACAGCAATTTGTCTTCTATGCAATCTTAAAGAGAAGGGTGTAGAAGAAACTGCTTACACATATCAGCACTTCCCATGTTCAGAACATACAGTTAATTAATAAGCCCTTAATTGTATGTGTTTTTCACAAAGAAGTCTGGGGCAAGCCATAAAATGTTTGTGCAATTCTGCGTGAGTTCATACTGACCCTTGCTCTGGAACAGAGAACAATTTTCCTAGCCCTCTGGACAATATGGGTTATGGCCTGCTGTGCTTCTCACAAATCTACAGCAGCCCAGTTTCAAAGAGAGTCTACTTAAAACATAAGGTTTTTCAGAATTTGTAAGGCAGCACCAAATTTCAGTGTTGTAACATAATTTCCAACAGTTAAGTTTATCAGTAGAGATGGTCTTTAAAAAATCAGTCAGTCACTGTCAGCAGAGGTACTTGGAGTCAAGGAAATTCAACTTCTTTACCCCTAACTATGGAAGACAGGATAAAATTTTGTGTAGGAGCTCATCCATGAGTTCTGCTACAATTCTGCTTCCAATAAATCTTGTTATTTCCTTCATGAAAACGGTTTCACAACCAACACAACTGAGATTTACAGGCATCTGTGCTGAATATAATCTTTCTTACCTATGCTACCCAAAGAAGAGCAATATTTCTGTAAATAAGTCCACACCTTGCTCTCACTTGTAGAATATGTAGTAAAGAGGAGACAGACAGTCACCTCTACAGTATCTAATGAGCATTTGGCAGGGCTGCTAAAGCTAAAGCTTTGGTGCTTCGTTTCATCAGGTGAAGCACTGAAGCTACAGAGAACAGAGTGGGGATGAAAACATTTTGTGACAGTCACATAGGCCCTTCTTCTTGCACTCTTTCCCTCTGCCCTGGACTGCCAAAATCCTGGCTCCACCAGACATACCAAGAGTACGTTTTAAACAGGGATGTTAATCCTGCTCAGAGCAGGATTAGCTGCCCCTGAAGCCTCTGAATGCCAACCAGATGTTGCTGTGCAGCTGGCAAAATGCCCAAAGCAGCTTTTAAATTCCTTTTTCTCTTTTAAGATGGAGGTCTCTTACCCGAAAGCAATATGCCCTGGGAATCTCAAAGGATTATATATCCATCACAGGAGATGGCTCATTTTCACCCACTTGTAGTCTACTGATGCCAATCAAGAGACTCTCAGACTATATCTGTATTAATAAACCAGGGAAGTTTACTGGCACAAGACTATCCCACATATTTTTAGCATGCTTCAAAGTCTGGTCCCAACTCTCCCTGACACTGTCCAGGCAGCATTCAGGCATCTGACCCGTGGGTTGTCATTCCCAGTGACAATTTGGTTCTGGTCACCCTGCTCTTCTGGAAAAGAAGAGAGCTGAGAAATATGGACATACACTGTACTATCAGAACTTGACATCGGAGCCAAGGAGTAGTCCTTGGTTTATCTTATTTACTGCAGTAGACATGGCCCCATTGCCTACAATGATCGTTGGATTGTACACAGAAAAAGATATACAATAGATTTTAAATGTTAAAGACACTCAGCCCAGGGACTTGGTTAAACTGGAGCTAATTAGATACCAACAAGAGCATGCTGTGCTCCATGCCCATACCAATTCATATATCATCTCTTGAAACCTTGTATCTCCAAAGGGATGCCTGCAGCATAACTAAATGAAGGGTCGGAAGTTGCAGATTGATTTTCCCTACCTTACAGGCCTCTTCTTGTGGTAAAGGAATTGCATCTCAAAAGCAGATTTTGAAATAGATCTTGGTGGCAGGCAATTTCTTACCAGGTAGCTTTTCTTGTCAAATGATTTAGACAGGACCTTGTAGTCATCTCAGTAGTCCAGCCTCTTCTGTACAAACTGTTGTACAGCACACTTCTGGCTGAACATACGCCGTCCAAGCACAGATCATACGTGCAGGCTTCCCCTACTTAATCACAGAAAAAAAGAGCCATATTTCTGAATTCATTACACAGACCTCACCTTATTTTCCCAAGCTCACTCAATCACTCAACGTACCCTCTTCTATCTGCTTTTTTTTCCTCCACCAATCACTCATTCATCCATGTCTCACAGTCTTTTCCATCCTTTCCAAATTGCTGCTTTTTGCTGACACAGCAGCCTACTTAGATAATGAAAATCAAATTGCTGTAATAAGATAATGCCATGCTTTTCACTAAGAACAAATAGAAGCAGAACTTACAAGAAATCTGGAGGATTAGGATCAGGGATGTTATTATTGGTTAACTCCAAATGACTGAGACAATCTGCCAAGTCTTCTGAGTGTGCCTCACCTGGTTAAATTATCCTGAGATACTTTATGCTCCAAGAGGTTAGCAGAGTAGCCTCAGGTAAAGAAGTGTCTTTCAGCACATATACAAAAAGCCCTGAAGAGCCCTAGATGTAAGGAGAGTGTGTTGAAACTCATAGTTGGAGCCAAAGAATGTATCTGTAAAACATAAACAAACCTAATAATAATTCTATGACTAAGGTACTTGGAGTTTTTACAGCATTATTTTAGGTGTATTTAAACACTGATTTGTAGTGAGAGATCATAAATATTTGGAGGGGGTACCTGACGTCCTGCAGTAATCAAGTGCAGACTTTAGAAATCGTTAGCAGTTGTTCAAATTCCTTTGTAGGGCTGGATAGCAGCTCTTGATATGAAGTGGTGTTATCTTTGACTGCTTATGTACCTCTTGTCTATACTTAGTGTGTTCAAGGCTGAAGGTGATCCTCCCTCTTAGACATGTTAAGAACCTTGGTGGTATTTGGGCTCTTGCAGAACTTTCAAAGCTTTCAATTCTCCTACCATTTCATTTGCAAAAGTAAATCTGTGCTGCTGAGTTACAGAGGTGATTTCGCATTCTGACTGGTCACAAGCAAAACTGATGAGAAACATCTGTCCAGGATCACACTTCAGTGCTCTCACTGATTTTGGACACATTATTCAAACTTGCACTGTTCTCTGCATTGCTGGTGCTTTTGTGTCAGGGCATGAAGATATGGTTGCTGACTAAAATGCTGTACTGCAGCTACTATTCCCTTACACAGAGGATTTAATCTTTTCTAGGCATGCAGTCTTGTTCTCAGACCACTTAATTTTTTCATGTTGAGTAAAATTGAGCAATTCAGCACTTAAATGCAAGAAACTAATGAAGCATTCCTAAAGTAAAAGCTTCTTAATTCTAGAGGTGAATAACACAGTTCACAGAAATAAGCTGGCTGTACTCAGATAGTTTACTGAAGGGGTGCTTTTTATCTTAATTCTGTTTAAATATTTCAAAGCGAGTTTCTTACCCTAACACTAGTCATGTAATAATCAATGGGAAAAGAGAGGAGACTCCAGAAGCCCAAATACACCCCAATTATTTTAGATATTGATCTTAGGGTGGGATTATAAAGTCAGTCTGGATAATCATCTCTGATTTAGACAGATAGAGATGTCTGAAACTGGACAGGCAATTCCCGAGAAGAAGCAGATATCTAAGCAGATATCTAAGAGAAAGCACTTAAGCAGATATCTAGGAGATAGCTGGAATTATTCATCCTCCAGTTGGAAGAATTGACTCTGTGACGACTTTCCTCTGCTGACTGGACTGAAGAAGCATAGATATTACTTATCACTTAATTTTAGACTGTATGAAGGCATGGGTGATACAGGGATTTTAGGGTATATCATATTCTCACTTTCAACCATGGAGGGTTCCATCTACAGTAAGGAAATGTAACCTGGAAAGGTAGCATAATGAACCCTGTCCAAGCCTCCCTCAACAGCCCAGCAAACACGGAGGTTCTCAAGGCTGTTCATAAAAAGAGTTTGCACAGGTCAGAGTCGGAGTAAGGGCATTTTGCGAGTAAAGAAATGTATAACCTATTGTCCCAGAAAACAGGCAAAGGAGTTTCATGAGCAATTATTATCTTCCAGGTTTCATTCATGGATCTGGGGAAACCCTTCTCCAACAATTTCAATAGGAAGCTCTGCCCAGCTACTCTGATATGTCCATTATTCCAAGAATATTTTCCTGGCCATAAAGGGAATCTCAACAAGTCCTAGAGCATAATCCTCTATCTGCTCCAAATGTGAGTGTAAATGTGAATAGGAGGCAGACAGTGTGAATTTTGTGCATACTTTTTCTATTTTAAATTGCTTCATCAATATCGGGTCTGGTTTTCACTTTCTAATACAAATTTCTAGTAAGTTACAAACCTCACTAAAGCCTCTCCTTTTCCTCTACCAGCTAAAAGGGTTGAGTTCTTTACATCAAATACACCTAATATAATTAACTCTGTTAACTCATGCTTATGGGATGAAAACCAAATTGAAACCACAGAGAAACATATCTGGGGATTCCACAATATCTGATTCCTTTTATGAACAGGAGAGATTTGTAGCTTTGTCACAAGACTTCCCAGATGCTGGGAATGGAATACAGGCCATGGGACCAGCTAGGTTTGCAGGGGAGCAACGTAAAGCTGGTAAAAGTACAACTGAATGAGGGAAAATGCTCACAGAATCGTGAAGGAACTGCTGGAACAAAATGAGACCTCTCCTGTGACTCTGAGGTTGGCTCTCTTGGGTCTCCTTCCTCTGGATGACTCTGTTTCTTTTCACCAACAGAAAATTCTCACTATTCACTTTCCACGTGCTGCTCTAAGTGCGTTACAAGGCCACAGAAATCAGAACAGGTCCCCATGGTACATTATGGATTTCAGAATTCTCACAGCTGTCGCCAGCCAAAGACTGCTTTACAGATTAAGAAAGAAAAGTAAGCTGTTAAAAACAAGGAATGTTTTGGTTAGGGCCAAAAGTATGAAATCAGTATCACCCACCTCTGTGGCCCTGACCCTGTGCAGAGGTGCACACATGTTTCATTTCTCACACTGTGGGTGCTCTCGATCATGTGCCACACACATGAATCAGTGTTTGCAGAGTCACAGTCAATTGTTTGCAAAATGAAAGTTCTAGGAAAGTCTAGCTAAAAAAACCTGTGACTCATTTAACATATTCACTAGATAAATATTATATTAAACATAGTCAGTATTGGAGGCTGATTATAGAGATCCAAGCCCTTGCATACATTTTTTGCGTATGCCTAGACTTAAATTACATTTTTTCATTTTGCCAGTAAGCAGAGACATAGAGGTTTCATATCACATGGCTGGTCTACCATGCTAAGATGGGACCAAGCCATCAGAGCTGAAGAGCAGCCAAGAAGCTTCCACACTACCACGTCTGCTGCAAAGTTCTGGTAATTGTTTCATGGCTTCACCTATCTCTATCCTGGCAAAGTTTTGTGTGATCTAGCACTCCTAGCTCTGCTTCTCGTCATCAGCTGGTATTTCTCTTCACAATAAGTTTAGAACAGTGTGTGGCATTAGAATTTGTACAAATACCCCACAGTAAGTATTGAATTTATGAAACCATATGTTTTATTGTAATGAAGTCAACTGTCCACATCATGAAATCATTACCTGTCCTTGAAAAAGAGTTTGGCTTTACATACACACATATACATATACATTCGTCATAAGTACATAGTGACTTATTTCCTAGCCTTACTTAATTTTTGCACATCCAGGATTCTCTTGTGGCTTTTTGCGCTTATAAAGTATATTTCTTTCCATCGTGCTTCTTTTACAATAAGAGTTCAGTCTCTGCCCAGATTTTTTTGCTGGTGAGCATGCCAGTTGTCTAAAAAAAGCCTTAAAACACAAAGAATGGGAGTTTCACTGCTCTCAGTCCAAGAAAGCCCACACTAAGATTTGCCTAAGATTAAAAGTACAAGTTATGGCACTATAATAACATTAATAATGAGGGATAGACTTTTTATAAATGAACCCAACATTACCAAATCATTCATGATTTTGTAATTTAGTGACAGAAAATACACAATAATTTCATAGAGGAAAATCATGCAAATATTAGCCATTAAGTAGATCATAAAATTACCAATGTAATAAAGAACAATTGGAAACTGTAAGTGATATTGAAAACTATGTTTGCATTGAAGGTGCAGTTACAGTGCCTGTTAGAAAGCAGAACGGGGAAATGGAGAAGGGGAGGAGGCACACGAGGAATATACAGAGGAATCAGCTCACAGCCAGAGACACAGGCGGAAACTGAGACCTCTGGACTCTCTCACATGTAATCACAAAGCTATTCCTCTCCAGACCTCCTCTCTGACACTTTCCTGAGAGAGCAGCTTACCGGCATGAAGGACAGCTGCAAGGATACAGGGAGGAGAGGCAGCCTGGGCCTCCCAATCAGCAGCAGTGCATTTCCCAGTACATTCACTGGATCTGAGGACTGCAACTCGCTCTGTGGAATGCAGCCAGAGGGGGACTGGCTTGATGTCTTGTCTGCAGTTGCTTCAGAACAACTAATTTAATAGTAATGATGATAACAGTATATCTGAACAGGACCGAGGTTAATTTAGTTCTGTGAAGAGGTGCATACCTTAGCATAATGAAACCATTATGAGGAGCGTGTTTTGCCCAAATCAAGATAAGGGCAGATTGGAATGAGAATCTTGCAGCCACATGGATAGGGAAAACAGTCCACTAAAAATGTGGGATGAGAAGGTAACAGGGTCCTTTCATCTCCCATTCACTAGTTATGCATGAATATAGACCCAGGATAGTTTTCACTGCAGGCAATGAAAACTATCCTATTAACTTCCGTGGCCTTGAAGTAGAACTCTCAGAACAAAGTATTCCATGTGACAGCTTGAATCTACAGGTGACTCTATCATTTACCAGGCTGAGTTTTAATGTTTTGAACCCAAATTTCAGACAAAGATTTCCAGTCATAGAGAGGAAAGAGGGTAAACTGAACTTTTTGCAGTTGGAAGTTATTCCTCACATATAGAAGCAGTAAAAACTGAAATAAGGGACCACAAAGGAAGAAGACAAAAGATTCAGATATTATATACCTAAGTTGCGATTGCTTTGTGCTGGAACCCTTTTTAATGTGTTGCACAGTACTTTAAGAAGGACGCAAAGATGTGATAAAACAGATGCAGCAGATGCAGGAAATATAGCACTTCTCACAGGACAGACTTTTGGGGGTAATTCAGTTTATTAATGGCATGTATTATGGAATAATAAGTTGCAGATGATCATTAAAACTTATCCTTAACAGATATTCCTTGTGTATCCGTCTCTTGTTGTTTCCATAGAAAGGATGAGAGAAATGTGTGTAGCCTGAAACTTTTGAGTTCCCAGGGCTAACATTTGCATGTTTGACTCATGATTTAAAAGTAAGGATTATTTTTAAGAATGGTTTAATTAAAAAATAATAATGAAATAATTCTGTCACAAGAAAAGCTTGTGATGTGATATATTTCAAGGACAGATTTCACTCCAGGAATCTCATCTTCTTGTTCCCCTCGTTTTCCTAACAACTCTAGCAAAATGGCAAATTTCCACTCCCATTACAGATTCATTTTTTTCCTTAGAGCAAACACTGCAGCTTTCAATCTTTGCCTTCAAGTCCGTCCAGCCTTAGCATTGGCAATTTAAGAGGTCATCCAATGGCTCTCCTGGTGATTCCATCAGGAAGCTCCATACCACTTGCAGTCAAGGACAGCCAAGGCCTACCAGGAGAGCAGCAGTAGCTGCAATGTGGTAACAAGATGCAGTACTTTATTCCCAATCTGTATGCAAAGCAGTCAGAATCAGGAACATGCCATGACCAATGAAAGGACAAACAAGAATGCATGAGATGTACAAAGGGAGGAATAAAGGCTGTGTATTTGCAATCAGAGGAACAATCCTGGCCATGTCCTGAGGCAAAGACATAACCACAAGGTGAATGTGTCTGTATCAGTTAAACGCTGTGACTCCAAACTCCAGATTGGAACTGAAATGACAGGTGTGTTAGCAAATAACTGAGGAATTGTTTTGGGAAAGAGGGCGAGAGGTGGATCATTATATTTCTGTCAGTCTTAACAGCAGCAGAATCTGAAATCACATGCTATGTCTCAAAGAACAAGTTGCATTTCCAACCAAAGCTTACACAAAACATTAACATGGGCAGAATGAAAATTATTGCTGATGGGGGATTTTGGATTTGTTACAACTCAGCTTTTAAGAGTAGCTTAGACTTTTTAAAGACTAGATTAGACAAATGGCGGTCCAGACTAGCTTATGTTGTGGGTGTGCTTGGAGCAGGGGGAATATTAAGCCACTAAAGTGGTCTTTAGACCACTTGGGGTCTCTTGCAGGCCTGTCTTTCAATTTTTCTGTGCTGTGCAAGTACTCTGCAGGACAAGATGATGTAGGTCCAGGAAGAACTATGGGGAGGTTGCATTTGTGAGGAGAATACAAATGGTGTGGGGTTGATACACAAGCTGAATGCCATGTTGCTAATGCCATGTGTGTGTCACCAAGCACACTGCTGGTAACATTCAGTGCCAGGCATCCCTGATGGTAACAAATGAAATGTGTGCGGCCAAGGAGGTGGCTTTGCAGACAGGGTAAACAACAACAACAAATGTGATCAAGGGAAAATGTAAATATAATGGTAACCACTGTCAGTGCCATATTGCATATGTGACAGATGTGAAACACTATAAGTGCTAAATGTACCCAAAATAAAAAGACACAGATGTCCTGACAGCAGGCAATCTGTGTGCTTCTTCTCTGTGCCAATTCCATATAGCACTTTGTAGTCCCCAGCTGTGAGCCCACACATATAGCTCCAGACTCAAAAGTTAAAACTTAACCAGTCCCAAGCTTCTGTGCCCCAATAGGCAGCAGTGACGTCACTCCATGTGCCAGTGCCCACCGGCATGCCATTCATGGGTTGCTGTGATTCGGGACTGCTCAGCCCCAAAGGGAGGAAAGGACAAACGTGTGGAGCAATCTCAGTGAGCAATAAAAGGACATGTTGCTGGTCATGCTTCAATGTGTGATGTTCAACTCATCCATCAGGCAGGATGAGAGGAGGCCAGGCACTACAACAACGTGCAGGATTCCTTATCAGCTCAGTCATCACCTGGCAAAACACCAGAGTAGAGATAGAGCACTATGTTTCATTAGTGCTGTCAGGACCCTTCTCACTGTGTCGGGTACCTTTGCCAATGAGATTCTTACTAATAGGACCGTCCACTACAGTGTCTGGCCTGGTTAAGTGGAAGCAGGATTCTAAACCTCATTTTCAATACCCACGAGAGGTAAATATTTGCCTTTCCAGATGAGAAGAAATAAAGCAGAGTATACAGCGTAAACAGTGCATGCCATGAAAGTTATCTGCTTGCAAAGAAACAATCTAGGACATCAGAGCAATCAACACTTCTGCGTAACCAGGAGAGAAGGAAACCAAATCAAATTCGTGGTGACAACAGTATTCCACAGGTTTAGCTATTGGCATCTTTGTGCAAAAGTGTAGCAAACAGGTTTCTGAGCTAGAGAAGGTCATTAAAGCTATTGGCATCTTTGTGCAAAAGTGTAGCAAACAGGTTTCTGAGCTAAAGAAGGTCATTAGCTGCAGGCAAGTCCTCAGCCACCATGAGACCATTTGATCTCCAAGGATGCAGTGGCGTGCTGCATATCCCATATTTACAACATGGTGTTTCCAAATGTAGTTGATTAGTATTACAGGCCGCAGCACCATGTGTAATAAAAAAGGAGTTTGAAGCCTTCTGTGCCTTCAAAGGCAGAGAGGGCACAATCCAATTAATACCAGGTGACAAAGGCCTACACATAAACAGCATAAACATCCTGACAGACATTGGAAATGAACCATTGTCCCACAGAGCCTGAGCTGTTGGCACCCAGAGCCAGAAAAGCGCTGGCAAGGAAACGTTGGTTTCCAAGTGTGAGAGTGCTCTCAGTGAAGTCCACTGAAGCACACACATGGAAACAACCAGGGCCCCAAGGAATACTCAAAAATGGGCCACTGATAAAGAGATATGTGAAAAAGCTGTGTGAATATGGTGTTACTGTCACCCAATACAGCATGTAACCACTCTGGTATGTGGTTTATATAGCACTCACGCATAGTATTCATGTAATATTCCAAGTCCTATGCGTGCTGCTCCAGCAGTACCACACATGCACACAATACCACAATCAAAAACACATCTTCCTGGCAAATTTTGACAACCTATATACCATGTATTGCAACCACCCGCACACATATGACGTGATGATAACAGCTGCCATTGCATCACTACCAAATACTTCAATGGACCAGCACACATTTTCTCAGAGAGAGAGAATCTTCACAGAGCCTCTGAACAACCTACAAGCAGATGGCAAACTGTGTGCACGAGGAAAAGCTTGATGAAGCACCCAACACAAAGGCAGGATGAGAAAATATGCTGCTGATGAATCTGGCTAATTGGATGTTTCATGAAGTAAACACATCAGTAAAACCTATCCCACCCATTAAAAACAGGCTGCATGTCAAAGAGGTTCAGAGCCCTTAATAGTTGGTGGGCCACCAGTTGTGAACATCGCTGGTGGGCAGTCTAGTCCATGGACACGATGTAAATATTGCTGCTAGGAGAAAACCATGGCCCAGCATAACATATAGAGTATAGCATTCTTCCTTTCTTCCTTACAGGCTTCTTCAATGTGACAGGGACAAGAAAAACTTGCCATATCACTAACAGATGTAGCTCAGAGGAAATTTTGATATTCTGAAAATGGATTCCATTATTGTGGCAAATATATGAATCCTAGACGTGATAATTTTGGTCATAAGCTGTACAGAACTCAAGTTTCAGGTTTGTTGGGGGTTTTTTTTAACCCATAAATCAATCCAGTGACTGAAATCAACCCAGACTATTTAGTGAGCTATCTAAGAGAGTTAAAATAATTGCCTTATGACGGAAGGGCTGAGCCAGAAGCCAGAGGTAACCACAAGACAACTGGTGTAGATATGTGCATTTCCAGCTAGTTCCATAACTTGGTCTATGTTTTGCTGTATGGCACTTGGTACGTGCAGTTACAACCATGCCTCCATGGACCAACCTGTGATCACAGCAAGGTTTTCATCTCATCCCACAATCGTTTCAGTTCTTACACGCCAGGCAGCAGAGCCACGCACCTGTCTTTACTTAGCTGGCTGCATTCTTTCTCTTTTCTCCAGAACTTGTCCTAATCTACAGAAGATTTAGTTTGTGAGTGTTGCCTCGACAGCAATGCTCTGAGCATTTTCATGTTGTGCATAGCATAGTGATTCCAGGAATCTGGCATTTCCGTGCCAGGTTGTGCTATGTTGCATGCTGCTAACAGCAGTTGCTCACAGGGCCCATATCCGGTGGGACACCAGGAGCCAGAAAGCTCCATGACCACCACCCTTCCACCTCTGTTGGAATGGTCTTTCTCAAAAGCCTGAGTGAGCCTGGCCACTGGCACACCATGCCCCTGCAGCAGGAAGGGGCAGGGCAGCAGTGAGTGAGCCAAAGTGGGGTGCAAAGCTCTGCCCACCAACCCTGCCCTGCATGGTCAGGCAGGGCTGGGTTCCCATTGGCATGGTGTGCGGATGGCCGGTGGTGTTAATGAGCCTGGCTGTGCCATGTGTGCAGCTCTTCTGGAATTCTGTTCAGAAACACCATGAGAAACTCAGAGCATGTACTATTTACACTGGTTATTAGAAGCAGATGCTAATGTTTCTCTGCTGCGATCCCCCAAGTATCCTGTCCTTTTATGATGTGTGGCATGTGTTTGCAGTATGTATGTCTCTATATCACATGCAAATAAAAGGTTACTTTCACCATTTGTGTTGTGTTCATTGATAATGAGGACCTTACAACCTCTTTCTGTGGGCCTGCCCCTGCAGATGTTGACTGTGGAGCTGAGGTAAGCATCTGTAGTAATGTGTAGGGCTGCTGTATGGTGCACATGTGTGGATGTCTGGCACGAGCAATGGATGAACTATAAGCCAGGGCAACAACAGTGCAGCGAGCTGCCTGCTGGCACTGGGTAGGACGAGGGCAACCAGGATGTCTTATCTTTGGGTTCAGACCCAAAACAGTGTAAAATTCACATTTTCTGTCTATTTCTTATATGTATTCATATATATATATACATATATATACATACGTGTTGAGCTCTCTCCCATCAAACTCTTCCTACAAATAAGAGTGAGTCTACAAACAATACTCTACACACAAAAGGTTTATCTGAAAAATTAAATATATATATACACATACATAAAGAAAATATTTTTTTGTCTGGGTATTTCTCAGTATGATTTAAGTAGCAGCATAGCTGTATTCGTTCAGTTAATTATTCAATAACTAGAAGATTTGTTCACATAACTCAAGTGTCCTTTAGTAGCAGAATAGCAATAATTCAATGCCTATATCAGACAGAAGGAGCCAAAAGTGATCCTGCCATAAATTCAACTTTTATCAAGATTTCTTAATCCTGTTTTCCTGGGGTGACTAGACCCTGTTGTAATGGAGACACATGCTTGAAGTTTCTATTTTTAATTTCATGTTTTCAAGCCTTACTTTCTATGTAAAGAAATAGGGCATGTGTAGAAGATTTCTCAGGCTTCTTAGGCACAGAAAAATCATTGCCATCTCTTGCTACTGTAGCTTGTGTTTGTTTTCTGCTTTCTCCTTCTTCTCTATCCAGGAGCCACTGCTTCCTTCAGTTCTCAAGTCCTTGTCATGGCCAGAACTTGTCACTGAGCTTTCATCTGACAGCCCATGTCCCAGTGTTTGTTCTCCTACCACAGTTACAGTCCCAGACTAGGTAGGCAAGCTGGACCCGTGATAGTTCCTGAAGAGTGAAACACAGAGCAAAACAAAAAGGTATCCAAATTAGTCCCATGTGCACCCTCTTACCACCACCAGGAGTGCTAGTAGTTTCTGTCACCACATACTTTGATACATACTAAATTGAGAACCCCTAATCTAGATGGATTTCCCCCCTCTTTTCACATCTGACCAGCTGTCTCCCAATAGCTTGGTACAGATGTAGCATTATTACACTTGCAGTATCTTCAAAGACATCTGATTATTTGTTTGAAGAGAGCCAGACTGACCTTGTTCCTGATCACATCTTCACTTCTTCCTGTGCCAAACTCTTGACACAGTGACACTTTCAATGGGAAAAATCTCCTTTAAGATGTTAGAGTTCCATAGAAGATTTGAAAGAATTTACACCATAGGTGTGCAATGGTGCAATTTTGAAATGTTGAACTGGAAGTGTCCCAAAGTTCAGCTCTGTAAAACATTGAGTATAGCAAACCAGCACCTTCATGAACTTCTTGAACCTAAAGCACTATATATAGTGATTATTCAATGTCTTTGTAATTATTCTTATTAGATGCAAATAACAAGAGCTAAAGCTATATTTTCAGTCATTGGACATGTTGGTTTATGTAAAATTATACAAAATTATTTGTGTATCCTCAAATTTTAAAATGCTAAAGCTATGAAAAACAATTTTAACCAAGTCCTGAGAGCATTAAAATATGCATCTGATATGCCTAAAGCTTTTTAAAAGATGACGTAAAGGCTACCTTTATATTGCATGTACTAACTTTTATTTGGTATTGATTACAGCTTGAAAATGAAATATCTATGTAGGTTTTTCCCCCCCTTTATAAGGTAGAGGGTCAGCTATTTTATCTGTAGGACAGGACTTGTCTCCTGACGTGCTTGCTGGAAATGACTGAAGCCTTGGCTTTTACAGAATCTAGAAGAGCCAACTGCATAATTTTGGGTGAATCTCCATAGCAACAATGTGTTCCTTCAAAGCCCTGCCTACCCTTTATGTGCCAAACAAAGGCCATTCATTGCACCTTAATCCAGGGTGGAGTAATTAGGGGGAAGGAATGGCAATTATGGTCTAAGCTGATAGGGAAAAGTAAAGAGGACGAAGGAGCAAGGTGCAACTTGTAATGATCATTGTTTACAGTATGAAGCAGGACATGAAATGAGGAATGGGGCAGGCATTTTCCTGTGATTTGACTACTAGGGCTGAAAGGCATTTCTCTTACTTTTCAACATTCAGAGTGCTGGGACAAAAATCAAAAAAATCTTCTTTAACACCCTTAACATCAGTACCACAAGGGAAACCATGGGACTTTGGATCCGGTGAAGCCTGCCTTGCACAACCTCACTGAGCTCTGACAACAAAATGAAAAATCAAACACATCCTTCCCATCCACTAGTGAGTCCTCCCCCATTTTGGAGGCTGAGGGAGTCTGTCGGCGGGGATGCAGCCTGCTCTGTGCCAGCTTGCCACCATGCCTGGGAACATGCTTCTGCAGATATGGCATCTGTGCTGTTATTGCAGCCTCTGGCAGTATGACTCTGACACTTGACTTTCTGAATTTGCTGGAAAAACCACCCAAGGACTCACAGTGAAGCCAAAGGGAGTCACACTGGGAGGAAGGCAAAAGGGCTTCTGAGTTCCATCGTCCAGTGGTTCACAGCACAGCACACATGAGGTGCTGTGGTTACCTGAAAGGCCAGTGAGCTCCTGGCCTGAAGGAAAGCTCTTGCTCATGGGGCCAGGTTCCAGCTCAGGAGGCAGTCTAGCCTGACACAGTCACCTGCCTTCCTGGCAAGGTGCACTTTTCAGAGGCTGGAGAGGACAAAACAACAACAAAACTACTTTCATTCGGGTGCCATGACTCAGCTGCGTTCAGCGGCCAGGGGCTGTTGACAAGCGGGCTGGGCACTCCTAATGACACCCTGCTCCTGCCCTGGGTGGAGCTGCCCTTCCCCAGTCCACACTGCACCACTGGGATCTCCCACCAAGGCCACAGTGCCACAAGAGTCCTGACGATAGGCAGGGTGGTGGGAAGGTCAGCAGGGCTGGGGCTGGGTCTGTCCACTGAGAAACCACCTCCTTGTGGGGGGAGGTGCCGCAGCATCCCCTGTGAGTTCGTGCAGAACTGGGGAGGGGACATAATAACAGAACTCGGGGAGAAACAGGTTGGGTGTCATCCAACAGCACACTCACTCTGTTCCTGGGTTGTGTAATGCTTCTTTTAATCACCAGACGAGGATCTGGATGCAAATGTGACCCTTGTGCAATGCATGAGTAAGATTCTGTGCTGCCTGCAGCCTCTTTTCCAGGCTGTGTGGTTGCCTTTGCTGCATGATGAACCTGAATGTCAAATATTAATAACAAAACAAATTATCTCCACCCTATCATCAAGGTGTGTTGCAGCTGATTCCTGTTTAACATCAAGGTTTCTACTGCTCAAGAATCCTTCTGCAATCCTGGGCTCTATTGGTTCTATGAGTGATTAAGGAATGACAAAAATCCTGAAAAACTTCCTGGTGTCTGGGTTGATCTTGATCCTATTCCATGGTTTGCTGGGATGGGAGGAAAAGGAGTGGAGCTCCAAAGATAGAACGGCTGGAGTAATTATTGCAAAACTAGCCTAACCCAACCATCAAAGCACTTCCTTTAGGTAAGAATTCAACTCCACCAAGCTCACAGTGCATAAATGAAACTGTTTTTCTGTCTCATACAATAGGATTTGGTATACATCATAAATGACACTCCCATTGTTCTAGCCACAAGCTCTTTAGTTCATTCAAGTATTTAGTCTGATCAAAAACTTTTTTGCTACACAGGATTCAAAGATTGGAACAGACTATCCGGAGTGGTCGTATCTTCTTTGACATACTCAGGAGGACAGAACCCTCAATAACCTGGCCTAATGTCAAAGCTGGTGCTCTTCCAAATGGAGGTCGAACAGATGAGGTGCCCTCCAGAGAAGCCTTCCATACTGCATTATTCAATTAATTTGTGATTCTGTAGGAAGGGGTGGTAGTTATGGATGGTGGCAGACTGTTATTTCATTGCTATCTATTCAAATACTCAATAAAAAGGAGAAATGTACTGACAGCAAGAAAACGAGATTCAGTGAAAGACAGAAAATGTGTGAAAGAGAAAGGAGAAGAAAATAAATGAGACCAAAAAAATCAACATGAAGGCACACAGAAATAAATAAAACAAATTGGAGCAGATTCCTACCAGAATACTTTGAAAGCATGGGCCATGCAAAGGAGAGGCAGAGCACTGCAAAGCACATTACTTCATATTAGTCTGGGAAAAGGGGAAATCTGTCTCACTGTAAATGCAAATTCAGTCTACTTTTTCTAAGGATTGAAGTTCCTCTCAAAAACCTATCTTCACTTTCATTTGATTAATAGATTTACATGTAAAAAGTAGGCTTTTTAAAATATTCCATGGAAATAGTAATTACCAATATAATTCCTGAACAGTTCAGAAATTTAATCACAGGTTGTGTAGTTCATCCTACCACCAGTTCACAATTCCACCTCAAGAGTTAATTTAAAAATACATTAAATGGTCTTTCTTTTTCTGCAAATCATCCACATGGAGAACATAGTCTCTTTCCAACATCTGAAGGTTCCGGAGCTCTCTCTGAACTGCCTACAGGCAAATGTTTCTCTGAGCAAGCAGGTTTGAGGACTTTCATGTCAGATTTCTGTTCTTGGATACCTGGCCACTCTGTGTCAATTTTCCTTTCTGATGGTGAGGTGAACAAGATAGCTGCGGGAAATGTCACACAGAAATGTCAAAAGCCAAATGAAAACCAACAATCTGGAAAGGTAAATCAATGACTGAATGAAATGGGAAGCCACTAATCATTTTCCCTCCCTTCTCCTATCCTTAATGATAAGTATGAATAGAAGCCTCGTCATTCAATGTTTGCCTGATGCCCTCTTTGAATTGGGTTGGACGGTATCCACATTACAAAAAAAATACCACAAGAACTGGAAATAATTGGTACTTCTTACAACATATGCAGATCCTGTGTGGAACACAATGTCTCAGAGCAGCCTTTGATGTTTTTCAGTTATATAACCCCCAGGGAAGGAGGATGTTATTGTTTGCAGAGCACGTTGTCTCTATTTTTTATATTTAAATTTAAAAAAAAAAATTTAAAACCTTGAGATCTTCAACAAAAAAAAGCACCTAGAATTCAAACACTTCTGTGAGGGCTCCTTCTGTGTTATCTCATTCACACCCCGATCAGAAAATAGAGCAGAGTAAATCTGAATCCAGCTGTTGCATTGTTCCTAGAAGATTAATCAGTTACAGTCACAGAAGTCAATGAAAGCTCGTGCCTGATGGAGAGATGGGAATTCTTGCATTTCACATGCATAGAGATTAGAGACACCACAAAGTGAATTGGGATGTCCTGGTGGTGATGAGAAGATTTTTTCCTGGGAAAACTCCACAATAGGGATGCTTTTAATTATGAGATGCTTTACCTCCACACCACAGTTCGATGGTCAGGAGAGAAATGGCGCTAATTATTAAAAGCAAAAAAAGTGCAGAGGGCTTTGGGTACATTCACAGTTTGTCAGACAGAGCCCAAAGCTGAGGTGACTCTTGTAATTCTTTTCTCTGCTCTCTCATAAGGAGGGAACACGTTGATACCTTGTGACTCTCGTTAACAGCACAAAAGTACTACAGTAGATTAAATGTATTTGCAAAAGTGAAACCAGCAGCTAATCATCTTGTTCATACATGCTGATTTTTCCCCCTGACTAATTTCTCTTGTAGTGGGAGTAATTAACTTTATTAGTAACACTGACTACTCTGGTACCTTCAGGCAAGCACTGGTGGAGCTGCTTATTAGCAATCACATAGTTTCACTTACACCGAGCCTGAACCTTTCCTACAGGGTGAAGTGCCTGTTGAATGTATCGGGAGACTGATTAGCCTGCTACTTAAAAATAAATGTGATATATAATGTTGGAAACAGGGGGAGGGAGGAGGCAGAAATCCTACATTTTTTGCTTGCTCTGATTCATTATCACTTTCAGTTCACTGCCTTCGCAAAGGGAGGATGACTGGAGTTATGGTCCTCATCTCCCAGTTGCATCTCCTCAGGTGGGTTCTCAGTGACAAGTGTGCCCAGACTGGCTTCAGCTCAGGACACTCACCATGTGTCTGGGAAATCTCCTACACAGCATTCTACAAGAGACTGCAGACAAGATTTCCATCCAGAGGTGCAGAGGTGGCAGTGGATTACTCAAGCAGCAGGCGAATCTGTGCCGCTTGCAGCACGGATGAGCTGGCACTTTGCTGGAGTCAGTGTGGTACAATTCTCTGGAAACACTTGCTGGTGCCAGCTTTCCTGCTTGGAATAGACCACAAGGAGAGGTGAAGAACAGAGTACCTGTTCTGCCTTGCTGTTCCCAGGAATACTTTCTCCAAAAATGACAGGCCACCTGGCAGGGAGCTGCATTGCTCAGGAATTGTGAAACAGCTCTAGCGCTGAAAAGAAAGAAGGTCACATACCCAGTCATTAACTGGGCATTGCAGTATGGGGCATGCAAAGAGGCACTGGCAAAGAGGCAGTCTGAGTGTTGTTTTAGAGGTGTGGCAACTGGTAGAAAACTATGCTCAAATAAATCTGAATTGTCTGAAGGCAAGGTCACAGGAAGAAAAACATCCAAGGAAAGCGAGAAGAAAGAATCCTCCGGCTCTGTCAGATCAGTCATTGATGCTTTTTCTACTATGACCTCAGCTGTCCATCCCCATAATGCATAGACAACACTTACATGACTTACTGGGATTAGGACACAGCCCTTTTTCCCCATAGCAGGCATAGTGCCTTAACATTCCCTTTGTGTCGTAGAGGAAAGTCAATAACACCCATCTGGTTTACCCGTTTAAATCTATTTTGTCCATTCACTTCCTGGTGCATGGATATTTCAGGAGACATTGCTTAGAAGAGTTTCACTCACAGACATATATACTGGTGCTAGAAATCACAACCTGTGGTTTGCTAAAGATAGTGGTGTACCACTGAAATTGGAAAACACCAAAGTGTATGTTGTTTAGACGAGATAGGCTGGTCTTTCTGTTATTGCTATTTACTAAAGAAAAGGGAAGAAAAACTGCGGAAGACAAGTTGCTGCACTTGCTGGCCCAGCTTGTGGCTCCTGCTGTGTTTGAATTTTGCTGCAAACATCTGCTCCCAGGCTCTGGTGTGCTAGAGGGACATGTGTGTGGAGAGAGCATGGCTGAACCATCCCCGCTGCCTGCGTCTGCCAACCCTGGGCTGGCAGACTGGCCTGGACTTTGTGGACGGTTGGCAGCAGCTGGAGCAGAGCTGAGATGTCACTCACAGGCTCTGCCTGGCCCCAGGCCCATGACAGTTCTGGCAAAGGCATTTTGCAGTGTGCTCTATGCCAAGCACAAGTGAAACAAACCTAGCACTATTATGCAGGTCAAAAAAAGGAGAAAGGAACATGTGGAATCGCTGTGTGGGTGGAGTTTATATGGTAGAATTGGGAAACTGGGAATTTATGAATTTATATTACTGAGTTATTTTTTTCCCTGACCTGTTACTTCACAGGTGAAACTCATATACAAGCAGATAAACAATACCACTTGTCAGATAAAAATTGTTTGTGTGCTGAACAGCTGGCTCTGGCTCTTTCTGTAGCACACTTCATTCATTGATACACTGAAAGCCCAAGAGAAAAAATATCCCTGGCTCTATCAAACTTAAAAAAACAGGACTTCATTTTAGAAAAAACATATTGACATTTCCCTTTCTAATGTGTCCTTCTGTGTCAAGTCCATATAACTCAATATACAATTCTGTCCTGATTTCAGCCACGACAGGGTTAATTTTTGCGACAACCATGAGGGGCACAGCCAGGAGCCTGAGGTTATTGTATTCATGCTATGTGCCTTGGGGATGGAAGGGGTGGTGTTCCTTCAAGTGTTGCTGGTTTTGGGGTCACGTGGGTTTGGGCGGCACAGGGTTCAGCGTGGCAAGCACATGCGTATTGTTCACCCATCTTGAACACTCTGTCATTAGTATTGTTTTTGTCACTGCTCCATTTTCTTACTTCATCACAGTTTCTAATAAATTGTTCTTATCTCAACCTGTGATCTTTATCTTTTTGTGCCTCCAGTTCTCCTCTCCATCCCAACACAGAAGGAGAAGAGAGCAATAAGTGAGCAATGCCTGGGCTGTAGTGTTTCAGTAGAAACACTAAATTGGGGAATAGCATTCTTGAACCATGACAATTTCTCAGAGAAAGAGATTAAAGAGCTGCTTGTACTAAACAAATACATCCAGAGAAGTGCTAGTGCCTTTGCATGTAAGAGACGATACACAGAACCCAAAGAACATCCCATGTCACCTGAGCTGCCTGGGACTCTGTGCACAGTGCCCTACTGTCATCAGAAGCCAATATGATATCATATCTGTGAGCACATTAAGGTCCAGGTTTAAAATGAGATGCACTTTTGCACCTACACCTTCATTTGGAAACTTTGTTCAGAATCTCACTCCCCTGATGTACTTCATCCAGAATATGTCTGTTCTGATTTTTATATCAAATTGTTTGACAACTCTCTCTGCATTTTAATCTTAAAAACTACTCCTTTGCCTGTATTAACCTCCAGCTATAATAACAGAGAGCAATCACACCCTCTGTCAGTCCTCAGAGTACAGGAGCTAAGGTTTGGCTCAGGTACAAGTGTGAATGCAACCCATCATTTAGTGGTTAATAAAGATCCAGTCCACCTACATTCACTTATTGCATTTACAGTAGATAGGGTGAATAGGTATTTTCAGCCTATAAAATTTTAATTATGAAACTAAAAGTACAAGCTGTATAATCAGCTTTCAACATCATCTGACATTCCAGTTCTGCTTACATTAGTGTTCAGCTTCCAGTCATTAGGACAGCATTGCTCTTTAGTAAACAGAGCAAACAACCTTGCAAATTAAAATAATATCTGACCTGCCCTCAAGTATATTTAAAGTGGGACAGATGTAATGGGATGTTCTCACCACTGCCTCACTGAAACATATTTGATCTTGGCATTTAGGACAAACCTTTCTTACAGCGATTAAATATACACTCCAGTCAGAGAAAGAACATTTGTTTTGAATCCAGAAACTAATCGCAGGCCCAACCAAAGTCCATAGCACAGTCATACCACCCAGGAGACAGTTGTGGGTAGCTAAATCTCACTCACCATACCAGGGAGTAAATCCCACTAGCACCAGTGGTAATGACATTTCAACACAGAGAACAAACCTCAGGGCTGCTCTGGCAGGTGTTTCTCTTTGACTCTGGCAGTTGCCCTTTCTGTCGTGCAGTAGAAATCTGGCAAGAAGACTCCATAGTTGTTGGACCCAACAGCCAAAGCAGCTGCCAAGACAGGCTCTGCTGTTTGTGCTGCTAATAGCTTCTTTCCCTCCACCCTGCTCCCCTCAAAGTCTCCCCAGACAACAGCCTCCTGAGATCTCTTTCTGTGAGGAAGGCAGGTGGCAGTTTAGGCCAAAAAACCCTCTCCATGGTATGTTCAGAAGTCAAAATGCTAAAATGAAAGTGTTTTAATTCCAGAAAAAAGGGAAATCAACTGTTTCACAGCCTATAGTAATTTTCCGAAAACACTTGCAACATGAGCCAATAAGTTTAAGAATCAAAATTCTAGGAATGGGCAGCTTTCAACTTTTGACCTCAGACATTATGCCAACTCATTGCCTCTCATCCTGCCCTATTTGACAGAAGGGCAGGATGAAAGTGTTGTGGATAATACAGCATTCAGTTGACTTTCCTGGTCCCACCCATTGATGTTTTCCAGTTTCAGTCTCTAAGTCTGCCCAATTTCCTGGAGAAGATGTATTAAAAAAATATCTCAGTTCCTCTTGCTGGCTATAGACACAAAAATTTCTAGTGTAAGTGGGAAGGAATCATGAAAAGAATAGGAAATTTATTGCATGCAATGTTGCAAAAATGACCCCTTGCTATTTGATAGTGCCGTCTGTCCACTTGAAAACTGATTAAAACCTGAATTTTTTGAAAATATTGCAAAAATACATTGAAGCTTTTAGTTCCCCAGCCTTCACAAACATTTTCTTTATATTTTTAATGGTTGATGGACCAAGAGATTGCATAAATCTTCCCTTAAATAAAGATTTCCTCTTTCCTGTGGGGCTGGTTAAGAGATGTAATATTTAAATGGAAGCATTTCTCCAGTTTGCGGGGGGGGGGGAAGTTAATTTTGACCAAAACAGTATCAAGTTACTCCCATAAAGCACCCCTTCCACTTCAGATAAGACACTTATCTATCATCATCAAATACTTACTAAAACAAGGTATGTCAGAACAATTTCTTTAATGTGCATTACAAAAAAGAAGAAGCATTCAGTCAATAATATCCAAGAGCTCCCTCAGCGCTGTGCACATTTTAATGTCTCTGGTATGTGAGCCCTGGACCTGCCCCGCCCTGCCTTAGACACCTCATGGAGGTACCCAGCAGACACAGAGCTCTGCTTAAGTCTTGCCCAACTCTACACCTCCCCCATATACTCCCTCTAGCAACATGAGTTGCTGCAATGGAGGGGTAATACCAGATGGTCATCCAGCTCACAGGAGCAGGCTTTGAAACTTGTCTAGGCCTCCCCAAGACCCCCCAAAAAATGACACACACTGTATTCAGGCAGGAACTCTCAGGAGAAATCCTCATCTCTCATAAAGTTGGAGACATGGGGCCAGAAAAGAGATTCCTGCTGAGCAGGGCTTTGTTGTATGTTATTAAACAACTGTAAAATTAGCCAGACAAGCTCAGAAGAAGTTTATTGAGTAGTTGTGCTATAGAGAGTCAGAGTGGGTGTACGGCCCACTGCCCCTGGTACTTCAGTTAAGAGTCTAAACTCAGAGTTGGAAGTAAGCAATGCTGGTGCATGCTATGTAAAATAAATGCATCTGCATTGTGTAGCTCCTGCTACTCTTTTTTTCTGACACGGCAGTATGTTTTGGTAAGTATTTACAACACTAACTTCTCATTAGATCCTTATTCTGCCCGTGCAAATCTAAAAACTCCTTAGGCTTCAAGTAAAAGAGATCAGTTTAGGTGCATCTTATTGTCAAATATAGTAGTAAGGCTTGTCTACAAAGAATAACAGCCTGAAATAATTATTCTGCAATAACTATTCCACACACAGCATTCCACCATTGCTCTTTTATAATAGTACCCCTAGGGACACATGGCTGAGCTAAACCACAAAAAGGCACTCTTCAGGCAGAGTAAAATTGTCCCCCCCACAGCGAGTGTGGACTTGCTAACTCTGGCGAGCTCTTGGTTCACTCCCTAGTACACTTCCCATTTGAATCCACAGCTGATTGATTTTTTTTTATTGTCTTCTGGATTTTTAATCTGAAAAAAATTATATCTAATAGACCTCTAGAAATTGGAAAAAGACTTTCAGTAGCTGGCCATTCCAGTTAAGTTCGTGTCAGTTATTCTCTGCCATACAGAAATTTAAGTGTTTTGCCCAGTTGAGTTTTCGTGCTTGCAAAACAGAAAGTTCTGACCCTGCCCTTCAGAGTATAATCTACAGCACAATAGAAATCATTATTAAGAAATTTGGTTGATAATCGTTCATGATTTGCCTCTGGTTGGTTTTGTCCCACTCCTTGCAGTCTGTTCTCCTTAGGGAAGGATGCCTTTGCTATTTTTGCACCATGTTGTTGACAATGAGGCTTTGTGGCTACACCTTCGGAAAAAAAAAGAAGCAAATGGTCATACTGGTGCCAAGGAGTTCTATCACCAACAAAATTTCATGAGAGATGGTTTGGATGTCTGAAAGAAGCAGCCACTGGAGCCACTTGAGGAACAACAAACCCTTACAACCCCTCAGCTGGAACCCTAAATCAGATGTGTTCATTAATGAAAGACAAGTGAACTCAGGTTACCTAAACTGCCCTGTTGCTAAACAAAGGACACGTAAATAGCCTGTTGTTCCCCTGCCAGTACCATATACTACCTCCTCCTCCACCTCTCCTTACGTAACCTCGTTAAATAAAGACTGAAAAACCCTGAACAGCACAAGTAAAAACAGGCCATGGATTTAAAAGAGGGGTGTGTGAATTGCTTCTGACAGACAGGTCTTCCTTTGCTGGAAGGGGACTCAGGGATTTCATTAAGAGAAAAAAAACAACTTTTCATTCTTGGTCGTTTCAGAACTATGTTGCTGTAACAGGCATTTTCAACTGTAAGTGGAAAAACTCCAATAGAGAGAGTAAATTTAAAAGGCTAACAACAATCAAACAAGACATTCTGCAGTGTTTTTCAAGACTAGATTTACTCTCTTTGGTTCTGAGAACATTGCATAACCCTTGTAATAATATAGCTTATTGCATTGCCTCGTCATACTGCATGAACTTGTGCTGTGACACGTCCACCTGCAGATGCATCAGACACACTGGCAACACCTATGACACAATAAACCCGAGCTATGTTAATTCAAGCTTGATGGGACATGTGGCATTCCCACCTACAGGACTGGAACCCTTCTGCTGTACACACACAGTGGCCTGGCAGCCTCGGACTGCACTCTGTTACGTGCTGTGGACCTGGCTGCCAGTGAAAAGATGAATTCAGGAAGGAGTCTCTATTGTTTGATATCCAAGTTGAAGGAAGAATGAGAGGTCTTTGTTCCAGTTCCTAAATAACATTTTTTTTAGACTTTGTTTTGCCCAGCAGAACCCCAACTACACAAAACCCCAACTGTGCCCTCAGAACTCATTAATTTTTCCACTATTAGTCATCTAAAGGTGACTTTAGTGAGCCTAAGTCACCCTAGTGAGCCTTAGTCAGCCTAAAGGAGGCTTTTACATCTGCAGGACATTAAAAAATCCTGAAGCATTTGTGAAAAATACATTGATGTGAAGAAAAGTTGAGTTACCTTGAGGTTGAGAAAGGATTTCATATTCATAATCAGCTCTAAAGTGCCAGTCTGAGTGAAGCTGCAAAATGCCAAAAAGAGAGCTGAAAGAAGCCTCCCTGCCTTTTCAGTCATCCTGGTTTTCCTGTTCTTGCCAGCTCTGTCACTTTCTAGATGACAACCCTTCTTGTTTTGTCATTTTTTTGTGCCCTTCACTCCAACTCGTTTGATAGGATCTAATACATTTTAATAAGGTTCAAAGCACAGCCACATTCATTCTGTAAATGACCCTAATAGCTTTCAAATGTTCCTATCAATGCTTTTACATCTTCAGTAATAAGAATGTGGAAGTATTTGTAGTCTGTAAAATAACAGGGAAAATTGGCTTCAGACATAAATTTTACTGCCAATAAAAGTGTATATAACCGTTTGCCTATTTTTTAACACAGATGAATTAGCAATATGAATTCTAAAAATAGTCTGAAAAAGCTTCATTTTGTCCTCTTGCCACCTTTGTCTCGAAATAAGGTGAGGCTGAGAAATATGATATCTTCTAGTCTACCGATCTCACTTTTCTGCTCTGCCTCCCTGACAGGGAAGAATCACATTCTTCTATTCTTTTCACCACTGCTTCCAAGTCATCTAACATTATCATAAAAGCAGGAGGGCAATGGCTTTCAGTTTACTTTTCTTTCTAATTTTAGGAGGTAATAGGATTATTTAGTAAGCAGTTCCAAAATTTTCATCAGGACACTGCAATCTGATAGATTTTATTTCTCGTCTGCTCTCAGAATTATTAAAACTGAACACTGATAGTAATGATTCAAGTGCTCATTCCCTCATGACATATGTTTTAAAATATAGGATAAAAAAAAAGCCTAGCCTGAATACTTGATAAGTTTGAGTCAGGGTTGGTGTTATTGTAAATGGTCAAATAAATCATTTGGAATTGTTTCTCTTGTCTCATAGGAGAAGAAGACAAATACTTCCAGCATGATCTTTGTTGTGTACAAACATAACGATTTGATTTTAAGATTATCCTTACTAGTAACTTTTGGCAAATATCAGTCCTTGCAGTCAATTGTCTCAGTGTATGTGTTATACTGACTAAAAAAAATCTCTGATGAAACTGATGTCTATTTGTACAAAACGTACATGAGCATTTTTGCCAGGGGCTAAGAAGTAGCATCAACCTACAATAAGTTGGTAGAAAGAAAAATGCAAATAATCAAAACCTTCACCTCTACAAAGTGAAATGGTGTGGCTTCCAAAGGGACAAAAGGTTCTTGCACTGATTTAATAAATTGTACTAAATGGATACTCTACATGTCTGTGTAGATTCCAGCCCAAGAATGTGAGTGCTTCCCACTGATTCAATACAATAGAAGATCAACATTGCCGAATTGAATCCATGCAAACATCCAAATAAATATATAGGAAATGATTTTATGATACTTTTCATTCAGCTCTTGGTTAGAAATGTGGAAATTTCATGCTTCTCTTTGAAAATAGGACAGCATTAGGGATAAGTCCAAATGCCTACTTTTGAATCCCAATCCAAATCTGATTTTCCCAAGCAAGTTTATTTTGGCTCCAACATATTGATTAACGTTCTTCCAGATGAAGAAGGAAAAAAGTTGTTTCACAATGCGTTAACTAAAACAGGAATCCGAGGCAATATTTTCTCATTTCTCTGGTCATGGAAAATATTGACACTGGCTACCTTTAGCCAAGAAACATGCAAGCTTTTAGAAAAGCTTGTTATTATTTGTGACACTCTTTTGAGAAGCTGAGATCCCCTGGTTGGAGGAGTCCAGGACTCTTTTGAAAACAGGACATATCCACTGACTAGATTCTAATGAAACCTCCTTGGCATATGAATTTCCTCATATGGTTTTCTCATTTACCAGAACAGCAAATCCACAGAAATTACTTTTCACTGAGATTAAACAAAATCCAAATGACAGTTCTATCCCATTTTATGCAAATAATATGTAAACATTGAAGTAAAACCACTCATGGGATGTGTGCCACTTTGCTGCTTCTTCCCAAATGAGCCTTTGGACAACATGGTTATTAGAATTATGAAGACAAGCAACATCTGCTTCCAAAGGATGAAGCCAGATAGTCTGCATGATCCTGTGTTATACAAACCAAGGCATAATATCAGAGAACTGAAAACCAATTCTTTCTGTTAAAGGATTGGAGAGTTCTGATATATTTAGGCTAGTTGTTGTCTATATATTTGCCATGGTTTATTTCTTTTTTTAAAAAAGTGAGAGCTACAGTGTCCTTTCTTTCTCATCTTTCTTGAAAAGTAACTTTTTTCTCATTTGAAGGAGAGAATTCACCATTGTTCCTCTGGCGATATACCTGGAAATGGTCCTCTCTCTGTGGGAGTGGGAGGGCTGCAGAAGCAAAGAAAGCACCAGGAAAAGGCTAAATGGAGGATTTGCAATGAGAGTTTCCATTTTATTTCCTCTAACCAAGGCAAGTAAACCTGTTAAATTCTTTCATTGCTGGAGCTAAAAATTCCTCCACCCCTAACATATCTGACCTGGCAGTAGGTCTGCTTTGCTGTTTCTCTTTCATTCTTATTTATTCAAGATGAAAAACATCCCAAATTAGGGCAGGCCATCTTCAACTCCAGTCAAATCAGGTTGAGAGTGCAAAGTGTCTGTTACCAATCACAGCAAATAGTAAATATCTGCTCTGGAAAATGGGTGGTGGAAGATATAGTCTATCTTGCCGCACACAAAGAAATTTTAAAGAGAGGTTTTACCTGAGAACTGCATCATCAGATGCTCTGCTCTTTCATGTGAAGTCTCAGGGTTGCACCTCTTTTCCCCTAGGAATGACTGCACATGTTAAATGCAAAGTTTATCTTAAACTTCCTTGTACAGGCATACAGACCTGGGAATCTTAACTGTTCTCCAAAGTCTGATTTGTTTAAAACTAATTGTCTAATTGTGAGACAATAGTATTTCTCTCTTGACATTTGTTTTCCTGTTAAAGATAATGTTGGAACCCGTGACATGACCACATCCAGCTGCACCAGACACATCAAAATCAGTGACAGGATGAAACCAAATTACTAGGCCTTTTTGTGGCTGGGGCACCATGTGATGCATCACAATGCAAGATGACAATTGAAACATTTTAAACTGTAGTTCAAACCACAGCAAAGAAAACCTCAGGACTCAAGATCAGAGAGAGAGAGAAAGAGAGAGGTGTTTGCAAACTGTGAAAGAGGAAGGGATTTAGCTCTTTGCTTCTTCACAGGTTCACCATCTCTGACTTGCTGCCAATTGCCTAAAGGGCCTTGACATCTGAAGGACATTATACAAATCTACAGCACTCAGGAATAGCGGAGGGAGAAGGGAAACATTTGGGTCATATGTGCAAAAGATCTAAGCATTCCTATCTCCCTCTCTGCTGCATCCATGGGCAGAAATAATCAAGCACTGAATGGGCCATAAGGCTGGCAGGACCAGGAGAGGATGAGGCAATTATCACAGATGTGTGAGGGAGAGAAGATGGCCAAGGTTTTATCACAACAGTCACCCATAAAGCAACTAAAAGAGCAAATTTTCAGAGTAGGCTGTCTCTTTAAAGTTGGCATATGTAGAATATCAGAGATGGAAACTGTTCTGTGCTTTGGGGTAGTAAACTTGGTACAACTGTAGACAAAATAGTCAAATAGCAAATGATTTGATAGGATACACTTTTCTGATTATCCAGTGTGATAAGGCAATCCCTTTCTCACATTATAACTTGTTCTTTTTAAAAAAAATAATTAAATAGCTTTATTTTCAATGTGCAAGTTTAACATTTTAATTCTTTATCAAAAATTGATGCAATCAGAAAAATGCCATTGTGCTTTCTGCATATCTTTGATCCACAAGAGTAGTCACGGTCAATTTATATTTACAAAGTTAGGGGATTTTTAGGTCTCAATGCTGCAAAAAACTTACTGCTCTGAAAGTCAAACCCATGTTATTCCAAGCTGAAGAGTTATTGCCATCAGCAAAGACTCCATGGGAAGATTCTGCACAGATTTTATGGCAAGTTTAAATTTTTTGTCCTTGTTTTCAAAATACACTATTATTTAGCTGAATATTAGCCTTGACTTAATCTTCTTCTATGAAACATTTTTTTTCTTCCATGTCAGTTCAGCGGTATCATCTTGACATGTAAAAGCATCATTAAATATCCCTCAGGTTTTCCCCTTCACATCACATACATTGTCTCATAATTTTTTCTCTGTCTTTGCAAAGAAAATGCCTAGAAATGTATCCCATCTTTGAGTTCTACAAAGTATTCAATATTTATTTTCCCATTCTGCCTTCAATTACAAATACTTAGATATTTTATATTTTAGGCATAGCCTAAATTACATTTCAGTCAGTTTATTGTGTAACTGTGATGAGTTTGGGGCCTGGATTTTGAAGTTAGGCCTAGACTGGGTAGAGTTACTCCAACGCCGTAGAAGTCAGAATATCTTTCATACCAATCATTTGCAGTTATGTGGGCCAAATGAAGGTGATGGGAGGAAAAGATAAAATCTGGCAGAACTCACTCAATAGTGAAAAGTGTCTGCAAAGTATAAAGGTGGAGAAATAGAGTTTTCTGGTAGTTGCATTTCAGCCATCATTTTAAAACTAGTTTTAATTTTGCAACCACCTGTTTTAACTATTCAGACCTCTATGAACTATTATACAGTTGTTCTGGAAAGAAACATCCACTCCATTAAAAAAACAACCATGAACATATTCATTTCAGAGTTTCTTGCACAGGACTTTGCTTCCTTCCACTTCTGAGACAATGAATGATTGGTCCGATAGGTACAGAAGTCTGAGATCTCTGTGCATACATTTGCTGTGTAAAGTCATAATTTTTTGGCTTTTGCTCATCCTTAGAATGCGTATCAAAAGTATTACCTCTTTGTGCAAGATGATTGCAAGCAGTTTAAGCTGAAGAGGAGAAAGTGAGTCTTCCCACTCATTATGTGTAATTTTCTTTTGATTTGTTTTGATTCGTCTTAATGGGGATGGAACACCATGTAGGTGTGGGTGTAGATGATGGGGTGGGTAAACTTATGGGGAATGAGCTGAGCAAGCAAGTTTGAAACTATGTCTCAAAATGATTCTTCATACAAACTCGGAGAGGCATTCAGACACTTGTTTTAGAATCCTTTGACAAATCCCCATGCTTTACTTAACAAAATTGTGAAAGCAAAGGATTGTGCAGCCAAAATTAAATGGCCATGTCAGCTCCTTCTGCACAGGAATTTGTTTTGTTACTATGAAGTCTGTTGTCAATAAAATCATGTGTCTTCTAGCCCAGAAGACAGAAGACCACATACATCAGATGTTCCTGCTCACATCTGATGGTATTGACCCACCTCAATGAGGCAGCCAGGGTTACCCTAGGCTGGCCCAGAGTTCTTGAGGTTGAGGATCAGTACAGGAAGGAAGGATAAATATTGTAGAGCAAGTCTATGGGTGGAAGAGGGCTTTCATCTGTCCCATCTGTTCATGGTGCCATAAGGAACTCAGCTGAAATTCAACAAACAACTCTAACTCTTCCACAGTCCACAGCACAATAATTCAGAAGAGAAAAGGAGTTCAGAAAGAGGTCTTACAGGTAAATGCCTCAGCAAAATGTCTGTGTGGAAATCACATGGTCACAAAGCTGAAGAAACTGGAGAAATGAAAGGAGGGGGGAAAAATTCCTATGAGTAAGCAGGTGTCTGAACGCTCCTGAGTGTATCAACAGGTTGTCACAAGTCCTATAGTCCCACCCAAAGAGCAGAAGAAACCCGTGAAAATTCTGCAGGGGGAACTCAAGAGCTTCTTTCAGTGGAAGGAAACAATCTGGCCTATAATTAAGTTTTCATCTCCTATTATTTATCCAACATCACAGCATCTCATCCAACATCTACCTTGCCGACGCTGTTTATTTAGTTAGTTCATTATATTTCTCTATAATTTGTTGCAGCTGAGCTGAACACAATAGCTTAGAAAAACACCATTCCAAACACTTTCATCATCACAACTTTCTAAATGTCCCAGCCCTGCCTGTTGCCAAGCAGAGAAAGAAGCATTGCCATTTCTGTCGCACTTGACAGCCATCCTTTGCCCCTAAAAATCCACCCACACTTGCTCTACTATTCGTTCATCCTTTGTTGGTCTTCAGACAAGATGAATGTGGAGAGCAAAGGAAGACCTAAGGAAATGCATAAATAGGAAATGTAAAACAGAAAGAGATGAGTGACAGAAAGATAGTGACCTGCAGCTGACACATCCTGCTTTTCTAGATTGTAGTTTCACATTATTCATTGTAAGCCGTATGTTTTTTTCTTGACTGGGGCTGTGACCGTGTTTTGTGTGATGTGGCAATAAAGCTTCAGTTACAACAGGTATGGGGCCATTAAGCAAGGCTGCAAAGGGTCTCTGATCGGCTACAATCATCAAAACTTGAATGAGTCTTGATTTACTGTGGATGAAACTGTGCCAGGACCTGCATCATGTATGTGCATCAGTTAGACGTGCACAGACCTGTGACAGGCTTCTACAGAGCAGTAAATACCCTCCATAACAAATAAAACCAGGGAGACCTGGTAATTCAGGTCCTTGTGTGCCGTGTAGGTGATTGGAGATGGCCATCTTGGTATGAAAAACAACAAAATAATGAGGATCAGCAGGTCTGATTCTGATTTCAATTATATTTATGTAACCCAGGAGTGACTCCACCAAGATGTGGGGCAGTAATGGGGGATATGCAGTGGCAGGCCAAGATTCTGTCTTAGGTAAACAGGCCTCATCCGTAGCACTGCCAAGGCATTGTAGACGGTTCAGTAATCAGGGATGTGACGGCAGCGTGGCCATGTTCTAGCCAGCTTCCAGAGCATGGCAGGGAATCTGCAGCTACACAGGCTATGGAAGGAGCTCCATATGTGTTTTGGAAGGAAGGAGGGAGGACTTAAATCACCGTATCTTCCTGGCTCTTGTATGTGCTAGATGAAAGCTGTTTTCAGTACATCTCACGGTGCTCTGAGCACAGTGTGGGCATGGTGTTGGAGGCTGGCAGACATAAGCTGCACTTACAGTAAATCTTAGCAAATAAATGCACTTCTTTAAGGTATACTCCAGGTAATTCCCAAGAAGTTTGAGGTATTACAGATGAGAAACCTTTCTACAGACAATGAAGGACTTTTTCTTCTCCATTTTTCCCTTTTCTCTGGCAATCAGATGAACCGAGGGATGGTTTTGATTCAGAATCTGGAGCAGATATGGGGAGGATTGATTCATGGTCCTTTTATTTTTTTTTTCACTTTTAATGGGCTGACAGACTCTGCTTCAGGCCTGTGTTCCAAAGGCCTGATCCAAAACCCACTAAAGTCAATTCTCGTAGTAGAGTGCAGTGTGCTGTGAATTTGGCTGTAAAGTAGTACTCAACTACCATTCTGTAAAAAAACATGGAATATCAATTTTTCTTTTAATTACCACAACTATTAAACAATTTCTAAAAAAAAACTACCATGCCTTCTTCCTGCCAAAGCTTTCTGTCCCCTCTTCTGTACCTTACTTTTCAGCAGTTTGGCACTCCCCAATAACAGAAAACCTGGCATCTGTCCTTGCCCTGTGGCAGGAATACTTGCCTGGTCCCATGCTGTGCTCTTTGTCTCCTTTTTTCCCTTAGCACTGTTCCCAGACAAGCTCACGTGAGCCACTGAAATGAAAAGGTTGGACTGTGTAACAGAAAATAAAAATGCAAGCAACCAAGATGTTTCTGTGGCAGGAACATTTTCTCTCATCTTCTCCTGCTGCAAAAATCTTTGGCATTTATATGCGCACACACACACACACACCCTGCCCATGCTTTACTGTCCTCTTTGCTATAATGACTGCATAATACTGAAAACTCCTGAGGGCAGGGTCCTACTGCATGGCTTGCTCTCAAAAGCATCGTGCATGCCTGGACTGTTGTTTTAACGATCAGGGTAAGGCCACCAGTCAACATACCACACTGAATAGGCATCTGGTCTGTAGTCAGAGCTTCAAAAAGTCCTTTTGAAAATCCCCCTTCATTAGAGCAGTAGAGGTGTTTGTGCCACTTAAGCTTGCAGCCCTAGAACTGTGCAAATAACAAGCTCTATCAGTTGAGCTTCTGAACTGAAAAATTTTAGGGTAGAAACATCACAGTTTGAATAAAAATAGAATTAGAATAATCTCATTGTTCTTGCTGGAATGAAAACCTCTAAAATGTCATTTCATTCAACAGGAAATGTTTCATTTGACTGAAAATGATACATTTCACTTTGGGAAATTTTGAAAGATTCAATGGACTGAAGAGGCAGATCATCTGCCTGAGAATTCCAGAGAATCCTGGAATAGTTGAGGATGGAAAGAACCTCTGGAGATCATCTGGTTCACCCCACCCCTGCTCAAGTAGGGCCATCAAGAGCCAGTTGCCCAAGACCATGTCTAGGCAGCTTTTAAATATCTACAAGGATGGAAACTCAGCAACCCCTTTGGGAAACCTGTGCAGTGCTCAGTCACCCTCACATTAAAAAATATTTCCTTATGTTCAGATTCATAAACATTTTACAGATGGCTGTTTTGGCATCCTTCTCCTTTAAAACATCAGGGCAAAAACTGAGAGGCGGGTTTTAATGTCTCTCTCTCTCTCAGCAGTGATTGATCAAGCAGTCTATGAGGATGTTCTGAGATAGGATACTGCAGTCACTTTCCTTACTTTGCAGTGTAATTTGGCCTTCACTAGAGCAACACTGAAGGCCATTCTCCATTTCCCAGCAAGCTGGCATTGCTGTCATGGCTCTAAAGCCATTTCACTCCCCTACATGACTGTGTAAGTACTCTAACATAAACAGAACAGCTCCTACAGGAGAGACACACCTCTATGTATTTATAAACTCCTGGCTAACAGTGACTTGAGAGGCAGAATGTGTTAGAGCAGGTCTAAAGTGTCCACTGGTTCAAGGCAGAGTTTTGCAGGTAAGAACTTTAACCCAGGAGGTGCTTTGTTTGTATTTTGTGGAAGAGGCTGCTCTGTCTCCTCCTTTCGGAGCTATCCCATTTCTTATAAAACATCCAGATAGTCATGGAGGAAGAGTGTGAAGAATGACTCCTGGCATGCTAGTTAAAACATTCTCCTGGAAGGTGTGACATGCAGGACACTCAACCCTGCTCCAATTAATACTTAATTATTTACACAAAGAGGACAAGGTAAACAAGAATATAAGCCTGGCCCTTAGCTCCTGTCTACTGGATTAACTGAGAGGTCACAGGTGAAGAGAAGGAGAGGTTGGAAAATCAATGCCCCCAGTCCACACCACCATGTCCCACAGATAATTTTTCTTCCTGTAAGTTGGCTAACCAGGGAACTCTTCCCCCACCAGCTCTGTGACCCCAGTCCTCTACTCTTGACACTATTTATGGGAGTCAACCTCAACCCACAAATAGTTTCATGCTGACAAAAAGTTGCCCAACATATTGAGTCTCCACTAGAAAAAATTCACCAGCTCTGCAGGACCATTCACAGCTGAACAGCCACCCACACACCTCCATCTCTTGGAGTTCCCTTCAGACTGCTGGAGCAGGCCAGGTAGCTTTAGCTCCACACTCCTTTAAGGTGCTGCTGTCAGATCGTCAGGCATCTGAAGGTGCTTTGACTGCAGTGTCTAATTTACCTGCTAAATGTTTGCACAATGCCAAGCACAATGCGGTCCTGACTCTGGCAGGGGTGCCCAGACACTGGTATCATTAACTATAATTATGACTGATTACCCAAATCACAGTTCACGTCATGGGGCAGGCTCTTCCCGGTGCTCAGAGGCCGCAGGGCTCCACCTGAGTGCCCAGGTGAGGCACCACACCCTGGGCCACCAGCCCTGCTCCCCACAGCAGGGGCAGCCAGAGGCTGGTGGGCAGCTGACAAGGTGGCCCCAGCTTCTGAGGGAGGAAGAAGAGGCTCATGCTTTATTCTCTGCCTGGGGCCCTTGCATTTTTAATGGTGGTTCTGCCAAAATATTCTGGCAGTCTTTCCCTCAGGGCTTGTTGGTAGTCAGCAGAAGTCAAGTTGTTTGCCAGGGCCTGTGCAATTAATTGCCCTATGGCAATCAAGAGGCTGCTGCCAATGTCTGCCAGTGTTGTCATGTCTTCCCCAGTCAGAGGGCATAAGGGATTTGGGGGGCTGTATATGTGTCACATTTTGGGGCAGGCTTTATTAAAACAAAGAGAGAGCTATAAAATGTTGGCTCTTCCGTCTACTAGGCCTTAATTTTGGCATATGCAAATTAGTAAGCACTGCATATTGGAGAAAGTATAGAGACAAAAATGATAGCTGCTAGTTTTCACATACTTAATTAAATTGACTCTGATAATTACCACTCTGTATGTTTTAACTCTGTAAGACCAACACCACATAGCCTGTGCACATATGGTAGCAAATGTTTCAGAAACTGAGTCAGAAGGTGTACACCAAGCTGTTCTACATATATTTATCTGGACTTTGAAATATGGTATTTTTCAAGGCACTCCATGCTCATCACTGATATCTACTTGTCCAATGTCATACTCCTGCCATTTTGGTCTTGTCTTTTCCACAGCATTTATGAGAAACAAAATTAAATAGAAAACATTGTCTGAAGTGAAGTCTAGGCTAACAGATGTAACTCTCAAAGTCACAGCTGTTTTAGGCTGGGATGATTCTCTAAGCATCACTCAAATTACTTTACAAAGAAAATCAAGCTTTACCTTCCAAGTGGAGAAACAGTGGCAGATGGCAGATCTGGGAGCAGGACATGGGCTCCACAAGGTTTAGCATGGCAGACAAGCTTGAGAGAACCACGTTAGACCTCATCTCTTTCCTGTCAATGAAGGCCCATCCCTCAAATGCCACTGTTTCATTGCTGTTACTCTCATCTGTCAAGTGTAGGTATTTCAAAAGCCCTCAGTAATATTTTCCATTATGTTGTCTAAGACTTTGCTGACATTTTGTCCTTTTTCAAAATTTATTTTTTGAAATTCATATAAAATGGTGCTGTGTAATACTTTGGGCAGCAAACTGTGAAAACTGCAGCAAACCAAAGCTGTGAGTCTGTGATTTCAATTCTGGTAGTGGGATGATGTATTTTGCCCTTGCACAAGGCCTGATTAATTATGGTTGCTGCAGCACTGCTATGTACCCAGCCCTTCTTCCAACTGAGACTAGAATGTTTTTAAAATAAAGATTGCAAAAAATCACAATAGCACTGAAGATTTGAAATTTTAGAGTTCAGCAAAAACATTTTGACCTCCTTCCATGAGATTTTTCCATCTCCTTTTTCCAATCTAAAATATTTTGCTGATATTGTGGATTTAGAATAACTCACTTCCAAATACATGCCATGAGGCCATTTACACTTGCCTCACAGACTTTCAGCCCACCACAAAACCAGGCCATTGGGCTCTTTTTGTTTCATGTATCCATCTAAGCAACTCTTTAAGTCCTACCAAGGTTGTTCACAAATACTCACAAGATTTCATATACTTTGTACACAGATAGCACCAAACAGGAAATTTTCCTTTCAGTGGTTTGGGATAATTTTTTAATCAGAAAAATATTTATTTTAAACTTTCTTGAGTAGAAGAATTTGCCCAATGAAGGAGTAGACCTTTCAAAGTTGACAAGAGCCTTCCATTTCAATATGTATTAATATGTATATAGTCTTTCACCTAGAAATTTCTCTCATTGTAGAATTTTGCACTAAAGGATAATTTTTAAAGTAGAAAAATTTGAATTAGTTTTTTTAGCTTAATTTTAATGAAATATCTAGTTTGCTTGATGAAATGTTTTCCCTTGATGCATATTTTCCTGATTAGTCTCCTGAGTTTCCGTCCAAGAGGACATCTTTTTTGTCATGTGTTAGGCAAGGAAAAAATGCTGAAATTTCAAAAACTCTCCATGCACAAGAAAGCTATTTCTCATTTTCCTCAGCTGCTAAATACTTTGTTAGGCTAGGAGGGGGCAGTGACGTATGTAGGTGGCATTCCTGTGGCAGACTTGAGAGAGCGGCTGACTTTTGCAAGCTCTGCCATGTGAACCCAGACCTGAAATGTCCACTGGACTCAGCCCCTCCATGCATTGGGTTGGGGTTAGCCACAGCGAGCAGAAGCTGTGCAGAAGTGGGGACTGTGGTCTCTGGGTGGTACCCAGGGATGTGGCTTATGGTGTATGAATCACTCAAACCTTTCTTCCAGTTCTTTAGGCAGAAAAGGTGGAGTTCTCCTGAACATGACAAAATGGTGATGGATGAAATGTAGATTTTGTGATAGAATTATTGATCTCCCAAACATCACCACTCAGTGGAAAGACCAGAATATGAAATGCAGAGCACCAAAAAACACCCTGAAGGTCTATCTGCCGTGATACAGAGGAAGGTTCATCTGTGTCATTCTGAGTATCATGAACAGAGTGTACATCTCCTACCTTAAAAGAGAAGCAGCAGACGGGATGTGCTGTCAGCCTCAGCATTTAACCTTAAAACCAGCTATTGTTAGGTAACTCTTCTTCATAGCAGAAGACATTATATCCCAACTTTTCTCTAAACAAGAAAAGGATTGTACTCCCTAAAGTACTAACACTCTTGGTAAATGCATTGGGTAATACTTTCAACATGCTTATATCCTTTCTAATTGAAAAAAAAAATTAAAATTTAAAAATTGCACCAAGCTGTCAAGAGCCATAAAATTACCTAACTTGATGGTGTAGCTATGCTCTCTGTTTTGATTTTCAAAGACATGTTTTCTCAGTAAAGCCTTCAAACACCAAAAACATCCAGCATTACAGATGTTTACAATTATGGGCAACTGAATGAGAAAAACAGGCTTTATTTATCAATCAGGATTTTTGCACACACCACATCCCATTAGGTACCACAGGTATAGCTGGACACACAGCACTGGCATCACTTCCATTCAAGGAGGGCAGGATGCATCTGGGAGGCCACTAGACACGTGCCAGCACCACACAGTCTCACTGTGCCAGGGCAGGCAGCAGATAATGGGATAAGGCAGCCCAGGTATTCTCCTTATAGGCTGAGCAAAGCTGGAATGTCCCATGCAGAGGTTATGCTCACCTGGAAGTTTTGACTGAGAGGAAATAGAAATTTTCCATTTTCTGCAGCAATGCCACAGCAGCCAAGTAACCTCTGCTGCCCTCTTGTCGCCTGGAAGGCTCGGGCAAATGTCCCTTGCTCATGGACACATCAATTCTCAAGGAGCTGGATGCTCCTGAGAGGGATCCCCCTCAGAGATCTATAGCACACATACCCTTCATGGATCACCTGATACACAGGAGACCTGGTGAACTTGCTAAGCACATGTCAGCCATCTGACACGTACCACATCTGTACCACAGCATGGTACATGTGCAGATGACACAGTGATCCCAGCTGGGTCAGACTCACGTGCCTATGTTCTGTAGTACTCAAACCCTTATTTCTCCATGACATTTTCCAGGAAGAGCTTTGGGCACCCTACAGTTAAAAACTCACCCTGAGTACAAAATGGTGTAAAACTGAAAAAGGAGAAGCATGTTGGAAAAATTACGTTTTGATGTATTGTCTTCCTGTTGGATATGTGCCACAAGAATGTATGCGCAAAGATGGACAGTCTTCCTTCACAAAGTTGTTTCATCATTTCAAAGTAGGATTGCATATCAGCACTGCAGCCATGCTTATCTTCCCTGTTAGGAAGACTATTTGTCCTTTTGTGGATTAAAAACTAAAACATTCGGATTCTGCTGTCACTTATGACATGATAAATCAGCTGTAACTGAATACTAGACAATTAATGTAGTACATTATACGCAAACAAACCTGCCTGAAAAACCAACCCCACAGGGTGTCTCCCTCTCTGAGAGCGAAGGACCTCACAAGCAAGAACTGAAATAGACCAGGATTAGCTGGGAAAGTACACAAGGAAAGTATTGCTATACACTTGACCCCCTCTCACCTCATTGGAAGGCAACCGTCCAAAATTGGCAGGTTAATTATGCTCTAAAACTGTCAAACAAAATAAGGATGTGGACCTGATGGAATAAGTTCAAATGAGGGTCACAAAGATGACCAGAGGGCTGGAGGACCTCTCCTATAAAGACAGGCTGAGAGACTTTGGGTTGTTCAGACTGGAGAAAAGAAGGCTGCAAGGAGACCTTACAGCACCTTCCAGGACCTGAAGGGGGCCTACAAGAAAGCTGGAGAGGGACTTTTACAGGGCATGAAGAGATAGGACAAGAGAGAATGCCTTCAAACTGAAAGAAGACATGTTCAGGGAGAAATATAGATATTAGGAAGAAATTCTTTACTGTGAGGGTGGATGGTGAGGCACCGGAACAGGTTGCTCGCAGAAGTTGTGGAAGACCCATCCCTGGAAGTGTTCAAGGCCCGGCTGGATGGGGTTTTGAGCAGTCTGGTCTAGTGGAAGGCATCCAGGCCCATGGTAGGAAAGTTAGAACTAGATGATCTTGAAAGTCTTTTCCAACCCACATCATCCAATGATTTCTCTCCATTTGCCTCACAAAGGGTCCCAAGCTGAAATGTAATTTCTTATACTGTACCTAACCCACTTTGGTCAATTCAGTGTAAGCTGGCTTTGAATCTCCATTGAAAGTTCTGCTTTTCTTGCCAGTGCAACCAGCACCCATCTCCTTGGAGCCATTAAAGTTTTTGTGAAGTGTATCTCCTCCCTTCCCTCTAGCCCAAGCACCCCTGTTGCCAATCTCAGGGGCTTATGTAGATAATACAGAGCCAGGTGCCATGGAGAGGAGAGAGGAGAAACTAGCCTGTGGTAAACTGTCTTCTTTTATAATGCCCAAAAATGATGTGTGAAGGGTTGGCTGATTTAATGAAATCTCTCTTACTACAGCCTGAAAGAGGATGGATGTGAAAGTATTGCCCTTATACTTCACCCACTGTGTGAAACATCTCTTGTGAAAAAAATATATTTGCAATAGAGTAACTTTGTCTGACTCCAGCTGTGTAAAAGCTAAGCATTTAGTCTGAATCAGGCATGTTGGCTCCCAACACTTCTAGCAGGAACAATTCCACAGGGCAATTGCACCCAATCTAAGGAGGTTTCAAATGTTTCTGCTACAAAGTGGTTCCTCTATCTGGAACATTTCTCCTTCTGATCAGATACTGAAATTACATGATCATTCTGTGCCTGAACAAGATGAGTGTCCTCTTCCTCTGCCTCTTCTCTATAAATATTCAGGACTGTTAATAATAAATCTCTGGGCTATGATAGTCAATTAGCTTAAGGAGGTAGGTACATGGTACAATTTGGGTCTAACCTCTGTGGTCACACGGCCAGTGCTGTGGCACATTTGTGCCATTTGAGCACCTTTTTTAATTCCAACAAGCAAGGCAGGGTTGGCAGCACAGTTACTTGTATTACTCTGAGGCAGGAGAAGGACAGCATTAAATTGTGTTGTCTTTTCCTGGAGAGCTGCCAAAAGGAGCTGTGAAAAGGACATGGGATAATTTTGATTTGCACAGCTCTGGGTGAGGTTGGTGCACTTCATGTGTTGATGCACAACCTCACAGAGAACTGACTGACACAAATCCTCCTCTGCACTGAACCTGTAGTAACTGATCCTTTTTCAGAGGGGAGGCACATTTTAACTTCTAAAAAGGAGGCAATTTAAAGCCTCTGGTCATCAGAATACCTCATTGTGTGCTATCTTTTTATGTAATTCTTTAAAAAACAAACACAGTGAACAAGAAAGATGCGACTCAGACAGACTTTCAAAAGACAGTCTGCCTCATGAAATGTAACTTTTCAATTTATTTTTTGACATTAAATTAACATTGGTTTTCTTATATTTATTCTATTTGGTTTAATTTTTTTTTTAAATGAACCAAACAAACAAAACAAAAACACACACACAAAAAATCACTGGCTCGCACATATATCTTCCAAGCAAACATGCAGCACTAGGACTGTAATGGAAGGAAGTGCCATTGTTAGACTGCCTGGTCCATCCCAGCCAGGGTCTCAAGATGCTTATAAAAATCTGGGAGTCCCTTTCATTATGATCAAGTGTGTGCATACATGCAAAGTATATTTGCATCACAGGCAGCAGTGAATGGTAGGCACATAATAACCTCTGAAGAAGATACAGATATACCCCACTGTAGGAAGAAACAGTTATGATCACTTAATGAAGAAGCTGGCATGTGACCCTTTCTGCCTTGGCAAAAGTGACTTTAAAGTTGCCTTTTTTAATTGTCGTGGGATTTGGAATTTGTGCTTGTGCAGACCTTCAATAATTACATAATGGACACATCAGTAATGGAATAAAGAGAAAGGCAATTAGTTTTGATTAAAAGATCCTAGTCTCTTTTAATATCATTGGTAGAACATATGTCAGCATCCAGAAATAATTTTTTTAATTTCCTTTTATTCCCTTTTTTTTTCCAGAAAAGTAGATTTACCATGCTAGATTACATCATTTTCACATACATTCTACATGTGGCTTTTGTAAAAATTATAAACACAGATGCAGAACCACAGCTTGTTTGGCTCCCGCCCCTGATAGCGACAGCCATTCAATCGCTAGCTGCAAAAGAGCTGGGCTGCAAAACTGACGTAATGTGGAATTGTTTCCACTGGGAAGCAGAAATGAAGTGATTCCAGAGTTGTTGATTCTTCATGTACTTTGTCTACTAAGGACAGCAAGTCAGCATAGATAGTATCCTTCTGGACAATTACCACTGGCCTAAGTAGCCAGCCACTGGATTCAAAGGTCCTTGTGGCAGTCAGAGACTTCTGTGTGTCTCATCAAGAAATGTACATAACAACATTGCTGTAAGCATGTGAAACAGATTCTGTTTTCTCACTTTCTTACCCAATAGGTGTTTGAGATATTCCCATATGCTTCAAAATCAAAGAGTGGCTGCAGGTATTTTCTTCTGAGTCTGAGAATGGTTGAGGTTGGAAGAGATCTCTGAAGGTCATTTGGTCCAACTCCTTGCTCAAGCACAGTTACCAGGAGCAGGTTTTCCACAATCACGTCCAGATAGCTTTTGAATGCCTCCAAGGACTGTGACTCCACGTCTCTGAGCATCTTGTCCCAGTGGCCAGTCACTCTCACAGTAACAAAATGTTTTCTAATGTTCAGACAGATCTTCCTGTGTTTCTGTTTGTGCCTGTTGCCTCTGGTGCTGCCTCTGAGCACCACAGAAAAGAGCCTTGCCCCTTCTTCTATGCACATCCCCTTTCAGGCATTTATATACATTGGTAAGGTCCAGCTGAACCTTTTTTCCCCGGGATGAACAGCCACAGCATTCTCAGCCTTTTGTCACTGGAAAGATGCTTCAATCTCTGCTTTTGCAGAGAGGTGTCTTTAGCACCAGCAAAAGTATACTGTTTGAGCTTTTACAGTATCTTGTCTATCTACATGTCTATCTATAGCATGCAAAACTCCAGAAACAAACTTTCTGCTTTTAATAGATGCTCGGTTGTGTTTAGCTCTTGTGTAGCACAAGACATGCATTCACATCTTTCTCACGGAGATTTTTTTCTAATTAATTGTATCTTCTTATCAAATATAAGATCTCTGAAGGAAAGTGCTTCGTTACTGTGCTTACAGAGTTTTAAAAAATCCTGCAGTGATGAAGAAAGTAACAAACTCCTGCAGTCAGTTCATTTGCTGTCACTGCAACAGACTGCTGGATTTTACCAAATGGAGATTTTTTTGGGTGGCTTTTTTCAACTTCAGATTCTGAGTAACATATTTTTGCAAGCTAACCGACACAAATGGGCAGGCTTTTAAAATTATTTAGGAACCTATCTGATGTCGAGGGCAGTTAGGTGTTTAAGTGTACTAAAATATCTAGGCCAGAAGAAGAGCAAAGCCAGCTAAACCAGCTGGTAGGGCTATCACAGGGAATAGGTGGTGTCTCTGAGCGGTCTAGAATTAGCATAGACTAAACCAGATTGAAAGCAGGGCCTGGCTTTTTAATAAGTGTTTGTCTAGTGACTCACATCATCAAGGCCCCCACCTCTAACTGGAGCTTTTCACACTGAAGCTGCTGGGATGCTATTACTAATAATAGTATCAGGAGCCACACCACAGAAGGGTAGATAGGTACCTGGCAGTCGCTGCAGTGTAATAGGGTGTAGCCAGCTCCAAAGGGGCTCTGGACAAGTTCCACCTCGATGATAGAGCTTGGGCTGCTCTCCATGGCCCTTTCAGATTGCATCTAAACACTCCCTGGAACAAAGTCCTCAGGCGCTTCTCCGCTTCAAAGCCTGCCTGGGATAATAAGAGTGAACAAACACTTTCTTGTACATGTTGGAAGGAAGAAGGAAGACACATTTCTTGAGTATGAGGCTCTGTGTAAACATAGGTTTTTCTCTGAGTCTCTCAGCTCTCTTCAGTCTTCCCACAGTTACTGCTTGGTTATGCATTGCAGCAGCTGTCTGTGTTTATGTTGGGAGATAGTTCACTGTAGACCCACAGCGCAATTCCACCTACAAAGCCACTAGATCTGCTTGTGCCAAGCCTTCCTAGCCTTGCTCCACAACTGCATGGGGCACCCTGCAACCTGAGGATAGGTACAGCTGTGACAGCTCACAAAATGCTCTGTAATGTGCTCCCACAGTCTTGGGAGTCTCTTCAGATACATATTCCTCCTTCTTTCCCCTCCGACCAAGTGCAAACTGCAGTCAAGGGTGTGATGGTAGCTGGTAAGTGATACAAAGTGAAGAGAGTTTCCCTTGACAGCTTTTATACGCTGTTGGTCAGATCCCTATTAGAGGGGGAGAAGCCAAATGCACCCCACTGCTTTTGTACCTTCCTGCAGCTATTCTGGCAGTCCTGACAGTAAAAGAAAAAAGTCCTCCCTGTTTTCTCACTAACATTCATTTCTCTCATGTCAGACAGCAGCTTAAGAAAATCAATTGAACCAGAAGCGGCAGCTTGTAAGAGGGAACTGAGAAGATTTGGGATACTGCCACCACAACCCAAACCATTGCACTTTCTGGTTGGAGCTGAGCTGCAGTGGGAAAGACAAAACAGGGAGAGAAAGGAAATAACAATGCAAAGAAGCTTTATGGAGTAGAAAACAAACAGGCAATGAAAGGGTGTGTTCCTGAAATCCTTCAAAGGCTGTTAACTCCTTCATAACAAGATTAATGACTCCCCCTTAAGCTCGTAGTTTCCTTTGTGCCTCATTAGGATTAATTCGGTGGGCCAGATTCATCTCAGGAATCTTTCCACTGAAGTCACTGGAGTGATATCACCAATAACCATGGCAAAACAGTGAGCCAAACACTGTGTATATGAGGAAAATAGCTGTCCTGAAACTTTCTGTAAAACTTGGTTATGGCCCTGCCAAACTCTCCTGCAACTTTTTGTTTCTGTGTGAATGGAAATGAAATATGTCAAAAGGAATTCAAGGAACTACACTCTAGCCTAATGTTGGGTTTGCAATATAGACAGCAAAATCAGCCTGGTCAAAGAGCTCATATCTAAGAATGGTTCAAATGCAGCTTGTGAAAGGACTGGAACATGGGATACCACAGCTGGAATCATATAAGGTTGCAGGCTGCTCCCCAAATATTTTCTTTCCAACAAATGAACTGCACAAGCTGCCTTATGAGGCTGTGCACCTTCACCAGGACTGAGAACACATCCCTGCCTCTGCTCCAGCAATGGCCTGAGAGCCAGATGGACACACCCACCTACAGCCTCCATCCTTCCTTAGGGCTGAGGACAGCACAGGAGCTCCACCTCCCTCTTGCCAGGCTCTGCCTCGCCCTCTTGCCTTACAGGCTAAGACACATAAAGGGTGGGTGCCAGAGTGGCAATAATTTTCTCCTCAAAGCTGTGTTTTGAAGATTGTGCCTTCTCTATTTCACAGGACCTCAGGGCTGTTTCACAGGATCTCGGTTAGGCTGCAGGTGGACAGAGTGCTTTCCTAGAAAACCTGCTGCTCTGCAGTGCAGACTCCTCCCGAATCTCATCATCACTACTGCTGCCTGTTTACCAGCTGAGGTGCCCAGGGATGCTGAAGTGCTCCAGGATGTGTTCCTCCATCTATATTTTTTGGCTGCAAAACACTCTTGTGAGTGTTCTGCTCTCCCTCACACTTTATTTCCATCCTCCCAGCAGCAGCTTGCCACCACCTCAGTCACACTGATACAATTGCTTACAAAGCCACCCCTCAGCCATGTTGCTGAAATGCCCCACAGTGAGGGGTACAAGAAGGGAAAGGAGCTGGAGGAAACAGGCTGAATCAAGCATGTGGGAACAGAATTATTGGATTTCTATCCAGTGGTCTACATGGACAAAGTAGGAGTTTGGTTCTCTGTGTTTCCGTGCCGGAGATCAGAAGTCTGGAGCAGAAAGATTGCAGCACCAACTTTTCAGTGCCTTCACCTTCTGTACTAAGCCTTACTTTTCTTCCCTGTCTTCAGATCTGATTTACTGTGTTTGAAGCAAGGAGAGGGTCAAGCAGGACAAGACAGCAGGAATGGAACGTTGTCTGGCCAGGTGTTACAGCTGAGGCAAAGACAAAACTCTGGAGATATGTTACTGTCCATGAGTTTTAACAGGGCATTTACACCCACAGCCAAGTCACCACTATCTGTCTTTCCCAAGAAAGAAAGAGAGACAAACAAGCAAGCAGAAGGCAAGGGAGGAAAAAGGAAGGTTTTGTGTTTTGGGAGCTAGCTGCCTCTTGATTTCAGGGATGGTTTTCAAATAAGAACACATCTCTCTGCTTGTTCTCTCAGCAGGTCATCCAAACGTTGCCAAGCACCAGATGTTTGAAGTGGCAAATCATTTGTAGATTTTTTTTTCTATGCCGATCTGCTTCTGATAGGGTTTTTCTTGATTTTTCGTTTTGTTTAAGACTTTTCTACCCCTGAGTAAAAGCTCAAATGCAGCTGAAAAACTGTCCTATAAAATTGGGAGTGAATATCTATGTGGATGTGGTGGGGGGGAAATAGTGAGAAAAGACCTTCTCAGCAGTTGTGTCCTTGAATTCCAGAGGTTCTTACACTCTGAGGACTGAGAGCCGGCTCAAGTTTTTCCATCTGTCTGCTGAATCATGTTCGCCCCATCAAGGAAGAGACAGTGAGGGAAAGACTTCTCTGAACATGGGCTTTTCTCTCATGGCTTCCACAATCTTGAGCTCATCAAGTTTTGCTACTTCTTCACAAATTTCCTGATAGGTTAGTGTTCCCTGGGTTGGTTATGTGGCACACTCCTTCAAGCAGCATTATTTTTTTACTTGAAAACCCTAAGAGAATTCCAGCAATGATTTCTCATTATTTTGAAAGATGTGCTAAAAGCACTACATAAAACATGTATGAAATACCCTGAAACACCAGGAAATGTGACGTGTAATGCTGGAATCAGTAGGATTTTATTTCCGCTATCTTTTAGCTACCTTTCAGTTTCTCCAGAGCTCATCTGTGCCCAGAGGCATTGTTGATGCAGCTTGTTGAAAAGGAAATATTCACTGATCACAAACTTTGATAAACGTATTCCACCCTCAAGGACTTTATAAGTGTAAAATGGGCATTTATTCTTCAAGCCTGAAGGAAACATGAAGACTTTGACAATATTTTGTTGGAAAATATCTCCCAGGTTTGGGCTGGGGAATGTGTAAAGAAAAATAGGTTTACTATTGAAAAAATTAGTCTATATTGTAAGAAAAGTAATCATGCCAGAATAAATATTTTTAATTCAGAACTGAATGACCATGGAGAGATTTGATCTGGAAACATCACAAAACAGCTTAAGCTACAATTGCTGTGCCAGCCAGCTTCTTTTTGGAGGGATATCTTACCAGTCTTGTTTGGCTTAGGAAAATGAAATATTTGTCAATAAATGCATTACACAACACATAGTGATTATTTTTAAGTGTCACATGAGCAAAGAAGATTTCAGTGTTTTTAAATGAATGGATCTAGAAACACTTTGATATCTCCAAAAAGTTTTTGATTCATTACTGAGAACTCAAAAGTCTTCTGAGGTTTGGTCACTGCCAGCTAACATATTTTCCCTGGCCATTTCTAGTCAACTGTTGTTTAAAATCTTGTTAGCCATTATCTTGCCAACCTCTCTTTCTCATAGTGAAAAGTACTCTTTGAAGTAAAAATCCACATATTTCTGTCTTTGCCCAGCAGCAGTCAGTTACAGGCAGCTTTAGGAAGTGTGCAGTAATGCGAGCCTTCATGAGACCAGACTTTGTGTGCTACGGGGGTTTTGTTTGATTTTTCAGTCCATGGCTACAATGAGAAAAAAAAAGACACGAGCATTTTATGATTTTACCATCAATAATTCCAACCTTTTACATCTTCCTTCACAGTCATTTCAGACTGTGCAAAGTGAGTTACAAGTGGAGGTACAAATCAGACTGATAGTATTTTACTCCTACTCTGCAGGGTTGATAGTGACTATACAAGGTTGCAGGTAATGGAGAATCACAGTCTCTCTTTTTCCATGAAAGAGACTAGATTCTACCACTCCCACTCAGGCTGAAGTCCTACTTTTACAATACAGGAACTTGAGCAGAAACACCAGTGGAAGGGGTTCCACCCCCGCCTTCAACCGCATCTTTCCAGGTAGCGGCAAACTATCCCCACATCAGCAAGCTTAGCTGAGTTTGAAAATACCCCCCCGTTTTCCACAGTTGTTTTTCTCCTCAGCGGTTCACAGAGGAGGCAGCCTTACTCTGGGGGTGAGAGCAGGCACTGGCACTGCTGCCTGGGGAGCCGTGGCAGCTGAATGCATTTCACCCCTACCTGAGCCAAAGGCAGCTCAGAGTCCTTGGGGTCTCCTGGACACAATCCTGCCTTTCTCACACCATGGCAATGGAGTGCTGTTAAAGAGTGGGCTCTGCTTCCCCTCTGCATTCCTCTCTCACTGTGGGGGGGGGGACCTTCTGACACACTCTTGCTCCCTTTTCTTCTCCTAACCCTGCCAGTGTGTCAGGACTGTACCTTCTCAAAAATTGTGTCCTTTCTCAGTGATTGTCACAGGCCTAGGCTACACCAACATGTCGATAGAGGGGTAACTGCAGCAAGAAAGGAAGAATTTAGTATGCAGAAAACTAAACTGGATGATTCACCAGCTTCTCAAGTTCTTATTCAGACTCTATGGGTCTGGTATGAGAAGTTGCAAGCAAAGAATTAATTGTCCAAATTCTTCCTTAAGTGAGGCCACTTGCTTATGCCAACAGTAGAACTTGTCTACAGCAACTTCATGCACGAGAAGACCTAGACACAGCAATGTTTTTTGCGCCAAAGGAATTGTTAGGATGGTGGTGCTATTTTCTATAAATTCTTCTTTCATTCTTCCTGAAAAGTCCAAAACAATGATCCAAATTTTTACTCAGACACAGTCAAAATACCTCCCCATAAGCCAGGACTTCCAGTTTACAAAGCACTTCTCAGACATCCATTAATCCTCAAAACAGCCTGTGAGGTAGGAAATTGTCAGTGTTATTATCCCCACTTCACAGGTGGGGACTCTGATGCAGGGAGATTATGTGATTTGCCACAGGCTACACAGCAAATCCATGCCAGACCCAGGATTAAAATTTAGCAGCACCTGACATCTGGGCAAATACTCAAGCCTTGGTCTCTGCTGCCTCTAGAATACGGGTCTTAAGCAGATCTCCTGATGAGCATTCATAATCAAGCACTGTATGTCCCTGTATAGCACAAGGGTGTACACAAGAATGTACAAATCTAAGCAAAGCACAAGCTAAAACATGTCAATTTGAAGACATCTCCCCAGAAGTCTAAAGAAGATCTGCACAGCCAACTTTTGAAAGTTTTATATTGCTAGTTAACTTCAAACAAAGAAGTAAAGTCTGGTACATAAAGCATTTTGTGTTATGCCAACAGACATAAAGGATGTTATTTAGATCATTGTTTTCCTGTACATTTGCTTTCTAAAGAAAATGCACAGACTGGCCTACATTCAAGAGCAGACAAAACTGATTTCCTTGTGCTGGGAAACAGAGATTGGTTCCCTGAATTTGAAAGAAACCCCATAAATCTTCATGTAAGAAGTGAATATTACTGACAACATTCTTCTGCTTTGAAAGAGGTAGATAAAATGTACCATTTGTTCCAGTAGCATGCAGGATGTTTTTGCCTCTTTTTGTACTCCTGAGTTCTCCTTGTCAGTTTGTTGTGCAAACCCCTGATCACAAAAGTTGAATGTTTTTGGTTTTCCACAGTGGAAAGTACTTGTTTGCTGTATCTGCCCTGTCAACTCTTGCCAAAATGTGTTGTTGTTCATTTTGCATCTCAAAGATTGTCATGAAAAGATTAATTTCTATCCTTGGAAGAAAGAAAACTTTTTTCTGTTTTTTTCAATTTGTTTGCAAGTTATTTCTAATGAACACTGGAAAAGACAAAACAATTTAAAAAGTGGCAATGCATGAGAAGGGTTTGGATCAGATCTCTTCTGTGGCACTGGCAGACACTCCTTTTATGTCTTCTCATCGTGCATGGCCCAAGAGCCTGTGTGTTTGAATAACAACACCACATCAGACCCTTTCTCCTCTAACCTGAATCAATATAGAGCAGCTACTCATTCGTCTGTATCTTCAGCACCACAATCCACTTTCCCTGATTCCTCAAAGCTCTTTTTTCTCACCACAGCTCTGTCTTCTTCAATCTTACCCACTCACTTTTCACATTTCTGCTCCCTTTTGTGGAAGTCTTAGAGATATCCAGAAGATATTAGAATCAGAGAGAGAGATGAAGAGAGAAGAGAAGGCCAAGAAAACAAAATATAAGAGGTTCCTTCACAGGGAAAAGAAATTAGAATAACAACATTCTGCATTTTAAAAGCTTTAAAATTACATTGATATATATATTCCTACAAAATAATTTATTTGCTTAAATAATTTCACACTGTTAGGTATATTCTGCCTAAAATAAAAAAATGTAATATGATAGTCACATCTTAATGGCACTCAGTTATTTCCGGCAAAGCACATTGCAACACTAATAGGAAAAATTTTAGAACCTGCACTGCAAAAGAAAGCATTCCAAAAAAACCAGCCACAGCTCATCTGTCCCCATTAAAGCAGATTATCTATGCTATTAGCCAGTGGATCCTTCCCAGTCCACTCAGCACATATACTACTTGCTCTCTTCTAAGTACTCTTTGGTGGGCTTTTTGATTTTTCAGCCATCTTTCATACAACATAGAGCAACATGACATTTCAGTCACTAGGACTTATTTTTATGTTTTCTTTTTTTTCTTTTGCCCAATCAGTTTATTTCTTTTGTTGCTGTTTTGCTTTTCTTTTTCTTCCTTCCTCCCTTCAACCAGTATGTATTTTCCTCCTTGATTTTATCACTGTATTTTATGTCCCATCTTTTGCACCCAGAGGAAAATTGCTGACACTGGAGATCTTTGTGAAGACAAGTCACCCCACTCATAACTGTAATGAAATTATTCTTTGTCTGCAAAGACATTCACTGAGTGGCTGCCTATCTCATACTTGGGTTTGCCTTTAAACGCAATGTTTAAAACTGCTTCTTGAGTTTATGTCATTGAGCAGGGCAGCTAAAGTCCAGTTCAGATATGAACTTCTTGTTAACACACACATGGTCCTTTCTGAAGAGCGGGGAAGAGCAGGAGACCAATGAAAATACAGTGCAGGCTGTCCCACTTGAGCATGGGGAGACAAGTTGCTGTCCACATGCTTGAGAACCAGGTAAGAATTTAATGGCTCCCCAAAGTTCCAGTTCCCTCAAGAGCTGTAGGAGCCCTTGGCAGCTGGTTTGATAACACACAGTAAGAGTCATTTTGGAGATAAGCAGTGCTCATACTTACTAAGACTGCAAGGACCAGGCATTAAAACGCAGTGTTACCTCCTGCCAGGACTACTCTGTCTGGTCTTAGTCATATGAAAATAGCAATGGTAATATTAGAAATATTGCTTAAAGTTTATTTTCCTTGCTCTCTTCCTTTAGAGATAAGAATGCCCATGATTTTCAAATCATTCAACTGCACTGGATAAATGTTGCAGTTGTGGGTGTGCCAATTAAAGTTAATTATTACTTGACTGATCTGACTTAGCATTAAAATGTCTGGTAGAACTGGCTCTGATCTTGCAAAGGGGACTTTTTCGTCTCTATTTCTGAGTGATGAGGGAGCTTCTTGTCTTGGGATTTGGAGTTCCTGATTATCCATGCAAGAAGACAAGACGAATAGCAAAATCATTCCATTTCATATAACTCAGCTACATTGATCCTGACCTCTGTTTCCTTGGAAAAACAGAATTGGTGCTATTCATCCTATTCGACTTGGCATGAGTTGTACAAATTTAAGCAGTGCCACTGGTCCCTTTTTACTGCCAGAGGAAACAAGTAGGAACTTCTGATCCATGCAATCCTTAAAAGGAGAGACCTGATGCCATGCATGTTCCAAAAAACTGTTTCTATCATGCCATTGGCTATAATAGAAACTTTCAGGGACTAGTTCAGGTTTATATAGTAGAACCTTAGCTGATCAATTAATTCACATAAATCATACTCATTTTCACCTAATGGCTGACCACGACCATTGGATTGGTGGGTAGATTATCTTTCCAACTTATTTGTGTGGTTTCAATTACAGCTTTCAAAAGTTCAGCTTTCAGTTATTTCAAGAAAAAAAAGAATTTTTCATTTGTTTTGGTTTAGTCTGAAACTACTTCTTTTACAAGACAACAATAACAAGACAACAGAAATGTTTACTACTGACTGAAACTTTCATTCAATTCAGAATGGGCTGTTTGTTTTCAATTTGGTTATTTTTAGCTCTTCATTGAATTTTCTTATCCCTTTAAAATTAGCATTAAATGCAGACAAATTTTGAAATTAATTATTACCTCAAAACAAAAAAAACCCAGAAGTTTTTTCTCAGAAAATATTAGGAGAAAATGATGCAAAACTCAAACAAAACTATGCATAAAGTCATGTCAAATCCTGTTTCAGATCTTCCGACATTATATATTTCAGAAAAATATCATAAGAAGTTGTTGTTTTCTCATAAGTTATTTCAAATCAGCAGCCCTAAACAAAACAGCTCTTTCTTTAATGTGCCTCCAAATGCATATAACTAGACATTCAAAGACTACATATATATGGAAGAAAAAACTAACAAATTTGATCATCTAAGTGAGAAAAAAAAACAAAATCAAAGAATAGAGATGGAAGTAGAAAGAAATTTCATCTCATTTCTACAGTAATTTAAGCATGTCCTTTGCTGCACTCTAGTCTGCTAAACATTTTGCTGAATTGCAGCTCTCTGATCTTGGCAACTAAGAGATGTGGAAACATATATTAGAGCTTATATTTCTAGTGAGGTAAAAAAAATAAACAGTGCACAAGCCAAATGCATGCGCACTGCCCACTTTTAAGATTAGTGTTCTCACCGTCTGGCAGGTATATGATGAAATAGAAAGGTGGGACCAGGCTTCAGGGTGCTGCTTGTACTACAGGAGAGCAGTTATTGCATGGGGGAGCATTTAAAACACAAACACTCATCATTCTTCCATATGCTGTGTTGTGCCATACCCATCTTGGCATTCACAGATCCTGTTTTCCCTCTGCTCCTCACTGCCACTGTTATTTCTTTATTTGGTTTTTTTTGAGTTGGGAGACTGAGGGGAGGACCCCCAAGTACCTTTTTCTATTTATTTCATTCCCAAGTGCAAAGAAAGAAGAGGACCCTGGCTTCCTTTTAAACACTGCTTACACCTCTCTGAATGTGTTGAGATCTAGATTCATCTTCAGATTATATTCCATTAAGTATATAAAGCTCATAGACAAGACATTCTGCTCCATTAATTACCCAAAGCTTGTAGACAAGACACTGAATTTTGTCTCTTATTATCATGTGTGAAATCAAACTAATAAAGCAGATGAACAGAAATCCAAGTCAGCAAGCAGAGTTATAGCATGTCTTTGAACAATCTGGGTATTTTTACAAAATGTATTTCTTTTTAAAAATTACTCCTGTTCTGTCTCATTACTATTGCTGTTTCTACATATAAAAAAGGTACATTAATAAATTTCTTGTAATTGGTCATGCTTCCAGAGAGGACAGAGGAGTGTAGGCCTGGGGGAAGCTGTAAGTGGGAAACACCTCTTGGTTCCCTTGTATTGTCAAACATTTCCCTATAGCTCTTGCATAGCAGGTGGAATAAAGGTATGAAAAAATGTTGCTTGGAGTGAGGCTCAGACTGGGTAAATTACTTCCACTGAAGCTCAGACACATGGTGTGCAGGATCAGAGACTACAGAAGGATCCAGGTGTTCCTTTGTTTTTCACTTATTCACTCAACAAATTTTACAACCATTTGAGATCATGTTATGCTGCACATACATATGTCATCGTAGCCAGGGCATATTAAAGAGGTAAAGCAATAGTCACTGAGAACACTCTGCAGTTCTGTGCCAAGAGATACTGTCACACACTCTCCGTACTGTAACCAGAGCTGTGCCTCTTTTCCTTGTGCTTGGCACGATTTACTGACCATGAGATCATGGCAGATGGGAGTCTGGACATGATAACGCACTTGTTAGGAACTGAAGCTGCTGCTGATTGTGTCATTAAAATTTTTTTAAAAGAATCCTCAAAGCCAACCTCAGAAACTCCCTCATCTCATCTTACTCTGATTACTAGCAGCACTATAAACATGGCATTCCTGAGCGAGTATGGAGGCTGTGCTAGAAAAGAACCCAGTGCAGAGCCATCTAATTGCAGCAGCACAAAGCAATAGAGTATAGTGCAGGAAAAACAATCAACATTTGTCTGGAAATTCATTTGGCTTAGCAGAAAAAGCTCTGCAAAAGCAAGAAAAGAGTATGAGCTGATTACACAGCTGTCCTTTGGACTCCTGGAATGGCAGGAAGATGGTCAAAATCCTGGAGTGATGCAGCCTTACTGAGCTACTCCTGCCTGCCAGCTGAAAGCTGATAACCAGCATCAGTTAGGTGATCAGAGATATTAGTTTCAGTGATCCATTTTGAGGATAGTCAGTGCAATGTAAGAGGTGTTGACTTTTTTTTTTCTCTCAGAAGAAAGAGTAACCCACTCAGAAAGCAATTACTGAATTACTGTCAAAACACTGTAGGAGGGAATATTACATCAGCAGGGAGCATTAATGCAACTGTTTATAATAGCTTGTATTCTGACTTCTCTTCCACTTATTGTCAAGTACATAGGGATGGTCAGGAACTGTGTGGAATGGCAACCAACCAAAGGGTACACTAACAAAAGAAGGAAATGGTGCAGATGAAGTCAGTCATCCACTCTTCCTGCCCCAGTGTCTCTTCACTACCACCCAGACGTGAGGACAAAGCTTTCTTGGTTGAAACCACCTTGCCCCATGGCAAGGCTGGAATGCATAGGAAAGGGTGGTAGCTCAGTGTCATCCTTAAAAGGAGACATTTTATCATGTGCTCAGTCTATATTTCACCATGCTGATCCCCTCCAGCCTTCTGCCTTTTAATTCTCCTCCTGAAAACAGTCTTCCCTTTTCCTTCCTCATGTATTTATTGACATGCTGAGGGTTTGATTTCTTGCTTCCCACTGGGCATTATCGAATTTGTGCCAGCATTATTTCACCATCCAGGACGGCAAGGTAAAGCAGGGGTCTGACTATGTCTACCTAACCCCCAGGCAAGCTCACTGGATACAGGGTTTGGGGCATGACAGAGGGCTAAGAGACAAAATAGGTGGGGTGACAATCTGGCCTAAAGCCTGGGGAGCTGGTAAAGACATGATAGTCCAATTTATATCTGTAGCAATAATGTTCAAATTATAGTCCTTTAATCCAGTCTACTGTCAATAGAGTGGATTTTCTGAAAATGCAGGAGAGTTGTTATATTTGCTCTTAATAAGAAAAAAAAATGTCATTTCTTGGGGAGTTTTTATCTAAGAGATGAGCAGCTAAAGAAGTTGGTGGGAAAAACAGAACTATTAACAGTGCTACACTAAAGAAATACTCATAGGATGCAAAATATGTGCTATCAAACAGTTTTTTGGGGATCAAAGGTTCAAACAGTTTCCTCAAAAGACCTTTTAATGGGTAATGATCAGGAGTGAGTGCTTCCTTGCTGCTCAGGATGCATGATAAGGTATGGCTTCAAGGAAACTCTTTGTAATTTCATGGAAAAATAAAGATGTTGCTTTCTTAAAATGACAGGAAAATATCCCTTATGATACACTGTCAGATCTATCCCTCTAGGGAGAGAATGAGTTGGAATTCAGTCACACTACTGAAGTATTTACTATTTGTAAAAGCCAGATCTGAGTGAGTTCATCCTTATGAATCCTTTAAGCACATTGTTTGAAATTATACTTGCGGCTGCACACAAATACATGTACATGCACCAACACAATGCTTCCAAAACGCTTCTTCTGTAACTTCCAGCTGTAGTGTATGCCCAGCGACACGGTGACTTGGTGGTGACTCAGCTAGGCCCTGTTGGTAGTTAAGACATTTCTTAAAGGTACATCAGGAAAGTTTCCAAATCTGTTTTCTGACCCTCAGAGAGAACTAAGACATAGAAAATGATTTTGTAAACAAAGTGATTTCCAGTATAGCAATGATGTGGCTGCATTGCACAATAAGGAGACGTGTTTAGGAGTAGCAGACTTGAATACCAAAGGACTCTAGGCTAAAGCTCTTTGTCTAGAAATTTTAATGGATCCTTGTTCTCTGAGAGACAGCCACAAGTGACTGCAGAGCAGATCAATTAAGGCCACCATCTGCTAGTCACTGAACTTCAGGTATCCCTCATGGTATTTACTCTACAGAGAGCACTGGTTCATTGCATACTGTAGTCCTCTGGACAGGACTATAATGGTTTGTGCCTTTAGCTGTGGAGGTCTTTGGTTTGGTTTCAAGTGCTGTCTGAGATGCTGTACCAGCACAGTAGGCAGGGGAAGGTAGTTGTGATGATGTGGCTGTAAGGCTTCATCTCCTTGAGTGAGAACATAAAAACTCTAGCAACCACAAACACATCTGAAGGTTCATTTACCAATAGCACTGTTAGCAACCTGGTTTGAGAAGCAGAGCAAATATGCAGCAAAGCTCCACAGCAAAGCAAGTGTGGGCACTTGGGTCTGAAGACTCTCCCATTCCTGACAGAAATAATAGCAAAGTACCTGAACACTGAGACAATGTGGAGACCAAGAGCCCATGAGCCTATCTATTCCCTTCCAACAGGGTGGTGTGCTAAGCTTTTGGTGTGTGCTGCAGGGCTCTGCTCTCCTGCAGCCCAAGCGTGCCACCAAGTTCATTTTTGACTCAAAGAAGGTACTTTTGCTAGTCAGAGTAGGTTGAGCTCTAGAGGTTGAACATCTGCTGCTTTTCCTGAAGGTTTCAGACCATTTCTCGATTAGTATTGCCCCATGCAATGGTAGCTTGCCAAACAAATTACAGAAATTTCAGGCTTAATAAGTACCACAAAAGCCACAAGTTCGAGTTTGATTCTGTTTTAGTTTTGCGTGCTACAACACGAAATTAATCTACTAGTGCATCTTCAAGTGCTTTCCAAATAATTTTACTGTTTATTGCACACTTCTCTCTGTTTACAAAAATTTTTAAAAGCCATTATTTCTCTAGGTGCTCCTCTTTCTGTAGCCGTAAGTTATTGTCTTCTAGTGGGTTTTGAAACTGTGAGAAACAATTTGCATTAACTTCACAGCTATAATTTATAAGGAACATAATGAGTCATTGTCACAGGCTCTCCGCCTTTGTTCTCTTCTACTTCCTTCTTTCTAAATGGAATTTTCTTAGAAAAAAGTACTGATTTTGATAGATAGCTTTAGGACTCCTAAAAAAAATAAGAACATTTCTGGAAAGTAGTGTGAGTCAAAGACAAAGTTTGACCAAAGAACAAAGAGATTGAGAGAAGGTGTTCGATTTAGTGCTGAAACTCAAAAGAATGTTTGTATAGAGAGTATTATCCATTCTTTACAAACACAGCCACCCATATACTCATATATTTACACCTATTGCCTAACAATGGCTTGCTGATTGCAGCAGTGAAAGTAGCAGAAAACTCTAGCTCACAGAAATGTTTGCACTTTGCAACACTTAGGGTTTGGTCAGGCAGCTGGATTTAAGGGTAGGCTTAATAAGCAATTTTATCTCCCTAAAATAAAACTGTCTTTCATTTGAAGACTTCTAATCTCATTTCCAAACATAAACATAACAGAGTGTGAAGGAATAGTATGTTCTGTCTGGTTCTGAACCTCTTTGAAAAACAAAAAGTTAAGATAAAATGTGGACAACTGGGGCCATTATGTTTGCAACCCAGTAATTATTTAGATTGCTTAGAGCCCATAAACTGACATGTGAAACACACCCAGCAAAATATATTTTGCTCCTTTCTAATTTCACATTGGGATAAATTATTTTATCTCCCCCTCTCCTCTGAGCTTTCATAAATCCTTGCTTTTCCCCTCACTAAATATGTGCATGTCAGATGGAGAAGCCCCCCAGGACCCCTAGCAGTTCTCATTTTCACCAGTCTGACTGGAGGAGCAGAAGGGCCTGGTTTGGTTTTGTCACACAGAAAGTGGGATTTCTCGCAAACAGCCTTAATGGACAAATGTTTCATAACCCCCTTCTGAATAAGGGGTACCACTGGCTACAGCTTGCAATCACCTTCTACTGACAAGTCCCCTAGCTGTAGACGCCAAACTTTGTTTATGTTTCCATATTGAATACAGCATTTCTGTTTCAATTGTTTAAAGAAAACCTCAAGCTTCACTAGATGTAGACAGAGGTGCAGCTCTTGAATAAGGCTGAGTCAGCAGTATTGAGCTGGTCTTTCAACAGATATCAATATGGGTAGGAAATAAGTTGCTGCAATTCAGTTCAGAAAAGCATGTGAGTGCTGTTAGACTTTTGCAGCACGTTAGAATTGATAATGCATATTTAAGATCTCCCCTGAACAGGGTCTTACAGACTAATTTGTGCTATGTGTGAGAGGTGCTGAGTTCATCTTTAGCTCCAATATGAGTGGCCATAAATAAATATGTATATTTATGTAAATACACTCACGCATATATACAACAATCATGGGTTTATGATTAGCTGAGGCTGACTATCTGACTAAGATGATACTGGGATGAATCATTGCCACGCTAAATTTGCTCGAGGTCAGACTTGTTTTCTGTTTTCTTTTTCCTTCATAATATGGCTTTTGTTCAAGGTGATCCATTTAAAGTATAAAAAACCCCCAAGAAGTATCTTTGAAATTGTGGTTTATTTGCATAAGTAAATCTTCTACAGGAAAAGAGTACATGCATTATATTTATCTGGTGGTATCTTTTTATCCCTTTTCTTTACTTTTTTTCCGCCCACATTTAGGATTCAACTTTCTCATGTGAAACCACTGAGGTCTTTTTTCTGCTGTAGACATAACACAAATGTCCTGTTAGACATTCATTGTGTGACTCATGGGCCATAATGTGGAGAGATCTAGAATGCACAGTCTGAAAAAAGTGGCACAGAAAATGTTCACAGTTGGGAGTTCCACATGTAAGTCAGGACCAGCTCTGAAAATAAGCAGTTAAGTACATGTAAAACAGCCTCAGGTCTTTCTTTTGGCAGATGCAAGGCTGTAACATACAAACCATAAAGATTAAGAGAGGTGGGTTTTGAATTAGGAACAAAAAGAGCAAATGTAAATATTCTTCTCCAACCAGACAATTTGAGAAACATCCTGAGAAAAAAAAAAAAAGATGTCTAGTGTGTCTGTGCTCAAGTAAAACCAGCACATCCCTGTCACATTAGCATGAGATCAGAATCAAGAAACTCAAGAAATTGTCTCTCAGATGGCACTGCTGAAAGTTTTCCAGATAGCTGGTGCCATTTTGTGATATATTTCTGATGGTCTCCTTAAAAATATATCTATCAGCAGTTGCACAAGCTAGCCCTGCACCCACAGCTGAAATGAGGATATTTTTCAAGATACCAGATGAATTTCCTACAGTTTCAAAACTTCCACTTCTCTCTCATATGAAAAGCTGGGCTTTTTTCCATGGCAGTCACTTGCCTTTTTGTTTTTGCATACACAAGGATGATGAATGTGAAAACAAATGGAGCTGAATCACGGGCGAAGGTGGTCAAGGAGATGCAGTGGAGGTGCAAGGAGTGACAAGGGGCAGAGGCTGCCTTTCCCTGTGGACTGGAGCTGGGCAAGGCAACCTGCAGGCTCTTTCCAGCTGTATCACTGGCCCGTTGGTTAATCCACAGCAAGGTCTGTCACCTCTCTGCCTTCCTCCTGTCCCCACCTTACCCAGTTGTATTGCAAGCCACCTGAGCCACACAGGAACTATATCAAGTTCCCAAGAGCTCTGCCCTGGCTGGTGCCTGCTGGTTTCCTGGTGAGAGAGCAGGTGGCTCCAGCAGCAGGCGGAGCTGGGGACAGGCAGCAAGCCCCTCTGTCTGATGCTCATCAGCCCAGGATTCCTGGTCAGGAGGTGCTCTGTCCTGCACCCAGGCTGATGTATTCCCAGACAAGTCAAATGGCTGGAGCAGAGCCCAGTCTCTGCCCACAGGGAGGGATAGGAGGGAAGTGATTGTTAGCTGGGTTCTCTGTGCTCAACAATCCTCTGCTCAGTGATTTCCAGACTGATGAAAGAGGTGGACCTGGAGCAGAGACATGCTGCAGGCTGGCAGTTCTGGGGACTGGATCTCACCCATCCAGTCTCGTGGTTATTCCATGCATTTGGTCTCCTCAAGTTTCAAAATTTCAATGCTGTAATCCCAAGAGCAGGAAATTCTCAGAATATGCAAGAACAATGAACTTTTTCAACTAACAAAATCAAATCCAGCCTCATTAATATTCCTTAATTTTCAGAACAGGTACAGGTTTGTGTGGCTGCAAACTCAATTCTTAACTTGACAGTAAAACCAAGTGAACCTGATGCAAGCATAAGTGCAGAAGTTTTCAAGTCAAAAAAGACTCAGGCAAACACATAAAAGAAAATTAACTTTCTTCTCAGCCATCTCTGTTTATTCTGGCCCCTGCTCACCATATTTTCTTTACTCTTTTACATGGCTTCATTTAAGCAGGCTGGCCCTAAGCTGACAAGTTACGCTTCTGTGATCCTGCAAGGGGCTGAGCATTCTCCCTTTGATCCAGGAGAGCTCCGAAACATTGACTCACCTTCAGGTCTTTGGGACTGTCCCTGCACGGGAGCACTTGCTTTAGCTCCTTGTGGATTCAGGGTCACCTGGTCAGTGTTTTGTGAGGTTCAGAGCACTTTTGTACCTTGATTCTCAGCATCCACAGCTTGGGCAACGTGTGCTCCAAAGCACAAAACTGTTGTAATTCCTTCTGTCCACCCAAAGTAGCTGTTCAGCAATGTGAAGAAAAAGTTTGCGTCAAATTCTCCTTGATAGGAAACATTTCTGCTTGGCCGAGCTTTTGTTAGATGGATAACCCAATGAAAAGCATTTTTTTGCCTGAAGATTTAATTTGCAAAAGTACATGGGCATGAATGAATTTTCTTAAAAACAGAATTTTTTTAATGCTGAATTTTTCAGCTGAAACTGTGCCTACAACAACAACAACAATGAAATATAATCATTACTGACAGATTTTTTTAAGACTGCCTTTGTTTCCAAATTTTTATTTGATTTGTTGAAGCTGTTAAAAATGTATTTCTGCTTAAGACTCCTGAGATTAAAAAAAAAAACATATACACAGGGGCAAGGAGAGTGCTTACCTCAGACTGATAGTGCTTTTGAATTACATATGCTACTTGCTGCAGTAAGGCTGTGAAACCTTATGCAAATGAGTAACTTTGCACAACTGAATCACCCTTGCTGAGCTAATTTTTATCAATTACACACATTCCAGCAGACCAATGAATTGTCTAAGGCTTACTCATGTCCATGAATCTTTGTAACTCTAGGGCTTTATTTTCTTCCAGACAAACTCTAAACTGTAAAAGATGATGAAAAAAACAGTATAAGGAGAAACAAAGATAGGTCAAGAGACAGAGAAAAAAAATCACATACTTTTTGGTCTTAATCCAGGTAAGACCAAAAAGGGATGGAAAGATAACTGTAGAGTTGACCTAAATAGAAGATCAGGCTCAATTGGTCAATCAGATCAATTGCAGTAACTTTGTCAGTCATGGAGGCTGTCAGCCAAATCCTGAGCTCAGATCTTACTCAGGAGACTGTTCCCTAGTAAAACTCTAATAGCATTAGACCTAGAAATCTCAAGTACTGTAAAACTAACAGAATTCCAGGGCAATAAATAGGGAGGGAATTCCAGACAGTAGGACTAGTAGCCTAGGGGTAAAATTGGATTTTGGCAGATTCTGGCCTTAACTATGTGAGCTTTTGACATACACATTTCCACTACTATGCTTACTTCACAGTAACCTAGCAAAAATGAGGTCAGTCTAATATATACCTCTGTTTTCCCTTGGAAAGTTACCATAGACTACAATGTAAGGATAATACTCCATTCTACATTTTAATGTAATTTCCATTCATGAGGGAATCATAAAAGTATAAAAAAGTATCAGGCCTTTCACCTTTTTTAACATGGCAAAATAAAGACTCAGTAAATGCAGTTTGTCCCACTAGGGAAAGGAGTAAAAGGAGTTTTTGCCGAAGTTTGTTCGGACATGAGATCAGCCTAACTAATTAGAGTCCCAGAAAAGTATTATGTGATTCTTAGTCATAACCAATCCTATTTGAAAGTCAACATGCACAGTAAAAAATGGCTTCAAAATTATTTAAGGCATTTAGAAAGTGGAATATTACATGTTCTACTTCAATGACCATTGAACAGTAGAAGAAAAATAAAGCTCAAACTCACTGCCGCTTTGCAGATGCAGCTCCAGCTTCAGCAAGGACCACTTTATGTTCCATCAACCTTCAGCAAGGTCATGAACAGCTTTCTGCGAGTCAGTAACAGGAGTTAGCACCTCCACATGATATGGGAAATGCTACACTTCCAGAAGAGGTTATACAAAAATATTTAATGGCCAACCAAACCATAACCTCTTTGAAGAACTTGTTGAAAACTTTGCTCTCTACCAGATTAGGTGTTAGGAGCTTGATGAGCGATGGTACAAGATGTCTTGTTATTATTGTTTGGGGAATAGGTTTCCTTCCAACCACCTCAAAGAATCTGACTATTTCTCCCACACTGATTCACTCTCTGCTAATTCATTGGAACTCATAAAATGGTTTGCAGTTTTATTGGAGGTCTGTGGTGTCCATTAAAGTGATTGTTTAAAATAAAGAATAAAAGACCATCTGAAACAAGAACGGGAGATAGCTAAAACCTTTCTTTTTGAAAACTGGCACTGCAGTGAGTTACCCATTTAAATGACTTTTGGCACCATCAATATTTAAACCTGATAGGTGCTAAGATATCTTTAAAAGCAGTGTTAAGAATAAGCATGTTTAATACAGTATCACCAAAGATTAACTGGAAATGGGCTCTCCTTTGTTCCAGGTGCCAGACGAAGAGAAAGTGAAAGATAGTCACTGTACTGAACAGCCCAAAGTTGGACAGCTAAAATGGACACAGAATGACTGCAACAGGTTGAAGTAAAAAAATAATGGGTTTTGAGAAAGATGGGGAAATACAGACCATACTGCTCCCATTCCCAAATGCATCTTCCATCTTGTTCCTGTGCGATGCTCAGTTTTCAGGAATCCTCATGGCCAAACAGGATCACAGTGCTCATGGAAAGGTTGCAAGGCACATATTTCTTATCACACAAGTCTCACAGAGGTGTAACTGCACTTGGTTTATTAGCTGAACAGCGTCTTGGACTGTGACAGTCAATTCAGATCTCTGGCAACAAAGGAATAAAAACCATTTTGCTCCCTCTGTATTACAGGAAGAGTGGGGGATGTGTCTAGAGAGCAAATGGCAAGTAGCCATTCAGTGAATGGACCTAGGATACAGGTCCATTTCTCCACCTGAAGTCTCCAAGAATTCCTCTCTCATCTCCTTGTCCATAGAAACTAAGTTTGGAGGAAATCACTGTGCTCTTCTTCATGACTCCATCACTGCAGGGCCTCCCCCATGGGGCTGCAGCTCAGCCATGATGCTGGGGCAGAGAGAACGGGACCAAACCTAGAAGGTGTATTTATTCCTTTCCTTGAAGTACCTGCTGTCCTTGCTGCAGAGGTTCAGCATCTCAGTGACTTTGATCTGGTCACACAGGCAACTTGGGAGAAATATTTTAGATTATTTTGACTGACTTCAAGGAAAAAAAATAGTAAAAATGGCTCCATGCGCCTCTCACTTCCAGATCTCCTTCTTGGCAGAGCCCAAGTGTGGTTATTCCCTTCACTTGGGCTGTCTGCAAGGATGAGATGTTGGGGGAGATTCGCGCTCTCCTGACCTCCCTAGACTGGTCTCAAGAAGCTCTAGATTTCAATGAGGGTTGCAGCTGCAAAGTACTGATCTGGATCCAAATTTCCCAAAGCAATGCTCTGATGATTTAGTTCCTTGTTGAAAGAAGCCAGCACTGAATTTTAAAACTGAAATCAGAGCCAAACTTCCTCAAAGTCTGGGAATGTTCTGATCTAGTGGGTTTGGTTTAAGCCCATCTCTAATATGAACCATATAGAAACAGGGCCCAAATCTGCTTTCATTTCCATTCACTTCACATGAGAACAGGTTGGAAAACTTTCTTGCAATGCAAGTTTGTCAGAAAAGGCCAGTAGGGTCAATCAGTCATTCTCATATTCTATAAATTTCAAGGAAAATTTCTACATGAACTTATTTTAAAAGCTATATGGTTCTCATCCCAAAAAGATGTTTCCAATAATTTGCATTTTTATTGTTTCTATATGGATTTATGCTGTTACCTGTTTCATGATGCACCATTTTTTGCTTGACTTAGCAGCAGCTCTCTGACATACAGTGCAATTCTGAATATTACTATTGAGGACATATCATCAAAGCATGATCCTAACTGGTAGAGTCTATTCCTTTTGTTTTATGTGTGACACCAGTGCCTTGTATGAAGTGATATGTCTCATCCTTTCTTCCAGCTCAATATGCAGCTTGTGGGAAAATTTGACACTTAATGTACAGATGTACTGTGAAATTTTATATTGTTCTAATAAAAGTACAGGGATGAAATGCTATTCAAAATGTTAAATTCAAGTATGCTAGATGCATATTCTGTCATTTTAAAATGTCTTGAAAAGGAATTCTTCCCAAAATTTTGCTTCGAGGTAACTTCTGGAATTGCTTGGTTTGACTTGATTTGGAAGAAAAATGAGCAACGACCAGTGAGACAGAAGACCCAAACATGACCAGTTCAATTTTACCTGTATCTTCACAAGGTGTCAAGGATTAGATCCCAACTTACCTTGGAAATGTCTATGGAAATGAAGCAGCCTTTGCACAAAAAACTGCAAATGCACAAACAAAACCAAAACTCCTTTCTAAAATACCCCTAAACGACAGACCAAAGGTAGGTGTGGTGCAGATGATGTACCTGTCCTGACATGGAGGGCCACCAGCATGACATGACAGAGCAGAGGGGCTGCTAAGCTCCAAGAGGAGCTGGCCCTCAGAGCAGCCCCAATGACTTGAAGCTGGATTTACTCTTGGCAAAACAATTTTTTTCCAGTTTCATTGCTTAAGCTGCAAGGCCAGAGCAGCCACAGTCATACCTGTGAAGGAATGCACTACATGCCAGTCCAATACCTCCTGAGTTTTTAATGACCATGTGGTATTAGGACACAACACATGGAAAATCACAGCCACAAATATGTCCAAAAATGTATGAGGCCAGCTGAAATGTAGGAGACCTGCTGTCTTGGCAACTAACTCACTGCATAATGCAGGCCACAAATTTTCCCAGAAGATATGCATTTCTGGCACATTAGTACACACAGAGATCACAAACCAAACCTGGGATAAATGGCATGAGCAGTAGTAATTTTAAATGTTGTTGTTCAGGGTCATTGGTATCAAATAGCTTTTGACTATGTGATTTAGGTTTTTGTTCATTATTTTTAGGTTGTCCTAGGCAGAAACTTCCTGCTTTGGGACCTTAGATAATACTTTCATCCACTTGCTTTTGGATTCGACATATTTTCTATGCTCAAAGCTTTGCTACCACCATCAAATAGCAGGCATACTTGCAGGAAATCACATTTCAGTCATGAACTGTTAATTTGTTGTGGTTCATGCTTTAATTTGTATTTGTTTTAGATTAAAATCGTTACTGTGATTTTCTCAAATATTCATCAGAAACAAGATTCCTTACAGTGAGAAACCATCCATCTTTTAACTGGACAATCCAGGGCTAGTAACTTGGAACACCGATGTGCCTTATGTTCATAATGCATTAAAAGTGGCATTAAAAGTTTAGGCTTAAAATCTGCATTAAAATGATGGTGTGAGAAATAAGCCTCTTCCCTCAGTCTGCTTAAGCAAGTCAAGTGCTTCCAAACCTCTGCATTTTGCTCAAGATTCCCTATGTAGAGCAGCATGCCTCTGTGTTTTCCAGCACCTATTGAGCTAGTATCATGACCGTGTTCCTCACACTATGGACAATTACTTTGTGCTGTAAATCAAGGACTTCTGGAGTGCACCAGACTTACAACACATGCTCAGACCATCTGGGCAAGACATGTATATGAATTCCTCAAAATCTGCATTGACAAGCTTTCCGGAGTGAGAAAAGGAGGATATGTCCAAGAAAACCCAGATGTAGGATATCTTTAACTGAGTCTAATCTTGGAAGAAATTGTGGCAGGGCAGATTAGGTCACAGATGACCATAATTCTTAGAAAAATACCTCACAAAACTCTAATAATCAGCTATGGAGTATATGCAAAATTCAATCTCCTTTTCACTGGAAACTGAGAACGCACTCCAGATATAACAAATTATTCTCCCCTGATAGGTTTCAAATCCTAGTGGTAATGCATGGAAGCACTAGCCCTTTTTAAAGGCGAAGGGACAAAAAAAAAATAAAATCAACTTTTTACCAATGTGTTTTTCCTTAATGTCATCTTTAAAAATAGCTGGACCCAGGTTGCTAGCTTCTGCAAAAGCATCTAAGTGAGATATACACTTAGGAAGTTCTCAGCTAGAAATGTCAGAAAATGAATCCAGAATTCTAAACATCTGGTACAATCACAAGTAACTGCTTAAACAAACCCTTATACAGGGCAGTACTAGACCGACTTTGCAATGCTGATGCTCTGTCCATAACAAAATGGGTTTAATTCAATTTAAGAGACTTCACAGACGATTTTATCTTCTTAATTAAATTAATTTTAAAACCTATTATATTTTTACTGGTGAAAATTTCATGCATAAGCCCAAGAATAAACAAACAAATAGAAAGATGCTAAGGAAACAGGACAATAATATGCCTTTATGTGCAAGACAACTTGATTCATTGAAGTAGCATGGCAGAAGCAAACTTTTAAAAGGGACTTAAATGTGGTCAGTCTAATCCAGATCCAAATCTAGCCTGCTTACTTCATCGTAATTGAGATCAGACTATGATGCCACCAGCAAAAGCTGCAAATAATCCTCTGAATATCATTGTTTCACCCTTACATTTGTTGGCAGAGCTTCAGCAATACATTTTGGAACCTGGGATGCCTCCTTCCCTGAATTGCTCCTGGCTGCTCCTGCTGGCAGGGGTGCACTGCTGGCCAGATGATTCTAAAGTAAAATCAAACCCTGCCTTGTCTGGGGCTTTGCCTGTGGGGACACTGGACAGAGCCCAGTCAGGGAACAAGTTAATCAAAAAGGGAAAAGTGATCAAAGGTGTCTGCAACAAACAGAAGAAGAGAAAAGTGACATGATTGGGATTAAATTCACAGTTTGAAGGAAGAGAGGTGTGACTGTGCTTTTCTAATTCTGTCCAGGACTCAGAAAGAGAGAGCCAGAAAAAAAATAGCACTGGAGGAGTTATTTTCTCATGGTATCTGCAGCCAAAAGCAAGCTGTTACCAGAAGTCTTCTGAGACACATTGAGTCAGGAACAGAAAAAAACAAAAAAAGTGCTTTGGGACTTAAGGCAAGATGTAGATGGCTTGAGGCACCCACTTGCAGAGCTGTCTTCCAGAAAAACTCCACCCAGCAGCCACAGAGCCCTGGAAGTGCCAGCATCCGCGGGGCTGCGTGGAGTGCAGACACGGGCCTCTCCTACCCCACGCCGAGACACACAGCGTGAGCAAGCTTGGGCACAGGGATGAATCCCTGGCTGCAGACTGTTAAACCTCCCAGGGACCAGGAAATATGAACTGGGAGAGTTTTGTCCACAGGCATCTGTGCTCTGAACAAAGCTACATCTCCGCAGGCTGCTTCTCTCCCTTGCCAGCACAAGTACCATTTACCCCACTGGGGCTTTTTTATAGGCAAAACAGAATGCCTGACATGGAGCCAGTCCAGGAAAGGAATGGCTCAGCTTTCCTCCAGTCCAGTCGTGAGTATTCCTTCTGCCGACTGGACAGGTTGCTCCCATTAGAGAGAGAGCAAATTATGGAACAAAGGAACTTGTGTTAGTACATCTGCATCCTTAAAATAGCATGTAAGCAGTGAATAGCACCTCTGAAAAAGCAGGCACAGCACCCTAAAAGTGCTGTACTTTCTCTGGGCAATATCCCTGCTTTAGCTGCTCAGCATAAAGGTGGTGAAACAGTAATATAGAGAAGGCCTTGTTGTACACACATGTAAGCTAGTTCAGGCAGTGAGTGCTTTTCCTGACATCCACACTGATCACAACATTCTGGATATATTGCATGTAATTAAATGCATTTGTACATGTAAGCATTTGTGTGTATGAATTTTAAAATATGAATATATGTATTGATATACTGTGTATATTTATTTAGATTGTGAAAAGACTAATTCATCCTGCATTAGCAGCACTTCAAAACCTCAAGCAGGGCTAGTGTAAGGATGGAAGCCTGCTGTTTATGCAGACTATTGTTAAATATAATTATTCCTTTAACTCATAGTTGTCTTTCCATATAATAATCCAATGTCCAATCAAGGCACATCGCCGGTGGCTCAGCACTGTGTGTGCAATGGTGTGGATGGGACAGGTGTCCCATCCATCTCTGGTATTGATACTAACATCAGCCCATGCAAGACTTGCAAACAGCAATAAATAAGTTTGACACAGCTTTAGCAACACTTTGAGTTGTTTTGTTTTGTTTTAAAAAGGGAATTGAAAGCAGCACTAAATAAAATAAGAGGGGTCACAAGTCTGTGGCCAAAATGGAACAATAACCATAGTAAACTGTTGAGCAATAAGAAACAAGAAGAGTTTTTCTTGATTTTTTTTGTTTATTTGTTTGTTTATTTGTTTTCTACCCTCCTTGAATGTTTTCCACTTCATGTCACCCACTGGACTGTGGAAAATTGATTCCATCTGGATCTTTCCCAGTTATGTGTGCTGAGACACTGGCAGTCTTCAAGTTGGGCAGAACAGTTGCCTCTGATTCAGATTTCTCATTACTTCTGTGGGAATGCTACTCTTTCCCTCTGTGATGGGCTGAATTGGTCCCATGGGAATGGGAGCTGCTAAAAAGTAAAGAGTTCCAGCATCCTCCCAGGGGTGTCCAGTGGCTTCTGTCCCAGTAGAAGTAAATTGCAGTAAACGGCAGTCTATACATTGCAGCTGCCACCAACCACCCCTCATGGCAGAAAGGATGATAGCTTCCCTTCTTCTGCAAACGTTAGTGCCTGGTTTCCAGACTGCCTGAGCTACCAAACACCAGCCATTTTTGCCACTGTGTCAGGCAGCGAAGTCCAGACCTACCTGATGGCCATGTCCTGTACTGAGGAACAACACAACAAATTACCACAGCAGTGTTTTGAAATAATGCATTGAAGTGTCAAGAACAGGGTTAGGATTTCATTATTTCAAACAGATTTCGATCTCTCACACCCACAAAATCTCATAGACTGTTACTCAGGTTACTTTGCTTTAACACAGACTTTGTTGGGATTTTTTTTTAAATAAAGGCTTCGTTTCCTTTAATAAAGGCTTTGAACCACTGTAGGGACAGCAAATGATTCCATCTGCAAACTGAGTCCAGGAAGATCTGGAACCCAGCACGTGGTCAGGTGGAATTCACAAGGCAAAACCTCGTCCTACATCCTTGTCCTACAGAGGGACTCCCCCTGATCAGCTGCAGCTCATGCAAGGATCTGCAGGTTGTCATAAAGTGTCAAGAAGAAACTCCTTTTAGTTGGATGAGGCTGACAATCACTCCTCTTTAATGGAAGAAATCTCAATGCATGCGTGACCTTTAGTAGAGCTACTCAAATGACTGCGAACTGTTTAAATAAAAGCAGAATTTGGCTCCAAATAGTCAGTAGCTTATGAATATCCATAGCATCAGGGAAAAATACACTACAGGTGGCTTTCTAATTGACCAGAGAAAATTTTGGAAATTTAATCAACACATTTAGTCTGCACATGAACAATTCATTTCACAGATGTTTTGTTAAGAGGCCCACAGGACTTATGTTGAGCAAAAACTCCATTCAACAATCTCTATTTTCACCCACATTGTTGAGTGGAGAGAAAATAGATGCTTCAGTTGACAGTTGAGATCCCATTTTGCCACACATGGCCTGCATGTGAAGCAGCTACCAATCCAACCTGGTACACTTACAAAGCAAGCACATAATGCAAGAGCTGGTGCCTAAAAGAAACAGGAGGAACGCAAAATAGAAGGAAAATTATTAATGTGATAAACATAGCCACTCGTAGTCTTTCTCAGATCTTTTGCAGATCTTCTTAGATCATCAAGACTGAAGTTCTCTGTGAAGGTACTAGACACAGGGTGTTTACTCCTTGATGTCTATGAACAGCATTTTCTGGGAAAACAAATCTGTTATTTATTTTTTTGGTGTAGCATTTCATTAGATGTTACGAAAGAAAAGAAACTTTCTGCAAAAGTGGAAAGAAAAAGCAGCATTTCTGAATACCAAGTATCCATGTGAGATGTTTTTGTTTGTTCCTCCAGCACAAGCCAAAGCCTAATCTGCTCGCTTTTATTAGTGTTATTGATGGATCAGGAAAAAAAGTAAGCAACCAAGAGTGTTCTTTAAACAGATAATAAAAATCCCTCATTCTCAAAATCGAAAACAGATTGCTTCATGCCTGAAAAAAATGGTCTCATCGTAGGCATTGTTTTACAAGGCAAATAGACTCTACTCATTTGTAAAATGAGGAACTTTCACAAAGAGTGAAAACCAAAAGTGCTGACACAAGAGAGGAAGAATGTTACCACAGCGTAATGTGAAGAAAAGAGACCCAAAAAAAATCCAAACCTACACACTTTCAATCCTATACATGTATGATAACACTTTTTGATATGATTCAAATGTTTCAAATGTTTTAAGGGAAAAATATAGAGATCTTCTCTGGTCAAGGTGTCTTAGACCAGATTCACATGGCAAATATGTGTGTATGCCCAGAAGTGTTTCTACCACCTTCTCCTTCACATGTTTAAATCTGATTATTTCTTCCATTAAGGAAAATTAACCCCATTTTGTAATTGTAAAATGTATATAGGTAAAATAGGCAGAAGTATTCTTGTTATCAATGGTATTTCTTCTGTCCCCTTCCTTGTCGTTTCACTTATTGGAAAGGTTTACCCAAAGACTGTACAGTGACTAGAAGAATCTTAGTTCCCTTTTTTTCAGTGGGAATCATTAGAATTACTGTAATTTCTATACATAATAACAGTATAAAGAGAAATAGTTTTCTCTTTAAAAATTTCCTATGCCTTCCCCACTGAGAAGAAATTACCAAAAAGACAATATGACTTTATTATGGGTGACATCATTTTCAGTTAAGAAAAAGAAGGAATGATGAGTTTAAAAATCCTGCAAAATAAACCAACACAGATAACAAAACTGAGGAATTTTGCCCAAGCTGTAATATTCCCATAACTACTTTAGGCCTTGGTGGGGGGGGAAAGGCATGAAATTTTTCTACTTTGACTTCTAATTAGGAAAGCAATGACTTTCTACCTAAAATAAGTAACTCTCTGCTTCCTGACCACTGTCCTGTATTTTGAAGCACATCTTTTAAACACCCTGTGTCTTTGTCACAAACCAAGACTATGATCTAATGCTTAGTCAAGAAGGGATCTTCCTGGTCCGGGGCCTTCTGGTGTGTATCACACAAAGGCTCGATGAGCAAAGTCTCACATGTTTGTTTCAGACTGTGATGACCACCTTAAATTGACACCAGAAGAGATGCATCCTTCTCCAGACAACAAACTGTTGAAACACCAAATTTTTTAATGAAACCAGAAGGCTCAAAAACCATACTGCCAGAAAAACATATTTCATCAACCACGTATTATAGTCAGAAAAGGCAGAAAGCTCAGCAGTGAGTCAGGAAGGATGGTTATTTCAGATTTTCATAGTAGCAGTAATCTCTATACTCATCTTTAGGGAAAAGGACAAATAAAAACCTCTGTCTAGCAGGTAAATATAGAAAGATAATCTCTTTTATGGGATTTTCCAGACAATGATAATAATAAAACGTTTTTAAAGTAGCAATACAATAATGACCATGATGATGATGATGATGATGATGATGATGATGATGATGATGATGATGATAATAATAATAATAATAATAATAATAATAATAATAATAATAATAATAATGGGAAGAGTTAGTTATGTCATCCAAACAAATGGGATGAAAAACTGGTGCAGTTTCTTAAATAGCCATACTGTAATTTTCACTTAATAGAGAAAAAACAGTAGCAGTAGAAATGTAGAAGGGTACTCACAGCTCTTCACCTGATAAACCACAATTGTTGCAGTGGATTCTGAAGGCATTATGACAAGAAAGAAGAAGAAGGACATAACAGAAATTGTTGGAATTTTAGTGGTTTGAGAAGGATTTTGAGAGAAAGCAACAGGAGTGTTTAAGAGAAAGGTTCAGAACTGTCTTTGAATTAAAGGGAAAGGCACAAAATGGCCATAAACCTCAGTCGTAACAACATGGTGACATTAAGTTGTAAAGAGTCCTCAAAATAGAGATAAGACATTTATTTAGCTCAGAGATCAACTACGATGGGGTTTGTATGATTTTTTTTAATCTTTTCTTCTTTATAGTTTGTTTCACATTGTGTGATTTCTACTTTTTTCCCGTCACAGTTTATTTAGCTGGCTTTCTCTTACTCAATTATATTGTGGATAATGACTTAAAATTAGAGCTGCTGAATACATGTACTCATTGGGGAGCACCAAGGGGACTGAAATTCATATTGATTTAGATATCAGTGAAGTTCCAGTAGAAATTGTATTTCCCAGATCTATGAAAAATAAGTACAGCTACTCAAGCACTGAGACAAGAAAAAATACCTGCTCATTCAAGTTCAAAAATTGTTTGCTATGTGTGTTAATGAATTTATTGGTTCACTGTGATCTGAAAGGTATTTAGTTAATTGTACCTCTGAAATATTCTGTGTTGAGTTTGATAGTGAAGATAATATTCAGTATTTTCTTTCTTCTCATTAAATTAAGACTTGGTTTTCCACCTGAGATTTTAAAATACTGGAAGCAGTGGAATAGAAAGATCTGCAGGCAGTCTGGCTAGACCTTAGCAAAGCTGTGCCTCTGTCTGCTCATTTTTATAGAACCATAGAACCACAGAATGGTTTGGGTTGGAAGTGAACTTGAAGATCACCTTATTACAAACCCCTGCCATGGGCTAGGACACCCATGGTTGCTCAAGGCACCATCCAATCAACCCAGCCTGGAACACTTCCCAGAATGAGGCATCATCCACAGCATCTCTGGGCAACCTACCCCAGTGCCTCACCATCCTCACAGTAAAAATTTTCTTCCTGATACTTAATCTAAACCCACCTTCTTTCAATTTCAAGGCATTCTCTCTTGTGCTATCACTACAGGCCCTCACAAAAACTCTCTCCCTATGCTTCTTGTAGAGTCCCTTCAGGTATTCAGAGGCTGCAATTAGGTCACACTGAAGCCTTCCCTTCTCCAGACTGAACAATCTCAATAGTTCTCTCAGCCTTTCCTCGTGGGATAGGTGTTCCATCCCTCTAATCATTTTCTAAGACTCTGTCAGCTAATGCAGTGCAACAACAATGGAAATGCAGAGTTGACTTTTCAGCTGCTCGTGGGTCATGATACACTTTGAACAGAATATTAGATTCCAAGGGTAGCCAAGATATCCTTATGTATCCCTATGAGCTGATGACACTTGTCAGGACCTTCCTTCGATGCATAATGATGATTCCTATTAAAATTTCTTGAGTATAAGTGCAGCTGCAATCCTTGATGAGTCTAGGAAATGGACTCCTCATTGAAATTTGCTTAAAGAAATACTCTGTGCCTTGTGGAAGGAGAGAAGACTGGATCAACAGCAACTTTCAAGAGAAGTGAGATGCAGTGAGACATTAAATAATGATGGTGACAGCAATTTGAGATGTCTAGAGAAGTCTGTAAGTAATTACAACAGAGATTTTTCTCTTGCAAGGTGTTTTGTTATCAGAAAGCCTCAGTTTTAACTTCCCTTCTCTGACACATGTAACACAAGGATGATGAATTACAGCTAAATTTGCTACATGAATGTGCAATTCCCTTGATCTGTAGACATTGTGTTAGTGTACAGCAATGGCCAGTGATGCATTGCATCTCACTGAAAAATGCCTCTAGTGGTTCTGGTGTAAGAGCTGTTGGGAGACTCACCTCAAACAGGGCTCCCACATCCAAGGACCAGGCTTGCCTTTAGTGTATGCTTCACTTGATACATTTGGGTTGAGTGATTACAACATCCTGGAACTAAAATGATAGGCTAATTAGGAGCTGGAATGAACTTCCCGAGTCACTGGGTTCATCGTCTCCTGCCTTTACTGGAAGCTTTATATAATGTCTCCATAAAGCAGTGGAGCTTCAGCTGAAAGTTACTCAGTTTTTACTGTTCCTCCCACGCAAAGGCTGTTCCACACCCTCCCTGACTTGATGGTCAAGGCTTTTTTTCTCTTTTCCTGCACAATTTCAGATCCCCTTTATACACATTTGTTTCTGTGCCAGCAGTGGACTTTGATATATATAGCTCTTTTCCCTTTCTACTTTTTACTTCTTTGATTTATTTCTGGAATGCAATTACATCCCTTTATGGCCTTCATTTTGTTAGGCTAAGAGAGATAGAATTTTCTAATCTTCTCCTCCTCGAGGACAGCATTCTTTTCTCTGAATCCTCTCTGCACCTTCTTTGCATCTGTTTCTCTTCGAATTGTCCCCTTTGCATCTGTTTCTCTTCGAATTGTCCCCTTCACATCTGTTTCTCTTCGAATTGTCCCCTTCCTGAACATGGGTGACCAGAACAGTACGTAGCAATCCAGATAATTTTGCTCTGTTTGTGCCAGTACTTCCCTCTCCTTCCTAGGGGTCTTCTTTAAGGCCATGTCATGCTGATAGCTCACAGTAATCTATAACTACATATTCTGCCTCTTAATACATTTCCAAAAGGTGAGTTCCAGTATGTAGATAAATTATTGTCATTAATCCATAACAATGTGATGATTTTGCACTTAATATTATTAAATTTCTGATCCTATTCTGCCAGTCCTCAGGGTCATCCCAATTATTCTAGTGTTGTTGTATCATCTCAGTTCTCTTTGGCATTAAAAATGCCCAAACAGTCATTAGAGAGAGTCTGACATGAGATCAACCCTCATAACCACACCCCTCAAGAACTGCCCTTGTCTGCATGCATCTAGGCATACCATTTCTTTTGCAATACCAGCTATGGTTGCCTCCTCCTTTCCCTAGCCCCCACACAGTCCTTGTATGTATCCCTATCTCTGTGCTATGATCCATGCTGCAGGATTATTGCTTTGATGAAGCCCAGACAGATTATACCTGTTGTAGTTTTTTTCTCTGGAAAATCGATATTAGGCCACAGACAAATGTGTACAGGATAATAGATAGCAATGCTAAATGTGTATTTCATCCTCTTTTCAGCATCCTTGGTTGTTCCTAGTGCTCAACTGTTTTTTTCTTCAGATTAGGACACATGTAAATATTGCCTGTAAAAAATTTCAGTGGCTACACCTGTTTTCCAAAACTAATCAGAGTTGTGGGCAAGAATTACACTAGTTCAAAAATTTGGATAGCTTTAATACACTGAAAAAAATGAAGGCTTCCCGAAAACTCTTTCTTTATTTTTTTTTTTTTAATTCACAACAGACTTTACATTTACAGGAAACCACTTCTAAAATGCACCAGATTGCACTATTTTCCATGTCAGCTATTTAAAGGGTTCCCAAGAGCTTTCCTTTGCCTACCCTCCAAGCTTCCTTCTCCCAGTTCAGCCTGGAATTCCATAATAGTTGAGCTGATCCAATTTTTGCTCAAACCACTTTCACCGCTGGCAGTCACTAGCCTCATATGAAATAACTTTGTGAAGTTGACAAAAACTGGAATTTGATCTCCTATGCAGGTCCGTGCTGTCCAAACACATTCTGGTAAAACTAGGAAGAGATTGCATCATTAAAGCCTGCAGTCAATTCAAAAGACTTTTCTCAGCTCTGCACCACACTTTGTGACTTTGCAAAGAAGCGTTCAGAAATTTCACACACACAGCACAGACCACAGTTGCCCATTTCCTTCATCATCATAGGGTGGAATTAAAAGCTTTTGGCCAAGCTGCCTAATAGGCAGCTGTTTGCAATTAGATGGAGCATTACATCCATTTCTTAACAAACTTCACAACCGGATAACTACAGTATGAGCAATATACTGTGAAAATTTGCCAGCATGTTTAACTTCTCTGCATTTCTGGTGGTTTCTGTACCTTGCCCTCATTTTTCCAGCCTGCTCACATGCTGTCTGACTCTTAGCTTTCCCACTCTGTTGCAATATGGCTGCTCAGAGATTTATGCAAGACTTTTGTCAGCCCTTACGTAGATCTGCAGTTCTGTGGCAGGACATAGGTTGCAAAATTAATGCATTTGATCTTTCTAAAAATAGCATTAGTGCCTGAACAGAAAACCAGCCGTAGCATGGTTTTTTTATATACTGCACTTTCATTTCCCCTGCTAAATTGAGGTTAAATACCGCTCATCTTGCTCACACGAATCGTCTTACTGACGTGGTTTTGCACAGAAAATTAAGAAGTCATTTTCACTGTTTCTTCCAGGATCAAAAAAAAAGTGAGTGGTACTTCTGAAGGAGCAATTGCATTTGCTACTCCTTAAAAAAATATGTCTCAAAATAAGAGACAGAGTATGTCTTTTGTCAAAGTCTATGCAGCAGAAAACACATCTAAGTTCAAAAACTGTAAATTCTGCAGATGTATGGATTCTGAAAAACAAATTTATAGACTTCCTGCTTCCCATAAGTCATTCTGCTCTCTGGAAGGCTACAATGTCCATAGATGTATCAAGAACTAGAATATTAAGGCAACTGGCCTTAAGGCAAATTCAAAGAGCAATAAGATGAGCATTACTGTGCTCAGCCTGTACTAGTACATTTGCTGAATTTCCTCTTTCCCCGTCTACGAAAATGAACAGTGTGGACCCTGATGATTTTACTTGCCAGAGAACAAAGTTGTACAAATGTAGCATACAGAGCAAGGGCAGGGTGAAGCGTGACAAAGATCTCACTTCTTCTGTGGACTGAAGGGGGGCACTGAAGGATATCATTTAAGACAGACAGAAGATGTTTGATTTGACAGTCAGGCAAATGAGAAGACAATAGGACAACACAAACTGGCATAAACCGGGGTAGAACAAGCAGATAAAAGGAAGAGCAGGTTACTCTAAGATGCCAGAAATGAAATTACTAATGTATGTGGGTTCCCCCCTTGGACCTTTGCTGCTATTTTACAAGGAAAATTGCTGCGAAACAGCCCTGCTGAGGTGACGTCCGTAAGTGCTTCTCTTCTCACCAGATCTGTCCAAATGACCAAGTGAAGAACAAGCTTCCAAGACTTGTTGTCTAACCACAGGCAATGGCTCCCACAGTCATACAGGCTGGTGTAAGCAGGGGAGAAAGAGGTGGGACTCGGTGGACTCTGCATCTCTCCCAGTGCCAGGAGTTTTCAATGGGGATTAATAAAAGAAGCATAGTCAATGTGGTTCAGGGACAGGAAAGCATGCACTTAGAAACAAGCTGATACTCCTTATATTAACAATGTCTAATCCTTTATTAACATTTCTCAAACTACTCAAAATCTGAAATTTAAGCCTACTTTGCAGTTCACCTTCTGGCCAAACTCACAAGGCACTTAGCACAGCTGGTACATTCAGAGTCCAAAATGTATTTCTGGGCCATATGTGAAAAAGGCAAAGGGGGAGATAACCAAAGCTATGACCATTTACTGGCTTGTCATTCTTGATTTTCTATCTTACAGAACTGCATTTTCAAAGATGGACTTCCAAAACCCCACATGTTTAAATTACATCTTTATCCAGGGGTCAGAATTATTGGTTCAAAATTTCGTAAACTGGATAGTTTCCGGATTTCAAAGAATTTACTCTCTGGTATCCTAACTGTCATCTTATTTAAGTCACTGATAAGCTCGTGCTGACAACAATAGGAACAAGAATTACTTTTTCTAAGAGAAGCAGGACAAAGAAGCTATCTTAAAAGAGCCAACTTCAAAGGAAGGTCAAATAACCTGCTGTCGCATAACACATCATTACATTGGCATTCTCCTTGGCTCTTGCCTTTAAACTTTGTAGAGAGGATAAGGACACTAAAAAATAACACTCGGAGTTTCCACTTCCTATTAGTTACTGTGCTTTACTGGAAGAAATTGATATCTATAAATGTGTCATGGGGTGCAATATTACTGACAATTTTATCTGGAAAGAACCACCACATGTTTTTCCCCTCTCCCATCCCTATACACATGTTTTGTGACACAGGATTTTCTTTCTTTTCCTGTATTTAAGAGCATGTCCAATCTAACTTCCAAAGTCTATTTGTTCACATAAATAAGCCTACTCTTCAGACAGTCAGTGCAGAGATTTTTTTTTAAATCATATTATATCAAAAAGCTTTAAAATGAGCATCCAAAATCACTAGCCAACACAGAAAACAGAGCAAGCTTCCTTCAGACAGTCCATCATACCCCTCCCTCTGAAAGTTATGATTGCCTTAACCAAACTAAATTAGCATCTCAGAGGTGATTTCATGTGGCAGAATTGAAAATATACCAGTTTGAAAATACTTCTGTGCTATGGAAGGTCTGTATTTCTAGCATTTTATCCTCCTTGATCAGACTGCATCCCCTAGTCTCCCACACACATGGCCATACTGCATCTCAGAAGTACTATGATTTTCCAGCAGCACTGTTTCCCTGTAAAGTAGCATATAAGACATATAAGTACCTCTCAGAGTACACAGGAGAGACTTAGTCTTGTCAGAGTTCCAAGTTTGGTACAACTAATTGCACAGCACATGTACAGTGCATTGCCTGCAATGGGCTCCCTTGCTTTCCCGAATGTGATGTCTGACTTTGCTGCTGCTACTACCAAGTACTCAGGGGCTCAGAGAAGTCCTTTGCAGCCCATACATACAAAGTATCATAATCAGGATAGCCCAGGCATGCTCCCATCGCCTACACAAAATGCTGGGGGAGGGAAGGAAGCCATTTCTTACCTTCCTTCCTGCCTTTTTAACACCATAGGCTCATGGTTAGTGCCCAAGTGCAGAAGGATTGGGGACACAGTGTTGCAATGCCTCTTCTTCCTAGTGGGACTTAAACCTGTTCAGTAAGTGCTTAAACAGTGTTTGCAGGTCTCGTTCTCACATCATGGTCTGATGAGCATGCATTGAGGTAAAACTGGAATAGATGCCACAGGAAAAATAAAAATATTTCCAATGCATAATTTTGCCGCTCTTTGTTATTAATAATTAACTAATCTTCTCACCTAACCTACCTGGTGTTGTGGATCCCACCTCCAGGACTGGTAGTCTTTGCATCCACTGCCTTATTGCAGTCTCATCCAGGGACTTTATTGGAGTTTTTTTTTTTCTTTTCTCTCCTTAAATATGAGTTGTGATGGAAAATGTACTGGGCTATGAGGGCTGCTTCATTTTGGTGTGGAAACCATTACCCGAAAACACACAAGCAATAACCTATTAGTGAGCATCAACAGTTAACATGCCAACCATCTTGGTTTCAGAAAAGTTTATCTCTGTAGTGTGAAAAAGAAAATGCGACAGTCAGCCATGAGAGAATGAAAGCCAAGGTCAGGGCAATTCCCAGGAGCTTTCCCTGGTTACAACAAAGGAAGCTTGCAAAAAGCTGGAATGAAGTTAATCTAAACAGATTTTAATGTAACTGAGGTTGGAAATTGGCCCTGAACACATCTCTGTGGAGATATTATACTTCTAAATTAAAAGTGAAAAAAAGTGTTCTTTTATAATTATTATCTCATTGTTAGGCAGCAGATCTTACCACAAAACATTTGATGTTTGTCACTGACAAGGTTTTATCTTTCTCACATGATGTGACACAATCTCTGGCCCCAGACTCGGAATATATCAGCTGATGTCAACACTTTCTCCTTCCATGTTCTAAATATTGCTGATCAGGCCAAGTTTCATTTCAGTGAAAAGACCACTTTCTTTCCTGACTGTGGAAGAGAGAAACTTGTTAAGGTTCAGACGTGATACCTGTGTCTCTGTCCATTCACGCTGCAACCTCTGCAGTTTTCAGCTGAAAACTTCCCTACATCAGAAGGAAGAAAGGCAGAGAAATGTGAATTTGCTGTTGGGGTACAAACTCTCAGGGAGTTCCTCATCTTGTTGCCAGCTCTTCTCTGACCACCTCTTGGTTGGGAGCACTCTGCCGAAAGAGGTACTCCTGGAAAGAGCTGCAAGAGTGAAAGCAGAAATCTTTACAAACATTGTGCTGAACTAAAACACTGAATTTCAAGATGTCATGCCCACCCCCTTTAAGTCAGCCCCGCAAAAGTGCTGAGTTAATGTTTACGATAAACATTTAATTAGAATAAACATTTTTTTGAGTTGCGGCCAAAAGAAAGCTCTGCCACAGCAACTGTGTTAACTGCAAGTGGTACAACAGGGTGTCTGACAACCACCAGCTTCTGCCTTCTCTGATCCTGTCTAACATACGTGGTATCCAACTCAGGGTGTTTGGGCCATGCTTATTTGGTTTTGTTCGGTGTCTTTCTACATACACATTCAAAATAATATTTTGTTCTATAACACTTAGTCTAAATCAAAACACCCTGAAGAAAATATCATGTGTATGAAGTTGCATGTCACAAGTAGTTTTCCCACTCAAATTTCCCTTTATTCATGTTCTCAGAGTTCCTCCTTTATATGTCCTCCTTTATTTATCCTCCTTACCTTGTGCTTCATGTTTCTTTGCAGGAGTAATTGGCACTATACTAACAGTATTTTTTTTCACTTAAGATGTGAAAAATATTGTGCCTCTTCACAGGAAAAGACTTTTTGAAAATATAGAAAATTTGGTTGAGGGATTCAAACATGATGGCCCTGAGAACTCACTGGCTACACTGAGGACTTAACATGGGTTTGTTTGCAGAAATTAGCCTGCTCTGAGAATGTCTCTGTACAGATCTGAGTATTTTTTAGGTAGGAACCACAAGATCAGGAAACTTCAAAACATAGCAAAACATTTGAAATGGCAAGATGTTTTAACAGGAAGTCCCTTTGGTAGATAGGTGACATCCAATTCTAATTTCTTATTCAACTAAGCTCTTTAATTTGGGCCAAAGAGAAAATGATTTCACTCAGGGAATCTCAAGCTGGTCATTTGGAGAGCACATTCTGGTGAAAGCTGGAGAGCTCCTGGTGAAAGCAAACAAGAGGGAAGGAAAACCAGGTAGTGCAAAATGTTGTAGGCTTTCTTTAGAATTGAAGCTGTTGGTCAGACAGGTCAGATACTCTGGGGTAGCAGACTGCTTTTGCTTTAGACTCTTTGTTCTCCTGAGAAGTTACCTGGGTGTAACCAAATCCCTGTCCTTCACTGTGAATGCTGCATACATAACTCAGTAGGTCTCTAAGAATATGGCAAAATGGGAAAGGAGAGCCAAACAGCTCAGCAGAGAAAGAGCAGGGAGAGAAGGAGGGAGAAGGTGCAAGAAGGCAGACATGGGGTGTGAGCACAGGATGGGACACAAGAAAGAGGCAGAATGCTGCCCCAGGCATTTGAGCTTGGTCTGGTCCCGTGGGATGGGTGAAGGGGCCTCCTGGCTGGACTAGTCTGGATCATCCAGTGACTGAGGCTTACTAATAAAGGGAAAAGTCTCCATGGCAAAGCAGGCCTTCCACTGGGGAATTCCCCAAACATCTGCTCTGCCCAAAGCTTCCCTTTTCTCAAGATGCCAAAAAAAGCAGGGAGGGGGGAAGGGAAACACAGACTTTCATTATTTCAGTCACCATTTTGGACTGAAATGCAATATACAAATTTTGTTCTAATTTTTGGTTCCCACACCTTTTTTCTTTGTCAGATAGGAACTTTGGGCTTTGCTGCTGCCAAAAAAATCTTCCTCATCTGTACTAATTTCAGTTTTCCAACCGCCCCCATCTCTTTTTCGTCCACTCTGCTATAATTTATTGCTATAAGTAGTACAACACTTACAACTGTCCCCTGCTTTCCACCTCTGAGTTCACCATTTATGCAGACATGGAAAGATTTTGGACTGGTAAGTCTGGAATGGCTCCATCCCCCTCACTGCCCGCTCAGCAGCCTGAAGCTGGTAAAACATGTGTACCTAGGCCTGAATACATGCTTTTTTCCCTGTGCAGGCATGCAAAAGGAGTAGACAGATCTGCACAGAAAAGACAACAAATAGCAAATTTAGCTGGGTAAATCTTAGTTTTAGTTCCAAAGCACTGGTACAACTACCTCACATAGTTGCAGTTTGCCCTTGTTTATTAAAGAGAAGAGAAAATCTCTTCTTCGATGAATCAATCCACAGATATTACCTGCACTTATGCTCTAATTCTCCCCATATGACATTCTCACTAACTCCCCTTCTTCACAGCAGCATAGACCAGCTCCACTCACACACAAATGTGTTGAAAGACCTAAGTGCTTTCCTTTTTTGCTTGATGTTTAAATCACAAACTTCAGTCTGTGCACATTCCCTGTATTGAAACAAGGGCTATGGTTCTGATGGATGTCCAGGATATTACAGACTAAAACAATATGAACATTTATTTCCAGTAAACAAGTCTTCATTTAACAAAATTGCATGAGTATTATGAACTTAAGAAAAGAAATATCTGAATTATATATTTAATTAATCCTCTGGAGAAAATAGTCCAATAATACATGTGTTCAATGTTATATTATTCCTCTGTCCAGAAATTACAGTACAAACTGATCACTTGAGGCAAAACTAAATCCCTGTTGGCAAATGGACAGCATTTGTTGACTAGCTAAATAAGTTGTACATTTCATTTGCCAAAAATGTCTGATGGGCCAAAAAAGGCCTTTTTGAAGTCATTCCGTTTTGGAAAAGAGAAGTACTAAAAGATCATAATGTTTTTGTGGAAAACATTACCCCCAAAATTTGAAACGGCTGAAGGATGTGCAGAAGTGATGCCATTATTCATACCTTATTTTACTGGAATATCAGGGTGATAGATTTCAAGGCACATCAGTCATGCTGCTGTGACCTGGCTTTAGGTCAGCAGCTGATCCTCTCTTCATATTCTTTTTTGCTGTGAGGCTCCAGGGGAAATCCTGGCCACCCATCAGGGCTTGCAGTAGCATCCCTGCTCCCTTAAGGGGGGTTTTCCACACCCAAGTCCTGGAAGGCGAAGGCTAAGAAAGTCTGAGCTGGAAAGAACAACGGGGATGGGATTTGTTGCAGGGTTTTTCTTGGCTTCATTCACATAGTCAAGGCCTGGGAAACACAGGGATAGGACCCTCTACAGAAAATACAGACTGAAGCAAGAAAAGTAAAACATGAGCCAGAAGGTGCTCCCAAGGCTGAGCACATAACACAGCATAGCTGGGCAGCAATTGGACTATTTTCCTATTACTTTTTGATTATTAAGGGATAACTAAATAGGACCTTACAGACTTTCATTTATTTCTTTTTAGTTATTCAGATAAATCTGAAGAAGTTTGTTTAGGCCATGATTTGCCACTGAAAATATCCTGAGATTGCTGTTCTTAATGGTTATTTTATATCCCTGTAGCTCCCAAGTGTGTCTCTTTGCTTTTAGGGGGCTGGCAATACTGACTCACAAGAAGGACAAGAGGAGAGCACAAAGAAATCTGAACAGCATTTTACTTCTTGCATGGGTAGTTTATTTGCTAAAAAAGTAATAATTTCATGTTGGTCAAAATGAACAGGGGTTTTTAAATAAATTATAAATTAATTGTTCCAGTTTCAATTGTTCTGTTGCTCCTTACAACAAAATATTTTGATGTTCTCAATTTGAAAAGTTTGAAATGAAAGGGAATTTTTATCTCAAGCTACATCAAAGTTGGCCAGACACAAAACCAGGGATGTCAAAGAGCACTCCTGTTTTACCAAGGAAGAAATGAAAGTATGTCTTTATGGTACAGAAACTCAAATTTCTTTTGAATTATGAGCTTCTACTGAAAAAAAAGAAAAAGAAAAAAAGAAAAAA
>VZDJ01000141.1:10967461-11094610 GCA_008694505.1 Cyanoderma ruficeps
AAAAAAAGAAAAAAAGGTATTTATGTTGAGAGCACCATTTTATTTTATACAGAACAATGAAGGTAGAATGTCAAGGAACATTATGTTGGTCTATTTCTTTCAGTGCAAATTATAGATACATGAAATGTTTATTAATAATTTTAACAGCATACCAAAAAAAAGAAAAAATAGAAGGCAAAAATTATAATCTTTGATACTTCCCCAATCTTTGCCCAGACATTAAAATAACTGCTACACCACAAACTTCAAGTCAAAAACATATGTATTTATGGTCATTTTCCTATGCTGTTTCCTATGACTGTAGATTTTGGGTTACTCTACAACACAATATTTTCCTTTCAAGAAATGAGAACTAGGTGGCCTTTGCTAGACAAAACTCTCTTCTTAAAATATTCTCTAATGACATGGGAGAAAGGGCTTTATTCAAGTGGCCACTTTGTAAAACTTAAAATTTTGAGGCAACAGAAAATAAAACCCAGTTTTTACTAGGTTCTAATGGTCCCTCACTGGCTGTAGGAGAATTGGTTCAATTATGCTGTGACCAATGTCATTGCATATCAATAGCTGGAGCCTCTAATAATGCCAATAAACCATTTCTTTTGTTTCCTTTGTTAAACTGTTTGGCTTGAAGCTATAAACTGGGGACAACAGCATCAACTGTCATCCTATGCTTGCGAAATCATTATGGGGCACAGAACACTTTGGAGTTTTGAATGTCCACTCTAGAAGGGGTGTCTCCCTACACTGAGCCACATCTTCTCACTTGCCTGTTGTTCTTGCTGTTCACACTCCAAGAAAGGGTAGAATTAAAAGATTACCAACTTTAGATCCAAATGGAATATACTCCTCTTCTCCTGTCAGTCTGACCAAATATAGCCTTTGGGTTTCCAAATGACCTTATACTGTGGCTTGTACTTAAATAATCAGCTAATTAAAAGGTGACGTATCACAAACACCAAAACTTAAAATAACTTTAGTCGTCTAAAAAAAGAACTGATAGCTTTTCCTCAGAGGAAAAGTACTAGTAGCTTACTGAGAAAGCTTAACCTCCAAGGCCAGTCTAGCTAACTATGGCCTTAGGGACTAATCCTTGTAAAGTCCATCTGGAGAATGTCCTAATTCCACTGCCTGCTCTTCACAATCAGCCTTCTGCTTTTTTCCCCACCCTTGCATCCGTTTAGTGTCCTCATTTGCTTTCTAATGACTTTCTAAAGTGAACTCAGATCTGATTTCTTTCCCAGATGACCCTTAGCTGGCTTTCCTTTCCATTCTTCCCTACATCATGGCAATATGAGCTGCAATACTCATATCAATATGAGTATCAAATCAATACCATATGTTTCAGACATAGAGCAGGTAACCAACAACAAAGCTGAGCCATGCCAAAAGACACCTGCAACTTCCCAAAAGAGTCAGTGGAGCCGAGTAGACATCTGAACCACTTCTGCACTTTGAAACAAGTAAAGCTGCTGAAAGATTTTAGCCCTGGCAGCCAGGGCCAGTGCTTTCAATGTAGTTTCCTGTGGAGCTTGATGCTTTTCTGAACTTCCAATAACTCAACAGGGTGGTATTAAAGATGAGGCAGTGACTCTGTTCTGGACAAGGTCACATGACAAAGCAATAGTTTCAAATATTTCTAACCACCCTGATTCTTAAATACTGCAAGTACTGAGAAACCCTTGTTCTTCTTGGAATCAGTCATCAGATCTGTAGTGCAATTACCACAGAGCCACTTTCATTTGGAGAGAAATGTAGCAACAATAGCCTGATTTCTGGTATTGTGTTTATTGCTCCACCTTCAGAGTATGAGCATAGTTTCTTAATTGAAGGTTCTAATTCAGGAGATTTTATCACTTTACATATCCCCAAACTGTATTCCGAAGAACAGAGATGGGGCAGACTGCACCCCTGCAGAGCACATGTAGAGCATTCTTAGACTCTGTGCCTCACATCTCACAGGAACCCTCAGAGAAGAAATCTGAGGATCTCTAGTGGTATGTGGACCAACAGCCAAAAAGCAGGAAGCCCAAAGTCCTCACAGAAGGAAGTGAAAATACTGCAGTGTTGTAATCACTGTAACATTATACGTACCCGAACATAAAGGAGAATGAGACAGTTCATCCCTGTTGTAATTTCTTGTTATGTTCCAGTTTTCAAGTGCAAACTCTTTAAAAAATTATGTCGCGCAGTTATAAGAGTTTGTTGAAGGAGCCTTGTGGTAGCATTAATTCTCTCACATCCTGACACACTGACCTGAAACGCCCAATTCCTCTTACAGCATCAGCCTTCTTACTAACAGGAAAATCTTTGATAGTGAGAACTTGACAACCTGGCAATACTGCAGGAGTGAAAAACTCCTCGGGTAAAAATAAGTTGGGTTAAACTGATACACCTATGCTAACAGCTAAGTACCTGTTTACATTTATTAGTCACCTTATTAAAAGTATTACTCTAAATAACGTGCCATTTATATTTGTTAAACCTATTTCACAGGAAGCTTAACTAAAAAGGAAAGAGGTTAAAGGCCAGATTTTAACCTCTGCATAAGTAGGTGGCTAATCACAGCTTCAGACACGCATGGCCGAGGGGAAGGCCCTGAACCAGGGCAGACCCAAAAGGCACACACATGCGTGATCGCCTCTGCAATGCTTGAGCTGGAGGCATGCTGTGGGAGAAACAAGAACCAGCACAATTGGGAATACCTTTTACTGCTCTGGGAATAATGCTTTTCTCTTTATGGGCAGGCTTTTAAATTATCTCTCCATATAGCATATTAACAACCTGTTTTTTTTCTGAGTGCTGTTCCACATATGTGGTGCGCCTGCAGATGCCGTGCAAGTTGTTCCAGCTCCCCACAGCCCTGCCAGGTCTCTCCAGTCCTGACTTGCACATTGTCCTGCTCCTCTTCTTTCCATAGCAGAGGTTACCAGCTGTGGGACACACCCTTATATTCTAGGAACTATGATGTTATTACCAATTTTATTTTTCCATGTAACTTGAGAGAGGAGTAAAAGGCAAAATCTCAGCTAGCACAGGTCATTACAACTCATCTGTGATGGGAGAGCTTCATGATACTGTAAAGAACAATGTTGATCACTATCAAACAGGAATTTTTTTAAAAAAATTTTCAAAACCCAGGCATCTGTGGAGACTTAACCAGCCCTCCCCAAGCCCTGGTCTCCAGAAGGGCTAGATGGGAGAATAATGCCAAATAAAATGCCTTGGGTGCTATGGAAGTTGAACCACTCTTCAATTTTCAATGGGTTTGGGGCTTTTTGGTGGGGATTCTTGGCCAAAGAGGCCCTTAATGGGCATCAGGAGACAGGGATAGGACTGGAGTCACTATTCCTTCCATCTCCCCAGCTCTGAACCTAGCTGTGGGCCAACATACTCAGAGATTGACAAACGGCACAAATCAAGCTGAAGGAGCATACAGATGGGGATGGGAAGCAGTGGGCATGGGAAAGGGCAGAGTGAGACCTTCCCCAGAAATGGCTCTGAGCTGTTATGTCAGCTCTCTCCACTCCTTAGGCACATCCACACCCACAACATTGGAAGCCTTTGTTCAGCTGCCATCAAAACTCCAGAAGGTCTTTACTGGCTGAAAGGTTTTGAGGTTTTTAGCTACAGACCTGTGTGCAATGCCAAGGTTTTCCTGACACAGAAAGCTGAGGAACTTCATGCCTGTCCCACAAAGTGAGCCGAGTTGGCTTCCCAAATAGGAGGTAACATGGCAGAATCAGGAAAGAAGAGCTCTAGGTTCTTGATCCTGGTCTCAGGACTACTTCATGCTCGCTGATGGAGAAGTACATTAGGAAGAGTCTGGGGTGAGGGCCCTTACAGCTACCCACAGCACTGAAGTGAGACAGCTCAATGCTCCTGAAGAGTTGCAAAAGAAAAGGGCTATTCTTGGTAAGGTGCATGGGTCATCACAGAATGGTTTACACCTTGCACAGTGACAGATCCAAAGCAAGGGAAGCCAGATAACTCCAAGTTAGACACTGGAGGGCCAGAAACCACAATGGACAAGCTGTTCCTTTGGCTAACTCCAGACGGTTATGGGCAGGATATCTGCAGGAGGTGAAACCTACACTGAAATGCCAAACTCACCTCAAGGACTCAACAGGCATCACAAGGCACCCACCCAGGGATTGGGAAGTCAGATATCAGCAGGTGTTCTGCCATTTAACCTGCAGACAATTGTGTTCTCTATTGGATTGGAGCTGTCAAACCAAATCTGGGAAGTTATTTGTGTTTGTGCTTCACTCAGCAGTGTGTGCAAGAGGCAGAAATGTGAGCTGTGTAGATATCCTCTGTCCGTGCCTAAGTACAGCCAAAATAATTACCAGATGGTGGTGAAAGTGACTCACAAGAGAATCTCAGAACTCCATACTAAGCAAGCTAAGACAAAATTATTGTTACACAGGTAAAGGGATAACAGCAAAAGGCTTCATTAAAGGAAAAGGGAACTCCTAATCTCTGTACAGGGACTAGTTTCTCTTGCTGGAGATAATACCTGTAAAGAATTAGAAGAATCCTAATGTTCCCGTGTTCTCTTCTGAAATACCTTGAAATGTGTTACCGGAAACTTACTTTGAACACATATCAAGACCACTCATAAGGGGTATGAATCACTCTGATTTACCAGAAGACAAGAGGTTTACTTTGCTTTTTTTTTAGCATAGTTGTTTCTAGAGAATTTAGCCTGTTTACCTCAGAGCTGCATTATAGACATACTGAAAAATGACTTAAGCTTCATGTAAGCTGAAACACTATTATTCAATAAAGAGTCCAAGTTAATATTGTAAGATATAAATAGTTTCAGGAGCTTTTTAAGAGGGAGAAAGGCATTTAGGTAACTCTAAATTTCCAGGTATACCATATTACTTCTAATCACTCATTTAAACTTCTCAAACCCCTCAAGTTTATGTGAGATGAGACAGTGGCTTCCTAGTTTTCTGACTGAGGTCTTGTTGTGTGACACTGCCCAACTGGAGTTCTGTGCATGGCAGGAGGCAGCACTGGGGGAAGAGAAGACGATGCAAGACCCAGCCAAAGGATCCCACAGTGCTGAGCGTGTCCAGAGGACATCAGCCTAGTGAGTCCAGAGATTGTCTCTTCAAGAAACACAGCAACATCTCTCCTTTTAGAAATGTCTTCTCATAGAAAAAATAACTTGGACCAAATACCCTTCCACATTCCAGTAATCTGCCCTTACTCTCCAAAATATGAGAGAGAAAAAGTGGGAAATTTACTGGTGAAGTCATGGGAATATGAAAACCACTTAAAGTATGAAGAGAGAGAATTCAGCAGAGACTGTGCTGTTGCTGCTGATTTTAGGTAGAGCATACTCAGGTATTAACAAGATTATAAAACCCAGATAGGTGCCTAGATAATCAGACAGACAGACTGAGCTTATTTGTTTTCTTGGTTTTTTCTTTTGTTGATTTGAAGCCAAAGATCCAAGCGAAGATCTTACATTCACAGCAGTCTGTAAATGGTATTCTCTCACACAAAGTTGTCTGAGAGGCTGAGGAAGATAAAGAGAACTGAAGTATTTTTAGTGCTTTCTTAATAAAGAAGTATTTGGACTGCATTCTCCATTCAATGTACATGCAGATCAGCCATAATAATAACATATGCTATATTTAAAAATTTCAAAGAAGAAAATACTTCAGAGAAAGGATGAGTCTGAGAAGCCTTAAACAAATATTTTTACACCATTTTACTTTCTTCCAAAAGTTTCTTGAAGAAGACACTGGATTTTATAATTTAAATCACATTTATAGAAGTTGACAGATTTAAATTCTGACATGGCTCTGTTTCTTAGTCCAAGGGCCTATGTTACACAAGCATCTGTTTAGTTACTGAATCTCAACTGTGCAGATTGGGCAAAGTTTCAGGCTTTTGTTTAAATTTTCCTGTAAGAATTAGGTCAGTTCTAATCTTCACATTTAATAACTTCCTTTTCCACTGAAATTCAAATTGCTGAGAAGCTTTGTAGGGGAGAGGAATATTCCCATAATGATCTCATTTGAATAACCTGAGAAAAATAACACACGTATCGCTCAGGGTAGGTAAGCAGGATGCAGATGAGCAGCCAGAGCCAAGTGAGTGGTCTCATGTCTTCCCACCAGGCTGAATCTGACTTGCCTTGGATTTAAGGTTAGGATGAGTAGGATTGCTGACACTGGGTAATTCATATCATCCCTGTGCTAGGCTTGAGAATGGACAGTACATCTCTGTAGGGTACCTCCACCTGACAGAGAGAAATGGGTGGAGAGATGGCCACCTCGTAGCTCTGGGTGCAAGAACATTGCCTGTGCAAGAGATGGAGGACAAATTCTCTAAAGAGATATAGTAGGTGCATTCTGCTAATTCCTGAGACCTGTAACACGGGCTGAGAGGTATTCAGTTATGTTTCCTTAAGGAAAATGCTGCATGGAAAGATAATAGCAACAGATACACTAACAGCATAGCGAGGTTCAGTGAGGAGATTTTCCTCTCACAGGATGTCAGATTCCTCAGTCAGCCCAGTGTGGGGGGTGGTGAGAGCAGCAAAGTCTCTCTTCACAGGGGGCTGTAGTTCAGTTCCTCCCAAACTAGTTCTCTGAGATCTTTCTGAAGCAACAAACCTGTCAAAGGAGCTAAGCCCATCTAACTCTTATCACACGGCAAGGAATCAGGTACCAAGTGCTTGAAGAAGCAGAGAGATGGATGCAGCAGAGGACAGAAGGAGCAGTGGAGAAGGGAGGAAGATGAATCCATCCCCAGCTTTCAATCTAGCAACAGCTTGCCATTAGGTTGACAGCTCATTGTCTATAACACCTGTAAAGATCTTCAGAAAAGCACTAAGAAGAGGATTTCTGCCTGCATTAACTGTCCATCTTTTCAGTGACCTTTCCTCTGTCAGTGCAGACCTTCCACTGCCTCACCTGTAACGAGTGACACCCTGAGGGGCATGGAGCCCTCTCCCACGACATGGAGTTGCAAGAAAAATCCAAGCAGCTGCAGCAGTTTGCACCTAAGGAAGGTTGTCTTCATTCTTGTCCCAGTCTTGACTACAGAGAAGACCTGCTAAAATTGATAATTAAACCTTGTCAGGCAGACTGAAGGTGCAGGTGAACCAGCATTTCTTTTCATAAAGGACATGGCTTCGTTTCCAAAAATGCTAAGTAAATAACTCAGTCAAAAATATGTTATAGAAACCTCTAGTACCATGAATGCCACTTTTAGCCTCAGAAGTTATACATGAGCTTTCTTACTGCACAGTGTGTTTATTTTTTTTCCCAGGAAACTGGTGCTGAGAATAAGTTTCTTGCACCAGGTACAGTGTCTCAGAGTCGAAATGGTATGGATCAGAAAAGGCAGCCCAGGGTCTAACCCGCTTTTTGAGTCCATTTTTCAGCCATGATAGCCATGGATCAGCTCTATTTGATTTTGCTTTTCCTTAGATCCCCTGTGGTTCAGAAACAGAGAATTTTGGACGAGTGGAAACAGACTGATCTAATCTGGTCTCCTGGGATATGAGTGGTGCCACAAAAGACTCTAGAAACAGAGGTGCACAACTATTCCCTGCCCCAGACTGATGCAAAACTGCTTTAGAGGCAGGACTGGAGCAGATTAGAGCTACGAGTCTCATACTTTAGCAGTCTGCTGCTGGCAGCCTCAGCCCTTCCAAAGCATTCCCATCTACGGCTGTCCTGCCAGTTTATGAGCCTTGCCAGTTGCCTTCTCACATGCTGCTCTACAAGAAAACATGATGTCCAGAGAGACTGTTTTGCACACACCTTTCTATGAGTTCTTGCCCTCATTCCACTGCCTCACCAACCCATTCCACCCAGACACAATGTGCTAAGAGGTCTCCTCACCAGAAGAAGGCAGGGAGCATTAGTGGGACATCACACACTCGGCACTAATTCTATGTGCCTGGAAAATTTGGCAGTCAGGGACTGTAGAACCTGTTTCCAATGCCTGGCCCTGCCACATCTCCTTGCAGGATACCCCTGGTCACCATGTGGCAGCTTCTTGGGTGCCTCAAGGGAGGAATTAGGGCAGCTGGGTTGTCCTGCCAAGTGTCCCCTGTTCTGTTTCCCTATTTTCATCCCACAGTCTCTCCTCTATATCTCTGTTTATAATTTTTGCCACCTATGATCATTTAGGTATTTTTCCTCCCCATGTCTTCTCTTCACCTTTCCTCCCTCTGTGCATTTTTTTTTTTTTAGTATGTTTTGTTTTGTTCTAGCTTCTGTTGGGGATGGGCTGCTTCCCATACCTATAACAAAAACAAACAAACATGGGGACGGGGGCCAAAAGCAGATAACTTTGGAGGAGTACAAAACACAGAAAAATATGGCAATGTTTTCCTGGTACACTTTCCCGATGATAACACTCTCCAAGCCTCCAGCAACTTGCAGGTCAGAGATGTAAGCAAACACTTTCTTCAGAGTCTTTGTTCATCAGAATTCTCCTTCTTTAGTAAGCCACAGTGGAGCTTTTTGTATTATCTCCCCAAAATAAATTAATATTAAGTGTTATGTCTGGCTATGGCAAACACTACTGGGTGAATAAGGCATGCTGCACCATGCCCATAAATGAGACAGAGCCATGATATCCTTGGAGAGAGAACAGAACTTTTGTACAGCCATGGAGGTTCTTGTAAAAAGCTTCATTACAAATGCAGACTGTCTGCCCATAAACCAAAAGTCAGTTCCTGCCAATTTCCTTGTACACTTCTAGTTCCTGGTACCTTATGAACTGGGCCTGGGTTTCCTTTCAGTAATGAAATGGAAAATGAAAGAGCACAAAGGGGCAGCAGTGGCATGCTCTAGCAGACAGATACATATGAAGAATAAAAATCTTACCTTCTTGAAGTTAGCGGGATGTTAACACTGACTTCATGGGGCCAGAGTTTCACTCTCATCTGTACAAGCTGCCAGGCAATCTCATCAGTCTTTGGAAAGTGCTGCTACGCTTGTTATTTGTAGTATTTTCAGCAATTTTAATGACATTAAGCCCTAGGGGGTGAAGCCCCAGGAAACAGAAGGATGAAGACAGCCTGAGTGATAGTATCATGAGCCCTGTTAACTCTCCTTGCTTAAATCAATACCCTCCACTGCTCCATGCAGAGCTGCAATGAAAGGAACAACACAAAGCCACCACCAGGAACCTGAAAGTTTTTGACGGAAAACAAGCAGAGATCAGCCACAAACTGATGGTCTGGTCTGACCAGATCATCTTTTTTTTTTCTTCTCTGCCTTGGGAAGTGCTGAAAATTCACCACTGAGCTTGCACTCGCTTTCTGGATCGGTCTTATGACAATTTATCTTATTTACATTTTTGCTATTTCCATAATACCTAATCTAACCACAGCTTGTTAAAGAATTGTGGGCACGTTATATGCAGGTGCCTAACCCCAGCATAAATATTTACAGCAGTGTTGCCACTTAAGAGTTTTCACATGTGGCCTTTTTAGGCAGTAATTTATGTGTGTTTTAACTCATCTGATGCAGTAGAGCATGCAGGTGAAATTTCTCCTTAAAAGTGCAAACAGTGACATAAAGTATTGCCTAATAGCTAGAATATGCTGCATGTAACATCCATGCTGTTTTGGGATCTAAACCTTCAAGTATTCTATGCCTGGCCCTAATAACATCTTCTTTAGATTTCCATAGCCTAACATATATGCTGCTTTCTTTTACAGTCTATTTTTTTGAAAGTCCTCCCATTCATCCTGCCTTGTTCATTGGCAAAAGACCCTACTGAGCCAAATGGCAAAGGAAGCAAGCACAAGTCTGCAAGGAGAACTTATAAAAGCACCCATATCCTTGAAAAGCTAGTTTTAAGAAATGCGTGCAGCATTTATTGTGCGAATAGAGGTTTGTGAAGGACCCAAGTCCTTTTACTACCTAAATGCAAGTAAGAATTTAACAAAAACACTCCTGAAGTTTAAAGAGAAGATGGTGATGACAGAGATGAATGCACAGATTCAGGGAACCCACTTATTAATTTTGTCAGGCTGAAAACAATGGTTAACAGTTTCCAAAATAGCTGAACAATGTCAGCAAACATTTGCTTTGACTGAACTGAGACCCTCCCTTGCCCTAAGATCAGCTCTGGGACAGTTTCAGAAAGGCTTCCTTTATCTCTTGACAGTGTGAAAAAAAACGTTACCTGCAAATTGACTTTTGTGTAGAAGGAAGCTATCATTCATGCTAATGGAGCCCATCAGCTTGCTTTCACTGTACCATGATACCCTGGAGCAAAAAAAAGTGCAGCCTGTTAAGCCCTGGGCTTAGCAATAGGATTTAACAACTCTAAAATGCCTACCTTCCTCTGTACACATGTTGTCGACCACTATCCCACACATTTCTCTGTTTCTGTGACAGCTGGTCAATGTAAATAGCTCTTAAAAGATTTTATGTTGATTTTTATGCTCTGGGAGCTGTTTTCTTAAAATAAACCTTACAAATTTTAAAAAGTAAAGGACAATGGGAAACAACAGTAGAAAACAGAGCAGAAAATTGTACAGAAATTTGTTTACAAAGCTCCCAGTAATTTGGTAATGTGAAGCATCTTCGCTGCTCACTGTGCTCCTCAAATAAAAACCTGGTGGGCGCATTTTGAAAGCATTAGAGATCATGACTCCTGCAAAGACATCGCTTTTTTAAAATGTGAAGGCATGACAAGAGTTAATCCCAGACCACAAAGCTGTACAATAAAAGCATGAAGGAGCTGGCCCCAGCTGTGGAGAGGCTTTGACTGGGACTCAGGTGGGTTGAGGTGCAACAGGTGTGCCTAAGTGGTGGGCAGCAACTTTGTTAAAGATAGTTTACCAGTTAATAGTTCAGAATGCTAACGTGCAAAGAAGTGTTCAATGCGGGGAAGAAGTGGCTCTAAGCCATAATCAGCAAATGAGGAACATCAGACTATTCCCAGTCTGGCCTCCTGAGATCTGGAGTCACGCCAGCCCGGGATCTGACACACCCCATCTCAGGCAAAAGAAGGGTTGAGACAAAAGGCTCATTGGCAGGCCCTTGCATCTGAGGTCTCTTCTCTTACCCATAAAAGCTGATCACAACTCTCCAGAGCTGGTCCCATTGGCCCCTACCCTTCACTGGACCCTGTCCAATACTGTGTAAGCACTACCCTCCTTGTAATCCAACCAACACTGCGTACTGCTGGGGAAAAGTTTAAAAAAAAAAAATAAAGTCATTGATGATGGGAAAGGGAAAAAAAAATCTCAAGGATATGACAGAAATTAAAAGAGAAACAGCAAGATAAAAACGATTAAGGACAGGGCAGAAGAGTTGTCCTCAAAGCTGGCACCAAGCAGATACCCTTCAGTTTCAGGTGAGACAACAATTTACACATCCCTGCACTGTGTATAGCTGGCAAAATGAGGCTGTTCAGGAGCAGGGAAAAAATAAGCAAAGCTTCCAGACAGAACATTTTGTGAAAGCCTGCAGTGAAGTGCAATGCTCATGCTTCAGAGCACATGGAACCAACCAGGGCTGCTGCCTGCTTGAAAGAGACATCCACGTGCCCTACCAAGACATGTGGGAGCCTGAAAGAACCAGAGTGGGCTGAAAGTTCCCCTTCCCTGTCTGTTTTCAGCGTTCAGAAAGGGCTGAGGCTAAGTAGGACTTTTTCTCTGGAGTCTCTTTAAAAGTCCAAAACATACAGTAAGTTAATGTACAATGCCTCCAGGCAGGTTAAAGAGCATGAACCAAGATTTTTCAGTTAACAAGCAATGTTTTATATCTTTATATGGCATGTTTTCAATGCATTTTCAGCATTTTAGCCCAGGCCAATCTTTGCCAGTCCCACTGCACTACTTTGTGGAGGGATTCACCCACTAATCAATTCAGTTTGGTCTCACAAAGTCTTTCACTAATACTCAGTTCTTTCCCAAGTATAGCCAGCATTTCCCTGTCCCTCAGGCAACCTTGGACTCTTAGTCCACTGTGCACCCCTCAGTGGGTATGGCACCAAAGGACTCTGGGGACACATAAGAGCTTCAAAGTCCATAGTGCTTGATGAAGGCTACAGAAGTCCTACCAGAAGGATAATAAGTCTTTTGAAAAATGATTCTTTTGCATCCTGTCATACCATAAAAGTATATTACAGACCATAGATTGTCTGGACATACAAATTAATTCCCAATGTTTAATCTATCTGAATGTCTTTCTTGTGGTTTTTTTATTTCAGTGTAATCCTTCACTAAACATTTTTCAGCTATTAGCTCAGGACAATACATTTTTCATTATTAAACTGCCTCATGTTTTCATTATATCTGTACGTCAGATTTTATTTAGTGATATATCAGTGTGATCACCTCTCTTATTACTGCACTTGAATTTCTCTTCGGAGAAAAATACAGTTATTTCAGATGAAAAGGGGCTCCTCAAAGTTAAATGGCCATGAAGCATATTATCAAAATAGCTACTCAGAGAAAGGACAGCTTTGGGGTTCCCTGATTGCAACCTTGCAGTAACTGAAAGAAGCCGAGAGGATAGAAAGAGATTATTTCCAAGGGCGTGTAGTAACAGGACAAGGGGGAAGGACTTCAAAATGGAAGAGAGTAGGTGCAGATTAGGAATCAGGAAGAAATTTTTTACTGTGAGGGTGTTGAGGTCCTGGAAGTGGCAGCCCGAAGAAGTTGTGGATGCCTCATCTCTGGAAGTATTCAAGGCCAGGTTGGATGGGGCTCTGAGCAACCTGGTCAAGTGGAAGATGTCCCCGCCCATAGCAGAGGGTTGGAACTAGATGATCTTTAAGGTCCCTTCCAACCCAAACCATCCTATGATTCTGCGACTCTGTGATTCTATAATTTTTCTTGCCAGACAATCTGTATGAACTGAAGTAATAGCAAAGTACTTTCATTTATAAGGAGGGAGCCAAACTAAAAGTGAGCTCTTTGGGGAGAGGTGCTATGTGTAGCTGGAGGAAACTCCTTACCCATGGGAAGAGCTGCCCAAATGGACAAGACAGATAAAAGGTGTGAGAAAAGAAGTGTTGTTGCCCCATATTACAAACCAGGACTTGAGTCACAGGGTGAGTAAGTGATCTGGGGAAGGTCACACAGGAAATCTGTGTCACGGTTGGTTACTAAACCCAGATTTCCTGATTTGCCACTGAATCCCATAATTACAAGACCATCTTTCCTGTCCTTTTTAACTCTATTTGTAAAGTACCACACTAATTGGGCAATGCTTTATGGGAACAGAAAGCCTTCCATGCATTCTGCAGCATGATCTCAGGTGACTCTCACCATTGGATTCTTGTCCATGTCCCAGGAGCCTGGCTGAGAAATTGCATTTCCTCATCCACACCAGGCTGCCCTCACACAGGGTCCTCCCACCCAGCTTATGCCTTGCCCCGCTCCCTCACACCACTTTCCCTGTTCCTTGGCCACTGCTCATCTCATGGCCTTCTGTAGTGGCATCTGAACCAGCTCTGCTGCTCCCGTCGTGTCTGGTGGGGTTTCCTCCCTTTGTGAGTTGGGGCCTGGCTAGTGGGGTCTGATCAGAGAGCAGGCCTTGGTGATCTTCAGGGCTGATGCTGTGATGTATTTAGTGAGTCTACTTGAAATAAAAAACGGGGTCACAGCAGGCACAGGCTGGCTAAATCTTATCCCTCATAACTTCAAGCAAAAGGAGGAAAAAAGACTAAAGATGGACATGTCCACTGGGGAAATGATCTACCTGGAAGATTTCTACCAGCAGGGGGAGGAGACCTGGGGCTTCAGGAATATCAGATATCCCGGAAATTTAAGGAGCTTCTCGAAGTCAGAAGACAAAGAAAGTTTGGTTGGGTCTCCTGTGAATAAGATATGTGAGGAAATGAAATGGACACAACTCAGTCTACCTAGGAAGGAAGACAACTGACAGCAAACAGAAAATGTCTGAAATACCAAGTTAAACAAGAAGATAATTATACAGTCTTGCAGATTTCCATATTTGCTGAGGAAGACTCATCAGATCTACAGATGAAAAAAAGAATTAGAGTTCATTCTTAATGGTCTTCTGAGACAGTCTGGTTTTGGAAGTGATAAAGGAGTCGGTAGTGGAAATAATGAGAAGGTACAGACAGGCAGCTCTCCCTATGGAAGAAGCAGCAAACTCATTTTCAAGTTTAAAAAAACAGAGCCATATGGCTAGATGGTAATGCAGGGCTGAACCCTATTTAATATCAGCATTAACACTATAGAAGCTGTTGCTATAGTAGTGACATCTGGAAGAATCCTTCAAATAGATTATTCTCTAACCTGGATGAAGGATTCTGCCAATCTGTCTGTCAAAGAAAGCCTTCAGAGCAAATCAATAACAAAGATCTTGTTACCTGAATGCAATGTAATTTAGTGGCTAATCAGTTTGACAACATTAGAAACACAAGGAAAGAAGAAAAGAAGAATAGAAACCGGGAGATGTAATTTACAGCCAAGAAGGCAGAGAGGACTCCAAGAACACAAGGAGAAACATCAAACTTTTATAAGGCACTATCCAACGAACTTGATCAGTAAAATCACGCCTTCACTCTGAATTGTTCCCAGTCTAGCTGACTGGGACATTTGCTGTTCATCGGCTTCATCTAAAAGCATTAACACTACCAAAAGATAGTATCATTAGTGAAGATGAGAGATGCATGCACAAAATACTGCTAATTGCCAGAGCAGTGATAGACACAATGTCCCATTTTTTTGAATGTTGGTTTGAGTACTGTTTTGCTTTGGCCAGGTGAAAAGGCTCCTCTTGACTAATTAAATTGTCTCTGCTGGGCACAGACATTTGACAGCCTCTAGAAATTCAGTTCCTCCTTGTAGCTGGTTTCTCTGGCAGAAACAATATGTGAAAATATTGGTAGAGAGAGGGGATTGTTGGTCTTTCTGTTGGTTTGTATTATATTTACACAAAAGGATTTTGAACCTGATTTACTTCTCCTGACACTGAGGAGATCAGCTGAAGCTGACAGGAGCAATTCTCAGCCCCTGCACCTGATCTGGTCATTGAAATTGTAAAGTGTAATAAAGTTAGCAATGTCATTTCCATTCACTTGCACAATGCATAAAACAAGTACATGTCAAACACTCTGATGTGAAATCATGATCATGACCATATGTTTTTGGAAGGGAACAGGCTGTGTGTGGGGATATAGCATTAAGCTCTGGGGATGTTATTGAAAAAATCTTGGAAATAGCAATCGACATTTTTCACATTTGCTTTCAAAATGTACCGTCCTTTGCATCCCTTAATCTAATGTACCTATTTGTTTCCAGGAGGGAACAAACTATTTATTCATTGAACAGACATTGATATTCATTAGGGGTCTTACCCTCGTCCCTTCAAAGTCGGAATGGGTGAATATTGAGTCCCTCTATGTCTTCACCACTCAGTAGAGCAGATCTTGCAGAGAACAAAGGCACAACACAATTCCTGACTTGCAGCCTATGGGCTTCCCAGGTGAGCAAGGGAATCCTGCTTCTCAAGAACAGGCATGGGCACACATTAATAGGTTATATGTATTTATGAAGGCATGTTGCCATGAAGACAACAGAAATTTTATCACATAGAGTTCCCAAACACCATCTAAGGTGTCACCTGCAGATGTCTCAGAAAATGAGTGTTTTTAGAATTCACACTGTCCTGGTTGTTCAGAGACACATGTGAGCGAGAGCTAGATACACGATTCATATCAGGAACATTTAATACCAACACTGCCTAATTGTTAACACAAAATGTGCTATTTTAGTGTGCCACATTTCTCACACAAAGTAATTCTGGACTTTCTTGTTCATGAAGCAGAGACAGAATTTAAAAGTCTCAGCACTTTCAAATGTGAAAATAGATACAACCTTTAGTCCAAAAAGCCCATGGTCTTTGCAGATTCAGTTTTATTTAGATATATAAGGGTGATACAAATTATTTAATAGCAGAACTCATTGAGTCTAAATAGGAGTAGCTGCAAGAAAAAAGAAAGGTAGATGAAGGACTAGAGAAAAAAAAATAGAGATTTCATTCCAGTCCTGAGAAAGCAGTTAAGAAGTCCCTGGATGGCTGTTCATGCAATTCTTACTCTGGCAAAACTGTCGCTGACTTTAATTGTAGTTCACTTCGTTGGATCAGCCTGCTAATCAACTAAGCACTTTTCATTTCATGGCAATGAGAAGGTGTGCTGAGAATGCTATCATATCTCTAACCATCTTCAAAGCCTAAAATGTCTTCACACCATTTCATGGGTTTCCCCTTTCCAGTACTAAAAAAAGGATGCTATAAAAGTCATGATTTAAATGATATATTGCAATTTTATGGACTTGGAAGCTAATTTTGCTTAGAAGCATTTTTATGGACTTTGGAAGCCGAGAGTGGGGGGAAGCAGAGCTCCTGAGATCAAAAACTTTCCTTCTGTAGAAAAAGGTTTCAGGGCAGAGCAATTTCTGCCTCCTCTGGATAGGACTCAATTGCTTCTTGAGTCTCCAATATTAAAAGGGTTTTGCTGGAGAATATGCCTGTAAGAGGGAATTCATTTTATCTGCCCTGCAAACAAAAGAGATTATTTTCAGTTTCTGTTATGAGAGTGAGAAGGGGGGAAGCCCTTTCCAGGGAAAAGCTGTAAGATGTTTTCCTTAATTAGTTTAATTACAAAATGTACTAAGACTATTAGATAAACATTAGGCTGTTTTCTGGTTCAAAACAGGCAGATGTTAGCAGGATTAAATCAAAATATGCCTTTGAAGATTTCTTTTTACTTAAAGACCTCAGCTCTTTTTTTTTTCCCTCTCTCTCTTTTTAGGCCCTGTAACAGCTGATATTTTTTTCTCCTTTTGATTAAAATTATGTTCGTCTAACTCATGCAAGTCAGCTTTCATTAGCAAAGCAAGTGGGATCTGGCCTATGGTATCACATTTCTGGAATCTGATGATTTTTTTTTTTTTTCTGTATTCTCCCATTCTCCCTGTTCTGATCAGATTCTAATTATAGCCAAATTACAGCTATTGTCTGAAAGGCTGAGTAACATATTTGTGGTGGGGGGGCAGAGGAGGGAACAGAAGATGGCTGATTTAAAAATAGGAATTATACAAAGTAGTAAGAGTTGTTTATAACAATTTTTAAGGGAAGATGGCAATGATGGAGAAGGGGAAGGGGAAGGCATCTTTACATCCAAGTAGGAGGGAGTTACACTTTGCTGAATCAAAGCTGTGTTTCTACAGCTTCCCTCAATATTTTAATGCACTCTATCAGCTGCTACGAGGCACTGAAGAGCTTGGTAACTCCAAGATAACAAGTACAATATATGCTGCTTTGGGACCTAACAATTACATGAATAGTTAAAGTATCACTGGAGAAATAAATGTAGAACATACAGAGAAAGATTCTTAGTCATAAGCAAATCCGCTATAAACTTAGAATTATGTCACCTTTACATACATACGAAGAGAAGAAATAACACTATATTAAGGAAAAGCATAAGGAGCTGAAATCCATGCTTGTGCGTCCTTTAGAGCAGCTACAATGCTTCTCTGAAACCATTAAAATTATTTGCAAACTGAATATAGGCCAAAGGCATTTCCGGCACAAGTATCCTTAACCATTATCACTGACTGACAACCTGACATAACTGCTTTTAAAGGTATGAATGTCACCAACCATAAATGAGAACTCAAACGCAATAAACTCTTTTGGTCAGAAAGGCATTTTCCACCCGTACTGTATTTACAGAGCATTTTTACTTTGTCACTTCTAAAATCTATTGCTAAAGACGGCCTCTAAGATTGCTTAATACTGCAAATGGCCCCAAGATACATGCAAAGTCAAATGAAAGACTTCTCAAACATTCTTGCATATCAATAGAAGTTGGTTTACAACAACAAGGCTAAATGCAGTATGTTTTATTGCATTACCCTGCTGGTCACCTCAATTAGATGAAAATGTAAAAAGCTTGTTTTAGAATTTGGTTTTCAAAAGGCACTTTGGATACTTGGCAGATTTTCGTCTCTGCAACTGGTCTAAATGTTTATTATTTTCTCAGAGACATCTTTACTAGCTTCTACCAGGTAGACAATAACAGCAAAAAACATCAGAGCGGGCTGATGATGAACAGGCAGCTCCACAAAAAAGTCCACAAAGCACAGAAAACTTATATATGGACAATGCTACAAAGACAACACCACAAAGAATATACTGATATATTCAGTAAAAATGTGTGCATTGTGAATATTTGCCCTTGCATGCAAATGCACAGCTCAGTGGTCTACCTTTCACACACAATAACCCCTTTCAAAGCCTTTGGTGAAAAAAATGGAGGCTAAAGTCCCTGAAATGTTCTTCCTGCACACAAAACTGAGTTGTGGAGCTCCTCCTCAAGAAAGAACTGCATAAATGTCACCAGGTGTTAGTGTAATGCAATGACCATCAGATTTTATTTAATTACTAAATCTATTAAATGATTAAATTCTTGGTCACACCAATTTGTATCAAGTGTAAACATACGGTGAAACACTTTTAAATCAATTACCTGATGATAAAGGAATAATCTTCTTACTTAAATGAAAGCAATTAATGTCTGTCAGGGCTATGCATTTAAGAGGTTTCCAGGATCAGAACCGTCCATTTGACAGTACCTAAACTCACACTTTCAGAAGTTAAATATCGCTAGCAGATGTTGAGTAGCACACTCAGTTATTGTGCACTAAAGCGCATGAAAAACTGAATTGTGTTTCCTTTTTTTTTTTTCCCTCTGGCACGTTTCATTCCACAGGATGGCACAACGTTGTAATTCACAGAACACTGAAATGCAGCCACTGATTATCCTCCTGCCGTTTGTTTCAGTATCTGTAAGCATGACACCTGGAAGGGAGCAGAAGGGCTGCTCCACTCACACAGCTAAAAGGTGCTCTTACAAGCCAGGATGACAAATACATGTGAAAGAGAAAAGGAGATTCAACAGGGCCAGATGATGTGCCCCTAGGCAGTGCCTCAGCTTGTGAGGCACTCAAGGTGACTATGGCTGCTGGGCCAGGCACAGCTCCCCATGCTACACCAGGAACACAATCTGCTTGTTCTGGGACCCCTGGATGACAAAAACTGAGACTATTGAGAGGGAACAACATGCACCAGGCCAGTTGACAAAGAATAAATACAGTCACTGCTTTAGTTAAGAGTATTTACAGAAATTGCATACAGGAATTGCCACATTTTCATAGAATCATTCAGTTTGAAAAAGACCTGTAAGATCATCAAGTCCAGCTGTTAACACTGCCAATTTTTATTTGACTCTTGCTAGCTAAGCCTGTCTCCTGTTCCTGGCAGAACTATGGCCATTGGTCTTGCTCTTGGGAACATCAGCCTAATGATAAATGAAGAATTGCAACCACCTCCATTTTCCCACTCTTCCCTCAGCCTTCTTTACTCCTTTCAGGCAACTTTTTTTAGACATTATATTTACAGTATGGGGGCATTGACAGAGAGATGGGTGTGTGACCCTCCCCCCTCTCAGGTCCACACATCCTTTCTTCCTCAAGCTGTGGTCCATTCACCTCAACAGGGATCTCACCAACACCATGCACCACCAGGGATGTAGGAGTCACACTAGGAGGCATGTCACCACTCAGAGGTCATTTTCTGAGCAGAACAATGACAGTGAATGCCAAGCATGAGCTCAGCAGCTCTGGCCCTGGGCCCTAGCTGAAGAGCAGTAGTCAGTGTGCATTCTGTTGGATACTTTGACCCTCCAGGGGAGGTCTCACAGCATCGTGTTGTGGGTGTGCTGAATGATGTGCACTGTTAAGTGATACTCGTGAGCAGCGTGACCGTGCCCGTGTAATGCACAGTGAAATGGCATTTCACATGGCTTGTGCCAGAAGTCCAGTCTCCATGAACATGCAATATGCAGTCCTTCTGTGGCAGGGCCTTAAGGCAGCCCTGTTAAGCGGCAGTGACAACTGTGGGTGTTGGTGGAACATGCTGATACCCATTCTGCTGCCAAAATGTAGTGTGTTTCTGGAGCTGACATTGCCGTTCATCCAGCACCGCAGGGCATCGTGTGCATTAGATGTGCCCCAGGTTGCAGAAGAATGGCTACCTCTGCCTTCTCAGTGTCCCTTTCCAGCTTTCACCCTAATTCTGTGAGGGAGAGAGAAGTTGCTCTTCCCAGCACATAGGGAAGGGAGAAATTCCAGCCTGCTGCCAGTCTATGGCTCGGAAACTCAAGTTGTTAATGCAGACAGAGTTCCACAGGTAGGTAGATAGCTGTGCATAGAGGACAGACAGGGATGGAGACATGAGTCTGGGGACTCTTTCTTTGGCTGCCTGGCCTTTGGCAGCAGACCTTTCCTAAACTTTGACTAGTTGCATCCTTAATTCAGTCAGTCAGTCTACTGTGGTGTCCTGTCAATTCTCTCCTTCCTACCCTTTCTGTTGTTCCCATCTCTTGCACCTGTATTTTTGCTTTTTTATATCTAGGGTTTCACTGTATCCTGCCACTTGGTGTGTCTAATACCTATGTCTCTATGGCAGAAATAAAATCAGAGGTGGGAAATATTTCCAGATCACTATGTCCAGCTGTAAAGTCTTTGGACCTGTGTGTCTTTGCTCTGATCCCATTCTAAGAGCCATTTCCAGAAGTGATGCACAAGACCTCTACATGTAGGGAGGTCCTTGGACTACAGAGTGCCAGCTTTAGCTAATCACATAATGAATAATAATGAAATTAACTTCCCCCATAACTTACTATATTGCTTGGCTGTTCGTTACCACATCCTGCATCCCAAGTTTCACTGATAAACTGAGAAGAGTTCCCATCTATACAAGATGACACAGAACTGGATCCTTGGGAGCATCATGTGCAGTATGAATGTATAACACTGAAGTATTTATCTCATCATAACTTTTCATTCACACTGCCCTTATATTCCCAAACTGAATTCTGGAACTTCAGCTATGCTTTACCTACAATGCACAGCCTGTATACCACATATAACTGTCAGGAAAGACTACGAGTGCTCTCCCACTTCTGCTGAACTTCATCATAAATTCCCCTTAACCTTTAATGCATAGGTTCAAGTTCTTTCTCAAATGATTGAAGATCGCTCTTAAAAACCAGGCCTCTTCTAAGTATTAAAACCTGGACAATAAATTCATAATATTCTCTTCTACTTTTTCCAGACCCAAACAATTGACCAAATTGCCTAATTTCAAAATCTTACAGAGTGGGAAAAAATGAGACTCTCCACACCAAACTTAAGCCACATTTTTTACCATGACCATTTACAATTGGGAAATGTGTGGTTTATAATGGGATGATTATACAGCTTTGGCTTGGGATGTCACAGGCCTGCTGGTAAGATAAGTAAGAATGGAGCCAGTTCTGAACCTTCACGCATGTTAGGCGCAACTGCTGTAATAAAGCAGCTCTCTGGCCCTTTGTACACAGTTTTACCAGGTCTGGGTTTTGTGGAATTCTCTTTTTAATAAAGTATATGGTCTAAGGCCCAGCTTGAAACAAAAATGCTCATTGCTTGCTGAGTTGTATGAACTTTGGAAATATGGCAATAAAATGGACACATATGTTCTGTTATTATTATTATTATTATGCTTAAAGGCTACAAAAATAAATCATTCACGGAGCTCACATGGACAAAATGAGCACTGCCTTCTGCAAGAGTCTGTGCTTACATGTATCTGTTTACTTAGATGCATCTGTTCTCGATATCTTGTGGAAAAATCAAATATTGTATCTTATGAAAAATCACTGCTGAAGCATTGTTCAAAAAATCAATCCTAAACCAGAAGTCCATTAAAAAAACCTGAATACCTGGGTCTCTCTGCTTCAAACTCTCTTTTATTGTTATTAATAGATCATTTATCTTCAATATGGTTGGAGATAAAAATTCCTTTTTAAAGTGATGAAATGAAGAGATTTGCAAGTGCTGAAACCCCCTGATCTCCCCCTCTCTCTCATCACCTGATACAGGCTTAAGGTTTCACAGTTTGTAAAAATCAATGGGAAGTTCTCTCCTTGCCAGCAGACTGGGCCAATTTAATAAGTACCTGAACAGAGAGGCGGCCTGTGAAAGGGGCAGTCACCTTTCGCCTGGCATTAGGAGGAGCTGGAGGGTCGGGACACTGGAGTGCATTGTGTCGCCGTGCGAAGAAGGCCTGAATCAGCAGTGACGAGATTTCTTCTCTCCAGCTTTCCCCCACCAGCCTGACTGTAACCCGGAGGGGAATCTGCGAGGGGATGGACAGCTGCCACACGATGCAGTTCCTGGGGGTGGGGGGAGACTTCAAGTTTCCAGTAAAGGGCTCTCTGGTCTCACTAGGGCAAGCACATAGTAGGGAAACTCCAAGCAGCTGCCAGGCAATTTCCTTTCAACTCTGTCCCAACACCACTGCTTACAGTTCTATGAAGGCAGCTCTGACTGTCCCTTCTCCTCTCCTCTCCCTCCCACTTGTTCTAGTTTGTCGATACCCGATCCATGAACATTTGTTTCCTCCTTCCCTGGAGGAGTTTTGCGCTCCACTAACCTCAAGTTCAGCTCCGACGAGGCTGGCAGGAGGGCTCAGCTGGCTCTCGTTTCCTCACTTGCTGCAGTCCCTTCTGTTGGACTAGCAAAGCCAGTGTAATTCAAGCAGGGCAACCCTTCCCCTGCCAGCTCCTCACACTGCCCAGGGTTCTGCTGATGAGGCAAACTTCATCCACCCTGTCCCGACCCACGGAGGTGAACCCCCTACCCTCCATCCATGGAGACCACCGGTGCTGAGGGTGCACAGGCAGGTCCAGACCCTCACTCCCACTCCGGCTGCCCTTAGCTCTGCTCCCTGGTCTGCGCTGCTCCACTCAGCTCTGCACCGCACACCTGCGGCCGCGCTACACCTTCCCCAGGTGGGTCCCAACTTCGCAACACTGCCGTGAGTGCACAGGAGTGAAGCACTGGGGGTGGCAGTGGAATCGTTGGATGGACGGATGGATGCGTATCTAACTTCCCTCACAGCTTGATCTCCAGGTGATTCCCCCCTTACCCTGCATCTATACTCCTCAGCATCAGACCTCTCTTTCCTCCGCACCTCCTCTCCCCATTTTTTCTCCCTCTTTTCAGCAGTGACAAAGCCTTTTACTTTAACCCGTTGGGGCTGTCCACTGCCATCCCGTGAAGATGGATTGAGGAGGGGTTGGGAGATCGAGGCTTTCTGTCTGTCAACAGCTGCACGGCCCCTGCCTAGTCCCCGCCGCCCCGCGCCCCGGAGCGAAGAGCCGCGGGGGTGCGCGGAGCTGTCGCCGGCCACCCGCGGCGACGTCGGGAACTTTGCGGGAGACAGAAAGGATGCGCGGCCGGGAGGGCAGCGGCGCAGACCCCCGAGAAACCCGGAGCAGGGGAGGGGAAGGCTGGATGCCCCCAGCGGATAAATCAGCGCGGATGTCCCCCCGGGCGGTCTCCCGGCGGGAGAGTGTGCGCAGGCAGGGAGCTGCAGGCGAGAGGTGGTCAGGGTTCCCTGCCCGCGCCGCGACTCCGCGCTGGGCTCCGCAGCCCGGCGGGAAGAACCGCGCTAATTCCCGTCCCGCGGAGCCGTTTCGGTGCTGGTCCCACGGCACTCGGAAACCGCCGCTCCTCCGTTGGCTCCTTCTGCGCCACCGGCCACCCAAATGTTTATTAAATGCCGGCATTCGTTGCTTTCTAATTAGCGGAGCCGGAATCCGTCTGCTTTGTCCTCTTCGAGATGTTGCTGTTACGCGAGCAAGATGCATCAAAGAAGGTGAAAAAAACCCACAACCCTTTATTTTAATTAACTTTTCCTCACAAGCAGAGCGAAGTAAAAAGAAATTTTAAAAAAAAACCACTCAAAACGCAATACACATTCTGAGAGATAATATCTACTTTCTGCTCTCTTTTGCCCGTTATGCCCTGGGTTATTCATTTCGATTGCGGCGCTATTATTTATTTCCGTGTATTTATGTTTCCCGATAGTTACTCAGTAAAGCTGTTTACGCAAACTGCAGCGAGGGAACCGTGGCAAAACTTTTGGGAAGGATGTGAAAATTAATGTGGTTTGATAGTGCCAGAAATACGGCGTAGCTCAAATTTAAATCGTACTCGTCGTCGGAGCACTTTGGGTATGTGTAAGAAAAAAAATAAAAATAAAGGAAGGAAGAAAAAAAAAAAAGGACGGAAAAATAATAAGAATACGAGCGCACGCTAGGAATACCGTACTTTTCTCGGTGCTGTCGAGGGGCGGGAAGGGGGGAGACCCGCCTGTTTGCGCTCCGCGCTGGCTCGGGGAACGCTACGGCGCCGGAGCCGAGCCAGCGGGGCCGGCGGGCGGGCAGAGCCGGCTGCTCCCGGCCCGCCGAGCCCGCTCAGGTGCGCCGGGCAGCAGGTGGGCTGGGCCGGGCAGCTCGCGTCCCCCGCGGATTGGGGCCGCGGATGGGACTGCTGAAAGGAGGGGTGTGAAAGCTGAGGGCTCATTAGCGCGGCGCTAATTGATCCTCCCCTCCGCACCGCTGCAGCACCGGGGCGCATCTCGCAGGTGGGGCGCGGGGATCGGGGAGCCCCTGTCACCCGGGCCAGGCCCGCGGCCCACGGGCCGTGGGGCCCCTTGCCGGGCGCTGCTGCCAGCGGTGCGGTCGCCGGCGCGGCTTTGCCACCGCCCAGCCGGATCTGAAGCTATTTTTCTTTCCCCTTCCACCGGCCGCCGGCGGGATTACCGGCACGGCCTTGGGCTTTGACCGCTCTGCAGCGCGCACCGCAAACAGAGAACTGCTCGGTGGTTCCTGCGCTGAGCGGTGAATCAGCCACCGGCGGGACGAGCCCTGATGCTCGGGAAACACTCTCGGGCGGCTGTCGGGAAGGAAAGCGGGCATCTCTTTTTGTTTTTCCTTCCCGGGAATTTATGTGAAATAAAAAAAGTCCCTTTTAAGTCCGTTGTAAAGAGCGAGAATTTATGATAAAACACGAAGTCCCTCGGCACGGGGTTTATGTTCGCTCCCAGGAGTTAACTCGTTCCTCGGCGTCGCGGTGCCGGAGGCGGGAGGGGTGGGAGGTGACCGAGCGAGCCCCGACGCTCCTCACCGGCTCCGCGGCGCGCCCGGGAGCCATTCGCCGGTGCTGCTTCAATGTGCCCCTCCATACACGGTTTATAAAAACCGATTCCCATCTGCAAGCAGTTTCTCAGAAGCTAAATAAATGACTTGTTATTATCGGCTGAGTTTACCACTTGCCATTAGGGTAAAACAAAACTAACTTTCTGTAAATAAACTTACCCCCGGGGGTGAAAAGGAGATTCCGGGAGGCTGCTGATGTCTTCTTTGGAATTGTCCTAAATGTAACGTTTTGCATAGTCTCTGGTGGCTACCTGGTCATTAAAACGCCACAGAATTATTCGCGGGGGTTCAAAGAAAATGACCCCTTTGCTTCCAGGGGAAGAGATATACATGCTGGATTTGGGGAGTGGGGAACAGAGACCTGCCTTCAAGCAAGCACTTACTTTCCTCCTAAATCACTTTTCAAGACCAATTCACCTAATCCTGGTGCCACCTGAGCCTCCTCCTCACTAGTACAAAAAAAGATTGTGTTGTTGGGGCTCTGGGATGGTTGGCAAGCTATTGATTTCCCAGCTCTTGAGAAGACAGACTGAATACAATTCAGCAGATGCAAACAGACAGAGCCTGGCTGAGAGATTGTTTTCCTCCAGAAAGTAACCTTGTGAGATGCTGAGGTTATTGACTTTGGAGTGGGGAAGGAGGTGTCTGATAATCAGCTCACTCTATCTCCCTTAGATTTATAGCTCAGGGCCTCCTTGTCACTCCTGAAAATATAATCACGCTGGCAATAAACCCTGAGGGAAGAATGAGAGAGCAAGTGTTTTTTTCTCAGAGGTAACGCAGTGACCTCTGAGTTACATACTTAAATGAGCCATGATCTTACAGAGAGCTCAGTGCTGGTCTACTTGATTGCCCTTGTCTTAGTTAAGATGCCAGAACTGTCCCCGCACGTGCAGGGCTGGTAGCGTGTCCCACAGCCTCACGTTAGAGGGGCCCAGGGCACAGTGCCCTGCTCTGGCTCTGAAACTGCTGCCACAAGGCACTGGGCTTGTTTTGAGATATGCAGTTTGAGACAGGGGAAAGATCTGCCTCACTTTGTTTCTCCAGATGGGAGAACTGTACTAAAGGGATTGTTGGGTTTTCTGGTTTGTTTTTTGGGGAGGTTGTTTTCCGTTATGGAGAGGGTTTCTTGACAGAAACATTTCCTGTCTTCTTTACAAAAATGTATTTTATGACCATTTTGCTGTGCAGATTTCTCCCTCTCTGGACATTGCACAGACTAATGTAACACCTTCAATCTGTGGAGCAGATACCTCTCGGTTTCTTTATCTCAGAACATGCCTTTGTCTCTCTTCAACCTGTTCTTGCTCTTCAGCAAAAACTCACCTTTTTACAAGCTGTCAAACGTAACACTAACAGCTGAGCATTCCTTTGGAAGAAAAAAAAAACAACCCACATATATTTACTTAAAAATCACTTAGTATTTATTACTCCTTGATTTTTTATTAGCCTTTTAACCATGTCTCTCGCTTTAACTCAAATCCAGAGGGAATGGGCTCTCTCCTGTGCCTGAAGTAGATATATCCAAACAGAGAAGGGAAAAAAAGTTGCTTAATCGCTTGTAGTATTTCTGATATTTAAGGCTATTTTTGAACTAGTAAAAGATCCTCTGCTAAAAAATCATGGTCTATCTCCTAGATTCGGACAAACTGCACAAAAGGCTGCAAAAGCACTGCTTCTACAACCCCATTCCACAGAGGAGACACCTTCCTTTAAGGAGGAAGAACACAATCAGGAGATTATGTTTTTCAGACCCTTTGACACAAAGATGGCCCAAGCATCCAGCTCTCCTTCACTTTCTTTCCTAAAATCAGTTGAGTAACCCCACAGTCTGGCAGGCAAAAGGAGGATAAGTGCAACTCAGCTAAGTGGTGTCCATCTTAACTGGCCCAAAGAGTTACTTTGGCCAAAAGCATGACAGACCGAGAAAAATTTCAAAGAGGCCCAGGGCAGCCATGAGGATGGGTAACAGCTTGGGAAATGTTAAACAACAGACATAAGACTTGAACAACACATTCACTGATTTGCTCCTCAATTTGTCCTAGTGACTCAGGATGGAAATCTGGACATCACTGTGGATAGTACAGTGAAAACCTCTGGTCAAAGGGCAGCGACAGTAAAGGAAGCTAATTAAATATTGGATAGCAAGGGAAAGGGGAGGCAGGCGTGGGAGAAAGATTTACATAAGCTTTGTCCTCCTGTAGATGAGCGGGAAGCCCCTGCCAGAAATAGGATCTCAAAAAGAAAAGAGCAAAATATAATGGCTCAGGGAAAAGCACCACCAATTGTCAGTGATCTACACAAAACTGATGTTTGGAAAGACCACTGGCTGCTTTGGGGAGTATGGGATGATCAGAGGGTAAGATGAATAACACAGATGTGTAAAATAAATTGGGTGTAGTAGAAGATAGATTAGGAACTTCTTGGCCCTCATGACTTGTGTGAGTAATACATAAACAAGACAAGAGGAAATGGAAAAGAGATCTTAGGAATTTTCTGCACAAGGGAGAGTTAACTTGTGGAACACTGTCATCAGATGCCATTAAAAGCAAAGTCTTGATGGAATTAAAGGAAAAAATATAGATGGATTGAGAGAGTTATACTCCTAAATGAAAATAATAATATTTTTATATTATCACATTTGGAAGTAAACCAAACCCTCATCTCTAAGCCGTAGTAACTGAATGTTTAGGAAGAAACATGATTAATCTAGAAATGTTATTTTTGGCATTTTTTGCATCTTCCTCAGAAATACCCACTAGTAGTCATAATTTGAGACTGAAATTGAGCTTGGATTGAGCTAGTATGACCATTACCGTGTTTTTAAATCTCTCCTGGAGGCAGCTTTCTTTCCTGGACAGCTTTTAGTCCAGCTTGCTAGCAGCAAGTCCTGAATAGAATTAATGGAATAGAAGTATTGAATATGACACTAAAATATTAAGTAGAACAAATCAAAGTTCTACCCTTATATTCATGTTATTATGGCATCTGTGCAAATTAGGATATCTCATCTTAGTGTCAGAAAAATAATAAGTCTTTAAATATTTGAAGATGGGATTGGGAAGCTTTTGAAAATACTAAACCCACTGCCTAAATAAGAATGTGGAATGTATAAACCATCACCTCTTCATCCTATTCAAACCAGTGATCACAAACATTTGTCTGGGTCTTCACAGGTAGCAGTCAGTTTGACTTTCTCTTCCAATTCAAGTAATCACTACAGGAAACCTTTATATTTGCATACTAATGTGGGGATTTGAATTTGGTTTTAGTGGACTTAGGAAGGAGTGCCAGCATGAAATGTAAAATTTCTTTAAAAGCAGAAAGAGAAAAGTTCCACCCTTATTTTTGTTCTTTAACATTTAGTAAGAATAATTTTAATTTCCCACATCTGGGCACTATTAGATAGTGCTTGCATATCCAGTCTTCTAAGCGGTGTGGATAAATAGAGTATTCAACAGTTTGGGTTTTTTTTAAATCTCAAATTAAATGCACCCAGGAGCAACCACTGATACTCATCAACTGCCCTTACAGATCTGCAACCATATTTCTATGCCCTTCCAAATACTCATCTCCTCGAGGGAAGAGGAAAAAGAACAGGGGGATTGTACCCTGAAAGAAATACCAACAGTAAATTCTAGCTATTTGAAGCTTAAAAGAAAATTAAGCAGCAATTTTCCAGGATTCTAATACAGTAGTTTCTCCCTCAATAGAGACTGTGCTCCAATACCAGTTCCTCTGCTGACTGAAATTTCTTTGCCACACTCTGCCACCTTGAATCAAATACTTTCAATGTGAGATTCCTGAAGCAGGTTACAATCCTGAAAACAACCATGCATGCAATCACTGCGACACAGTGACTGCTTTACAGAGAAATATTATTGACCTTGTACAGAAAAAGGAAGGTACAATATCCTGCCCAAGCTTAAAAGAAGTCTGTCTAGTTCAGAAAGAGAAAGCTCTTCCTAATTCCCCTTGTGGAAGACCACCATTCCACACTGTATTTAATCCAGCCAGCCCACCTCACACTGCACCATTTTTGTCACATTTTCTCCATTTCAGTTGTCATGGCCTAAGGACAAAAAAGGGTGTAGACTGCCCCAAAGCACTTTTCCTTCAGCTCTTTTTTCAGAACAGGATGCCACTTAGACTCATGCATATCATTAACATAAATAATCTGAGAACTACTTAAATCACAGACAGAGTTTTCAGGTGTTTGTAAACAAAAATGTGTGCCTGGCATACATTTTAATTTATCCTTTCCTCCTGGTTGTTTTTTTGTTGTTGTTGTTGTTGGGGTTTTTTCGTGGGGTTTTTTNTATTTTTTGGTTTTTGTGCTTACAAACGTTGGTAAATTAGAATATTGTGAAAACTACATAAAGGGATAGTTTTGAGTTCATTCATTCCTCCCTTCATGCCTCAGCACCTTGGCAGACGTTCTCTGTGTACCTTGACATGCAAATGCAGGTTGGTTGCCTTGGAATTTTCTGCTATTGATTAGTGAAATATTTTTACTGCTGGGCAGCACTCCTCTCTGTAATTTCGAGGATGGAAAGCCTTTGAGTCAGTTGATTTCAAAAACGTGTTTCGCTTGTTTCAGAACACTTTTTCTGATGTCGAAAAAAGCCATGAAACAAAGTCACACAATTTACTTAAAATGTCATGGACACTTGACGGAAGCTTACCTTTATGTTCTTTTAATTTTAGCCTTTTGTCAGTACAACTGATGTTCGTTTAATTGCACATATTTAAATCAAATGTCCTGCGATTAAAGTGGGATAACATCTAAATAAATTCATGCTTCTTTTCAAAATAATAATAAAAAAAGTTCCTTCCTCTCACTTTTTGTATTTTCTGCCCCTTTCTTTTGTTTTCCAAGCATCCAAAGGTAAAAGAGCTTGATAAAAATGTAGTAGTGGGGTGGGTAGGAAGGAGAGGTAAGATAACATTATTTCAGGTCTTTGCTCTGCTTTGTTAGGACAGATTTAATCTTTGGGCAGCATCAAAAGATAGGCCCGAATGACTGCCTGATCACCTTTTCACTCTCTCCTCTTTTATTTGGATTACTCCTGAATCATTTCAGTGATGATATCTCACTATTCTTATTTAGTAAATTACGCTATTGTTTCCCTGTATTTAACTTAATGTAAAATGTTTTCTTTCTTGACTTCGGGTCATTGTTCCTGAGTAGTGAGCATGCTGACACTGGAGACAGGGTGAGAGGATGGAACTATGTAACTGGGGACAGATTCTGCCGTATTTTGCCAGTTAGCTCTCAAGTGCTCCTGACTTCATGGTAGTTTGTAGCAGAAAAAAGAGGTCAAAGTTGGCCTTGTAATTGAAAAATAAGGAAAGATAATGTATATTATGGAATATGGAATAGTGTCAAATGTCAATTTAATTTCAAGTTAGCAAATACTTGGAATAAAAGAATAATACTCAGAATAATACTTGTGAACTGGGGGAGTTTTGAGAGAGTATCTGTTCACAGTCTCATTTATTAGTGCTTCTTGTTGCCTTATGACAAACACTAAAAAAAAGAAGAAACAAACGCAAACACCAATGTCATAGTCGTCTTTGCTCCATTTAACAGCAAAACTCAAAGCTAACAGTCGTAGTTCTGAATCAGAAACCTCACGACAGAAAACCAAAATGTGTGATGCTGGAACTTTGTTGTCACTGGAATGTATATTCTGTGTGGTAATTTTTTATCCAGTTGTTCACTGAAAATAAAAACCCCAAACCCCACTGTAATTATATTTTGCTTGTTCATGCTGAGTAAAACATGTCAGACACTTGGGGAGAGCAGGCTGAGGTGCAGAGTAACCAAGCACGAGCATGTGCTAGCGTTTCACGGCACGTGCAGCCTGATTGCTGGCATCAGCATCAGCCAAGCTTCAAGAAAACCAAGGGATTGCTGCTGTGCTTGTGACAAGGGCTTGGGTGAAGGTGGTTACAGGCCAACCCATTTAAAATTATGAACATGTGTTGTGCCACGTTTGATGACTTGAGAGAAGGCCAGAGAGAAAGAGGTTACATAAAAGCCAGGACATCATGCCAGTTGACTCACTCAGCACAAGGTTGCCTCTGCACAGGGCACGTGTAGCCATAATTAGCTCAGTAAGTGCTGCTGTGTCTTTTGGGAAGCGTTGGGAACTACAAGTTCTGTTATGTAGTCAATGACCACATCCCCACAAGCATCGGGCAGGTGATGGGCATTTCACAGGAGGCACATGGAGAGCTTTTCTGGGGAGGCTTTCCCCCCTCAAAGGCATCAAGGTTAAGACCAGGGATATTCATGGAAAATCACATCAAGAGGGCCATCCATGTCCATAACAGCAGGGTGCCTACAGGAGAAGAGGGCAGCAAGACAGAAATTGTAACTTCCTTCTCCTTTTCAATTGCTCTTTAAAAATGAAGCCAGGATGCAACAGTGTCTGACATATATGAACCATGCCACCCACCCTGGAAATACTTATTCTGAGCTCAAAAATAATACTGCTGGACCAGATCCATCCCTGGTGTTCACGGTGGGACACTGGACTTGCTATTGGTTGGGTATGGAGCAGTCTGTGCCCATAGGTGTGGGTGCAGAGTGTTTTGGTGGAAAGCATGGAAAGGCCCCGCAGAGGCATCTCCACATCACCACGCCAGATGCTGGACACTGCTCAAGGAGACGCTCCCTGTGCAAGGCATCGCTCTGGCTCTCCAGTGGGATTTTCACCAGCCCCTTTAGATAGGGGAATACGGAATCAAGCAGATCGGGGGCAGGATGCATATAGGATCGCTCCCACCAGAAAACAGAGCAAGCGTGTTTGTTTGCATCTCTCAAATGCCCCGCTCCTACCAGCCCCCTGCCACACCCCTCTGCTGCAGCGCTGCATGCAATTCCCCAGCTCAGAACTCCCACGGACCCGGCTATATTATTATTATTCTTTTTTTCCTACTCAAAACGCGAAAGGAAGGCTGACACAAGCAGAGCCGCTCCTGACAGCACCCTGCTCGCTGCAAGGGGCCCAAGGACGGCCCCGCACCCTGACAAGGGATGCGGAGGGGGCTGAGCTCAGCCCCTCATACCCTCGGGAGCCGGGGAAGTCGCGGGGCAGCGATGAGCCCCTCGCTGCCAGGGCTCCTGTCGGGCGCCGCGGCCCCCGGGAGCCCCTTGGCGGGGCCAAAGTGAAAGTGAAGCGACTCCCGAAACCTTTTTGGGGGTGGCGGCAGGAGCCATGTGACAGCCGGGAAGCAGCCCGGTCGCACGGGGGGCGAGCAACGGGAGCGGGGGGGGGGGGNNGTGTGTGAATAATTCCCGAGGGCTGCGGTGCCCCCTCCCCGCCCGCCGCCTCCCCTCCCGCATCCCGCACCGCCGACATCTCCCTCCTCAGCCGCACTCGCGCCGGTCCCTGGAGACCAGACCGGGCCGGGCCGGGCCGGGCCGGGCAGGGCGGGCCGCTGCCCCTCCTCCCCTCCCCTCCCCTCCCCTCGGCCGCGTGCCCCTCGGGAAGGGCCGGGCAGGGCAGGAGCGCGCCCCGCAGCGCTGCCCCCGGGAGGAGCGACTCGGCTCCCCACCACGATCACGGCGGCTTCTTAGGGTGGTCGTCTCTCCACCTTTTTTTTNCTTTGTAACTATTTTTTTTTCCAATTTCCCTGCTCGCCGCGGCTGTCACCGCTCTCACCGCTGCCCTTACCACCGCGCCTCCCGGGGCTGCTGGCGCGGCCCTGCCCCGCCGTCCCTTTGCGCCCGGCGCGATGCTGCAGGGGCCCGGGGGCAGCGGCAGGTAAGCGGGGCGGCGGCGAGGGGCTGGCGGGGCACGGCCGGAGCAGGAGGTGCCGGTGAGGAGGGCAAGGAGCCGCCCGCCCCCGGAGCAGCCCGCTTCTCGCCCGCGCCTCCACGGCCGGCCGGGTTTGTGCCTTCCTTTGTTTTATTTACGTTGTCTGTACGAAGTTGTTGTCACCGCCACGCAAAAGGACACCCCCTCCCTTACCTCCATCCCCAGTCGAGACCGCTGGGGTCTCAGACCCCTGCCCGCATTGGCCCTTGCTTTGAGTCTCCCTGTTACTGCCGCGTATTAAACCTGTCTCCAGCTGCGAATCATCCCTCTCTCTCCAGCCTCCTTACCCCGCTGCGCCCCGGAGTCCCTCACTCCAACCTTTCTGCCTTTTTTGATTTTATTTCCTCCCCCCGCCTCTCTTTGGTTTCTAAAGGACTCCCCTCCAACCTGTCTGTAGGTATGTTTGTGTAACCAGACACTGAGAGTAGCTGTCTGCCGAGGAATTAACTCGGCAACCCCCAAAGCTTAGTTTGCATTCAATAGAGGTGTTTGTTTTTCAGGTTTAAATCTCCAGACGGGTTGGAGAAGTCGCCGAAAAGGAACCACTTCGCAAATTTTGTTTTCTCCCTCGAAATCCCACTGGACGTGGAGCAGGTGGGGGATCGGGAGGGGAAACTTTTACGGTAGAACGGGGTGGTGGGATGGAGAGTGATCAGGGGGCTGAGTGGTGTGGAAAGGTGGGGGAAAGCGCTTTAAAGTTGGGAGAGTGGAGCTGCACTTTCCCCCTTCCACTCCTCAGCGGAGGATAGCTCAAGGCTCTTGCCCTCGTTCGTTAAAAATAAATACTACAGAAGTTGGCAAATTTTGTAGTTTTAGAGAAGTGGATTCTCTCCAGGATTAACGTAAAAAATGTTGATGTTTGAGGAACTGTTCTTGCTCAACCCGTAAATAAAGTGGAGATGTTGACAGTTTGTCTAGCCTCTGGTAAACGAGAACAAAAAATATTTCATTTCTTGAAGGGCATCAATAATTGTGAGGGTGGGAGGGAGAGGAAGGAGTTTAACTATTAACCTTTATCTGGGCTCGTAAATGAGTTGAAACTCGTGTTTCTGAAACTTCTTTTATGCATTTGCTTTTTTGTTTCTCCCTCCTCTTCTTTCCTTCACTTGAGATGGTGAAAGGTAAATGGAAATAATGATGCTTGCATTAATTGGACAAGCAGGCGATTTTATGGCTCACCAGTAAAAAATAAATGCCACGGGAAAGTTGCTGTTTGCAGTGCAAGCGGTGGGAAAGTGGTCTGGAGGGCGGGGGGGCGGCAGAGGAGCGTGGCTGGCTGCTGGTTGTGCTCTTAATTTAGAGGGTTTGGATTTGTGTTTCCAGATCTTCACTTGAAGACGGCGAAGGACAGTTTTTGGAAGGTAAGAGAGCCTTTTCCCCAGGACTTATATCCTGCCCACGTGTACTGTGAGTACCTGGGTGTTTGCTCAGGCCCGCCGAGCCAGCGCGCTGGGAAGTGGTAAACAGGAGACTGCCGAGTTGTTGCTGGACACGGTGCGCATACTGGGAAGCACAGGATCTTTTAGCAAAGAGATTAGCTGCTTTTACACACTGAGATGCTTGTTAAGCTAATGAATTCCTCCCCTCCAAAAATGGGATAGCCATTCTTTTCTTAGTCAGGACGCAGCAGATGAAGAGTACACTGAAAAAGTTCTGACTCTTTTCTACAGTGGAAGTAGTACGCCTAACTTAACATGTAGGTTGTTTCCATCAAAGATGTTAGCATTTATTCTGGTATGGTTTGGGAGTAAAATTATCCCGGTATCTTTTCCAAATGTGGTGTTATTTTGTCGCATGGTTCTTGCCAGGAGTTAAATGAAGTTACTCTTACTAGTCTTGAAGACAAACTATGTCCAGCCACCAGAGGTTTTCTCCTTCCTTCAGGCTTAATGAAGTGAAAGCAAGAGATCCTGTGGAGGAGGCAAGGGTGGGAGAGATACGGGATCGTAAAATTTGGCAGAGCAAGTGATTGAGTGTGGTGTCTTTGTTAGTTTGTCAGCATTGCAGTTACAAGTAAAATATGCTTGTAAAATGCAAATTCAAGTAATTTTAAATGAAAATTGAAAAAATGCTTTATCCCTTTTTTTTTCTTAGTAAGAACAGAGTCACTTATTTGTCATTGTTTTGTCAGTCTCTTGTCTAGGAATCAAAAATACAAAGACTGAGTAATAATGTTTATTCTCATGAATTATTGTAGAAATCTGTACAACATACTCAGTTTGGAGAGAGTTCCTTGTCTCCCCCCTAAAATGAGTCCTTGTCAGCAACAAGTGTGTTGATATGTGGATCTGAAGCACTTGGGCATGATGCCAGCTCAAGCAATTTAAATGACATAGTTAATAGTGTCTCTGTTGTCCTTATCACACAGTAGTTGTCTTTAATAAACTCAGTGACTTCCAAGTGATAATCATGGATGACAAATTAAGTGGAGTCCTAGCTCTCATGTTCAGATGAACTCACTTTTGCACCAGTTGGTAAATATGAAATGCTAGTTCCAAATGGAGTATAATAACAATTTGCAAAATATACCTCTTTCCTCTAAATATGTGATTTCTTTAAGACAAATAAGAGCCAAGTAGATGAACTGAAAGTATTTCTAAACCTGAAGTGCTTGGATTCTGTTGCTGGCAGTGTAATTTTTAAAAGTTTTTCTGTAGTAATAAATGTATGTGGGACACTGCATCCTTCAAATGAATCTTTATCAAATGCTTCAAAAGGGGAAACAATTTTACATAAACTAGGTAAACCAGTATAGCAAATATAAAAAATGAAAACACTCTGTAACTCTTATAAAGCATTTAGGATGGAAGTGAAAAAGATAATGCCATAAATTTCAGTTTGAAATAAGTAACCTTTAAAGAGCAGCAAATACAATTTCAGAAATACGCACATTGATAAACAGCTGTTCCACTATGGGAATTTTAAAGCTCTTTGGTAATCATACCAACTTTTCTCCTTGTCAAATTAAAAGATTACAGCATAATGTGTAACTGCATAAGAAGAAGCAGAGTGGTACAGTTGACAGTTTAACTGCAAATTGCATGAATGATTTCTTAGTTTATGACTTTTCTTTGTTTTTTTGGAAAGGTTTGATACTAAAAATATCATTGCCGGATCTCATTTTCCTGATTTTCAAACCTGCTAGATCTTGCCAATTGCTGTAGAAATGCTCATGTTCTCAGCAGCTGTTAAGAGTTTGCTAAAGCACCTAATAATAACAAGTTTTAAATCTTGTGACTGTGATGGAAACATAATGCTGTGTGTTTAACTGATAAGTCTGGAAATGTTCTTCTTAATGGTCAAGATTGTGTTTTTGAAAATTAATACATGAATGCGAATTGTCATCACATATTTTGTTTCTTGTGGCTTTGTTTGCAAAATTCATTCCTTTGAGACTAGTGAAAGCTAACAAAATATTACCTATGTCTTAAAAGTAACAATAAATAAATAATAGTGCTTTCCTAAAAGCCTTGTACAAATTAAGAAGTCTGACAGATTTTTTTTTAACTTTGTGTTTTAAATCATATCACAATCGCACCAAAAGTTATTGAAGTGTTAGCTTTTGTCGAAGTGAATGACCCAACCTGAGGTAATAATAAAATGTTACCGTGAAAAACCTGTTGCCCAGAGAATGCGGCAAAGAAGGGAATGTGCCTTTATGTATAAATTCACTGTATAACAAATATGTTAATTTGGGCCACTCCTTGGCAGTATGGATCTGCCCTATTCATTAAAACTAAATACTTGGAAATGTATTTGGAATGGATGGTGTACCTTCACATCATCAAGTATTCCTAGAAATACTTTCTAATTGACTTGATAGGTCACTCCTCTTTTTGGACGTTCTGAAATTATGATAGTGGTTTTCTGGTACTCAGGATGTTAAGTTAAAAGTGATCTTCACTGTTAAGAGCTATAACTTACTACCCTTTTTTTCCCTACAGCCCTCCTCGAACCTGATAGCTTTTTTAGCTCCACAGTTGCCCCCATGTTCCACTTTTCTTTTTTACTTTGAAGGCTGGTCAGAAGTCTTGTCAGGGTCTGCAGCTGTACTACTCTGTGTAGGGCTGGGTGTCCGTTCTTGAAACCACATGGGTGTTACTCTTCCAGAAGTGTTGCCACCATTCCCAATTCCACTTTTTTATTAAACCAATGCTAAGGATTTCTTCATTATTAATGTAACACAGTAGAAACCACATGCTAAGCATCATGTACTTGAAAATTACAAAGGGTTGGGTTTTTCTGGTGGGTTTTTTGTTTGTTTTTGGGTTTTTTGTGGATTTTTTGTTTGTTTGTTTGGGGGTTTTTTTGGTTTTTTGGGGTTTTTTTTCTTGGTTGGTTTGGGTTTGTTTGGGTATTTTTATGAAAATTAGGCACATTCAATGCACAGAAAAAGTGTTCAGGTTCAGAAAGCTTTGCAATGTAGTGCATCTGAAGCATTTATCTGTAAAATATCTTCGTCTTTAACCCCCTCTTTTTTGCCATGTTCATCACTTAAGACCTGAAATTACCAGCTTGCATAATAAGCAATCTTAGTGCTGTGAGGAATGGCACTGAAGTAACTGGAACAGTTTTTGGTAAAGCAGTGCCCTATGTTTGCCGAATGGACTAGCCCTTGTGTTTTAAGCTCTGCAGGGAAGGGAATTGTCTTCAAAGTATTTTCTGTAAAGTGCTTGGCATGTCTGTATATGCCAAAAATGGTAAATAATAACAAACAGTAGTTGACAATTTATGCAGACTTCTTTTTTAAAATTATTATGATGAATTTGGAATTTGCCTATAGGGTGCTTTCTAGCAGAAAGAAAAATGCCAGAGTGGTTTCCAGCTGGGGCAAGATGTGCTGTGATGGCAAGAGAAGCTTTTAATTGGAATAGAACACACAATTAATCGATAATATCTTCTGTGAGGCCGTCGGGCCAAAACATCAACTGGCGTAAATCAGTGAATCTCCACTGAAGTCTGCAGAGGCACGACTGACTTATGCCAGATGATGTGAGTGTCCTTTTTGGCTTTAGCAGTTTTCCTTTAATCTTCCTGCTGCTTAAACTTTTACTATGATCTGCCCACATTCCAGAAGCATGGAAGGACGATGGGATAATGTTTCCTTACTTTCCTTCTCCTTTCAAGCCTTTGGAGGCTTTTCTTTCGCGTGATGGTGTATGCTTCATTAGTTATATATGCTCCAGTGTCCTTTTCAAGCCAGTGAAGACAGCTGCCCTTCTCAAAATCACACCTGTAGTTATATTCTGAAAAACTTGTCCTGTCTAGCTTGCCAGATGCGAGTGTATTGCAAATAGCATCCAGATCATGGTGTATTTCTAATTAAAGGTTTCTAATACTGTTGTTAGTAACCCTCTTATTAACAATTTGTGTCACGTGAAGAAGTTTTAAAACCTTGCCCCCCACATCTATTTCCCAGATTAATTTTATTTTGTCTGCTAAGGGTTGTAATAGCTTTAGTTACTCAACTGCATCATCCATACAAAATGATTGAAAATTTGAGTTTGTCTTGTGGTGGGATGACTCCCATGATACTTGCACAGTAAAGAGGAGAAATATTTTTTCTCTTTCTTACAAGCCAATAAATATTCTTGAAAGCAGTGTTAGTAAACTAGTTCTTGTTAGACACAGGAAATCTGTTTGATTAGAGATAGAAAACCTGATTGATTTTCAAATGTTCAAGTTAAATCTTATTTCCCATTGAAGTATAATACCACTTTTAGAATTTCAGCATAAATATTTTTAACAAAATTTGCTTTGTTAAGTAATGTAGAAAAACAATCAAGTTTCTTAGATGCCTGCCCAGAATTGATGGTTTTGAAGAAGGATTTGAGTCACTTGTGAGTGTGTGTGAGATTTGAGACAACAGAGAAATCACAAATTATAAAACACAGGGACACAGGCATGTTCTGAGGAGAATGGTATGAACTGCCCAACAATACATTTTTTTCTGAAACTTCTCGCCGCATATCCAGTTTTTCCTGATCTTTATAAACTAATAATATCTTTACTGAAAAAGGAAGTAATAAGGAAAATGTTGTGCCCAGATGCTGTCCTGCAGAAGATGACACAGAAATGTCTGTAGAGTCTGATAGAGAGTGGATTCTGCACGTGGAAATGACTACACTCCTTTTCCTTTGAACTGACTGGAAAGTTACTTTCCTCTTTCCACCTGTCAGTTCTTCCAGAGCTATAAAGGACCATAGTAACCAAACCTTTCACCAACATTTTATGAAAGCAGAAAATACATATAATTACAACATTTCAAGTGACTTAATAGAGATACGTAGAAAACCAATAATGTATGCAATAATTTTAGGTTTCTTACTGGCACTCAGACGTCTATTTTCTTTTTGTTTGTAGTTAGGAAAAACTTTGGATGAAAATGGGGCTGGAAAAAGGCAAGAGCTGATGCCAAAAAAGTAAAGCACATTTCAGAACTTGGCTTGATTTTTTTCTTCTATTGGTGACGCTGTCTTTGCAGAAAGTGAAAATATTGCAATGAAACTCTAAACTGGACTGAAAAGCTGTTAAGAATGAGCCATTTTCAAAATGTGCCTCTTCGGTATACTTCCAACTTGTATAAGAAGACATGTTTTCACTCTTGGTTTTGTATCTATTGTACTGTCAGAAACACTTTGCTGCTCTGAAATTAGTCCTAGTGGGACATCAGCTCCAGCTGAGATATGACAGTTCATAGCAGCTGAGTATCTGATAGAATTCTAAGTTAAAAACCTGATCCTGCTAATGTAATATTGTTAGATTTCATAGGTAACAAGTTACAGGAAGCAAAACGAACTTCTAAACACTTACACTAGAATTCCTTAAAAATATGAATTTATAAGATGCTTTCATGTGAGAGGGAGGTCCTGTTATTTCACAGGTTTTAGTGGCTTTCTTAAACTTCTGTATGGTAGTTACAAACTGCAGCTGGTGATGAAGAATCAAATGCTGTAAACTTGCATCGTAGATTGTTATGTCCAAACATGTTTTTAGGGTTGCAAATACTTCACCGGCATTTAATCTATAGCTAAAATAAAATCATTTCTCAGTTCAGATTTCCATTACATACTTTCAAGGGTTTTTTTTCCCCCACCATTTAAATGAAATTACAGAAGTGTATAAAAGACAAGAGGTGGGTGTTGTGAAGTGATTTAGAGAAAGTTTAAAAAGAAAATAATTTTCTCAGTGAAAGTCAATAATGCTAGAAATGACTGGTTTTGTATGAGCTTTTTTCCTAGAACGCAAAATACCCCTCAAAGTGTTTTTCTTCTTTCCAAAGTTTTATAAATATTTTTAAGCAGTGGAAGAACTTTATATATTGCTTTTATCTTGTAGTAAGGATTTTTTTTAAGGCTAGATCTCTGAGGATTTTATATACCAGCCTAGATGATTCTATAATTCTGTTTTAACTACAGACCCGTCCCGGCCACTTGCAAAAAGTCTGCGTGGTGCTGACTCATGTAAGGTTTTGTTTATAAGTAATTTGAGTAAAATAATGGACATGCTACATTGGATAGCAGTATACCGAAAAGTTTGTGGATCGGGAGTTCAGTCCTTCCAGCCTCGCTCTGCAGTTGGTTTTGGGCAAGTTAAGTGTCCAGTTATATGAATCTGCAGCGGGAGGGGAACACATGGGACAGTTCAGACAGCAAGTTGTTTGTGTGGGAGTGTTTGCAGGATCAGAGCATTGTACTGTAAGTTGGGCCTCATGATTTCAAAATGAAAGCATTTTAACTTAGGAGCTTAAAACTAGTTGCTCTTAATTTAAATACACATTGACAGACTCCTGAAGTCTCCTAAGTGCTTTTCTGCTGTAACTTTGTATGCTGAGTTATCTATTTGAGAATGAAATAATCTATCACTGCGAATTTTTTTTAAAAATCCGATCAAAGCAATTGTTAGAAATTACGCTACTTGATAAGATCATCTGCTGAAAATAAAGGGGGAAATGAGATCTGACAGAGGTAAAACCAGGTAAATAGCTTTCAGCTCTGCTTTTGTTATTCAAGAAGAAAGAGAAACAATAGGTGCTGTTTAGAGTCAGGAGCTGCCCTTCTAACCTCTGCTGCTCTTAAAATGCCTGAAGGTTATTGCATGGTTCATGGTGGCTTTTATGTTTGCAGTTCAACTTTTAATTTTCTAACAAAAGAAGATGTGGTACCAGCCTGCTGATAAACACTTGTACAGAACAATCAGAGAAAAGAATGGAAAAATTCCCTCATACTTTTTTCCTCCATTCCCATTACTGAGGTATACTATCCTGGTTTTAATGGAAGAAGAACACTTCTGCTTATATTAAGCTGCCTAAGCTGGAGACTGATTTTTTTTTTAGAAGTAAGGACATTATGAGGATGGGATGTGCTTTTGCATTCAGTAACCCCAGCCCAAACAGATGATTTGTTGCATGCTGTTATGGGAAGTGATCTGAACATCCTCAGGGGCTGAATGTATTTCAGTAAGATTTTTAACTCTTGTTGCACTGGTAAACCAGAGTCGAGTTTGCCTTAAATCCAGCATCAAAACTCCAACTGCCTGATCCAGGAGTGATCCCACTGAGTGAGAGAAGAACCCTTTCTGTGTGAGCTGTTGAAGTGGTGCTCAGTGCAACTAATACAGATAAACTTGAGTCAGTGCTCTGGCCCTGTCCTTAGGAGAGCTGCTTGAATGTGTTGGCCTGATCATTGCTGCTGTTTGGAATACCGTGCTCGCTGTGATGCTTTGTACTCGGATACCAGTGTGATCAGAGGAGAGAAGGGGTCAACTTCTGAAGGTATTGTTTTCAAGCACAGCTGAAAGTAATGGAATGTAACAGTTTTAGGAATGTACACCTGTGAGCATATAATAAGAGAGTATCTGTTTGTGTATTTTCGCCGCTGACATTCAGATCAAAGGTCCCCTAGGTGGTGGTGGTGTAAGAAAAAGGGAAAGGGGCCACATGTCCCGGCAGCTCTGACCTGTCGTCCTGTTTGTTGTTTGCAAGTTTTCACTAGAAAATCAGTCATGAGCCTGTGTCGGTGAGGTGACTTACTTTCAGTTACTACATACAAATATGCAGTTCAAAAAGCTGGCAACGATTAGAAGAAAAAATACTGTTAGCAAGTGCTACCACTTAAATACCGAAACTAATGGTCAGTCTTGCATTGAACTGCACTGGGATATTGTCACGAGTCTTTAAAAAAACCTATTGTGTTTTGGGGCAGAGACCTCTGGATGACTGATGCCAGAAAGGCTGACAAGTAAACTGAGAAACATCTTCAAGCCGTTACAAATACATACCAGCTAAAACAAAAAGCCGAGGAGGCATCCGTCTCTTGCCCTTCAGCTTGCTCTCTTGCCCTTCAGCTTGCTTAAAGCTAAAGGAAATGGCTATCCCAAATGGAGAAGAATCCTCCAGGCCCTGGAAGATGTTTAATTAATCATCAGTTTCCTTCTTTTCATTAAATGGCTTTTCTTTTCTCACATGGGCAAATTAAAAACATGATAACACTTGGGAGAAACAACGACACCTGTTAAATCTTTTTCTGTTGCTGAGCATGGTTAAAAAAAATTAGTTTTAATTTTAGGTATGCAGAATAACTAGAGTTATGCTTGGTTACTTTTTATGCGGGTTATGTGGATGTGTGCTGGAACATATTTATGTCAAAATAATGTATGCTATTGTTCCTGGCAGTAATTTTCACCTTCTTTAACTGAACTTGCTGAAAAACTAGCTTTTCAAAAAATTTATTAACGTAGAGACACTTTTACCATCAATTTTTTAGCTTGCTTCTGTGACACATCTGACTTAGACGTATAACAGAGATGTTTTACATGAGAGTCCTGATGTTATTTTTCATGTTTCCCCAGTGCTGGCACCTTCCAGTGCTAGCTATGGGGAATTTCAGGCAGAATTTTCCATTGACTCAAGGAAGCCAGCAGCCACACCGTTAGACTTTTGCATGGAAATCTGAATGTAGGTACGGCATGAAGGAAACTGCTTATGATTTTGGGTGCATGTTTGGCAAGAAGAAGTAAGCCAGGGGTGTTGGGTAACTGTGGTCATCAAGAGCTTAGTTTAGTGTCTGTTCTCAATGTGCACAAGACCTCTTGCAATGGTTTTTTAACATGTTGTGGAAAGTTACCAGTGCTTTGATGATACACATCTTCCTCTTTCCTGGTGGGCTCTGCAGCTCCAGTTTGCTCTGGATCAATTCCTGGGGCACATGGTTTGCTTTCTGGACTCAGGCCTGGGAAATCTGTACCTTATATAATGTAAATGTATAAATGACAAAGAGGGTTGTTTAGACAGTTCAAGGTATTATTTTTGAGATAGAGATTGAGATCGAGGCCTTACTTTGCTTTACCCAGATTTAGTCCACAAAAAAATCGCAATCTGGGTATAATTTGCAAATGTTTTCTTTAGTTGCAAAGTTTTCACAGTGTGTTCTCCCAGTCGAAGGGTGGGGAAAATATGCAAGAAGGCCTGTGACAGAATTTTGCACAACCCTTGGCCACATGGTTTTGTTTTATTTTTGTTTTCTGTTGGCAGGCACTAAAGGGGGTGTTAATTCGTGGCCTGCTAATTTTGCTTAGGAGGTCTATTCAGCCAGCAGCACAAAAAAGGGTTGCCAGCCTTGCTGTTGCCTATGGCAGCTGTGGCGCAAGAGCAGCAAGTGCTGCCCCGATCACAAGGCTGGACTCTCGTAGTTCACTCACAGTAAAGCCTTCAGCCCAGCTCCTCCTTTGCTTGCCCACTGCATCTTTGGAGAGCAGCAGTGTGCCCTCTTGTCAACTGGTGGTACTGTATCCTTGCTGTGTCACCCCTCTGGATTTTTGGGTTGTCAAGCTATGTGAAGTGGTGAGTTAACTTTAAGGTGGTGGTTCTGCTGTATGCATTTCAAAGCTATATGGTAGGACCTAGTTATCTTAAAGATTGCTTCCCGAAGCTTCAGCCTGAAGAATGTTTGCCTTCAGATGTAACCCCTTTAATTTGCCCACCATTATATTGGGTATGAGCAGAGGTGGTGAGATGTTTACCTCCTGGAGCCTGCCCCAGGCCTTCAGTTGTATCTTTGGTCTTTCTTCACCCATTTGGCCAAAGTGGCATTGTTCCAGAAGGTCTACACCTTTTTTTTGTCCACAACAGTTTGAACCTCCCTCTTTCCTTGCAGTTCCTGCCTTCTCTCTTGCTCTAGAGCTGGCTCACAGCTGATCCTGTACAAGCCACCATACAGACCCCAACCTGCAGACTAAACCACAGAACATCAAGAAGCTTTCTACAGGGTTATCTCCCCAAACTGGCTTTTCACAGCAGTGGACCAGTTCTGCCACCAGCAGCAAAGCTGTTGTGGTGGGAGCAGAGAGCTTGGACAAGAGGGAATCATAGCACAGCCCTAGCATCAACACAGTTCACTTACCTTTTAAGTATTGTGAAAATGGAGCTCTTTTCTATCACTGCAGTTACTTCTTAGCAGGAAAACCTTTTAATTTCTTTATCACGTCTGGACACATGAGAGAGCAAGACAAAAGCCTGAGACATGGTTAGGCATCACTGTTAGAGAGGCTGGGGGAGGTGTCTCTTAAATGCTATCGAAATCCTTGTTGCCAGTGCTCAGAGCTGGTCTGTCATGTCATGTTATTTTTCTTTATATATCACGATAATACATCATCATAGTAGACTGGGAAACTATACCACTTGAACCCAAGGAATAAGGGTGCAGTCTGTCTAGTTCTATGCATCTCTAGTTCCTGCTTTCTTATTAAAAAAACTTAATACCACAACAGGCATTTTTGGCTGAGGAAAGGGATCTATTTACAGTATTTACGTAATTTTTTTTTTCTGGAGGAAATGCCAGTCACTGTACTTCATATTTTAGGTGACTAGCCAGTGGGAGAAAATTAATTTGTTGTTGTTTAGCTTGCTAAAGACAATGAAAGATGTTCTGCTTATGTTTTTGCCTTTCAAATATCAGATTTTTAATCTGTTTATTTTCCTTAAAACAAGGCTAAAGAACTAAAATAGGAGCTGTCTGAGCCTGAAATTGGCAATAGATATTTTATAAAATTTATTTTCATATTTTGGTAATCACGTGAAATGTTGAATAAATCAAAAGACCAAAACCTGAATGTGCTACATGTATAACTTTAAAAAATAAAAGAAAATTTTTATAAAAATGCCTTGCCCTGACAGTTGCTGAACTTTTCATCTCTTGATGTATGAAACGTTAAAAGCCAGCAAAAATACCTAGTGAGACTGAGAGTTCAACGAGAGGAGGAAAGCAAAAAAAAGCTAAACAAGACAGACAAGTGGATTTTGTTACAAAAATAAAGGCAGCAACAACTGTAATACCTTCTGTCTTCAGAATAATGTTGAAATTAGTATAAATGCCATCCTTGGAGGGGCTTTGTCATGTTAGAGTGATTCATAGGCTAAAGTGATTTTTACATCTTTTTTGCTTATATTTAAGTGGGATTTCTCTCAGATAAACAAAGTAACACACACTCAAAGACTCTTTCTGCCTCATTTAAACACCCCACCTTATCAAAACTCCATTTCCCTGAGTGATGGATCTTGGCTCTGGATGGGAGGATGAAGTATTCAATTACCTTATTTTCATGTGTTAATGAAGCAGAATGTGGCTTTAGGGGTTTTCTTTTCAGCGAGGTAGCCTGTTTGGTTATGCACATGCCGCCTTCTTATGTTTCCTTCCGTGCCCCTGCCTACACTCGAGGGGTGCCCTTAATGGGCATCGGGGGCTAATCCGTCTGCCTGACAGCGAGCCTTGGCCTTCTTCAGCCCAGCGGGAGCAGCCCCGGCCTGTAATTAGCGCAGCCATCAAGCCAAACTGTTTGGCTCGAAATTATTTCTTTTGGCACCTCTTTATATGCTGGAAATCCGTGACAGGTTGTTGTTTTGGGGGATTTTTCACCTCAGTTTTTCCCTGCATCGCTGAGTGCTGATGTGAGCTCGCAGTCCCTCAGCCAGCTCTGATGACTCTGCCTGTCCTCGAATGGGAAATGTACAGCTTTTGAGTGTTGGCCGTGGTTTGTTCAGCTGAGTCTAAAATTGAAAGTACGTGTGTGACTGAGAGTCAGAGGGTAAGGGATATTTTTTACAGCAGTGTTATGCTTCTGCTGATGTAGGAAAGTCATGTATTCCGCTCAAACACTTCTCAGCACTGGCACACGCTCCTCTGGCATCCTCAGCTTTACTTCCATGAGGGATAATGGTCGAAGGGGTTAGGATGACTCGTACCCTTGATGTACCGTACTTTTGCTTACTGCTTGGATGCAATAAGATATAACTGTTCAATGCTTTCCACAATAGCTCCTTAGCTGCAGTTGCAGGTCCTTTTGGCACCATATAAAGAAAATAAACATTTGTTTTTGTGGTTTTTTTTTCTAGCAACTGTATGCTAGGAATTACTGTGTCAATTTCTCCCCAATGGATGATGGAGAAAATTTGCTGTCCAGGAGTTAGGAGTTACTGCCAGTTATGAAGATTAGGAATTGGAAAAAGGCAACAAATTTCCCTTATTTCTTCTCCAAGGAATGAAATAAAAAAGCTTTACAATGTACATTGAAACATATGCAAGTTTGGAATTTTTGTGTGTGGAGACTTCTGAAGAAAGCAAAGAATTACTTAAATGGTTGTGGTAGGTGTAAGAATAGTCACCTTCAATTCTCCTAGTAGGTAAAAGGAGGAAGTGTAGTAGACACTGAGGATTTTGTAAGGTGCACCATGCTGCTTGGCATTCTGATTTCTCCTGAGGAGGGAGTGAAAGTGTGGAAACAAAAATTGCATGTGTTTTTGATATGCTCTTTCACAAAGGTACCAAAGTTAAAGGTTTTGTGGTTTAGTCTGGTCAGGAATTACAGATGAAAAAGTTAGGTGGTGAAGTATAACAGTCCTCAGCTCTTGAATCCTATTTAAATGGAGCTTCAAAAAAATAAAAAAATACTCCATGCAGTGTGTGTTAAAGGCAGAGAGAGATGGAGAAGCAGCCCTGGTCATTGAGGGTACCTGGCCAGTAGTTTGAAGTTAGGTATGTTAAGGCTGCTGGGGGAAGATGGTTGGAGGAATGTGCAAGAGAATGAGGTAACCTGATAACACACAGTGTCTGAAGTGCATCACAAGCCAGATTTGATCAATGCAGTGACATTACCAGTTCCCTTTTGTGGAGGTGAGGCCAATACCATGTTCTGCTGTAGCTGGTCAATATGGCTTTTGTGCAAACATCCCAGCCAGTGCTGCTCCCAGGAAATTCACCCCCTGTGAAGGAAATTCCCTGCATGCTTTCCCCCCCTCCAGCCTTCCTCTGCTTGGAGGGGAATTTCCATGCCTCTCCCTTATCTCTTGCCTATCCTATCTCCAAAGTGTACCGGGGAAAAACAAGGCGTATTTGGAGCTCTGCAGAGTACTGGCTGCCTTTGGCAACGAGAGATGTATACTGTGGTCTGGCCGAAGTCACAGCAGCTCTTTCATCCCTCAAATTTGGGGAAACGGCTCTGTGCTCTTCAGCTAGAGCTGTGTAAAGGAGGTTTTCATGACAAATAACTTTGCCAGTACGTGCTGTTGTGGAAAGCAAAGCAATTAACTTGGTTGGTTATGAATTCAGTTTGTTGTTCTGGTTAAGAGTTGGAGAGTTTTCAGCTGAAACTTTTTTAAGCTTTTGATGTCTCTAATCATTCTCAAAGTGTGGCATCTCAGAGTGTCCTTTTTGAAATAAAACTTGTATTTTTAAAAATACTCAGACTTTCTTTGGGAATGCTTGAGACTTTTTTTTGCTTCACGCTGCTTAATATTATTCATTCATCCCGAAACAAAACTTTTACAGCATGCAGAAAAACCCCCACCTCCTGCCTTCTTAACTGGTTTTGCGCCAATTCTCCTCCTTCCCTCCACTTCCTTTCCTATGTCACTCTCTTGGATCTGAGTAGAGTGTCTGGTATCTCAGTGTGGCTTGAATTTACTGAAGCAAACTTTCCAGAGTTTTGGAAAAAATAAAGGGAAGCAATGTAGCAGAATGTCACTTAAAAAAGTAAACTTATTAATAGTGCTGCACTTGGCAAGAGCAGATCCTTACTGTGCATTCAGAGCTGGTAGCAAATGAAAATTAGTAATAAACTACATGCCTGTTTTGCAAAACCGTATTTCTTAGAATCCAAACAAGTTTCTTCCTTCTTTAGTAACCCAAGTTTTCAGCTTGTTTCACATGTGTTTCTCAGCTGAAAACATCCCACTGAAGTTACTCCTTGTAGCTCACTTTCTGATTCTCATAGCTCAGTACCCTGCTGAACCATTAAAGTTGAAAACAGTGCATAGGTCTTTGTTTCCATGGGCATGCTTACTAAATTCCTTAGAAATTGGTAATCTGGTGTGTTTTGGAAAACTCAGAAAAAAACAGATTTTTTCACTGCTTTCAATTTTAGATTGGCGATGACAGGAAATAAAGTAATTAAAAAAAACCAAAAAACCCTCACATTTTATGGTGGTAGAGGTAATACCTTCTACATTATTTTATATTGGGAAATATTTTGAGTTAGTTTTACAATGATGTGTCTTGCACTGTGATATAGCTTTGTCTATTTATATATACATAATTCCTGGACATGATTTTTTTTTTATGGGAAGCAGTTGTCTTATTGAATTTCATCTCACTTAGGAGGGAACTTTGAAAATTACATGATCACGCAGTTTAACTTATGTATATAATACGTAGTACAGCATAACCACCAAATTTGGAGTACTGAATTGCAGAATTCAGTGCCTAACAGTTCATAACACAGCTGTATTATAACTTCAGAGATTCACAGACTAGCAGCCCTCCTCCTTCCTGATTATATTTAGTATAACATTTATCTCTTCTAAGATACATAAAGCCAACAGTGTCAAAATCCAAGCAAAACCAGGAAGAATTGATAGTGCAAAAATAGCAAAAGTCATCTCAAGGAGAGATGCCTTCCCAGTGAACTAATTACAAGTCTAAGATCAGCTTTTAGACAGTGTTGCTTCTTGAATATCGATAAACTCATGCAGACGTATGGGACCGTGGAGTCACACTGTGGCAGGGTAGGCAGCCAGTGTCGTGGGGAAACTGAAAGCACTTACAGCTAAACCCTTATCACTGCATTAAGTTCAACCTGCTGTCATGCATAAGTAATCATGGAGCCACACTTAGGCTGTCGTGTGTTTGATTGCACTTCAGCTTCTGTGTAATCTTAAGGACTCAAGCAAGTAAAGCCATGACAGTAGTCTGCTCTTGAGGTGACCAGAATATGGTAAATGTCAGAAATCCACATCTGAAATAAGAGGTCACACGCTCTTTACCAAGCGCTGACGAAGAAAAAAGGCTCTTTGATGTGGCTCTAGTGTAGTATCAGCTTTGTCTTGACAAGACCTTTGCGCTTCGAACTTGGTTTGTGTATAAAAGGCTGTACTGTTGGGTGCAAGGGCCGATACAGGCTTATCCTTCCTGTGCTCTCCACCCCCACCCGCCTTCTGCACCTCTCGGGTGATCTCTGTTTTGGCTGGATTGAGTCTCAGCCAGCTAGCCCTCATCCCAACCCAATCACCTAAACCCCCCAGATAATCCCATTCCAGTGCATAAACCAGAGCAGCCATAACAGCAGTAAACAATTGCATAGCAGCTGCTTATTGCAGACATACCCCCACTGGAGAGGCTGATGAACATCAAGTGCTGCTGCCCAGAGAGCAGCCCCTCAGGTGGCAAGGGATGCCCTGGTGTCTCCCTCTGGTTCCCAGCACACATAGCAGTTTCCATGCCTACAGAGTTTAATACTTTTCTGAATATATACCCCTTCCTAATATTAGCATTGCCCTTCACCCCCCCGCTGCTGCTCTTGCCTGTTTCTGTGCCTGGGGCAAGACCTGCTCAGAACGTAAGCATCCCTCTTTCATGCCCTTCTCCTTCACAGTCCTCATTTACCCTGGCATTTTCTCACTGTAAAGGAGTTCCTTTTGACACACCTGATCTGACAGCATAAGACAAGACAGTGTCCCTCTTTGAGTCCTAATTATTGACAAATTAGTCTTTTATCTTTGGATATGTGAGCATGGTAAATCTTCCAATGCTGTATTGTAGGCAGTGGATGTGGTAGGAAAATGGTAAAGAATGACATAACTAAGTGGAGCATATTGCCTGCCTTTCTGCTGTACTTCTCTCTAACTACCACTGTCTTTGAAGTACCTTTAAATTTTGTAAAAAAATGGGTTAGGAATTCTTCTAGGTGAGAAGCATCCTTCCCATCACATTGCTGCAATTATTCTGTTACATGGATAGTTGGTCCTCATTCTTCAGCCATGAAATGGTGTTGGCTGGTTTGACGAGAAGTCCTCAGCTCCTGCATGGGTACTGCACATATTGGGGTAGCCAGTCAGGGATGTGTGTGATCAGGACGTTCACTTCCTCCAGATTTCAGGCTGTCCCTGAAGATGGCAGAAGGGGGGATTTTGCAGTTGGTTAAGAATATCCTCAACTTGATTTTTTGAAAATTAAAGGGGTCCCACATATTATCACAGCAGAATAGTCACTGTTGTGGTGCATGCACTGGCGTGTTTGCTCAGTGCAGAGACTTGAGGTGCAGGGACAGAAGGGTGGCCCTGAGGACTTTGCCTTCCCTGGCCCTTGCTGCACCAGGAGCTGGAGCAGAGCAAAATAAGGTATAAAGTTTGTACTGGAAAAGCACTTCCAAAGCCTGGGCTTAGGCTGTAATGGCATTTCAGCTGCCAAGTTACTAATGCATGGCACAGGTGAACTAGTGGTAATAGCTGTTTCTGCTGTCCCACTTCCTATTTTTGCATCCCAGAAAATGCTGATATTCCCAACTCTGCCTTTACTGGTGTGTAAAAATTGTTGGTAGCTGGCTATGTAGTGCAACTACTAGCATGGCTGTGGTTGGTGAAAATGAATATATTTGGACTTGAGGAAGGAGCCAGAGCAGCAAGGTGCCAAAAAAGTACGAGAGTGGGAAGCGATGAGTGAGGTGTGCCTAGAGTCCCCTCCTCCCATCCCGTGGATTCATGGGATAGAGCTAGAATGCCATGTAGGGCACTCTGCTCCTGGGCTGGAATGTTCTCACCTTTTATTAACCTTCTGTTGTTTTTCAAAGCATATGCAGAGTATTTACCAGATCATAAAGAATACACTATGAGGAATTGCCATAAGTAATTGCAGGTGCTAGAATGAAAAAAGCTTTGTGAGGCTTTTTTTTTTTTCCAAAGTCTTTGAAAAAGTCTTTGTGAAGCTGGTGATAGTGTATTCAGAGGGGAGTGAGCTGCTTTGGGTTTTGGTGTGATGTTTACACACTACCTTACAAAACTCAGTGCAGTGCTTGCGCTCCCAATGTTAAGGAGTCAAAATTCGGCTCCCTCAGGAGAGCCTTCACACAGGGGTGTGTGTGTCAGAGCTGCCAGCTCACAATGTTCGTATTGCCCAGACTCCAGCCCTCTGCGTGGCTGTGAGCAGAGGAACACAGCCCACCCACCCCCCCGCCCCCTGTCATTTGCTTAGCAAATGGAGAGGGAAGATGCCAGTGGGAAAGGCGACCAGTGTGGTGGTTATTGCTCTGGCATCTGGGCAGCAGGTGTACTCCCAGTGACTGCCTGCCTGCAGCTGGGGCTGTGAGCTGTTAGACATGCTGAAACTGCGCGGGCAGAGGGGTTTCAGAAGGCAGTCTCTTCATTTGTTTCCTCCAGACTCCACCTATCCCAAATGAGGTCTGTGTTATGGAAAACAGGGCTGTTTATCAGGTCTCAGGTGTTACTTGCCAGCCAAGCAGTTGGGTTTTCACAAGTATTGCCAGCAACAGGTAGTGTATGGTGAAGGAGTGTTTATTGTTTGTTTGTATTTAAATAAGGCCATTAAGGCCATTATTAATTGTAAAGGAGGTATTAAAGCAGGGTCAAAAGCAAATTAATCTACCATGTAATCCATTACTTTTAGTTATATGGTTTAATGTCTTTGTGTGGTAAGGCATTAGCTGCATCACATGTTCGTGCCGAAAAGCAGTTTGGTCAGTTCTAGATCTGCTGTATAGGTGCTCCAGATCACAGTTCACATGAAGGACTGCCCCTCTAGGTAGTGTCCTAGGAATTCCTCCTCCGTGCATGAGAAATCTGGCTTTTCTCTTACCTAGGAACAGAAAAGGAGCTGATAGAAGTCTCTCATCACTCTTAGCCATGAAACAGCCACGACCTTGTTTGTTTTCAGCTAATTTTCAGATGAAGAAAGCATTGACATTTCTCCCCCCTCCTTTTAGATTGATGTGTGGAAGCAATCCTTGGGATTTGGCTATTTTCAAAACAAAATACTTGACCTGAAAGGTAATATTTATAGCAGGCAGCTAATATAAAGCATATTTGCCCTCTCTCTGTGTCTCTTGTGTATGTGTGTATGTGCACTTCGGGTTCCCTCCTGGGCCTGACCTCTGCGGCACTCAACGCAGCTTCATTGACTTCACCTTCTATTCCCTTCTCCTGATAAATGAACCACTGGGAACAGTAGGGCTCGGTATGCAGGGGAAGCAGGGTGCAGGAAGTTCATGGCAGTCCCGTGCCATTCTGATCCTCTGCAAATGTCCCTTCCTGCCGCAATGATGGATGGTGTGGGGCTTCTGCCTCAGTCGCTTGTGAACTCTGAAGGTCACCCGGGACGGCGTATTCTCCCTTTGGAAGGAGACCCTGCAGGGATGTTGATTTAGTGACATCTAGCAGGGACTGACCCTGTCAGTCAGTGCAGTAATGTTGGGAGTGGGGAATGGTGTTAGCATTGGGTCACTGGATCTAAAGCAGGAGGAAATGATAGCTGGCCTCTATAAAAGCCCTCCTCTGGGCTGCTGATTGGACCTAGCAGGTGGGAAGAGGCTATTTTGGAAGAGGTGTCTGGCTGAAGAAGCAACTGCAGTCACAGCTCTCTTGCAGCAGCAAGTGCTTTGCATCTAAGTGAGGACTGGGGAGTCCTCATCTGCTTGCAAACAGGTGCTTTCTGGTTTTTTTCTTCAAGGTAAAAATATCAGGGGGGCAGTAGGTCTCTACAGAGCTTAAAAATGTCCATGTCATTAGAAATCATGCCTACAATTTTTTGGCCTCACGGTTCTTGCGAAGTTTGGATTTGAACAAATCTAATTTTCTCATGTTTGGACCCCTGTCCATGTCAATAAATCCATCATTGTTCAGTGAGGATTTGCTGTGATGAGGTGTGGCTCAGTGGGAATCAAGGTGAGCACAGGACAGGCAGTGAGGTGCCTATGCCATTAAAATGAATAATGAGCAAAAGCAAGCCTGTTGCAAAAGCAGCATTTGGAGTGAGATGGGAAGAACCTGGGCTGAACCAAATACAGTTATGGTCTCCCTTTTCAGCCACTACCTGAGATGCAGTGCTGGTGGCCTATTTACCATTGAGGCATTTGTTATACTCTAGTCTGGCCATAGCTGCAGATGTCACCACATATTTGAAAACACATTCTGGTTTTTTTAGTCAAAATTGCTGATACACCAAGCAGTGACCTCACAACAGCTGGAGACCCAGCACAAAAATCCTGCATTCCACAAACATCGCCAAGTTCCAGATTTTGGTTCAGCCGTTAGTTCAGAAATAGAGGCCATACTCTAAGCAAGTTGGAATTTCAGTGAATTTCAGCTGACTATTAAAGCGCTATTTAGGCTGGGCTGTGATGAGGCTGGATTGCAGAGCTGCAGCCTGTGATCAACACTCAGCAGGAGATTATTTAGATTAAATACCGACTGTCTTGGAATGGTGGGAAAAGTTTCAGACAAGTTTTATTTACTGGGTTTTTGGACAAAGCTGTGGGATTGCATTAGTATTTTAGGAATTCTGCTGGACAGATAGTTTTCCTTCTTGAAGAAATGCTCTTCTTGTGTTGGAGCATTCTTGAATTCAGCTGCTCCCTTATGTATCCTCGGATGAACGCAGTTCATATCCAATTTGCTCCCCTCCTTTATCTCCTTACTGTGAGAATGTAATCATGCTTTTGCTTTCTTTCAGTCTACTTTTTTTTTTTCCATCAAGAGAAAAACAAGGCAAGGGAGAAGCTTTTTGAGGGGGGGAGGGTGGAGGGCTAAGCATCACAATTTTTTTATTTTTCTTGAGATTTTTCTCCCTTTTCCCACTTTACTTTTCCATTTTTCATGCTGACCTTCCTTCTCACCTTTGCTTTTCCTGTGTTCTCTCTAAAGGATGGACTCACTCCTGCCTTCTCATCTACTCTTTTATTTCTGAAAATCAGAATCATGACTGATTGGTTTTTCCTCTCATCATTTATCTGCTTGTCCACACCTGTTTCTTTCACTTTGGTTTTCTTCAAGTTTCAGCACGCATTTTCTCTTGTTCTGCTATTTGCTTTTCGTTTCTCCTCTGTGATTATGCCTGATCCCCTGGTCCCCCCTCTCCTCCTTTCCAAGCTGCTTGCTTCCTCCTGCCCAGCTCCAGCAGAGGACTGTGCAGCTTGGCTGAGCAGCCCCTGCTGCTGCTGCAGTGCCAGAGACAGACTCTTTTCCACTTCTCCCGGCACAGTGGCATTCGCTTTGAGCGCTGATGTGATTTGCATTGCTTTATTTTGGGGTCAGCCCTTTCCAAAACTAATGCATGTAGGAAGCACCATAATGACTGTGTTGCAATGTTAAATTTGAACTGCATAAAAGAGGGTCCACTGACTAACTTTCAGAATGAGTGCACAGTGTATAAAAATCACAGAGAGGAAAAATGATGCTCATGCAGTTAATGTCCCTGTAAACAGAATGAGTGATTCTATAAACAAATGTGGCAAGCAACTCCCTGAAATTAAGAAAAATGCATGTTTCCTGTAATACTGGTTCATGTTTATGCAGGGTTTCTTGTCTTTTTTTGTCTCCATAGAGTGAGCAATACAAAATACTGGAAATTATAGTTAGACTATTAAAGGTCTCCAGCCTTTCTCACTTATGCAAGTAAGTGAGATTTCCTGTTTCTCATTTTCACCTGACGGCCATGATGGAGCTATTTGGTACAATTGTTAATTTTATCTAAAATGAATTTCTTCTCTTCCTTTTCTTTTTTTTTTCCTCTCTGAGGCTTTCTCAACTGCCACAAAATTTTTCTGAAATTAGTTTTACTGATTAGTGTATTCCTCTTGCCTCACTTACTTTTCTTTGTGTGTTGGAGCTTGGAGGTTCCAGGTGAAACAATGCCTACCTACCAAAAGGATCAGTGAAGCTATGCAGTCCTTGTCACACAGCAATGTAAAATAGGTCACAAAGGGCCTTGGCTGTGATGGGCTAGAAGCAGATGCCCTCCAAAAACTACAGTCATCAGGGAAGTCATTGGAAGGTGAAGGACTTGCAGGCATCAGGTCTTCAAAAAGAGTCAAATGCTAGGGCAAAACAAACTGCCCCCATGGCCAGTGCTTGGCAGATGGATTGGAGGGAGGTACAGAGACCAAAATATTTTGTGTCTAGAGGTGCAGTCTGAAAGGGTGATGTATGAAGCATGTCGCTGTGTTAGGCAAAGAAAATGATGCAGACTTTGTACAATGGAGGCACTTTACAGTACTAATTTGAGCAAAATTCAGCAATACAAAAATTATAAACTTCCTTAAAATAAAACTGAAAATACTGAGAGCCTTTGATCAGAATCTACTCAAGCTCAAAGTGAAACTCTTATTTGATTTTCCAATGTCACGGTGAAACCAAACACTCATTAAATCAGTAACAGTATTTAATATCCTTAAGTAGTCTGCAGAAGTTTTTGTTTTCAGAAAATAATTTCACCAGAGTTATGTTTGTCGTCTGAATTTTGCTAAGTAGGTTAATCAAGCTGTAATTTAGTATCTGAACCACAAACACCTTGCAAAGCTCTCTGGTTTCGGGTCTTACATACTAGTTACTCTATTTCCATCTTGCCTAGCATAGTAATAATAGCTTTTAAAGGTTATAGCTTTTAACCAGAAACCATAGGTGAACAATCTCAAGACATGTAGCACACTTTATAACAGTGTCTCCTGCAGCCCCCTGTAGTCTTTTGACACCGATTATTTCTTCCTGCCCCTGTCTCATCCAAGCTTTTGGGGATGCTTCCATACATAGACATTTTCATCTTCACACCCTGGTGATGAAGAAACTGAAAATACCCTTTCTGTTTAGTTTAAAAATATGTCAATGGACATTGGGAAATTAATATTATTAAAAGGGACAAATTGAGTGGGCAAAAAAAAAGCTTCACAGGTCCTCAGCTTGTGCAGCACTCCAGTACCACAAGTGGTGGAAGTGCAAAATCGATATCAGTGAGCTTCTCATGAGTTGTTTTCTGCAGGGTAGAGAGAGTCACTGATCCTTGGCTGGTGTGCGTGGAGTTACAAAGCTTCCTCTTTCCAAGGTACTTCCTTGCAGAAGCTGTGATCAAATTTCAAACCTTCTCAGACAGTGCTAGATTACAGTGATTTGAAAATGTTGCCTGGTGTTGGCCAAGCAGTAGCCACCACAGGAATATGTCCCACAGCAGCTCTGGCTTCCAGGCAGTTAAATCCACATTTTCAAGATGTCCCTTCAGAAGTGCAGTTAGTGCATCTCTGTTTGAAAATGTTTAAATAAAACTTTAAAGTAATTCGGGGTTTTTGCTCACAAGCTCTGTGAGCACTCCTCCATGTGTCCCATCAAAATTCCCAATGATGAAGGCTTCTTTAACCTGTGTGCTCTTCTACTGTTCTAACATCTCTGTGTTCCAGGGAATGTAGCATAAAACTATAACTAATGTGATTATTAAAGCAGACAAGCAGCATCTCAAAATTCAAGTACACAGCTCAGTTGCTAAAATGATTGCACATCAGCAGTAAAAAAATTCTTATACAATGAATTTATTTGTCTTTTGATAATCTAAAGAGAAACGTGCCTGTTCTTCATATAAACAAGCAACTATAGTTACCTTCCTATTTTGGATTTCATCAGTATGTCATGCAGTTTATTTTCCAAAATCTAATGAAACAGAAAAATTCTTTTAAACTCATTAAATAAACCCTAATATATATAATTTAAAATGTGGTTTCCCTGTTTCTACAGGCTGTTTGCATGCCATGTTATACTACTGGTCTAGCATCTCCTAAACGAGGAAAAAGTGATGAATAACAAAGCTGCAGTTTTCCCCAATGTAGGGGTGACTGCCCAAGCAGAGATTTCTAACAGCCCAAAGAGAATTCCAGAGGAGGGATAAGACAACTGTTGTAGCAGTGTACAGCTGGTCTGTAGCTGGACAAAATAAATCTGATCATAACAAATCCAATTCGGCTAACCTGGCTTGGTAGCCTGCAAGTCTAAATCGTAACTCTTCTAATTGAATGTAGGGATCCCAAATCACAGCTTAATAGCAGTTCCCAGGAGGATATATTACATCTCAGCTGAAAACAAAATACCAAAATTTTCTTTTATTTGAGTTTCTGCAAATAATGTATTCAGGCTGTGTCTGTGTCCTCTCTTACAAATTTGGTCCTGTGTTCTGACTCTGAAAAAATGGCAAAATTGGAATTGGGGAAAGCATAACTTGACCATGAATTAAGATCATGGATTTTATTTTCACTCATGAAATTTTAAGGCAAGATCATGAATTTAAGCCATCACCAATTTCACAGCGCATACAAAAATCACACAAAGTTGACTTATAGCTTATCAATTGCAACATTATCAGGAAGATGCTATGTGGACCTGAATTTGTTTGGTGCACTCACTGTACCTCTGAACAACAGCCTCCAATATTAAGGTTGTAAAAATAAGAAGATATACATTTCTCCCTCACTGTTAATTTGATACTGAGCTGTGATAGATTTATGAAAGAAGCTATGCGTGAAAATCATTATTTCTAGAAAAGATACTGCAGGAAATGTCAGAGAAATGCTGTGGGGTTAGCACACTTAGGACAAAAGGAAAAACTATAATTTCCATCGCACTTATAAAGCTTTTTTAAAAAAAAATTATTTTTCTTTTTTTTTTCTTCCTATCTAGATGAATATATTGTGTTTAGATGATGGGAGATATAAGTAAGGCTCCAGTACTGCGAACCTTCAGTAGGATTCCCCATGGCAGCAAACCAAAGTATACTCATTTGTCAGGCAATTTAGAGAGATGGTAGGATTCATAACGAAGCGGGTTTTTTGTTTACTTGCTCATAAATGGTTTATTTTGGGCTGGTTTTAGGGTAGCTGTGTGCAGAGGCTGTCAAGCCATGTTCTGAAGCAGTTCTGGTTCGTTACATGTGGAAAAAATTATTTGGATTTTGGTTTTCCCTCAAATTATTAGCAGGAACAAATGGTGTTTGATTTATCTTGCTTTTCATTTGCATAATGATCAATGATAGGGCAGTGTCTGAATTAGCTCGGAAGTCACACAACTCTTTATATTTGACCTGGTTTCTACATTTGGATGTTTCCTTTCCCTGCATGTAAATATCCATAAAAACATGTTGAAAATTTCAGGTCTCACCTAGTCATTCACTTTGTTGTGGCTACTGCTATCTTTATGAGTTTGATTCTCAAACGCTTCTGTACCAATATCCCATTTGATGGCTTGTTAACACACATTGTTCAAATAAAACCTCTTCCCTTTCATCTGATTTAATGTAATAGTCTTCTTGGAGAATCACGGAAATAAGAGAGTGAAAAGTAAACTTGTCCAAATTTTTCACTTGTGTAAGATTGTTCACCAATTCTTGACTCTTATCCAGTGTTTATTGATTGCCAGTTGTCTGTTATTTAATAGATGGCCTAACACCACAGCTTATTTAGGTGGAAGGCCTTCTATGCCTCTGAAGCTCAGGCAGTTAGTCATGTTGTCATCATCCACAGAACACTGTTTTTCCTATGGAAAGACTGGTAGCTGCACTGTTTATAAGCTGCCTACTGAGAAGGCGTAAAACCCCATACAGTTCTGACTGTTCCTCTACATGGAAAGTACAAAATAATTTAAGAACTGTGTTTCTCTTTTTTACTCAGGCAATGTTCCGAGTAAGATTTCAGCAGAATTGCTTTTGTGATGCAGCAAAAAAACCCCCCAAACCTGTTCAAGGACTTCACTGTCTGTTCTCTTTCTCTGTCTTTCTCTTTTTTTACATCTTGCAAACAGACATCGCCGTTACCCAAATTAACCTCTTCTGAGTTTTTCTTATTTCCCCTGGTATTTGGATCAGGCTCCTCTATTGGGCGGGGGGAGGGGGGGGCGAAAAGTGAACTCTCCTAACATACAGTACAAATTAGGTCTTTTTAAAAACAAAGACTTCTCTTAAGAATAGCTGTATTTTATTTCTGACAAAAGAAGGGAAAACACAAGTGTGCTCGGTAAATCAAGAAGTCAAATGTGTGTAATCTGATGCCAAGTGTAAACATGTATAGACTTTACAAGGCTTGCCGACACTAGATGTTCTGATTTTCTTTCATTTGAAAAAGTGCTTTTGAGTATTCACAGTAGTGCTTGCAGGAGGCAGTCAAAATCGCCAAGTGAATAAGAGCAGGTCTATGCAACAGCTTTTGCTGAATTGAGACACTTTTAGATTTTTTATGAACACTGTATTTTCTGCTTGGAGTAGCTAATGTAAATGTGGTAGATCTAGCTAGCTGCATATGCCGTGGGACTTTTTGGCCTGGCTTTTTGGCAGAAAGTTTGTTAAGTGAATACTATAAAAAGCTGCTAAAGAGTCAAAATATAGTCCCTCACATACTAGCAAAACAGTTTGATTTCAGTGGAGGTTAAATACATAATTGCCTTGGGATATTGGGCATAAAGATCACCTGAGTACTCTTCCAGCACTGAAGGGCCTGAATACCTTTCTGTGTCCACTGAAGGAAAAAAGGAGTGCAGAAGTTAGTGCTTTAATTAATAAAGATGTTGTCGTGTCTTCACTGCTGTTCTATCAGGCTGCTGCTGTAACAAATCATGGTATTACTCCATCTGTGCAGAAGTACTGCTGTAAAACTAAAATTTTCAGGCTGCTCAACATTTGTACTGGATGTTTCAAGCTGTGTTAATTATATATCTGGAAGCACTCTGGTACTAGTGTTAGTTGGGTAGATCCCAGAGGTCTGCCAAGAGTTTTTTTACATAATTTTAATATTAACAGTATTTTTGTAGCTGGATATTTATTTTCAACATATCGCAAGGGTTTCCAAGTGCTAAAAAATTGTGTTTGCAGCTAGTGAGTGGGACTTCTGTTCTTCAGCCATATCTCTAATACACCCCATGACTGGGAGAACATGTGTTTAATTTTTGCTTCTTCATGCTTTAGAGCAGTTACCAGATTGCTTTGTGGGGAAGGAAAAGTAATGACTTTAGCCCTTAACATTTCTTCTGAGCATAGTGAGGCATGTGGTGGTCTTTATTTTGAGTAAAGAGAGAGATACTGATGAAAATGCAGTTTTTCAATGCTGAGAGACAGCATGCCCCAGAGCAAATGGTCTGAACCTCCCAGCACACAGGGAAAGTGGAAGATGAGGAAGATGTTACATCACCTTTCTTCTTCCCCTCCCTCACTTGGTGTTGGCTGAGGATTGAGCAATTGCTGAACTCCAGCAATTGTAGGACCACTCCAGCCTAAGAGATTCAGTACTGCTGAAAAATTTGGCCCCAGAAGCCAGCTGGAGGAATGCATGACTTGTAGCTCTGGAGAAGCACGGTGCCCAGGGAGCTGCAGTGGTAGTTTGGGATTGCTGCACTAAGCCAGTGCCCCTAATGTGAGCATTCCCTACACAGGCCTGCAGGCAGAAAGGACAACAAGATACTTGGTTCACCCCACCTGGGAGTCACCCCATGGCAGGCAAACTCCCACCTGCCCCTCTTTGGACACGTGAAGCAAATGTAGTACTAGCCAAGACCCCAGCCCTAAAAATCTCTCAGGAACACAGTGGAACTAATTCCCTCTCTGTAACCATACAGTAGGTTGTGGTTGCTCCTCAGGAAAGATTGACAGGAAGGGATGGTGTACTGCTGCCTGCCTTGCCTGTGACAGCAGATCTGAGGGACACCTTCCAAAGAAGGGTCTAAAAATGCCTAGATGGATTCACACAGTGCTTTTCATTCCCCCCCATCCTCTGCCAAGCTTTTTCCATGTAAAATAAGAGAACTGGCTCCTCAAAGTCACTTGGATGGATATAAACTCTCAAAAGTGTCATGTAGCCCTTGGAATAATTCCAAGAAAATCCCAGTTTATTTGGAAAAACTGTTCCTTGAAAGAAATGCACAAACATTGGTCTGGATCCAAAGCCATGAAATCAACAGAGAGACTCTCATTACAGAGGGCTTTGGATCTGACTGACCCACTGGTGGCTATGACCTGGTCTGTTACAATAAATAATTTTTGGATTCATGCTTTCCTGATGCCTGCAAAGGTTTGGTAAGAGTAGAAAGAAGAGAACAACCTTCCAGTGAAACCTCTTTCTCTTTTTTCCTCTTTGAAACTATAGTTTATGACTCTTATTGTTCTATTTTGGATGCAGTACCTTCTTTCTCTCTTTTTACAAAAAAATACAGATGTGTAACCATTTAGAATGAAGAGTGAATTAGCTGTGCCAAGGACTTGCTTTTAATTTCCTTTTCTGTTTGTTTTTCTTAGCTGCTCAGTTCTTTTGATTCTCTGAATCCATTGGTGATCCTAGGTAGTGTAAATACCCATCAGACAGAAGAGACAGAGAAAACAGCAGGGGCTCAAAAAAATCAAAAATATAGCCCTAATATGCTCTATCTTGAGTTCTTCAATCTACTTTTGCATTGGAGAAGATTGAAACTGCATATTGGCTAGTGTCATTTGCTTTGCATTCATTTGTTTTTATCATTGGGGTTTGGGTTTTTTTACCATTACAGGGCACTTGCTTTGTGAGAAAACCACAGCCTTCACTGCTAAATGCAGTGGATAGCAAAGCATTAGTCTAGAGGTTGGAGGAAGGAGTTTATTGTGTCTTAGGGTATTATGATAAAATATTTTGCCTACAAAAAAAAAAAAGCCAAGAAAAATTTTAAATCTGTTTGGAGAATATGGGGGGGTTTAGATTATCACCTGTAATGTTATCAAACTCTAGCTTTCAAGAACTGTAAGTCACGTCATCAAGTTGCCTTAAAAATCATAGGTTATGAAAATAGTATTTTGAGTTCTGGGCTTGCTGCTAATTGATTTCAGTTTCAGCCTTTTCTTCGTCACCAAGACTAGACACCTAATTTCTTTCTTTCATGACGCAGCTGAGATGCCCACAAAATCACTTTTTGTTTTAAATACAAGGCTTTTGAAAACAGCCTATCTTGTAAGATTCACAGAGCTCACAGCACTGGTCTTACATGAAATACAAGCTGATGGTAGATAAGCAGGTTTTCCAAACTTACTCTAATAAATACGTTCTGTTCCTCACCTTCTCGGATATATACCATCTTAACATCCTTAAGTACTGTGCTGTTAAACACCTGAGGAGCACCTGCTGCCCTTAACTGTGCAGAGTGGTCTCTACTGTGCCTGCAGTGGCAGAGGGTCTCCATTTCCAAGGTCAGATTGGCAGCTCCCCGTGTGTCCTCTCCTTTGTACTAGGAAAGGAGAAAGCAGGGGGCAAAAGGGTGCAAAGTGGCCCTGTCTGTCTCTCTAATTAGCAATGTTAATTAGTTGCCTTTTCCCAGAAGCCATGCAGATGGTGGAGGGGTGACAGTGGTAATAGGTTTTCCTATTGCCAAGTCTGGAAATTTAATAGGTACTCAAATTTTTCATGGGCAATAGTACATCTGAAAAATAGATGCACTGGCAGAGAAGCAGCACTGTGTGATCTAGTAGTCTTCACTGTCTGACCTGCTGAGATTAAAAGTATGGCTGTACATCCTGAAGTGTTTCAGAGTGATGAATCAAAGTGCACTCCTCTTTTAGACTCCCAGTGGAGATATGAATGTTCTGGAAACAGGACCACATCCACAAATAAGCTCTAAAGGCTTCTGTCTTGGTCCGAACTGTGGTTGTGATAGCAGGATCTCACAAATGGGCTCTGCCTGCTCATTCTAGAGGAACTCAGAAGACAGAAGAGAAAATGGGACCCATATTTCTGCCCTTGAATTTGAAAAGGGATGACAGTTTCAAGGAGAAAAGAGTTGTAGCTGGGGTTGGGATATCTGAGATGGGATGAGGTTGTTTTACTGAGTCCCAAGTGAAGGAGGCTTGGCAGTCCTGTGGAAGACACACAGAGGTGATGTGACTGGCAAGGCAATGCACTCCTTCATCCAACAGTTTTTGTAGCTGGAGCAGGACAGTAGCACAACCCCGTGCAACAGGGACATACTGATTCCTGATTTTGCTCATTAATACATTTTAATAGCTCCTTTTTCTGAGTACATGAGACAGAATGATCAAAAAATCCCCAAGGTAGGAACTGATGTATGTGAAGTAAAAAGCCTCTTAGTACCCTTTGACTGAGAAAATCCATACTTGGCCCCGCTTGTGTAAGTTACTGCCTCTGGTTTGGAAAAAAAAAAACAACCAAAAAAACCAAAACATTTGAAGCACTGTACTTTGGTTTGGTTTGGTTTGGTTGGTTTTGGCTTGGGTTTTTTTGTGGTTTTTTGTTGGTTTGGTTTTTTGTTGTTGTTGGTTTTTTGGTTTTTGTTTTTAATTTTTTTGTGGGTGTTTACACTTTTGGCAAGGCCCTTTTAATGCTGAATGTCCAGAGTCTACATGCTGTCATACACAAAAATTTGTGGTTTCTTTAATACCCTGCATTCCTGAAAATACATAATTGTTCGCTTTCTGACTTCGTAATGGAATAGTATTGTGTGTATGTGTACATATATATGTGTGTGTTTGTGTAGATGTCTTCACTTACAGTAAATGTGGAAATAGGGAAGACCTGAGAAGGATAAACAGAGAGTCAAAGTGAATCTCAGAGGAGATAAGTGGTAAAATGGGTAAACAGAATACTCCACTTCTGTGGGAAAACATGGAGGAGCTAAACCACAAACAGGAGAGGAAACAGCCAAATCTAAACAAGGAATTCAGCAGCAAGCTGCGGCAAATGTGATTTTAAAGAACAGAGTGTTCACAACAGACATGCGTCATTGCTGGAGATGAAGTATGTGAGCCCTGCTTTCCTGCTTCCCCATTCCCAGTACCTCCACAGAAAGCTCAAGCCTCTCCTGTCCACCTTATTTGTTCAGTAGTGGACTCCATACGATTGATTCAGTTCTCATTAAACTGATTTACTGGGCTCGCTGGCTCTGCTCAGCTTCAGTTTATTCCTACTTTGTTTAAAATTCGGGAAGTGCTGGGGGAGGGGACAGGACACTAATGGCCGTTCTCGTGTAAGTGGAGTGGTAGCTGATTTATTGCAAAGGTTATAAAGGAAAAGTATTAAGTGTGTTCCATTCTACTTGGCAAAGCCATCCTGCACAATGTCCAACAAAACCCTGAGAGCACTGGTTTGTACCGAAAAGAAAAAGAAAAAAAAAAGGAAGGAGGGGTGTGCGTGTGTGTGGAAGGGGGATGCTCCACCAAGATGTGTTCTTCTTCTTTGAGTGCATTAATTAAGACTGTAAATCACGAGCAACATGAAACAACTGTATTTGATGGAACATGGACAGTTCTGGAGTTCTGCTGTGCTTGCGCCATCAGTTTGAATACCTACACTGAAACACTAATGGGAGAGCAAACTTCAAAGAGAAATTCTGGCATGAAGAAGCAGTCTGCAGGATCATTACATGGATAAAGTTGTAAAATAGACTCCTCCGTGCAAACTGGGAAGGAGATGGAATGAAAGTTTGAAAGGTTTATAGGAACTCAGGCTTGTTTTCCTTTCATGCACTAAGTCAGTCCCACATTAATTTGGTAAAATAAGCTTGTGTATTAGTGTTTTGAATAAAAGGGGGGTTAGGAGGGTGACAGCAGAAAAAAAATTGTACTTGAATAATGAAAAACTCTGTTGATATCCTTTAAAGCTATTTTTCCTTTTCTAATTAATAGTTGAGAGAGTTCTTTTGTCACATCATGAGTAGTGGTGGGCCACATTCCCCATATTTATAGAATTTAAAGCCTAAATTTGTTACAATCACATAGTTTTATCTTCAGCAGAACATCAGTAATAGAAATTCACCCAGTAATTCCTGCACAGTTGTTGTATCCTAAATGAATGTGCTGAAGCTTATATTTAGGAAGCGATTTAATCTTATTTTAAAGGCATTAAGCAATGCAGACAAACCCCTTGTGTCAGGTTGTTCACATTATTATTTATTTAAAATAAAATTTAATCTTTAAAATTTATTTCTCTTTGACTTAATCTAGTTATAGTTTCTTGCTGTTGTGCTTGTACTGGGCTGCAGTGGAGCCGCTCTAGTGTAGTTGAGATGATTTTCATCCGTTGTGGCATATGTAGTCCATTTGTTCCTCATTTTCCTTTGGTGTAAAGGACTGGGTGCAAGTAACATTTTGATGAAAAATGGTCTATCCTTAATAGTTAATTCACAAGCAACCTATTTCCCAGCACAACATTTTTATGTGATTATAAGTAGACTTCTGTCCAACTACTTGTCCAGGATTCCTCAAAATTTTTGGTTTGCCAAGTGTGGTTTGAGATGTAATTAATAACATAGTGGATTCCAGAATTGCTGATAAGGTTAATTTTCCTTCTTGTAGAATGTGATACTGTAATAGAGATGTTCTCTTTAGATGTGTGAGATGGAAAAAAAACTGTAAAGAATAACTTTAGAAAAAAAATTATCTGGAGTTCTTTATATTCATGAATCAGAAGCCCTGTTTGCAGCAATAGCTTCCATGCTCACCACAAAGCCGCTTCTTCCACTGACCCTATTAATTTTGTGAAGGATAGCCCTCTGATGTTATGATACTATTTTGGAGACTGTTCATTAATATAGCTACATTATTTCTATATTTACATGTAGTATAAATGCAATAAGCAGGGAAAAGGAATTTGTTGTATTACAGGAATGTGCATGCTGGAGGGTTTATGGAATGAGAATTCGAGTGCCTTATACCAAAGGTAGGTTAGAGTCATTGGACTTGTCATAACTTGCAGAAAGAGACAAATTACCTGTATGCTACTTAGGTTGTAAAGGAAAGTACTTCATGTTAGGGACAGTGTATCCACTGTTCTCCCTAAGGACAGAAAAAAAAAAACCCAAAACATTAACTGACTTTCCATGGCATTTGAGACAGCATCTTTTTTCTTCATTGGGAAGTGGGTTTATGCTGGCTTAGCCTGCAGTGCCTTTCAGAGGCACTCCGATGATCTTGGACATGAATAAATAAATGTATGCTGTTCGCCAAGAAGTGTTGCACCATAGCATGGTCATGTGTTTGGAAAGGCTTACACTTGCATGTCTAAATTTAAATAAAGGGTGCAGAGTCTTAAACTGTGCCTCTACTGAAAAAAAAGTCTTGTTCAGAAACTCTGGGATAACGGTAGACTCCTCTTTTACTTCCCCACTGTTCTCTATCAACAGGGGAAAAAAAACCAAACCAACCAAAACTAAACAAACAAACAAAAAAACCCCCACCAAACAAACCAGCATAAATGAACTCTGTGTTAATTCTTTTTTAAGAAAGTTATTTCAGTGTTGTTATAGAATTTCATACAAAAGGCCCATTCTGAACTTGAGACTGATTTCCTTGGACCTAAACGAGTGTTTCTTACACTCAACCAGAGTGGCTGCCTTCAGTTACTCAGTTGCTGAGGTTATTGTGTGTACCTGCCACACAAAAACATACTTTCCTTATTCTGTTGTCTTTCAGGCACTGCTGTGACTGGCTTAGATAGGCTGTGACTAAATAGGCAGTCACAGGAAAACCATGCTTTAAAAACTTCTGACCTGGCATATGTGAAGGATGTGTCCCAGGCTTTTTAGAACAAGCACACTATAACCTTGGTTCTCTGGTTGCTCTGGTGTATGTATTCCTATTAATTCTTGGATGATCTGGGAAGACTACCCAGCTCAGAGTTTAATTTTCATCCATAGGTAATTTCTATGTATGGGAAACAGTCAGACATTTCTGAATGAGAGCTGATAAAGTGAAGCAGAACCAAGGGAGATGCTTTTCCATTTCTTGTTGACATCAGATCAAGATTCAGTGTGTTCCTGGGAAATACATTTCGTGAAATTAGGTCCATGGAGTTACCAGCCAAGTGTAAGACAGGGTAGTGCTGTGTAAATGAAAGGCCTTTCTGCCCATGCTGGCTGAATCTGTGATAGCAGCACAGCTGAGAAAATGCCCTTCAGAACTATTTGTTGCCAAAGTGGTTGCTGTTGCAGTCTGTACACCCAGATAAGCATACTTTGGGTCTCATCTCGTGGCAGGCACATTTACTTGGAAGAGAGAACATCCAAACTAAATTTCATGGCTGGCATTTGCCTCCAGCATACATTGAACAGGAAGTGGGGGTGGCATGTTTTTCACCCATCTTGACATGCCAGAGTTTGAGTCAGTTTGTTCAGAGTTTCCCTTACTGTCCATGGAGAAAACCAGCCAGCATTTACAACACATTTATCAATCTCTTTCAGACATCAGCAACAGAGAAGTTTATGTTTAGTCAGATGGAACTGACACTTAACACCAGACTTTGAAGTGTGTTGAGATAGATGTCTGATGATGCAGATGGATACACAGTGGGTATGTCAAAAGAAGGTGGAGATGATTCCAGGCTGTTCTTTTTTTCCCTGAGAAGGCAAAACACATTTAAGAATCAGTCTCTGAGCTGCTGGGCTAGTGATGCCCTACTGGGCACAGGAGCCTTACGTGCTGGATATCTACACTGCACTGCTGGGGGAGGTTGCTAGCAGCTGTGGCCTGACTCATCCAGCGTTCTTTTGGACAATACCTGAACACAGTTGGGGTGTTAAAAATAGACCAGGTGTCATTGCCATTGCCTAGGTGACCTGCATGCAGCCCTGTGAAGGATTCTGAGTGGTGCTGGTACATGAGACATCGGCCCTCCTGGGTGAGGAGTCTGCAGTGCCATAGAATGGTTGCAGTCGTGTCTGTAGCCTGTATGTCCCTGCTCCTTGTTTGTTAAATCATGGCCCCAGTTTTCCCTGGCTCAGAACTGCTTATAAGCCCAAGCCAAAACTTGTGGAAGAATTCCCAGATAGGGTAGTTTACAGCCAGAGTAGTTCCTTGGTCCATTTTGCTCACAGCTGTACAAATCCTTGTGTCTTTATCACTGGAGAAGACTGGGGTGGGGGAAGGTAAGTATGTCTGCAGGTAGAAAGAGGGAAGTGGCAGCAACTGCTTTAAACCAGCATTGCTGCCAGAAACTTGTTCTTCAAATGACCGACCCCCTGTCGACTTCACCTGCCAATCCGTGGTCGTTTGAATAGTTCAGTATATTGGCTTCAGGGAGCCCCAGAACAAAGACTTTCCTTAAAAAACTCAGACCTTACTCAGATAGAACTCCCACTCATGCCCCAGGGAGTTTTGCATGACGAAGGATTACAGGATGGTGTCTCAGCTTTGTTGTGTGTTACTTGCGGTAGCTGCTTTTTAGGTCTCTGGATGAATAAAGGCTGTGCCCATTTACAGGGAGACGATTTCCGTTGGCACCCACTCCATTTGCTAAAAACTTTATCATCCTCTTTATAAGCTAGAGATGGGGCTTTTGAGGAACTTAAAAGTAAGGAAGGGCACCCATCCGGAGGAGGTGCCTTGGGAGAATGTGGAGAAAGGAGAGGGCTTCGAGGATCTTAGCAGGCAGGCAGCGGCATCTGTGATTATTAAGTTGCCCACACTCTTCCCAACGTGGGCCCCAAGGTTTCCGAGGTGAGTTACTCAGTCCTGGCAGGACTGCTGTTAAGCCCAAGCTCAGCACTTGAGTCTGTTCGGTATTTGGGGATCCTGAGGTGTTTTTTTCCCCTCCTCTCCTGTGACAGGTATGCTGCATCATGCCTTTAGTTTCTCTGATTCTGCGATTACTCATTGTTATTTTGTGTGAGTAAAGCCAGCTGGTGTTACAATACCTTCCCTGTCAGCATGTCTTGCAGTTTCTGTTTCCTTGGATGAGACAGGAAAGCAGTCACTTCAGGGCCAGAGAACTGGGCCTCATTTCGTCAGCTGGAAGGTGACTAGTTAAAATCTAACTAGCAGTCTCACACCCAGTGCCTGGCAGGAACAGTCTCTGAAGACTATTAAGAAAATAAAAATTCCCTGCTCTGTCATATAATGGAAATGAGTATACTTCAACAGCCATCCCCTCTAATCTGTTAGCCAGCCCTTAGCAGCTTACCAAGCCTGTATTTAACCTATTTCCGTAATGGCAATTAAGAAATGTTTTCATTTCCCAGGGAGAGGATTGCCAATGAAATCCTCCTCTCCCCTACAATCCCCATCCTGTGGCTCCGTTCTCTCCCTCCTCTTCCCCACACCCCAGCTCCTTCTTCCTTAGCCCAAGGCATCCAAAGCATTCCCCGTGTGTTTGGGTAGCATGCAGTGAGGAAGAAATGATTAAGCAGCTGAATGTTTGAAATCCAGCTAAATGCACCGATTATTATCTGCTTAGGGCTTTCTTATCTCGAACTGTGTGGTGCTTAATGGTAGGCCCATTGTTTTCAGCTCAAAGGTATTAATGAAGGAATCAGGGCAGCAGGCTGATGTCATAGGTGGCTAAAAGGTGACTTGTGCAGTGATTTCCCTTACTCCACCCCTTCACAAGTCCCTTCCAGCTAGTTCAGAAGAAAGATTAGTATTTTTAGAGTGGAGAGGGGAAAAAAAAGCAGCAAGCAGCCGAGGTTGCATTTGTGTGTCTGGTAAAAGGAATGCAGAGGCTCCTAAATATCCTGCTTAAAGGATGTACTCTCTGAGCTTCTGCTCTACTTTCTCACTTCATAAAGACTCTGAACTGTTGGCGGGTCTCAGCGTGAAAGCGGCCAGCCGGCCCTTGCTCACGCCTGCCCTAGGCACTGACCAGCAGACCACGCTTGATGTCCTGACCTATATCCAAGGTGAGGTTTCCACTTAGTGTTTTCCACGGGAAGAAAGAGCTGTGAAAGTAGCTGCCACCAAGGGTGGCTCCTTGAGGTGGATGAAGTCCTCAAGATGATGCACAATTTAAGGAAGTGCTTTTGTTATCAGCTGTACTTTTTGTCACTCTTCCGAGTTAAATCCTTTTCTCTTTTTTTCAAATGTACATAATTACTAGATGCAAAGTGGTGTATGCTGTGTGAAGAGAGACTCTTCTCTCTGGGGTGAAGTATCTTTAGTGTATTCAGTTTTCTATTACACAGCACAAGTAGGGAAAGAGGTAAAGATTCAGAACAGATTAGATTTCATTGTCATTGCATTTTGTTCATACACTGTTATTTTTGTAATTCTTTTTGTGACAGAATTATTTTGGCATTCCTTCCGTTTTTGTCATTGACATGAAAAACACGCTTCTCTCTTTGACTTAAAGTACTGCTGTACGTGGTAGAAGTTTGGCATCACACTTCTGCAAAAAAGCTAAAATTTCTTCAAGAGGTTTTTTTTTTAATGGATCCACCTAAGAATTTGAGGAAAGGTGTGCTACCAGAGACCGACTTGTGGAGCTTTTGTGATTTTTGGGACAATAAAAGAAACCAGCTTTTAAGTAGTGGTGTCATAAAGTAGCAGGTAAAGAGTTCTTGTGTCTGTACATATCCAAGCAGGTCTCAGACTAGAATAAAAAATAATGCACTTCATTTTTTTATTTTAATGAGACAGTATTTTGTGTGTAATATGTAAGTTAATCAGAGTCTTTGTAATTACACTTCTAATGTCTTTGCTGGCATGGGATTCATAAGATAGGATTTCTGTCTTACCTAAACAAATGAGTGAAGAGCTTAATCCTTTCATATTTTTGATTGGTTTTGTTTGTCTCAATTCAGTTTAGTTTTGGTTTGATGAATATGCAGTAGCTTTCACTGTTCACTGGAGTATTTTGTGCCTGTTGAAGGAGGTATCTAAACAGTCCACTAGCAAAGACTAGAAAGTCAAAAGAGAAAGCAGAGGAGAAAGAGTGGCACTGAATACCTATACAGGCATCAAAGCCAGCTGCCGTCTTGAATAAGATTTACTTAACAGGAAACCATCAAACAAAAAAATGCTCCCTTCAACTTTTTTTTCCAAGGAGAAAAAGAACTACACAGCACTGGATTGACTTTGGAGAGAGGTTTTTTTCGACTTATTAGTTCATGGTTGGGATTGGTTTGTGTAGGGTGTTTTTGGTTTGGGGTTTTTTTGCGAGTGGAAGGGTTGAGTGAACTGACCGGCACTTCCAGTCCTGTCCTCTCCCATCCCCTCCTGTCCCCCTCCTCGTTTCTGTAGGTTCAGCAGTAAAAACCTATTGAAATGTGAGATTACCAAACTGAAGCAATCAGTCTGAAATGATTAAGGAGGATGACTATTCTTTTCTTCAGATGACCAAAAGTCATCTTGTCCAGAGGCCTTATCTTCAAGGTGCTATTTCACAACAGTTTCTGTCTTTCTAAGTATGTATTTCCTGTTAACATCTGAAGACTTTACATGGTAGGTAAGCTTGCATGTGCAAACTATCACCAGCGGTTACAAAAAATCGGTGTCTGTCTTTCTTTTGAAATTGGGTTGATTTTTTTTAAAGGAAAAAGTGTTTATTTATTTCTTCAGTAATTTAGGAGATTATGTGTCAAGCCTAGGGTGAAATTTTGTTTGCTGAACTTATCTTAAACCTCAGGAGGGGAGGAAGGTTCCGTTTAAAGGTCAAAGCATTTCAAGATCTCAATTCAGTATATTTTTTACCTTTAAAGTTTTTCCTTACCCCACCCAGACCTAGGACCTTAGAAGCTTTTTACGTGTTTTACACATCTTGTATTAAAATTTTTGAAACTGCTGTACATTAAATGCCAGAAGAGTTAAATATTCATGTACATATTATTATCATCTACTGTGCACCAACACTTCTCTGGTGAGAAATTCAGTGTTTGAGGTTGGAGGAGAATGCTGGAGCTGACAAAATTCAGATGCTAATGATAATTAATTTATGTAGTGGCAAAGATAGGTGCAGTGCCAGGTGCTTTACAGGCAGATAAGATCTGGTTTCTGCTTCATTGAGTTTACAATCTGAGGCCCCGGGTTTGCAAATACTTATGCACATGAGTTATGCCACCGAGTGCAGTGACACTACTCATGCATGTGAAGTTACTCACCTGTAGTGAGCTGTCTGTGTACAGTTTCAACTCCATGAGCTTTTCAATTGATTGTGTGGTGAGTCAGCAATTGCTCAGGCTGATAATTGCAGTTGTTTTATAAGCTCTGCCAGTCAGAAATCAAAGAAAAAATACAGGAGTCACCTTTCCACAAGGGAATTGAAAACTCGGGTTTTCCCGGGAAGTTTTTCCGGAGGCCAACAGTCCATGTTAGATCTGGCATTTTCATGTCACACTGGCTTAAGTTATGTCTATTTGCGTACAAATTACAGAGGAGAAAAAAAAAAATCACCAGATAATTGGAAGGGAAAAGTGTTACTCCCTTTCCTCATTTGTCCTGATGCTGATCTTGGGGCCACGGTAAGAGTGTTTCCAGTGAAATTACTTTCAAGTCTGGGAAAAAGCAATCAGCAGAGGCCTTGGTAGCTGTAAATTTGTGGCAGCAGTCCCTAATTCATCTTGTAATTCTATGACAGGCTCTGAATTGCCCGTATTTGGCCAGGGATCACCTCAGTGGACAGTTAATGAAAGAGCAGAGGGAACTTGAAGGTCAGTCACACTGAATTCTTTTTTCTTCCTGGCTGTGTCTTTTTTATTGCATCCTATCTTTCTTTGTATAATTTATTGAAGAAAACCTTTTTTTTGTTTGTTTCTGGCAAAGGCAAATCTATGCCTCTTTGTTTATCTGCCTTTTTCCCTTGAAGCTTTTATAAAACAGCCTAAAATGCCTCAAAATTGATGTTTCTGTTGAAATCGCTTGACAGAATTACACTTTAGCCAATTTCTATTTCTTATCTTAGTGTGGTCATGAGAATAAAACAGCAACAGATGCTGCAACCAGGTATGTTTTTTAGAATGGAATTTGTACTCTGACATGTGAATCTAATCTCAGTGCAATGCAAAAACTTTAGTTATTGGCTCACGCTCAGAATAAATGAATTTGAACTTCAGAAAGCCACAAGACTAATTAAAATAACACCAGAAAATGCATTTGGAGTCAGACTAACCAGCAGATAAGCTGTAATAGCATTTGTTTTTTTAAACACTGTAGTAAATGGGGGCTGACTTAAGAGAACACAAGATTTTTTTTGTGACATGTATAGCATAACAGACATGTTGAAAAAAAAATGAGAACAAAAAGGAGTCATGGATTAAAAATTACCATGGCCTTTGCTTTTTTTTCTTCCCTGTTTCTTATTTTATAAGATAATTTGCTGTCATCACTGTTTTCTCTTTTTCAGAATCTTTTCTTTCTTTAGAGAATATCAGTCTTGTCTCTTATCTCATTCAGTCTGTCTCTCAGAGTACCCTATGTCTTAATCTTCTCTCTCTAGCTTGTGCCTCAATTTTTTGCCTCTTTTTTCTGTCCTTTTCATAGTGTTGTTTTTTTTTCTCTTCTATTTTGACTTCCATTCCAAATACATTATCTTCCCACGTCAGAGTTCCCTTCCCCCGCCTTTGTCACAAAAAAATTCATAGGGCTCACCATCATTTGACCCTTCCAGATAAAGTATTTTGAATAACCACTCTGGCTTCAGAGAAAAAGGAAGTATTGGTGGGTGAAGTAGTGCTTTTTTCAGTATCTGAGCTCCTTTCAGTCACAACAAGATCACTGCTACTTCCTCTCAGGTTGAATTCAAAATCCTTTGCAATTCTTGGGAAGCTTCATTGGCTATTAAACTAAACCTACAAAGTACTGAGAAATGGGATATTAAAAAAAACAACTGGGTAGAGAAGTCCAGTTTTTGCTTGCTATACAAGTGAAAATCAAAAAGTATTTAGAGGTGAGTTTATTTTTCAAAGTACATTCAATCTAAACCAGCGGTAAGAATTAACTGCATTTTAATGGCTATCATGTGGTCAAGGATGCCCTTACTATAAATAGAGTACAATGAGCTTTTCTATTTGTGAACTTGGGATTCCATGTCACTTTTTAATAGGCTTCTGCAGCGCACGTCCTTTTGACTGCCTGTGATACAGCAGAGGTCATTACCAGCTGCAGGACCTGCTCCTTGGCTGTACCTGTCTTGGCTGGTGGGATGTCTCTTGTGGACATTGTGACTGTGGCCACTTGTCATTTACCAGCACCAGGGGATTTCCAGTCACACTGCTTTTGCAGATCCCAGGCAAGCACATCACAGATGTGGTGTGGGAAGCAAGGTGATGCCTTCTACCTTGGTCATGCTGTTGCGTCTCTACAGATAAAAGGGGGAGTTGTCTGCACATAACCCTTTGAAAATGATGCCAATACAATCTTGGTCAAGTCTAATGGAACAAAAATGGTCTTGGTTCTTGCACAAGCCAATGCAGGGAACAAGGTGGCCTCTCATAGTTTTAGCAACATCTCATTTCTACACATGCTGAGTTTCCAATATTTGTACAAGAAGCTGCTCTGTGAAGGTTGATTGGAAATGATAGGGATTGTTTTGTGTCTCCGTTTTGATATTTCTGTTTAAATCAGATTGAATCATCGTATTTGAAATGCTGGATTTGGCAGAAACAAAATTGGTTGAAGGAGGACTTGAAAGTCTTCTCTTTGTGTGTAGAGGACTGTTGTTAACTTAATATAACAGGATGTCAAAACCGATCATATGCTAGGTGTTTATAAAGTGCTTTTATTAATGGTGTAAAAAATCCAATAACAACCCAAGAAACTTCTCATTATGAGAGGAGAAAGCATTAGTGCTTTTCCTGACAGTGTTCCTTTTCATGGGGGTTCCTCTGTGGAGCGCTAATCAAGTTCATTCAGAAAGATCTTAATTAATTTAATTAAAATCTGTCAGATCAAACTGATTAGCCTGACATTCAGCCTGGTGGGAGGAAGGAGGCTGGTAAATGCATTGTAAGTGTGTTGAGGTGGGCTTGCTGCTTGCAATCAGAGATGCGTGGCTGCTGTGGGGATCAAAGCCGTCTTTCATTGTCATCAGAATAAACATTAAGGCTCCCTCAGGCAAGTGATCCAGTTTCTTTTTGTTAGAAAATATTTTATGCCTCCACAGCCCCAGCAGGTCAGCAGGGGACAGCAAGTACCTGGTCCTGTGCCTGGTGGAAGAAGAGTGACCTTTCCTACCCTCCTGACAATGGGAATGCAGATTAGATATTTGTCATCCCTTCACCATCCTCTGTCTCAGCTGTTGGCCATGGATAGGAGAGAGAGGCCATGGTGACAGGGGTGACTGTATTTTGATGCTGAGCATGGGTGTTGCTGCAACAGAGCCTTCCAAGTAGTGGTGTGTCCACACGGGGCATCTTTCTTCTGCTGCCACCTCCCACTGAACTGAGGTGGGAGCTGAGAAACTGCACTCTTTGCTATCTGCCTGTGCTTGTCCAAAATATGAGGAGCTATCTCAACCACGTAAGCTTCTTAATTCTGCAGCTGTTAATAATGATGTGTGGTTTCTATGGCAAACATCAGGGCAGCCAATGCCAATCTGTGTCTGTAGGTCTTTTCACTTCCCTACCCCACACATGCACTTACAGAGTACCTCTCGTCTTCAAAGATTTTAATAAACACTTTTATCCATCGTTATTGTGGGATGGATCCATCAAAAGGGGTAATAGCTAGTAAATACTCCATTTTTCAGGCCCTAATCCTGCAGGCGCTTAGGCATGTGTTTTAGCTTTATGTGCCATAATTCAGCCTTCAGTGGAACCATTCACAGTACGTGAAGTTAAGCATATGTGTAAGTTAGGAATTGTAAAGATTAAATAGCATTCCTGTTAGCTGGAAATCAAAAGGTAGATGAAAACAGGGACTCCAGCTACAGAGGAAATGCAGTTCCTGGAGAAGAGCAGCAGCTGACATGAAAGACTTGCCAACAAAAGACCTGTCAGTGAGACGTGTTTAGTCTTTATTTGTGAGAGGGACTCTTCTCCTGGCAAAATGCCAATGGGTCAGTTTCTTCAAGGGTGGAACTCATCTGGAGCATTGTGTTCCATTTGTGTGGGCACACACCTAGTGAAAGCATCTTTCTACAGTTTAGAAGCATGTATCCCCTTTAAGTACTTGGGCTTCACCAGACTTTTTGCTAGGAAATGATAGATTGTTGGAAGAAATAGGACGTAAGTTTCATCTGCAGATGCTTTTCCTGACTTACATGTTCCGAGTACTTTCTGGCCATGTCAGATGAATTGATACCAATATCCTTGAAACAGGCAAGGTAGCTTTAATTTGATCAGTGAGCCTGCAATAAAAGGTATGTTTGGTCGGTTTAGGATCTTACAGCTGGAGGAAGATGCTTTATGGAATGATTCATGGTGATAAGGATAGGGCAGACAAATAGGTAGAAATAAGCCGCTAGCCATTATGTCTTTTTTTTTTTTTTTAATNTTTTTTTTTTTTTAATGAAACTGTAGTAATCTTTTGCCTTCTCTGCTATCTTAGCCTCAGCTTAGATATTTAGACACATATTTTCCCTACCTGACAAGGGTGTCTTTGATCCTGATCTTGTATTATCTCCACACTGGCCCAGAAATCCACCCATGATGAGACCTTTTAGCAAGAAAATGTATTACACAGTGTACATGTAATAAACATGGTCTCTGTTGGTGGAGACTGAACTCAGGCCATTCTTCTAGCGGAGTAAGAGAGTCTGTCTTTTTTTCTCCTCGTTGTTTTTACTATGCAGTCCTTCCCTGGCATCTTCCCAACTTCTCCATTAATTTTCTCTTAATGCAAAACTGAATGCTGTTCAGCCATACTTATTAAATTGGATTCTGCTCTAAATTTTTTTCTCCCCCTAAATATCAGGAAACTGACTTGAAAAACTTCAAGGTTCCAGTCATGGAACTGAGACTGAGTGGTAGGTTCAACACGTTGGCCTAAGGCATATTTGTAGATATAAATGGGCAACAAGAAGGAATTTTTGAAGATAACGTTTTTAAAAAGATTTTATAAAATTGGTCTCTTCCAATGCAGCAGCTGTATTAGCTGTAGGTACTACTTGAATCAAAGTTATTTTTATTTTTTCTTCATCTTTTGCAGTCAGCTAACCTAATATTTTGAGGAAATAACACTGGACATTATTGATCTATTTTTTTCTTTTCTTCCTGGCTCCTAGGTCACAGTTTAGGCCCTAGTTCAGCAAAGTACTTAAGAAGAGGCTTATCTTTAAGCACATGTTCAAGTCTCAGCAGAGTAAATGAGAATTAAGCAAATACTTAAGTACTTTACTGAATAGGGATAGAATTAAGCACGTAGTTGAATGTTTTGCTGAATCAGGGCCTTAAAATTAAAAATTAATCTTATTTGTGCTACAAAGATTGGAAAGCTACACGCTAGATTTGGATCTTGAATTAATATAAACCAGGAACGGGGTAGCACCAACTGTCACAAGGAGAGGGGTGTATAGGTGTAAAAAGGGGGTTGTTAAAATTGCTGGGGTTGTTAAAATTGTGGGTAGGACATAGAAGAGATGTGCATTCTGTTCCTGCATCTGTTTCAGGCTAAATTACTGGAGACTGAAATTCCTTTGTGTTTCAGTCCTGGTGCTGGTGAACCCTGGCATGCATAAAACGTTCTATAATGTTAATAGCTGCCGTGCTAAGTCTGAAGTTGCAAAAGGCGCTTAATCTTTCTGAGCCTCAACACACACTCTGTCCTGTGAAGTGAAGGTAATGCCACTACCCTTCTTTCCAACTCCTTGAGCTGGTGAAGTCTCCTTCTGCACGGTATCTTCATACCTGGCACAGTGCTCTTGCTTTTCCCTTCTAGAAGGTTTTGTAATAAAAGTCTATAATAAAAAATCCTGTGCTTTGGGCTTGACAAAATCATCTGTGTTTCATGACAGAGTATTGTTGCAGCTGAAATTTTTGTCAAGATTTAGGTTCGTACAAAATAATGGCAGCACTAAGTAGTTTTCTGACCAGCATAATTTACTTGTGAGACTCTAGGAAAAAATACTTGAAGTGTTGTAACATTCCACTAATTTTTTACAAAGACAGTTGCTGTTTTCAGCCTGTAGAGTTGACCAGGTTATGGATGTATGTAGGGGAACGTTTGTGTCGACCAGTTTTAGGAATGTTTGTTAAATCTGAAAACCCCTAGAATTTTTAGTGCCTATCAATTCCTTCTGAGCAGTTTTTGGTATTAGCAATAAACACTTGAGCGGTTGAAGTGAGGTATTTGACAACCATCTTTTCCATGAATATGGAATGTGTGCCTGGAGCTGGCTCAGTGTTCATCATGATGTTCCGTGTTACCCTGTAGCGATGCTCAGAGAAGACTGACTGACCCAAGTGCTTCTCTTCAACTAAACTTCACATGGGGATAGCTCAGCAAGTAAGCACAGTGAGTGTAATATGATCTGTATGGTGCTAGCTAATGGTTAACTGCCTCTGCTGAGCCTGTGTTCCTTAAAAGAGCACTATCGGTGTGGGATGAGTTGTCTTGTTCCTGCAGACAACCTACTTCAGGTTGGAGACTAAAGCTTTACTCTTAGGAGTAGAAGAAAGCAGTAGGGCTTTCACTGCCTGCTCAAACAGGGAAGGAAGGACAGGAAGGAAGGCATCACGTTACTAGAGCTGCTGTTTTCAAATCGAAACAGAAGGGATGAGGGTAGTAGGGTTTCTGAGTATGTTCTGAAGTGTGTAGGGTGGCTGACCTCAACTCAGCTGTGATTTTGATTTTTTTAACTGACTGTGGTCCAAACAGGTGCTTGACACAGTGTAAAGCTTCTCAGGATAGCTGGCTTAACTTCGTGCTAAGGCATTGGGAAAGGGGAGAGAAATAGGCGAGATCATGCTTTACACAGGAGGTTACTGTGTGGAAATACTCTGTATGGAGAATGAAGGGGCAAGATAGTGCTGAAACTTTGAGCTCTCTGTACAAGGCAGAAAATTAATAGATAAGGTGAGTCAAAACCGTGGACCTTGTATGCTGGGGGCTTTGAAAACTTTGTGGAAACGGCTTGTTATTAGGCATATGGGATAACCATCTTGTTTTCTGAAATTTCACAGAAGCATAAATCTACGTTTTGTGTATGTGAGAGACCTCTCACCATGCACAGTTCTTGCAATGATAGCATTGTATGATCATCTCTATTAATCATCTTGGCTTATAAAATAGGTTGAGTTAGTGTATTAAATCTGAACAGTATTAAAAATGCTGATTCTAGATGAGTTGTAATACTGTGGGCTTGTTTGGGGTTTTGTTTTTTTAATGGCAAATAGAAATTCTCCTCTATGCATTTGAAATACAAGAACTAGGTTTTTTTTTTGAGAATAAGCAAATTATTTGTTCCTACAGGTAGAAATACAGAACTCAACATTGATGGCTTTAAAAGCATATCTAGAGCAAAACCAGTAGGTTTCACTTTTTCAATTATGGTCGGAGTAAGTTGGTATTTCATTTTTTTGATCCTGACCAGTAGGAGATACAATTATTACATGAGAAATTGTCTCTTTGTGGTTATTTTTTTACTTTAACTTTTCCTCCCTTGATGAATGAAGTGATCCGCATCTAAAAACAAGCTAGCTTTGTATAAAGTGATGGATTTTTATCTGTATAGTGTCTATTGCTACAATGGAAGCCTCTGTTCAGAACAGAAGTTAACAATTTGATGCATTTAAAGTATTATTTTTGACAAGATAAGGATTCTTTGTTAAAATATTGTTGGGCACTCAGTTCCCACCTCATTTAGGTTACCCCTGCACCAGTGTAAATACACTTACTTTAGTTGAGCTCCCCACACCTTAGGGCATTAAACATCTGACAAGAAACAAAACTATGAGAGACATAAAAGACAACTAATTCTCTTCTAGTTTTGCGTTATTTATTAACAGTATACTTCATTTGACTTCGGTTGCACAAAAGCTCTGTCAAATAAGTTAATAGTAAATGTCCTTTCCTCCTTAGCATGACATGAAAGTCTCTGGCATACAGAACGACTATTTTAAGCATCTTGCATTCACAAAATAAAATACATACCTGTAATTTTTCTTTAATTTAGTATTTTAAAATTACTATCAAAGAACAAAACTTTAATTCGTTATTTTGTTTAAATAATTTTCTCTTGACAAACTATGGTTTGATATGATAACTGAATTGATTTCTAATACAGAATGAAAGAAAGATTAACGTATTTTAAACAGATCAATGAAGTATTGACAGGCCTGGAACATAAGGGATTTTGATTTGTGAATTCTCTAGCCACAGTTTTCTTAGGCAGAAAAATGACACTTGCACCATTTGTAGGAGTTATTCTATTAATGGCAAAAAGTTTAAACTTAAAAATCAAAATTTTTGAAGCAAATCAGAAATTAGGAACCTGGAACAAGAGGCAGCTTTTGAACGCCAGGTTTGTTAAATAAAAATGCATTAGTTTTTTTTTTGCTGGGAAACTCTTCTTTTAAACACAGCAAAATTATAATTTTTTATCTCCTTAGTGCCTTCTTGGCTTAAAGTAACAAAGTCCACAAAGACTTTATGAATACAAGTTTCAGGGGTTTTTTTTTTTTGCTTCGTTTCACTAATATCCATTTTACGGAGACTTTATGAGTTCCTGTGCATCCTTCAAATATTGACACTGCTGGGGCTGGATGGAAAGTTCAGACCAAATCTTGAACCTCCTGTTGTTGGTTCTACAGACTGTCTGGAGTCCAAAGGTTACGAACTGCTTGTAAACTATCTCCAGAATAAAAGCCTGTGTAGCGGGACATCAGTGCTGGTATTGTGTCCTCTATTCTTTTCCTAATTTGCAGTTTCTCCCCACCCTGCCCCCCGGATTGTCAATGGCCTGAATTGTTTCAGTCTGTTTAATTCAGCGAGGCTGTGCTAATCGGTGTCGCCTGAAAGCCTGTCCTGAGACCCCGAGACTTCAGAGATGTTAATTCGCTTAGTATTACAAAACTAAAAGGGAAAAGGGAAAAAAAAAAGGGCGAAAAAAAGGGAAAAAAAGAGGAAAAAGAAGAAAGCAGAAAACCACCAGAGTAGTTCTACATTGGCCACTCTAGAGGCACAGATTACCCTTTGGATTCTGCAACACTCAGTACACAACTTTTAACAGAACAGTTTTTAATACACACCAATTTAACAGGACTGTTTTATTTAACAATAAGCATTCAAACTGCTGTGTACAAGATTGACCCAGTGAGTGAAAGTCAACAGAAATCTTCCTGTGAACACGAATTTAAAGAGTTTGCTTTGCTTAGCTGTGCAAGATTTGCATGTTAAATCATTTATTTAGCAGACCATTTATGTCCTCAAACCTGAGGCAGTAACAACGCTGAACCTACAGCTTTCCCAGAGTGGATGTGGACCTGTCTTTTACGTACCTGGAGGAAAATCTAAGAGCTTGAGTTGCTGCTGAGGCTCTCCGGGTGGCTCAGTGGGAGAACACAGTACTCAGGAGAGGAATCCCAGGAGCCACCAAGTTCAGCCAGGACCATCCTGAGTTTAGTTCAATGACTTGTGCATTTTTGCGAAGTGGAGGATAGGGCAGAGTACAACCACATCCTTCCCCAATAAACAGAATTGCCATGTGTGTTCTTTGGATGTCCTTTGAGGATCCAGGTTCAGCCTCTGAGGCAGAAGTGTAACATAGTAGATTTCTTCAATGTTATTTAGAAATTTGTTCTAAATAAACATTTCTGCCTAGAGCCATTTTCCAAATAAATACTTTTGGTAGAGGGATGGGGAGCAATCACTTGCAGATTTCCACAGGCAGGCATTATGCATATTTTTACTCCCAACTGTGACAAATTTACCTTGAGTTTAGTTCATTAAGGAAATTTCATCAGGGAAATGCAATTTCTCCCCATTGCTTAAACATAACAAATAGTACTTATCTCCTTTGTCTACCAGTTTTTCAGATATGAAATTCCTGTTAAATGGATCTTATTAATACAAACATTTTTAAAAGCCACACATTCCTTTCCACTCCATCATTGTGTGGTTTTTAGTTGGTAACAGAATATCTGTTGTCACTGGTTTATCAACAGTGGTTAAAAGTCCAATGAAGGCAACTTACATGAGTCTTTAACTATGAATTGATCCTCAGTGATGAGCTTTAACTTGTTGCTTTATTCAGGAGAAATAATGATTTTTTTTTTTGTAAAAATAGCCTTTGCCAAAAACTTGGGTTTGTATCAGGATTTTTTAATGTTTTTGTGGCCTGTGCCTCAAATGAATTTAGATAGTTAATATTATCTAAATACTCGTCACAGCCAGCAGTAATCTTAATGATAAATCATTTTGCAATGTTTCAAATGTTCTTAACTGTTAGTGAGATAATTCCAAATTCAGTGTGTTAAGTATTTTCAAAAAACAGGCTTGCTGACTTTTAATCTGCAGGTCTGTTTTGTACCACAAGCAGTTTCCAGGTACTCGGTATCTTCTGTGCTGCGTAACCCGTTTCGCATGCGTGGCTATCTAATCTCGTGGCAGGTGAGATGCTGTAATTTGTGGGGTTTCTTATCGAAATGCAGAAAACTGATGTGGAAAGAATGGCAAACCAAGCTGTATTTTGCCCTCACGGTATTAATTTTGTTTCTAAAAAAGGTGTCACTGAATGAATAATCTCCAGAGCTGTTAAAACATAGCAGGTTGCGTGGCCCTGCAGAGCCGAGCTGTGTGGGACACCAGCCCCCCAGGAGCTCAGGGTTCCCCATGCTCACCGGGATCTGATTGTTCAGTGATGCAAGAGTTTGCTAATTAAACAGTTCACAGAGGTGTTTGGGGCAGAACCTGTGGACATTTAACCAATTCAACAATTTATTGCTGTAATTGGAGGGGTTAGCTGGTGTTTATTAACTAGCCTTACTGTCACGTTCCAATGGCTGGACTAACCCTTGGTCCCTGATTTGTTTTCAAGTGTCCCACCGGTGGTGTTGGCTCTGCAGTGTCACTCTTCAGCCTTCCACTTCAAGGCCACGACTTCATTATCAGCCTTTTGCATATTCAACCCAATTACTGGGCTTTTTTTTTCCTTGCTGGAGCAAGTGTTTTATTACAAAGTGCTGTGGCTTTAGAACAAAAACGAGATTTTATCTTAGACAAAAAATAAGTTTCGATTATTAAGAAATTTCAGCAGACTGCTTTGGGCTTGAAAATGGTTTCTGGCTTTATAATCTCAGCATAGCATTAGTTTGTTTTTGTTTTATGTTTATGGTCGCCTCTGCTGTCTCTGTCATCATTAAAGCGGGTTTGGGGCTGAGATAAAGGCGTCATTGCAGTGGCGTGCAGCAGGGCTTCCCGTCAAACCGCTGAGGCACACGCAGTTTGGGACACAAATCTATTCAGGGGAACAATGAGTCCTGATGGTGATAACAGGCTGCTTCTCCCCCTTACCCATGAAAGCTTCTATAACTAGAACTAATTGGCCGTTCTTAAAGTGCAATTAGCAGGGATATTAATCTAGGCCTGACAGGTGTGAAAATGTGTTTCTTTGAGTCCATTCAATAGACACTCTATCTGATCACCCGAGGAGGGGTCTGGAGCAATTGTACCGATAAACTTGCAAGGCTTTAGGTTGCTGGAACTGAACAGCCCACTTTTAATAATCACATTTGAGTCAGATGACATTAACTCAACAGAAATGGATGGGAGGAATTTCACTTAATACTGACATAATAGTATCGCTTCCATCATCATCGGGAAGGGAAATGACTGCTTCTGCCTTCATTTGGGTACCATGAAGAAAAGGGAAGACTTTTTAAAAATATGTATTTTAATGAAAGAGTTAGGACTGAATTATTTTGCATTAAGGATAATTAAGTGTCCTCCCTCGGTTTGCCTCTTCTGCAATTTGATAATCTCCATTTGCAGTGTTTGCTGCTTTCGTCATTTAATTGTTCTTCATCCCAATAGGCACAGCATAGAGTAGAGACTTTAAAAGGTTGTTGCCAGCAAGGATGACATTATCATCAGCTCAGCAGCTTTTAAATAGTAATACTGTAACTGTTTAAGTCCAACTGAGGATGGAGTTTCAGGACTCGGGTTGGATCCAGCACTACTAGTTCAGCTTTGCTACGGCTGGTGTGCAAGGGCACAGCTCAGTGGAGCTGCGCTGGTCTATACATGTCCAAGGATCCTTAATTTAACCAGCAGACTTACTGTGGGGTTCAGACTTACTGCTGAAAGGGTTCCAGCTGAATCTGCGGATGGCCGCTTATGTTAGTGGGCTTCAGGCTTGGAACTAAATGAGGAAATTTGTATTTCCCGTTTTAATTAAAAAGGGTATTCACAATCTAAGACTAAAAGACAAAAGCCTACCCCAAAGACATGCATCTGTTTTACATAAGATAAATGCATTATAAGAGTGAGAAATTGCTTGAAGATGGTCTTGATACTGAAAATAGTGTAAGTTCATGGGCATGCACATGCATGTATACTGCTCAGTCAGCTAGAATTTTTTCCAAAGATGAAAAACTTATTATGTATGGTCTGCCCTGAAAAAAATATCTGCATAATGCTTTACTAATTCACCCTTTTGGAAGTATCTGAATGTCTAGACCACTGTTGTATTTCTTAGAAATACCTTAGAAGACTTGTTAAACTTAGAAAAGATGGATCTAGGTCTTCTCAGTCACTCAGCACAGTCTTCTGATGGAAAAGGCAACTTCATAAAAAAATTGTTCTACCAAGGCATGAGCCCCATCTTACCAAGGCTGGCTTTTTTTTTTTTTNNTTTTTTTTTTTTTTTGCTTCATCACTGTGTTGGAAAAGCCCCACTTAGACTAAAGAACTTCTTGTCTAAATTTGCTTGGGAGAGTTATGTTCTTCAGGAAAATCTTTAGCAGAAAAATCTCAAGAGATAGCTCCTTGCTGTTTACTTCATGACACACTGAGCACAACCACATCCTTTCCCAACCTTGGCAAAACCAGAAAGCAAGAAAGATCATGCTTGCATAATGAAACAAGGTTCAGCAGCCTTCAGGAGTATGAGCAGTGATTGAGGCAGCCTTAGAAACTATGTATGTTCCTGAACCTGAATTTGTGTGCCTTTCTGAGCTGTAAAGCTTATTAATCTTAGTTGTTAATGTATCTGCATTGCTCTCTTGATGCCACAATGCCCCTCAGGACACTACAGTTTTCCACAGCCAGTGGGGCTTGGAGTTGGCTCTGCAGGCTTTGCAACAGAGCATGCTGTAGGGTTAGACATGCTCTCTTGCATCTTTTCTAAGCAAGGCTCTGCTTTTTCTAACCTAATGCAATCGAAAATGATCTTGAATCAACACAGATGACCAGCAGAGGAAACAACACTGTTTCTGGAGCCAATAGCGAGGTTTGTCATTCCTTTGGAATCCATTGCCCTTCCTGGTTTAGGAGGGCAAGGCAGTCTTTTTCTTGATTACCCTAAATAGTGCAAAACATCCAAGGGGAAGGAGGGTCTTGTGATTGAGACAAAGGGCTGTGATTCAGTACTCATGGGTTCAGCTCCTATCCCTGTTCTCTGCTTTCAGTTAAACCTTGGGGAAGTCATTAGATCTCTTCCTCTTACACAAAATCCCAGACTACTTCTGTCTTTTCCATTGAGCTGAGGGGTCCTTGTCACCAGCTGCACATTTTTCTGCCTTCCTCACCATTTTCATCTGCTAATGGAAGCTGCCTTCTCATATTTGGAGAGGAAGGTTGAGGTATTAGAGTTTTGAGGGCTGTTCTTAGAATGATGAACATGATCCTATGCCCAAATCTGCTACCAGAACTCCTGTTTGCCTTGTCATCTCCCACACAAATTCTTTCCCCTCACAACAGCTCCATTTCTCCCTTGTTTGTCCCGAACCACCGAGAAGTGGAGAGGAAGAGAACAGACAGCTTTCTCCCTCCTTACTGTGAAACGGAAATGTGTTATTATCTGTCTTCTCTTAACCAGACATGGCAACAAGATTACTCAAATTCATCTCATCTGAATAGGAGTTATGCAGTTTTGCAAGTTGATGACTAAAATTATTGGAATTACCCAGAGCTAAATGGTTTGTTATAGCAGGAAATTGGAAAATCTCTTGGTGTTTGCACCATTGTTTGTTGTGGAAGTGTTAAGTCCTGCTGTTTCATGTCTTCACCCTTTTTACAGACAAAAAGGGTACACAATGAAGAGGTTTGATCATACTTGCTTAAATTCAAATGGTTTGGACAGTTATTTTCTTTATACCTCAGTTATATTTTCATTCCTATTCAGAGTTTTCATTAGCAAGTTATTTTGTGGTTACCCAGAGTGGCACTTAGTAATTGCATTGTGATATTTCTCTCTTAGATTTCTAAATTGTAATAATGCAGTAAACCCTGCTTTTGCTCAAGAAATACCTGAGAAAAAAATGCAGTGATTAAAAAAATACCTAAATAACAGCTGATGTGGTGTTTATTAATGGAAAGTTGCAGCTCTTAGCTGCATGGCTGGTAAGAAACAAGAGAATGAATAATAGCTACCAGTGTCCCAAGTTTGAAAAGTCAGAGGAAATGGCAGCAAGAAAAAGCAAATGAAGATGGATGAAATCCCAGGAGGGTGAAGGGAGATTGAAGGGAGTCCTCCACGCTGGACAGGGCTGAGCTGCTGACTCCTGGGTCACCTCAGCTGCTGCTTTTTGGAGTGCTGTTTTGAAAGGGCGCTGTTTGGGAGAAGTGCTTCCTGGCCGCCACCACCGCACACCACTTGCAGATGCTGCCTGTGGGTCAGTGAGAGGTCACCTCCAGTTAACTCAACACCCTCAGTGAGGAGAAAGCTCTTGGGGATAAACTTTCTTACTATAACTGTCTAACCAGCACTGAGAGAACTTGCAGATGCTTAACTTGCTCTTTTGCCTTGTCCTGAAGTTTTCATGGCATCATTAGCACTGCCAACTGTTACCTCTCCACTTGTCCAGTACAGCAGGTTCAGCAGCACCAGTTCTACAGCCTGGTGGTTGGGTTTTCTTCTGTCAGGTTCCCCTCCCTGTGCAGTCCTGTGGGCAGGGCCAAGCTGCCCTCCAGTGCCTCACTGCGAAGCTGCCAAGGACTGAGGGGTCTGCAGAGGGAACAGCATCCCATGCACACTTTGGGTGCCCTAGAGCATGTGTGGGTGCATCCCAGGCTTGCTCTGTGTGACAGGACGTGGCTCCTGGTACCACAGAACCTAAACCAGGGCACTCACAGCTCCATGGTTCAGTGCCAAAGGCAGCTCTTACACCTCTGCCTGTAGTTTGAACGTTGTCAGTGATGACGTCAAGGGAGACATCAGGAGAGGATGGACTGAATGTGAAGGTGGGTCATGTTTGCTTATGGAATGTTAAGTCCGAGTATGTTCAGCAAACTGCCTCGAGTCCTGTAGCTTCAGAAGTAAACCAGTTGCATTTAAATAATTGTGTTGTGAAAACGATCAAAGATGCAAATAAATGGCACAAGTCGTGCAGGAGCCTGTTTTACATATCTGCATAGAGATGCATGAGAAATCAATGTATTTTACATTGCTCCCATCTTTTTTCTTCTGACAACAGTTACAGAGCCCTGCTCACAGGTGAGTCTGGGTGCAGGCGCTCCCTGGTTGTTGCTTCCCTGCTGGGGCTTTCTCAAGTATCCGTGCAGATTCCGGGCAAATGTCTGGAAATGGTAAAATGCTGAGGCAAGAGGATTGAAATCTGAAAAAGCTCTTCAGATTTCAGACTGTTCTGTTCTTGTCCATAAAAGAATTTAGTAGGCATATATTTTATGTGTGTGGGTACATCAGTAGATGCATAAAAATACATACGTCTGTTTTCAATAAAAGTGTTCCATGATCTAAACATCTTCCAGATAACATCTTAAAAATCTTAGGCTTTATATTTTCTCAAACAGGCTTGTTCAGGGAAACGAAAGAGAGTGCTTGACAAGATTATGGTGTTGCTTCTATACATTTCCTTTATTCTTGTGGCTAAAAGGAAATTACAATGTGTTGTTAAGTCAAAGCGTGGTCTGTGGAGCTGAACCAAAAAACCTTTAAATGGACTAAAATTCCCCTTCTGATAAAAGGGAAAACTACACAGCAGAGAGACAGGATATCTTTAATTTAAATAGTGGGTTTAGGTATATTAATTTGAGTTCAAAGCATCTTTCAAAGGGTATGATGCCCACATTTTTAATTTTACCTAATACTGAGCATCTGGTGTGGACTGGTTTGTGGTACTGAGAGCAAAAGGAAATACATTACTCATAGATGAAAGGAGTGAGGGGGAATCACTGTCCTGACTAAAAATAGCCTTTTTTCCACCAGTTAATATCAGCTGGAGGTTTTATTAAATAGTAATTGTCTAGAAAAAGACAATAATTGAGTGTGACTGTTTCCTTTCAGGGGCCAGGCCCAGGTGGTGAAAGTTAAGTATTGTCCTTCAGATAAGGTCCTGAAAGCAGTTTTCCTGAATGTCCACTGAGCCCTTCTGCAAAATGTCCTTTCTGGGTGCTGAGCTGCAGACAGACAAAATCCAGGCCTTTTTGCAGGGCAGCAGCAGTTTTCAGGGATGTAGCGCCAGAGGATTTTATGGCTGCATTGCAAATACAAAGCTGGCTCACCTCTTTGGCTGGAACTCTAACCCAGAGGCGCAGAGATCACGAGAGACAAATGTCTTGAATTAAGAAATGGGGTTGACATCTATAAAAGTCAGAGCACATCTAGTAGACAACATGTGTAATAAGACTATAATATTATATCTAATAGGGAGATTGGAAAGCTGTCTGAAAAAATGCAGCTTCTGTGCAGATCTGCACATTCAAAATACACCAGATTAATGGGGTTTTTTATTCCCACACCCCCCTTTCCCTTTATTTACTAATCTGAATACCTATGCTCTTTTCCTAAGAATTGGTCTGGTTTTTTTCAGTACAGGGTTAATGACAATCCTGGTAACAACTTCGCCTATCTTTACTGGAGTCCATAGTGAAAAAACGTGTATTTCTGTGGGGTTAACAATATTCCCCTCTTTATTTCTATAAGGTTCTCTTCGAATGACGCTTTCATGTATCGTAATGTTAACACCTACCATTTGTCTGGGGCTTTACGTATCATGAATATCTAAACACTATTTAATTAACCTTTGCAAGTGTCCAGTGAGTCAGAGAACCATGAGATAGAGCCAGACAGGAAGTGCTTTTTCTGCTCTCCAAAAGTTTTCAAATTGCTACTTATTCTGAGTTGAATAGACTCAAAACTTTGGGGGGGTTTTCAGGGAGGAAAAGTGGAGGATGAGAGAGCGTGAGAGACACAGTGGTTTGCTGCAAAATGGCCAAAAGTTCCAGAGTGCTCCCTGGGGAAGGGGAAAGCCATCATTTCAGCCTTTTGTCCTGCATGGTGAAGTTTAGGAACTTTAGCCTTACGCCTCCACGTGCTGAATTAGGACTGTAATGGCTGAGCCAGAGTCAGGCCAGCTCTGCTGGGTGGTCTGCAGACAAGCGCTGGGAGAGAAGGTCACCGTGGCCTTCTAGTGAGGGCAGCTCCCAAAAGCTTGGCTGGCTGTAGCTTGGACCATCTTTTCTTTTGCATTCCATGTAAGAGGTCTCACTGCGAGGTGAGGCTGAACTCTTATCCAGGCAGAAACACCGCTTAACTCAGAAAGGAGCACACATGTTCTAGCAGGAAGCCTGGGTTTTGGCCATTCAGCATTTCCCAGGGGAAGCTGACCCCTTGGGTCGGTGAGGGTAGTTGCTTCAAAGACCACAGAAATTGATATCATATTCAGTTTGAGAGTTCAGACATCTTGATTCTATGGTTTAAACCACTGGACCACGGTTTTTCTGAAATAGGTGGGAATATTTGCATTTTTATATAGGGAAACTGAGGCACAGAAAGGGTCTGAGGTTTGCCAGAAGCCACATACTAGGCTTGTGGAAAAGCTAAGAACAAAACCCGGGTTTCCTGATACCAGCACAAATGATTCAGCCACAGCACACTGTGAGGGCAGGACAGGAAGGAGCTAAGAGAGAAAAAATGGATTTCTTCTGAAAGTGAAAATTCTTGCTTCAGGTAGTGTTTTCCATTATACCCAGATCATTACTACACCCCTATAATCTAATTTTTCTTTACCATTTGGGTTTAACAGTGAATATTGCATTGGCACCTACCCCTGGAAACTCCTGGCCTTCTGCTAACCACAGATTGGTGGGCTAAAATGAGAGACTGCCCATTGAGAATATAATCCTGGTCTGCAGGGGGCAGAGAGATTTCTTCACCTCTGGGAAGCAGACAGTGGTTTACAGTTAGCCGTGACTGAAGCTCCACGTTTTTAGCAGTGCGTGAAGCTCCACATTTAGGTACACCATGCCACGCTGGAAGTTAACACGAACTTAAAGAGGAGGACAGGGGCCTTTATCTGATGAGAAGAGTGATGGTATTGCTTGTGGCAGTTTTAAATATGTAGAAAATATGCATGAAATTTTAAAGGGTGTGCTACCCCCAGGTTCAGGAAAGCAGATATTTTCATGTCTTCTTTTGTTTAAAATAAGGTCGAAACCCAGTATAATTCTGTTCACATTTATCAGTGTGTTTTAACAGAAAAAAGAAAGGGGTCAGTAATTCCTCTGAAAAGAGGCTAAAATGAAGGAAGATAGAGTTCATCACTTCCATATTTTGAGCCTGTGACTTCCAAAATCAAAGGCTTGGTAATCCTAATGGATTGACTTCCAAATTTCCTTGGATTTGTATTGCTGAACTTGTCTCTCTCCAGGGCTTAGCTGGATCCCTGCAGATAGATTTTTAGGTTTATATGGTGTAATTCCACTTAGTCCAGCTGTAAACTTGTGGTGGCTGAATTAATACATTACAAGGGGGGAAAAAAGAAAAAGAAAAGAGTATACCTACAAACCCCCTGGTTTGTATATCAAATCCTGAGGGGGAAAAACTGGGCATTTCAATTAGTTGGTTGTGTGGCCTGATTGAAGAACAGCCCCATGGCTAACAAAGCTTTGTCTGTAGTATCAGCTTGCTCCTCATCCACCAGGACAAATAGAGTGGTTGGTCATTAACGGGCTAGCCATCGGGTAGGGGTTTTGTTCTTAAATGGGGGCTTTGTCTTATCCCTGCTGTTTAAGCCCTCTCCAAGCACTCCTCACCTGTCATATCTGTCATACATTTAATTCATCACGCTCTCTGGTCAAAAGCTACACTGATAGTATCAAAAGAAGAGGAGGGGGCTTCTTATAACTTTAGCGATCAAAGGAGATTACAAAGCAAATAAGATTTTAATGAAGACGGCAGGTTTGGAAAGGAGAATTTACTGCACTGCGAATCGCTAACACATAAACGTTCGTTTTATCTGTATAGTATTTGAGAGTGGAATCCCAGGCTATTACGGAAGGAAGGATGGATACATGTGTTGGTTCATGGTTTTAATTAAAAACACTGAGGGAGGAGATGTGAGGGGGAAAAAGAGCTCTTATTTCACTTTAAAGGTCATATTTTTATTCTGTGAATATGATAAGCAGACTGTGTTTGAACACAAGTTTGTTTTAATGGTGACAAATACATCAAGCAATTTGCCACTGAACTGATAGTGTCAGGCCAGTGCTCTCTGTTATTTGACCTACGTTTCAAAATATCAATCACGATGCTGAAATACACTTGGCCTTACTGTATCTACTAAAGAGGTAAAGCGGGCAGGCAGTTTCCAGTCATAGTCACAGAAATCCACATGTTCCTGAGATCATGCATGATGGGGGCCAGAGCTGCAGAAATGCACCTTTTGTGTCCGTGGGTGTTTTACAGGAAGGCAGCCCTGCGCCAGTGGCGTGGGGAAAACTACCTGCCTTCCCCTGACAGGGAAGCCTTCCCTTACTGAAAAGCACATGCTGCCCTGTGGCACTTTGTCATGGAATGGGAGCCTGGAGCATACACATCTTAATTCACAGAATATTCTGAATTGGAAGGGACCCACAAGGATCATCTCTTCGGTGAATGGCCTATATAGGGAGCAAACCCATATCATTGTCGTTATTAGCACCATGCTCTAACCAACTGAGCTGCTCTCAATGGTTCATTCACTATTACCTTTTATTAAACTTGCAGTCCTTCCACAGAGGAATTTTCCCATTTGGGACTGTCAGTCCAGAGTATATGCTCTGTTTTCTGATAAGGTGGAAACAGCTGATGGGAAATGATCTGTTGCAGTTCCTAATGCTGCTAGTACAGTATGCAAATTCTGCATGGCCAGTCATCTGGAGATTCAGTTAGCAGCAAAGAGACTCCACTGGAAACATAAAGGTTTTGGAGCAGATCATCTTGATGCATAAAAGACAGCCAGGGGATCAGGCTCAGCCAGTGTGGATTTATGAAAGGCAGGTGCTATTTGACTAACCTGGTCTCCTTATGACCAGATGACCCGCTTAGGAGATGAGGGAAAGGCTGTGGATGTTGTCTACCTGGACTTCAGTAAAGACTTTGATACGGTATTCCCCAGCAATCTCCTGGCTGTTCATGGCTTGGACAGGGGCACTCTTCACTGGATAAAAACCTGTCTGGATGGCCAGGCCCAGAGAAAGGTGGTGAATGGAGTAACATCCAGCTGGTCACCAGTGGTGTTCCCTGGGGTTGAGTACTGGGACCAGATTTGTTTAATATCTTTATCAACTATCTGGACAAGGGTTTTAAGTTCACCCTCAGTCAGTTCACAGATGACACCAAGCTGGGCAGGAGTGCTGATCTGCTGGAGGGTAGGAAGGCTCTACAGGGGGGACCTGGACCAGGATAGGCTGGATCAATGGGCCAAGCCCAATTGTATGAGGCCCAACAAGGTGAAATGCTGGCTCCTGCAGTTGGTTCACAGGAACCTCACTGTACCACTACAGGCTGGGGGAAGAGGGTCTGGGAAGCTGCCCAGCAGAAAAGGACCTGAGGTTGCCAGTTGGCAGTGGCTGAACATGAGCCAGCCTGTGCCCAGGTGGCAAAGAAACCCAATGACATCCTGGCTTGGATCAGCAACAGTGTGGTCAGCAGGACTTGGCCAGTGACCAGAACCGAGTACTTAGCGCTGGTGAGGTTGTACCTCAAACACTGTGTCCACCTCTGGGCCCCTCACTACAAGAAAGGCATTGAGGTGCCAGACCAAGTCCAGAGAAAGGCAGCAAACCTACTGAAGGATCTGGAGCGAAAGTTTTATGAGAAGCAGCTGAGGGAGCTGGAGTAGTTTAGCCTGGAGAAGAGGAGGCTCAGTGAGGACTTTGTTGTTCTCTATGACAAGAGGAAACAGCCTCTGGCATAAAAGGCAGTTCTTGTTGGATATATTAGGAAACATTTATTCACTGAAAGGGTTGTCAAGCAGAGAAACAGGCTGCCCAGAGAGGTGGTGGAGTAGGCATCCTAGGCGGAGGTATTTAAAAGCCATGTAGCTGTGGCACTTGAAACATGGCTTAGCCGTGGGCTTGGAAGTGCTGGACTCATGGTTGGAATGATCTTTAACATCTGTATGATCTTCAGGGTCTTTTGTGACTGAAACAATTCTATGAATTTATAAAGCAGTGGCTTGGGCACTGGCTGGCATCTGTGCAGTGTACAGAGCCAAACCTGCCCTGTTAGCAGCAGAACTAGGCAGCTTTACTTTGCAGTTTTTCTTTGTGATGAAAAGAAAGCCTTTGCGATTGCTGAAGCCTTTGATAAAAGAAGGGGTAGTTTGTAGTATTAGCGCGGATGTTAACATCTTTACTTCAAAGACAGGGGGGAAGTGGCTGCCTAGCTTTCTTTAAATTGAATTAAAAACGTGGGGTCCAGGAAGGAGCTCACAAAACCATGTCTGAACTTGTCAGCCTTTACGGGTTTAGGTGGAAAACTCCAGTTCTCACTTTCCGCTGAGTAATACTGAGAGCTCATTATTTGTGTGGTTTTCAACCTGGCAATGAATTATGAATGATTTACTTAAGAAGTGATAAACTATGGGTCTGCCCTTAAGCTAAGAGGAGGTCCCTACAGCTGAGTTGTTTTACATTCAGCAAGGAGATGGTCCTCAGCACCCTTCTGATGTTGGAATTAATATCTTGTATTTTCGTCTGAGGGCTAGTATCCATCCCTTAAGTTGCTTTCCTACAGCCCACAGGATCTCCTGATATGCAAGGCCCAATGAACTAGTTTTACTGAAAGAGAGATGAAACTTCACATGTGATCTGTCATCTGGTGGCATGAATTAGCTGAACCGAAGTCAGACTCAGATTTTTTTGCAAGCGAAGATGGGATAAAGATACAGCCAGTACTGTAGTTCAGAAACTCTGCTTGAATCTTGCTTTGAGTAAGCATGTCACCAAGTAGCTTCTAAACTGATTTGTTTTAATCGATAGTGATAAAAACTGTGAGTGAATAGGGCTGTATTTATCTGATACTGTGATGAGACAGTACAGCAGAGGCATCTGCAGCAGGGCTCTTCCAGTGTTCACACCAGCTCAGTGAGTGGGTGTTAGTGGCACTGGGAGTCGATCTGCAAAGACTTTTCCCCGTAAACAGGGTTGGCACATGTGCCAGACACAAACATTTGCATTTGCTATTGGTTTAAGGACCTCTGTGCCTTTATTCACCTGGAAATTGTGGGGATTTTTTCCTTTTCTTTTTTTTTTTACCTTGTGCTAAGTTAAGGTGGCAGAGGCTGCCTTAAAACATAGCCTTTCCTTTCACAAATTAGAAATTCTGAGAAGGTGCTCAAGTTACTTGAGGTATAGAGCAACCACCTCTACTAACAAGTTCTCGTTATGTAGATCTTAATAGGTTTTTGCAAGACCAAAGTACTTAGGTAAAGAAGTGTTTTTTAAAATAACATAAGTCCATGTGACAGCATATAAAAGTCAAATGACAGAACGATTCATAGGTTATTGTTACAAAACTAACTTTTCAAACGAGCTCCTAAAATGCTCTGTGGTTGGAGTTTCCCTTATGGAATTTACTTTTAAGCAACTTTCTCCAAGTTTAAATCTGTCTACAGAAAACTTCAAAAAGTTTCTGTTGTTGTTGTTAGGAAAAGAGAGAAAGAAAAATAGCATGCTCTTTTTTTTCCTGTGTTAAAGCAAATGCTTTTAAAATGTATCACCCCATACCTGACTGGAATTTAAAAAAAAAAAAAAGAAAACGTTCGGAAACTGGGCATCAGTTTTCTGCGACAGCACAAAAGCCACCGTGCCAACATTTAGAACTGCAACACATCAGCCGCTCTTATAGCTCATACTTTATTCTCTGCATCAAAGCTCTGGTGGGGGGGAGTAAAAACAGAGAGTGAGAGAGCGAAAGAGTCAAGCTCTTCAGAGCCTCTAATGACGCGTGCCAAACACGTGGAAGGTAAATCCCCTAATTCAGTCTATTCTTTCAGCATTCCCTGGCGGGCGGCCAAGCTAAATATTTCTGCTGGATAAAAAATGCACCCTCCTATGCGGCACTTTCTTAACAGGATGGCTCTCCAGCTTTAGCGGAGGGGGCTTCTCTGGGGGAAAGCCAACATGTGTGTTCTCTTATCTATTTATTTATTTTATTAAAAAGGGGCTTTATGGGCTGTGATTGGATTAACTTAGTGAACCCTGGAGGAAGAGGAAAAACAAATTGGGAAGCTGGTTTAGCACCCCCACCTTTTTGTCATCTTCTTTTGGGATTTCCTGGCTGGCTGCCACCTTGAGCCTGTTGAATGTTCTTTAGATCAATCAATTAAAAAGGCTTTAATATTTGGGTGATTGGAACGCAACATATGGGCTGCTGGTGCGGATGTCATGTGGTGCGTGGAGTTAATTGAAATGATTAATAGAGGTGTTAGTTTCTTCAAGACTAATTGAAGAAAGAATATAATTGGAAGCATAGACTAACCATTATTGTTGACTTTTTTTTAACATATTGCATCCTTTAAACACTTGTACATGTTTATAAACATGCAGATGGACTTTGTTTAGATGTCTTCGATGTGGTGATTTGCAAAATTGCATCAACTCTACAAAGTCAAACTTATTTTTATGTAAATTAATCAGAAAAAAATATTTCCCTGTGCCTTGCTTGTTTTCAGTAACCAGTATGTACACTGAATTTCTGGTACCTGTTTGTCTTTACTTCCTTGCCAGACTTAAACCAATTGACTCATCCTCATCATTATCTATGGGGTCAGAGCATCCATCCACGGAAACTGATCAGGAGCCTCTGAAGGTCTGTTAGTGCCCTCTTCTCTCTGCACAGTGAGTTGTGACAGCACAGTGCAGACGTGCCAGGTGTTTTAGGGAATAGCATCACTCTTGTACTGCCCCACACCTTGTCAGTTTGACCATATTTGAAAGGGATAAATATATAAAGGACTGTCAGCAGCCTAGATTTGACAGTCAGAAAGAAATGTTAAATCAGAGAAATTCAGCAGATTTAACTGACATCAGCTCTTTTGGCCTCTCCACCTCCTTTAAGAATAATAACTTTTTTTTCAGTAGTAATAGCCTGGGAATTTCTCATTAAAATTTCTAAGCTATTGTGAAATACAAAATGAAAGCAGTGAACTGGCTGCAGAGGACATCTGGCAGCAAGGAGAGGGTATGAAGGATGCGTCTCTGAAAGTCATCCTGCTGCACAGCTCTGCCCGGCGCTCAGGGCAGAAATGGGGAAACAGAAAACATGACAATCTCTGGTCTGTAGTCAGTGAGCACGGGCTGACGGCCCCAGCACTGCGCGAGGAGGAGCGGCATCGCGTCCTGCTCGCTGCTGGGCTGTGGTTACAAGTGCCGTAGCAAGCTCTCAGATGGGGATTTCTTAAAACTGAAGACAATGGCTTAAACGACTCATGAATCTGCTAGAGAGCAAGTGTTCACTTGTGAAAGAAGAAAATCAGGCAAGATGGCAATGAAGTGTTGATCTAAAAGGTAAATCAGTTTGGATTTAGTACAGATAAACTGCATTTGGAAGTGCTTTTTTTTTCACACCAGCTTTCTTTTTGCCTGCTTTTTGTAATAGGGGAAACGCCTGTGCATAATTTTAATGTTCTGGAAAAGAACTGTCTTCCTGGAAGGGACATACGTATTTTCTCTATTTGTTTTCCTTTGCACATGTGATGCAGCCTATGCATTTGTGTATCTTTTTCAGTAGTCAGAAAGTTTTTTTCTGCAGCCCAGAATAAACTGAGCGGAGAAGTGATAGATAAGTTTAGAGGGGGTTTGTTGTTGGCTTAGAAGAAAAGAGTATAGGATGGTTTTAATATTTTAGAGTCTTCCCACACAGATTTCCAGTGATGCTTTGAAGGCAACTGTGCGTCTGCAAAGACTTTGAGCCTCCCCGGAAGATGTGGCCTGTCTTGCGTACAGATCTGAGCAGAGCGTTTGTAGAAAGGAAGTGGCTGTCCTGTACTGGGGGCTGAGAGGAAGGGAAGACATTAGGTCTGATTGCAAGCTTCCCTTACTCCCCGTTGCCTGATTTGTGTGCACGTAGTGCTAATACTGCTAAACGAGAGAGAGATGCTGAGACAGACTGGTGCAAATTTATTCTTTCCAAAAATTTTTTTCTATTATTATTTGGTGATGAGATTAGTCATTTAAGGATCTGGTTTTATTACAGCAAGCTACTGCAATTACGTAGTCACTTGTTTACTTTGCTAATCTTAACAGTGATGAAAAGTAGGAGTCTTAACATTCCATTGCTTGCATTGCTCATTAGGATTTAGTACAAAAAAAGGAGAAAATTGTATAAACTTACTGGAATAGGAGTATCCTCTCTGTCTCTATCAAACCTTGCCATGTTGTGTAAGTAATAAAATTCTAGTGCACTGGCCTGGGTCACTGAAAGAGGAACAGCTGACCAAGGAAAAATGATTTAAATCTATGCACGTGCTTGGTATGTGGCTTGTGTCTGATGGCAGTATTCTCATTCTCATACAAAGGAGAGTTTTCAATTACAGGCCCCTAAAATAAATCTCAGGGAACAATATCTGGTGCCCTGCTAGCATCACCTATTACTAAGACAGACAATTTGCATTAGGAGATCTCACTTCAGGGTTCTCATAAATCTACCAAATTCTTAACGTGTGCCTCAGATGTTTCTTGCATTTTCTTTTCCTATGGATGCATTTTACCCCAAAATCTATTCTGTCCATTTTCAAGAATTTGGCTATGACAAAAATTGTGTTGCTAACATTAGGAAGTGTGATGACTTTTCTGTTGAAAAGTAATCTCCACCGTGACAGCCCCCATTTTTGGGAGCAAAGTTTGAATGACAGGTTCAGTGGCTTGGGGAAGGGCAGCATATGTGGCAGGAGAGGGTGGCGACTGTCATTGTCTGGGATGTTCAAATGCCAGGAGCACTTCCCAGTTCGTGGATCTCCACATGTGCGTTGGGCCTGTCAGAGAAAGACCAGAACACGCTCTGGTAGTGTCCACACCGCTATCTCTGACTCCCACACCCAGGAGAATTGCTTTTGAGCTAGAAGCCAGCCTAGAGGATTGGCTGAGCAGCCCTCCCCAGAGGTTCAGGAGGGCATCACGGGTCCCTTCAGTGGGCAAACACTCTTGGGTCTAGAATGGAACACTGGAACTGAGAGCAGAGGAGTGCATGTTCAGCACGTGCTCATTGCAAACCGTCATGAGGCCAGAGAGTCATCAGAAGGAGCTGTTTTAAAAGCCTATGGACAAGAGCTGAACCTGGAGGGGATTATGAAGGAGGAGAGACTATGCCTGGAGATCAGCAGTGTCAGGGAAGAGGGAAACTGAGAGTAAGGTTAGTACAAGACCAGGGGATTTATCTTTATGGGTTATTGTAGACGAAGACGAGCAAGCTCGGTGTTAAAAGCGGGCGGGATGTAAGCCAGCTCTGATCCAAAAGCTGCCTGCCTGCATTAGCACAGTGCTAAGCCCAAGCTAATATATCCGGCTTCTCACCAGGGCTTATTAGCTCGGGCTCAGTGCCATACTAACATAGTCACAGGAGTTCCAGTTGGCCTGACACCATGTCTGCTCAACGTGTGAAGTGAGCTCAGGGCTACGTGCCTGCACAGGAGCACCAGGAGAAGCTTGCAGACTTGACTGTACCACACTGATGAGGAGGCTGTAGAGGCCAGGCCTGCTGGTGAGCAGGAAGGGGCATGTGGGGATGGAGGGCATGTCATGTTTGCCTAAAGTAGGACAGGAAAGAAGTGTGGTGCAGATGAGGAACCAGGAGGGACTGAAACTGGCTTGATGAGAAGACTTGGTGCGCAGGAGCCTGGGTGTGGGAGTGGTAGATGTGAGTGACTGGAAAGAGAAACTACAAGAGGGGTCAGGAGGAACAAGCTGAGGACTTGCTGGGCAAGGAAACCAATCAGAAGTCTGAGTCAAGTACTGGAAGAGGAAGAACCAACTCCACACCACACCTGGCATGAAATCAAGATGCCTGAAAGCAGTCATTCCTCTGCTGCCAGCCTATCACCTGATGAAACCCATCAACAGAAGTGTCCTATCCCTTACAATGCTTGTGCTGACCCTGCCAAAAACAACCATGTGGTTGCTGTGAGCCAGGAGTGCCAGTGTCCCTGCAGAGTTCTGCCTGTGGCAGATCAGAATACCTCAGCTCTCTTGATCTGTATAGGCATCAGAGTAGTGCCAGGTCATGAGATCTCTGCTTTTTCTATTTGCAGTTTCAAAAATCAGCATAAAAACTGGAAAAACCTTACTAAAATTGCAAATTCATGTTCTCCAGAGTTTAAGGTTGTTTGCCTAACTCCAATTTGATCCTCTTATGCATTATGATACAGTCTTTAATTACTCATTTAATTACTGTTAACTGGCTACTTGCCTCATTCAGGCATAAGACAAGCTTGCTAGGGGAGAGGAATTGGGGTGGTGTAATAAAATGTTATCTTTAAGACACCTCTTCCCGCCATCTCATTCGCTGCTGCATAAGGAAGTAAGATAGCCATGGTAGGAAGAAGTCTTGCTCTCCTCAGACCAGGTGGGCTCTGAAGAACTATTTATTATTCCTACCTGTGATTCGGAATAAGATTCAGGCCAATTCACCTTAGCAAAGCCTTTTGTGGGTGGGCAATAATTTTGACATCTTCTTGGGTGCCTGATGTGAAGCCCTGCAAAATGGAGCCATCACAGATGCCAGGAAGAGAAATGCTTTGAACATATAAAATAATGCGCTGCGTGGAGTAAATCAGCTGCTCTGCATCCCAGAAGTAATGTATGCTTTTGATGTTAATGTCATTGTGTCTCCATACCCCTTCTGCAGAGCGAGAATAGCAATAATACCTTCATCAACATATGGGGGAGGTATTGTGAAAATCAGATTAGTCATTATTTGATGTTTGTGAAGCGTTCGAGTGCTGCTGTTCTGATGAGCAAAGCGGAAAAATACAAGACAAAATTGGTTGTCTTCATTTGAACGGTCTGTGGTTAAAGTTAGGCACTGGGCCTTTCAAGGAGAAGGGAGAGAGAAAACAATCTGGAAACACGGCTCTTCTAGTCAGCACTCCTCTTTCTATACACCGAATGAGGTGGAGAAAAAGATGGTGCATCCTAATGCAAGACTACAAAACTGAGTTTCTGTACACCATCTTAGATCTCCTGGCATCTCCTACCAATTGAAAGAATGCCTGAGTTCACACCATAATAGTTCTCTGTATACTGACATTTTGGAGTGTTTGTCTCACTGCAAAGCTTGGGGGTTTTTATGTGAGTCTGTTGTCTTGCAAATCTGATAGCTGGCTGTAGGTTTTTACAGAACTTCGACTCAGCTTCAGGGAAGGAGGAATGAAGAAGCAGAAGAGTGAACTTCTGGAAGCTGAAACCCTCCTTTCCCTGGGTTTGAGCAATCTGTGCTGTTATGAAACCTTTTGAAATCTCATTTGCTGATGTCTTTCTGACCCCCAAATTATTCTTGTGTAAATGTTGACACCCAGCAGAGATGAAATCTTTGACTTGGAAAAACATAACTAGCTTATCAGAAACTGTAGGATTCCAACAGTATACTAGCAACACCAGCCTTCTTTTTTCTTTCTTTCTTTCTTTGACTTTTTTTTAAATTGTTTGTGGTTAGTAGTTGGCAGATGGTATTGTGAATCAGACTGTACGTAACTGAGGGAACAGAATGGTTTTTTCAGTTAACATGAACCCAAATCCCTGCCACATATCAAACTGGTTTTATTTTTGGGTCTTCTGTGTGCTTATGATTTTTATATGTTTACTCATTTCATGTTGATAGTTTTAATTACAAACTCACATAGTGTATAAGCGGAACAAGAACTAGATAACGTTTTCCAACTGAATTCTTTCTCTGCGTGTTGTACCCATAGCTCACTGAAATCAAAGAACATCAAAGTTTCTCCATTGACCACCTGAAATCAGTTAGTCCTCAATTGGTTCTTTTTATGATTCTGACACTAAAGTTATGTGATTTGCTTGCTGAAGGACAGTGATTTAAAAATGGACAGACAAACCATCAGAAAAAAACGTTGAGGCTTTGGTCTCCTGTATCATGCCATTAGACACCAAGCAGGGCAAAAGGAAAAATTGCTATCCGTTTATTCATGGGCAACCGTAAAGCCAGAAAGTGCATTAAAACTTGGTTTTACACCTTGGATGTTTAGGATCACAAAGTAGCTCCAAAATAAAAATCTTTCTAAGGAGTTTGCTGTGCATGGGAGAAGGGAGCTGCCCTCTAGCAAATTAGGAAAAAATCAAAATAGTCTTGTTGGTTCAAAAGCGTTAATTTTGAGTTCTGCTGTTCAGATGTGAGTTTTGGTGTTTTATGTTTTAAATTAAAGGCGTGGCTGAATGTTCATTATCCATATGATAAAAGCAGTAGAAATAGGTGCAAAATGGCCCTTGTGCAATGCTGTAATTTACCTTTATTTTAAACTGGCTTACACATCTTAATACATTATGACAATCAGAATTATCAGGCCACCAGGCGGAGAGGAGTTTGTTTTGTTAATTGCTCTTGTTAAGCCTAATTACAGAACGGGGTGGAGTGGATGTGAGGGGAGGGAGGAATCTGCTAGCAAGAGGAAATTCTAAAATCCTCGGAGCAGTTCCAGGCAGTGTATGTTGGGGAGCAAGAGTGCGGGTGTGGTGTGGAGTGCGTGAGCGTGCGTGTGTGTGTGTGTGTAAGAGTGTGAGAGCGAATGACAGACTTTCCATATGGACTAAAATCCTGAGATGCATAAGCTGGAGGTGGGGAACCTGTGCTGTGTGGACACATGAAGGTACAGCTAAACAAAGAACTGTGCTGTAGTTTTCTTTATGAACTAACTCCTTTTTTTTGGAGGGGGATGGGAGGGGGCGGGAGAGGCAAGATTACTTGCTTTTCTGTTAATCTTTGAAGTCTGCGTTAGATTGAGCGTTAAAATGGTTCGCCGGTATGCTGCACTGTTCTTTGATATTACAGGTTGCCACGTAGCTGTGGCTTGGTATCCTAAAGCCCTTTGAAATGTTTTCCCTCTTCCTGGTGATTGTAGCAGAGATGTGCTGTGCACAGACTCTGTTATTTGTTTATACTTTCCAATGGAAAGCATACATCCAAAGAGCCCTTCTGCCCTGCATTATTCCAGTTTGTTTATGTGCCCCACATTACGCTGTTGGCGAATTACTGTGCCTGACCTGCATTGTCAGCCCCCTCTATTGCCTCGGGAGCCTCCGGCACAGAAGTTTCTGATAAGGCAGTTTTGACCAAGCCAGACGCCAAGTGAATGATTCTGTAACAAATCTGTGCTCTTCTCTGGGGTATGTTACCTGACTTGTTTGCTGCCAAGGTGGTTTTATTGGTTTGGCTACTGGGTGGAGGGAGGAGACTAGAACAGCACACGAGTCACGCTTTTGTTTTGCTTAATTATAATGTACGCTTTTAATAAAACCTTTTAGTGCCGTGAATGAAATGTCATTGCAATCCGGCACGAGAAGAAAAATGCTATTGCTGTTGTAGCTGACAGCTGAGTGGTTAGATGGCCAGCGTGAGTCTGAGCCTCAGAAGCCTTTTCTTTGCTGGCTAGAGATACTGCTGGGTAAATGTGTTTACTTTTTCCGTAGTATTTATACTAGTTAATGTGTCGCACTAGATAAATCTACTTCCTGAGTCCATCTTTCAGCTTGCTCTCTTCCCTCCCAATTGACAAATGGTTTGAGTTTGACACCGTTTTATCAGTTGAGCCCCTGCTGGGTGCTGCATGCCTGCTTGTTTCTGCTTTATCGTGAAAAGTGAATTATCTGCGATATTTTGCTACCATCTAACTAGCAGTTGGCAGGCTTTTCTATATGAACTGATTTAGATTTCAGCAAGGGGAGGCTGTTCCCTTTCTCTGCAAAGCCGTGTTGTTGCTCTCCAGGAAAACAAAAGATCCCGGAGCTTTCTGCACTGCAATCTGCCGCTGTCCCACTTTCAAGGAGGTGTTTTGTTTGTTGCAGCAGCTTCCTATCTTAAAATGATAAATTGAGCGGACATGTGTGCTGTTTTAAACTGCTGTCTCCAGGGCTTTGTGTTCACTTAGGATAAAATACATTATTTTGTGGTAGGCTCTGGTGTGATTTAAACTTGGTTTAAAGATTACAGAGCAAAAGGGAAAGCATCAACATCTTCAGCAGTGGTAGTCTGATGAGGAATAGCTGTCAGGAGAACTCTACTGACTTAACCTCAAGTGGGTTGCAAATGCATTAGGGATTCATTAATATTAATAGTAGAATAGACATTTCCTGCTTTCGTTTGACATCTTCCTAGCTCTTTTTTTTTTTTTTTTTAAGAGCAACTTGAAGTGCAGTTTTAACACTTATTCAAGTTACTACAAGGATGATAAGCTAAAGTTAAACAGAAGGAGACCTCTGAGTGTGTGGGGTTGGTCTCTAGGAGTCCTGGAATTTGGTGCTGTGCTTTAGAGAAAGGTTATGGTAAACTCTAGGTTGAGACTTTTAAGGCAGTTTGCAAAATGGGTCCGTTAGGTGTGACTGCAACCAGAATAAACTGTTGTCACAAGAAATTGTTCTATGAGAGTGACAGGAAGGTCACTTTCAAAATGACATGTAAAGGGTAATAACTGTGTAGATTTCTAAGGTGGGCACAGCAGTAGCTTGTTCCTAAGTTCAGGAGTGGGAAAAAAAAATCCAAACCCTTCTTGAGCCTCGAAATACTCTATGAGGTTGGCTGAACACTTCAGTTTGAAAAATAAATAGTTCGAAAGTAATTTTTACTTGCTTTCAATCTTCTAAATCCCATGATGCACATTTTTATGCTTCTGCTCTGTCACCAGCAGGCTTCCAAGATTTATTCAATGGGGAGAAAAAAAAAAGAAATTTGACAAAACCAGAGATTTGACAAATCTTTTAACATAAAATAAACTCAAGAATTTTGTTAGGACCAGGAGGGAACATGTAATAGAGATGATAATTTTTCAGCATCCTGCATATCACAATTTCACCCACTGAGCCCTTTCAGTAAGAGAACTTGTGGTTATGGAATGAGGTAGGGGCTTGCTTTTTATAGAAAACACAGCTAAGAGTCCCAGTTCATAAAATACCAAAAGAAAACAGGTAAGCCCCCACAAAGCACCTAGTCTGGTGAGTCTAGTGATGCAGCAGCTACAAATGCAAGAGTGCACATGATTTTGGCAGCTCTTACTGATAGGGCAATTTGAATTGTCAGTGTGCGTCTGCTCTACTTGTTGAGCTTAATGAAAAGTACAGTTTAATCACTGGTGTGCCAAATTGACCATGATTAGCTGTTATTGCAGATTAGTGCATTGTCTGGGGCTCCAGAATTATTGATCCGGGTGCTGTGCTCTGGTGTTTTCTGTGCCCTCTATCGTAACCTCTTCTTAATGCTTAGGGCAGAAAAGCAGGAAAGGAGAGTAGGAGGGAAGAAGTCCAGATGGGAAGAAAACAGGTCCTGAAAAGACCACATAGGAACTAGGTCAGGTACTCTGGAGATTAAAGAAGCATGCTTCATCCCTGGACGCAGGAGGCAGGGACAAGTAGCATACAATTACAAGGAATTAGAACGGCAACAAGTAGTGCAGATNTTGTCTATTGTCAGGACAGAACCCTTCTTGTAGATCAGGCGCTGCCAATGCTTTAATACCTTTAATGGACTCTCTATTGTGGGATTATCTCTCCTAAGGACAATGTATTTCTTAAAACTAGTTGTTTTGGGAGAGGGAGGGGAAAAAAAAAAGAAAAAAAGAGAAGAAGTAGCTGCAGCCTTCCGTTGTTTTGGGGTTTTTTTCCCCTCTCTGGTTTGTCACATTTGCAGGAAGTAGCTGAGAGCCCTGTGTTGCTCTTCTGTCAGCAGCACTATTCCTTCAGGGGAACTGATAGATACCTATTGAACATTAACCCCCTTTGCTCCACCTTCCCCAACGAGCTCCTCCAGAAACAATAGCTGGTTGATAAAGAGCAGATAAGCAAGGACACCCGGCTTAAGAATCTCTCTGCTATCTTTATTTTAAAAGCTTTCCTGGGTTTTGCAAAGTAAACATTACAACATTTAAAGAAGGATAAGGTGTCAACTATTTAATGAGAAGTTGTGTTTAATAGCAGAGGAATTCTTCCCTCCCCCAGCCAACACACAGGTATGAAAAGACTGTTATTTCACCACCCTGGGGTAGGAGAGGTGGAGAAATGACAACTGTACTCTTAAAAACTTAAAAAGTGGTCCTACAGACCAACCCTTCCAGATTCCCCAATCAACTCTAAGCATCACTCTAAACATCTAAACAGTCACTATTTTGAAACCTTTGGTCAATGCACGGTAGTCACATTGCTGGATCTGTAATAATCTGTGGGTAAATATTTTCATTTCCACCACATGCACTTTGTCATGGTGTGTAGCTGTTGCTTTTGTTAATCTGTTTTGAAATGTGCTCTGTGGCCAGCTCTTTGTCTGAGAAAAGTGGCGTACTTCCACCCATGGATCTTGCCCTCCTTCTGCTGTGTTCATCAGCTCCAGGAGATTGGGAAGCCCAGAGAGTGTCTGACATGAAAACTGATTTGTGCAGGAGTACAGACTGAAGTTTCACCATTGTACTAGGAGGTTGAGGAGAGAATGCCCCAAAAAGTGTCATGACTGCCAAGTTGGAAGAGAACATGAAAGTTGAAATGATACAGTTAATTCTGAGGTGACTTCATTATTTCAGCTTGTTGTGTGGTTGTTTTGGGGCTGATGTCTGAAATATTCAGAAGGAGTGAGCCTTCTAATATATGCATACCATCTCATCCCTCTTCTATGACAATCTGGAAATCAGCCTATTTAAAATGAAAATTTTCCAAAGCACACACTTTTTTCAGTCCTCTTGTCACCAGTAAGGTTGGCAAGTAGTTAAAGTAGTTGGAATGGGTTGGCCAGTTGTCATTATTTTTTTCCTCAGACTCAGTTGAAACGGACAGAATATTCAAAACTCCGGGATGGGGATGTGAAAGGCTGAATTTGTGCTCAGATTTTCTTGTCCAATATAAACCTGTGTTGATAAAAACACGCAAAGACAATAGAAGTGTTCTTGTATGGGCTCTTGACTGTCATCCCTACCTCTCCCAAGACCACCATTGCTCAGAAGTGTGATAGGAAGGCTGATGGTAGTAGCCAAGAAGAGAACATCTGTGGTCCACCTTCTCACAAAGCCCTCTTGTCCTCCTGATAGCAGGCCCAAACAGCTTTGGCTCCTTCTTCTCAAACTCAGACCTCAACAAGAAGAAAAGACTGAAGCTTAGTTCTCGCTTCTGTGTGCTGTGAGAATGTTTTTATTTCATTGGAGGAGAATTGTTTTGGCTTATTCACACGTCATCTGAGCAGTATTTTAATAAGGCCTAGTGGGAAACAAAAAGGGATATGGTATTTTAGTTTGTCTCCTTTTTTCTCTTTTTAAGGAAAATATCTTGAGAGGATAAAACAGCAGAAAACAAAAGTGATGCTAAGGCTTACACTAGGCAGTAGCTGAGAGTGCAGCCAAAAGATCTGCTCTTGGTATTGCACAGCCGAGACAAAAATAAACGTTTGGCATTTGGAAGTGCTACAAGGCAATGACCAGGGTGCTCTTTAATTAAAGGCAGTCCCTGAAAGCTGCATGTGTTAATTCAAAAGCCTCCTGGCTATAGCACGCACCACCCTAAATGTCCTTGCAAAAAGCTTCTTGTAGACTCAAGTGCAATTTTAATTTCTCTCCTTGTAGGCAATACCAGCTGAAGTTGTCTAGGGCATACAAAGCCTCTGAAATCATATCTGAAGCCCATAGGCAGGTTTTGCAAAGGTCAGGCCAGTCTGAAGAGGAGACAGCCTCTTTTTTACAATGAAGTGTAACTTTTGCTGTTGCACTGTCGCTAAAGGATCTCTCTCTTTTTTCCTTGAATCTGACAGCAACCATGTTTTCAAAAATGTGGCCCCAAAACATGAGTGCACATCAGAACATGAAAGCAATTTCTTCTTAGAGTTTGATTTCTCAGTTGGCTTTTAAAAGATGTGCAGTCGTGGAACTACATCATGTACCTTCTCCAATAATGACCACAACTGGTCCCCAAATGTTTACCAGCACAAGGATGCCTACATGCAGGAAGTGGGAAATGGGGGTGGGTCTGGTAGTTACTCTTGATGTGGTCAGTCTGCCACTGACCTTGTTTGGGGAAGGGGAGGATGTGAAAATGAGACTCTCCTTTAATCTTTCGTGTGCATTTTATCTCCCCTCCAACTTTTTAAAGAAATTTCATCTATTAGAGCCAGCTCCCTTCCCTCCTTCTTCCCCTTACAATTACAGCAGGCGCAGGGAGAACAGCAGCAGTGGCAGCTGAGGCTGAGTTGCGCAGGCTTGTTGTTGAGCTGAAGTGGTGATAGCATCAAAGGAAATGGATGGGGATTTCTGAGATCAGAGCTGTTAGGGCCATTCATGATTTGTTGCTAGGCTGAAAGCTGCTGCAGAGAGAGCTGCCTGAGAAATGCTGATTAATACAGTAATTGAGGTTTTCTATGAGCGAGAAGGAAAAATTAAAATATGACTAAAAATGTTCTTTCTGAAATGAACAACATTTTGAGATTGCACATTCCAGACAACAGCAGCTACTGGTACAAACGATTTCTATAAAAGAGCAGAAAACTTCTGGTTGAACACGGCGTTTTTTTATGTTTCTCTCTTAAGGAGGAAGGTCAGAAGGTCAGTCTATATATTTCTTTAATGGCAGAGTTTCCTCTGTGATTCTTACTTTAGTACACATTCTTGACAATTTGTTTCTGTCTCTTTTCCTTGATAAACTTAGTTTTATTCCTGATTGGGCACCGTTAGGCTGGATCTGCACATCAGCAAAACCCTTCTCCTGAACTGAGGTAGTTCTGGGCTCAGCTTCACTGAGACACCTGGAGCTAATTTTGGGATAGCCTCAGAGCGTGCCACAGAGTTATTTGAAGTCTATAGGCTTCATAGGCTGTACTCACCTCCCCAGGCTCCAGGGATGGAGGCGCACTGACCTGGGATATTGGCATCCTCCCGATGCCAATATTTCACTTCATCTGATGTGATCTAATCTAATCTCTGCTTCCTCTTGTTTTCCAGCCCAAAAACATTCTCAGTTCCTTGAAAAGCAGATTTGCTTTTTTCCCCTGCTCTCCTTCACATTAAGAAGATCAGTCTCTGAAGGAAACACATCAACCCTTTCTTCTTGTCTCTCTCCCCCCCTCCTTTTTTTTTTTTTTTGTTTTTTTGGTTTTTCTTGCAAGCTAACAGGGAAGTGAAAAGCTCTGAAACAGCTGTCTCTCGGAGTGAGACTATTTTTCGGTAAAATAATCACCTTCAGTATGACTACATTGTTTTTCTGTTCTATGCAGTGTGACTCAGCATCAGTTAATTAACCCAATCAAGTAGGCCGGATTTCTCTCCTTTAATGAATGGTTCTTCCTACTTCAGAGACTTCCTAGACCTCATTTTGGATGTGCCTCGGTTTTACAGGGTATATCCAATTACATTTCTATCCTTCGGCCCCAATGCTTGGGCCACCTCTCCTGTGGAATTACGCTGTGGTGGCAGTTAAGCCAGGACACTCACTTGCGAGCAGTTGCCCTACTTAGGTCTGCTGCCACGAGCCCTGCCGCGTTAGCGCACACGGAAGGTCTTTACACAGATGTGCTATTCTCAGCATCGCAGGCCCAAAATGGCAAGTAATCCTTTCCACACGTCTTTTTATCAGTGGGAGGAGGAGCAGGTTAAGGGAAAGGGGTTTGTGTATGCCTGTCAGAGAGACAGACAGGCACCCGATTGCATAAACCTGCTTCCCGCCCTCTCCCCTGCTCCCTTTTTCCTGTGAAGAAATAACTCTGAGATCACCCTAGAATATAAGTGCATGTGTATGTAGAAGAATGTGAAACTAGCTGCCACGTAAAGTGCCAGGCAAGCGACAAGAATTACGCTTACAGACATGTGAGAAGGAAAAGTAGTAGAGTTGCCTCACAGTGAAGCAGCTAGCATTTGCACTGGGCTGTGGATGGCTATAAATGGAATTGTGCATCACTGTTCCTCTGAGCCCGAGGACGCCTTGCTGAAGAGACAGGACCACTGAAGGAAGTAAGGCATCTGGTTGTTTTGTAATGAGAAGCAGGAATGCTCTTAATAATAAACAAACAGGACATTGTATGCCATCATCACAGGATGTCCTTCCTTCAGCCAGCATGCTGACTTGGATCGGAGGAAAAAAAATTGGGTGCCGGGATCTGCTGATTGTTCTCCCAACCCTCTTTCCATCAGCAGTGTGTTCCTGGATGGCCGCTCGCACATTGCCCCGTGCAAGATCGGTGCTCGTTTTCTTTCTGAGCTGCGACAGGGGCATCGGGGTTTGGAAACGCTGCTTGCTGCTGTGAGCTCCCCTGCTGTTACCAAGGGAAAGGGGGAAGGTTTTGTTTAAGGGAAGAAACAGAAATGTTTTTCCCAGTTCCTCTTACAGGCACTGATTAGAGACTCGGGAAAGGGATAAAATCAAAACTATGAAACTCCCGTATTTGTCATCTCAAGTAAGGTACTATGGTTGTTGAGGTTTGGGAGCAAGCACTTTGAATCGAGTTTGTTTTAATCAGTAAACTAGTCAATTAATTTTAGTTGGTATTTTTTTATGAAGTTCTGTCAAGTCAAACCGCGCAAGAACGAAAGCGGGCACGTGCTAAACTCCGGAGCTTAAAAATAGCACGGAAAACATATTTCTAGTAAAAGCTGCCTCAGGTGCGCTCTCCGCGAAACGCCGCGGTGCCCGCCCACCCGGCAGATCCAGGCGGCGGGGCAGCGCCGCGGCTCTCCCAGCTGACGCACGGGGCCGAAGGGAAGGGGGAAAAAAATAATAACAGTGATGCAAAAAACCCAACGCGGGTGGGCTGGGAGGGGCAGGGTCCGCAGGTAGGGCCCCACCTCCCGCGCTGTGAGAGGGGCCGGCGGAGGGAGGGAGGGGCCGCAGCGCGAGCGCGGGCGAGCGGCGGGCGGGCCGGGGCGAGCGGAGCGCGCGGCTGTGGCAGGCGGCCCCCCAGCGTTCCCCAGCGGCAAGAGCAGCAGCACCTGTGACAGCCGGGGGAGGGAGGAGCGGGAGGGGAGCGGCGGCTGGAGGTGTGAGTCAGTCTCCCGGGGACCCGGCCGCTGGAAGGAAGGAGAAATGTTTACTCTGTAGAAATGAGCCAGGTTTGCCGCCGCCGGTGGGCTTCGGTGTGGAAACGCGCGCGGACTCTGCCCCGGTAAGGAGCGCGATGCCGTCCCCTCTTTCACCCCAGTCTCCACCTCCCCGGCTCTTGCTTCTCGCCCGTCCCGGCGCCCGCGGGACGGAGCAAAAGTTTCCTCGTCGCCTCTCCCGGATCGGAAGCGCTCCTCTGATCGGCATTAACTCTTTCGCTCCGCCGCGGAGCTGTCACATCCCCTGCCCGAGTTTCGCTGTTTGTCCCCTCTACCCCTTCAACGCCGAGGGTCCGGCACTGTCGCACTGCTCGTCTCGACCGCGGTCAGGACGGGGCACGGGGCTGGTCCGGAGGCGGCGGCGGGAGGGGCTGTGTATTGCCGCGACCCCCGCCTCAGCCTCTTCGGGCGGCCCGGCTGTGCCTCCCGGGAGGGTCGGTCCCGGGGGCGCGCCGGGGGTCTCCCCGAACCCACAGTCAGTCAGCCCTTAACTTCTTTCTCGGAAGATCGTTGCGCTTTCAGTCTTCGTGTTACGTTTTTCCCGGTGGAGGGGTGTGAACTTCATAGTAGCTACGTATCCAAAAAGGAAAAATGAAGAGATTTTACGCCGTGTTGGGCGTCATTCTCAGCTACCGGCATAGAGATTTTGGTTCCTCATGAACCTTATGGAAAGAGCCCGACTCTAATACATGTTGGAGGATAGGTTTGATAACAGCGCTTCTGTCCTGAACAGACTGAAGGACTTGCTGGAACTGTTCTGCTAGGCTCATATCCACTCCTTTGGGATACTAATTCTACGAGGTACCATCAAAATCAAAAGGGATAGAATAACTTTTTTTAAAAGGTTATTTCTTTATTTCCCCTGCTCCTTTTGTGGTTTGACCCCCCAGAACATGTTGCAGTGCTTTGTGCAGGGCTGCTGCTGCTACAGTGATGCTGGCAGGATGTCGGCTTTCTCAGCCTTCCATGCCAAAGGATAAGGGGACGTCAAGAGGAGGCGGGCGGGGGGGCCAGGTTGTTTTGAAAGTTGTTTGTGTGTTGAAAGCCGGTGGGAAAGTTCAGGCTTCCCCATTTGGAAGAGGCAAGGCTGGGTTCCGCTCTTCCAACATGCGCTTTCCATTTTTAGCTTCATTCAGACGCAGACAGCAGTTCCTTTCCTCTTCCTCTCCTTGTTTGTGTGACACTTTTCTGAGGCAGCTTTTCCAGAGGCGACTAAGTGGTCTCACGGCCATGACCCCACATTTTCTTCAGCACGGAATATTCTTTTCTTTCTGAAGCATTAAGGAAAGGGTCTGAAAAAGGTAAAGCGGTTGTCACAGCCTGAGGATTTTCTCCTCTTTGTTTTTGTTCCTTCATTACTATCGAGGCTGGCATTTCAAAGTGCTGCTTCAGTCAGAGCAGCTTCGTTTACACTGCTTTTTGGCTATTACTCAACTGTACCAACTATCCTGCATACGCTTTTAAAGTGTCACAGACTACTGAATTAGTCACACTGTATCAACGGAAACCACAACACTGAAGGACAATGAGGATTAAAGGCTGTTTTCTTTTTTTTCCAGGCTGCTACACAGTGTAGCTCGGACGCTGTGAGTTTCAAGAATCTGGTGAAAGGGAGAGAGTGGACAATGAAAATGGACATGGAGGATGCTGACATGACTCTGTGGACAGAGGCTGATTTTGAAGAGAAGTGCACATATATTGTAAATGATCACCCGCTGGATCCCAGTGCCGATGGAGGCACCCTAACTCAGGCAGAGGCTTCCTTGCCAAGGAACTTGACTTTCAAATACGCATCTAACTGCAAAGAGGTAAGCAGCAGCGCTCTGGGGAAGGTTGGAGTCAGACAAGCCAAATCACAGCGCTTTGGAAAGCGTGTGCTCACCCTGTCTTTGATTCTTTAGCATACACACACACACCCTACCAACAACAACAAATGCTGCCCGCTGGCTTTTAATATGCGACCCTAATAACTCTTTTAAGAAACTGTGTGCTGGTCATCTGTTGTGCAATATTTTCACTGAAAATTGCAGCCAACCTATCCCTGAAACTGGTCCTGTACTAATTCACAAACAGTTAAATTTTCACACAATTTGAACAGCATCTGAATAAGCATATTTAAACTGTGGGGTAGTTCTTTGTGCCAATTTCTAGGCTGCTGTTTGCCAGGACCATTCATTGCCTCTGGCACAGAGATTAAAGTGCCTCGGTTGTCCAATAAATAGCTTTAAAAAAGTAAAGGGGAAAAAAAACCCCGAAAAAAACAACAAATTCCTGGAAATGTGTTTAATTATTTCTTTTTGTTTTCCCTTCGGTTATGAAATTGCTTTATTCTTTTCGTGAGTTTGTTGTATTTCCAACTTCCTAAATTCTTAAAAACTCTGGCATGTCGGTTAAGGAAGTAATGGTAGAACTGTAGCAAGCTTGACAGAAGAGTGGCTGTAGCTTAAATTAACTTTTGTTTATCTGGGACAGTATCTTCACCGGTAGCTAGCCGTGCGAGTCTGTCCTATCCTTGTCCCTGGAGTGGGTACATTCTTTGTTGTTGTTTCAGAAGGGCTGGAAAGAAACAAGCCTGGATGAGCAATTTGGTTTTGTGTTTACTCCTTGGTATAGAGTAGCTATTATAGCTAGGTGTGATGTTCAGTAGCGTAACAACCCAGGGGACAACCCTTCATTTCTCCCTGTGCTGAGACTTGTGGTATAGCAACTATTACCTGTGCTTCTGCTTTGGCTGAACATATTGACCACAGAGCTGAAAAGAAGAGGTACACTCATCTGTGCCTATCAAATATTTCCTTCCAGAGCAGGTACTTGTTTAATCCTGTGTACGGAAATAGGGCTGGACCCCCAGCTGAAGGGTGTTGACACTGTGGAATTTAGCTCGGCAGTGCCTAATAGAGTGCCAAGTACATTTGGTAAGAGGTTAAGGCTAAATTCTGCTTAAAATCCCTCTTCTCTTCCCATTTGCCCTGCCCTGCCCTGCAGAACTTTGGCAGAGAAAGGTCATGCTCCAGAAAAAGTGTGAAACCTGCTTTTGTGTTACTGTATTGTTAGATAGGTCTTAGTTTGGCATGAAGAGGGAAATAAAGCTGAGACTCTACCATGGGGTACAGGAGGATTTCTTGACTGAAGGATGAGCTTGCAGCTCGGGTCGGTCCTTGGCCGTCGGCTGATGACTGATTGGCTGCTGAGGCTGCTTGCTCTCTCTGGCCCTGTAGAGTCCTGCTGCTGTGGCTGGAGACATCCAAAGAGCTTTCAAAATTCCCGACACTGTGTTTGGAAACACCAAGGTGTAATTTCCTTATTCCCTGGCTTAGGTCAGTGAATCAGGAGGATTGCTGCCATCTCTGTATAAGAGGTGGGGGGAGAGAGAAGTTGTTGAAAGATTGCTGGTTCTTTCTTGTAAAATGTGACCCGTGCAGCTCCCTGCTAGTGGGAGTCTGAATATAGGACATCCTCCTTTTGTTCTCCAAAGCTCCCCCCGGTCTTTCATTTGTGCTGAATTGCAGCTACCCTAAGGAGCAATAGGAGCTTTTTAAACCCTGACAGTCTTTAAGGTAGCTCTGAAAGGAAGGGCCGATAAGATGTGCTTTTTTGCCCACCTTCCATGAAGGCTGCACTCTGGTGAATGTATGGACAGGTCTCATTTGCTACTCATCCGCAGGGTGAAGTAGTTGTAAATGGCATAATCTGCTTGTGTGCTGGTAACTTCTGACATGAAACACTGTATTTTTTTTTCTGTCTGCCCTCCAAGTTGGATTTTGTTTAGTGGGGTCAGGACTGGATCCGTGTGTTATTTTTGGGTGTTGGTGTTTGTGGGTCAGTGAGGGAGCCTGATTCTGGTTTTGACCTCATGGAAAACCTGGAGTCCTGACAGCTCGGTAGAGTGGGGTTTTTTCACTTGCAAAAGGATGAGGTAAGACTTCGGGGGATGCATGCATGCATGTTTGCCAGTGGGTTTCAGATGTGAGCTGTCTTCATTGTCAACTTTGGGGAGAGCTGTGGCTTCATCTGTTTGAGAGTTTTAAATGCTGAGTCAGTTTATTGTAAAATATATATATATAATGTATCACTTGTGAAATGCTGATACTGTCATGATTAGATCATGAAATCCTAGTGCTGTCACGATTAGTATTGTACCTCCAGCTGGAGCAGGAAAAGTACTGCGTGCCTGGTTAGGGAGGGCGGAAGTTTGGCCGCTGCTGTTTGGGGAGGGTTGCTTTTTCTCTGTCTTCTCATTGTATGCTTTGTGGAGCTCCTCTTTAAAGGTTTATGCAATTTGCAAGGGAGCCCATGACACGTCATCATACTCTTGTTTATTCTTGGATCTTGATCAGGGACTTTTCTGAAGAACGCATTTTTTGCTGTGAGTTCACAGAATGTGTCAGCATTTTAAAAAATGAATTACTACTGCTCATAACATTTTAGGCTGTTAGATCTACATGAAGTCATTTACTTATTTCTATGCGTGAATTATTTATCCTTTCCCCCAGTTTAGACAATTGTCAAAAAATGATGAAATGTGGTGTCAGGCTTATGCTCTAGAAGGCCATATGTGAATGATCTTTTCATGCAGACATTTAGAAGTAATTTTTTCAATAATCTTCCCTTTGGTCTGGTGCTTAAAGCCCAAACAGCCTTTCTTGATATAAAATGACAGTTCCTCTGCTGTCTTGAATATTACTAGTATCTCATCCTGGTGTGTGAGCTTTGACAGAGGAAAACATATCTTGGCAAACCACCCATTACTGTTGCATATCTCTGATAAGGACATTTCTTAGAGACAGACCCTGAATCAGTGATTTTGGTGAAAGCAGTGATTTTGAGCTGTTATGAACTGTGCCTCACTGACCTCAGACACTTGCTCTCCCCTGTTGCTTTTATTTATTTTTTTATGTGGTTGCCGAGAAAGCCATCTGAAAGCATTCTGTTTTGTGGCGTCACTTTTAGAAAACTGGTCACTGAACAAAGGGGTAAAAAATACACAATTATAGAACTAGTAGCTAAAAAAAATTAAAATCAGTGTTAATTCAGGACACGTGACGGCCTGCCCTATTTGCGTGTGGAGAATACTGCTGTTCTACTGAAGCCAGGAAGAGTTTGTTCGGTGTTTTGGGTTTTTTTAAAGCAGTTTAGTGGTTCCATTGCAAAATACCATCCCCTTGCAGAATTAGCAGAACTCCTTGTTTTACTTCAGTGCCGTCTCCCCAAACAAAGATGCAGGAGCGTTGATCTTCCAAAGTGCCATCTCAGATCAGATTTGGGACCGGAACCCACCCGCCTCATGCCCGGGGGTCGCGGGCAGTCCGGGATGTGCTGAGCGGGCCAGGCGGGCCCCAGGCGTGCCCGGCCCCCGGCGCCGCATTAGGACCCTGGTCAGTTCCAGGGCCGCCGTCCCGGGCTGCCGCCGGCCCCGGGCTCCCCCCGCCGGGCCGCCCCGCCGGCGCGCCCGGGCGCCGCTCGCAGCCGCCCCGCTCGGGCTGCGGGCAGCGAGCTCCCGCTGAGGCCGGGCTGCACCTTCCTGCTGGAAATGCTGCTGTACTGAGAGGAGGGACGCGACCGGAGCGCTGGGAGCTTTGAAGGGAGAAGGGGTAAGCGCCTGTGGAGAGGAGCTAGCGGGAGAAGCAGCCCGTGGCTGCCGTGCGGCGAGGTGCGGGCCCCGCAGGCAGTGCCGGCAGGAGGGCTCCGCTTCTGGGGAGCGCGCCGGGCTCCCCGCGGCTCCCGGGAAGGGCTCCCCGCCGGGCGGAGCGGCGCGCTGGAGGACACCTGGCGGACACAGCTCCGAAGTGCCGCTCTGGCACAGCCCTCCGGCAGCCCGGGGCCGGCTCGCCCCCGGCTCCCGACCCGGAGCTGCGCCGCTGTCCTGCCTGCCAGCCCTCGGCAGCTCCCTGCTTCCTGGCCTCTCCTTAAGCCGCCCCCGCTGAGCTGCGGCGGGGCAGGATCCGCTTTTGGCTGCGGCAGTGGGGGGGCTGCCGGCAGCCTGGAGCCAGGCTGCCTTGGCACTGCTGGCGCCCTTCTCCTGGAGGGTGCCCCCCATCGATCCCAGCAGCTGAGCTTGGGAGGGAGCGCTGGAGGCCGAGAATTGCTGACCCGAGAGCCACCGTCAGCTAAAAGTCACCTGGACAGCTTTTAGCCTGGTTTAGCAAAACTTCAGTGTTGGCACACACAGATGCACAGAACCTCTTCTGCCAAAATCTGATGGGTACAGGCTGTGAAATCATCTTTGCTTCTCCCCTGGCATAGCTGAACACAAGCGTTGTCTGTAAAGGTAGATATCAAAAAGTATCTGCTGTGTCAGAGACTGTTTCAAGTTGACTAGTTCAAGGAGTGATTTCTAGAGATTCTCAGAATTTCATTATAGTCATTTTAATTAAGGCCAAGATATTTTTAAAACCATGAAAAATCTCAAGCTATCATGCAGTAAAACTGGTAGGGTATGCTTGTACCTTGGTTGTGAACTTTTCTTGAGAGGGCAGATGGATGTAAATGAAGATATATAGGGAAAATGAGAAGAACATCTGCCTTTTTCAGCTCTCTATGAGACATGTACAAGCAAGACAAAAATAAAACTGAGCCACTGAGCTTGTTTCAGCATATGGTAGGTGTAAGAAAATTTCTGGAAGTCCCTCTTCTCTCTCTTCAGTCCAGATGCACAGATCAATGGAGCATTTAACTACCTCTGCTGTTGATGTTTTAATTTTTTTTCTTTGTAGTGTGCTGAAAACATATGTTAAAATGCAAAAGAGTACAAACAGCCATCACGTACTCCCAGCAGTCTGTTTCCAGGTGATTCCTTGAATCCATGGCTGCTATTTGGCCCCTTTATTTTACCATTTAACAGGAAATTATGCTAGGTGTTCGTTTTTTTTACTGGGATTTTTAATCTCGACCAGTCTGGATTTCTCTGTCTGCCTCTCACTTACACGTTAATGATCACACAATGTAAGAAAATGTTCTGAGAAGATCAGAAGGCTTAGCTAATTTGTGATGTGCTGTCTACATACAGTCCAAGGTTTTTACCACCCTTTGCTGAGAAGGAAATAGAAAAAAAGAAATCCAAAAGCTCACTGAAGTGAGCTGTCTGTAGGGTCTGATGAGTGCTAATCTGCTTTGGTAAGGACATTGATTCCTTGTGGTGTACAGACAGCAGTAATCCCAGTTCTCAGTCTTCCTCGACTACTTCTGGTGTTCCTGTCTTGTTCTGAAATCCGGGCGAGCAAAAAGACAAGTGGCAAGATGTGTAAAGGGGATATGTTTAATGCATTTTGCCATGAGGTTTATAACATATTTGGTTATAACACCAAATTAATGGGCTTTTTACCTTCTTTTTTATTTCCTCACTATCTGAGCAGCAGGATCAATCTTGAAAAGGGGTTTTTGCTTTACAAAATTGTTGGTTTTCTAACATTGTTTGGATACATAAAATTTAAGAAGATTGGTGAGAAACAGACAAAACCAATAACTCAGCAGTGTTTTGCAAAGGGTTACTCCAAGGCACGTTCTTCTGAATAATGATGAATTGCTTCCTGATTTGTGGTCAGTGACTTTTTTTTGGTATAATTACTGTCAAGAAGGAAGCTGAACAACCAGAGTACATTTCTTAGACCTAGAACAGTGGAGCATTTTCTTTAAAATCCTTACACCTTTTTTGACCAAACCCACTTGCTATATGTTATCTGATGATAACTGATGATTCCTTTTTGTACAAAAAGGTGACCTGTGAGTACATGTCCCAGAGCCATTTCATATTCTGTTTTGTATGTCACTGTATGTTTTTGGGTTTCTGGTGTTTGTTTGGTTTTTTGGTTTGGTTGGTTTTTGGGGGTTTTTTTCCCTTTTTTTCTTTTTGGTTGTTGTTGTTTCTTTTGTGTTCTCCTTTTAGCTATCAGGGCGGGTATAGACCGAAGAATGGAGGGGGGTGGAGGGTGGTTTCGTTTTGATCTGGAAGAGCAGTCATTCCAGTTCCTAACTTGTTAAAAAAGCAAGCTCTGTAGCAGTGAAGTGATTGATAGATATCGCATATTTTTGTTTGCTGGAACTAGACTTTTAGGGGTTGCCTTTGATAGGAAAAAGACTTCTGAAGATATTTGACACTCTCTGTACGTTTTGCTTACTGTTTCTTCTTGTAAATGTATTTCCAGAAAGCACATTTTTAAGGTGGTATTCATCATTAGCTTCCATCTGTCTTTGGAAAATGCTAGTACCTAATAAAATTGTTTGCATTGTAACCAACACGATTGTTCATCTGTTTATTTCTGTTTTGCTGACCTGTCACAAAAAAACTCTTGCATTGTTTGCTTTACCTTGTTACATTTGGGGGGCAGAGGAGAAGAGGGAGATTTCTCATTTTTTCATTTCTTTCTCATTTTCTGGAGGTGATGGACTGATCCTGTGCTGCTCTTCTTGTAGGTCACTGGAGTTATAAGCAAAGAGTACATCCCAAAAGGAACACGCTTTGGACCCCTGGTAGGAGAGATCTATACCACTGATACAGTTCCCAAGAATGCGAACAGAAAATACTTTTGGCGGGTAAGTAGGAAAAAACAGCACCTCGTTGTTGCAGTAAGCAGATCACTAAATGAGTATGGCTGAGAAGCTGGGTCACTTCCTGCTGTGTGACGCAGGGGACAACCTCTGTATGCAGCCAGGTACAACAAACAGGGCCAGTGGGTGAATTAAGCAGAGTAAAAGCCTGGCTGTCTTGAATGCAGGGACTGTCTCTGAGTGGAGAGAGCAGTGGAGATGCACAGCCCTTCCTGGGTCTGTCTTCCAAAATGTGTCGGTGCTGATTCTGTAAAGAAATAGTTCTGCTGCTTGCTGTAAAGGCAGGTTATTTTGCATTTCTTCACAGCAGAAGGACATTCTGATTTATGCAAGTATCAGGTCCTTGATTTTTCCCACCATGAAGAAGCTGTTAAAGTACTGCATAAACTTCCACTCGGGAATTATTATACATTTTCTGACATTTTTTCCTGCATCTTGTATAGACCTGCTATAACACAGTGGTGGTAGTCTTCAGCACGTATCATTCGATTCATAAACTTTTCTAGGCCTCCTCAGAATTGTTAAAAGAGCAGCTTATGGATCTTGGCAAAGGGAAAAGAGACAAACAGCAGAGGTGGTGCCTAATTTGTACTCCATAGTATAAGCTGGAAGAGAGCAGCAGCCAGTATGGCTTGGACAGTCTGTGCTGAGAAATATGCTTCCAGTTTATCAGTTGACATAATCCTCATTTTCCTTACAGACACCTTAGTAATTGTTAGAGAACATTTTTCAGCCCCATCTCCTTCCATGGATTTGTTTTGCTGCCTTCTAGCCATGTAGGTTGTGTCTAAATCCGTGGATTTGGGACTGTGTCCAAGCCTCTGCACTCAGGTGCCTCCCTGCCTTAGTAATATCCCAACCTCATATCCAGGTGAAACCCAGGGCATGCACCAGCATTCCCCACACCCCTTACTTCCTACCTAATTGAATCATTTTGGTTTTTTCAGATTGTCTTTGTACAATGTAATACAGCATTGCACAGGCAGTTATTTGCATGAATGTTTTTACAGAGCAGGCAACTGTTTTCGCATTAATAAGGCCACAAAATGTTTCTTTTTGCTGAACTTTTTGGGGAGCTTTTGTCCAGTCTAGGAAGAGACCAGTAGGCTGACCCTAGCCCCACCGGTTGTTGGTAAGACAGCAGACACAAGGAAGAGGGGCTGATAACCATCTTGCAGGACTTCATTCCTACATTGCAGTGAGAAAGATGACATCATTCTTATGATGTGATTTTAAGCCTTAATGCGGAGGGATCCTCAGAAACAATATCCTAAGAGCCATCTAAGCATCATTAAATTCCCTGTTATAATCTCTTGATTCGTTCAAGACAGACTGCTGCACTTAAAATTAATTCCTTCCTAGGGGTCTGACACAGGCTTGTAAATGCAAAGGAAATTGTGGAAGATAACTTCCCACATGTTATTAAAGGCATCCTGGGCTCGCTGGCGGGAGCGGGAACATCTGCTGGGCGCCCGGGGACGCTGCCCGCGCCAGGGGAGCGGGGCCGCCCGGGCCCGCCTCATTTCTGGGAACCGCGCCGTGACTCAGCACATCTGGGCGCGCCTTCCCCAGAATCGGTGGGAGCTGGTGGGTGCCTCTGCCGGGGAGTCGGAGCTTGTGGCCCTGACGTGGGAGCGGTGGAGGGCTGGTTTGGGAAGTGGTGGCAGGCGTCAAGCGCCAGAGCCCCGCGTTCCTGGAAGTTTGCGAGCCGGGGTGAGCAGAGAAACCCGAAGGCTCCTCTTGATGCAGCACAACTCGCCCGGCTCCCTTCCATTTTCTCATAACAAACACACCGCAAAATCTCTCGCAAGCTGCTTTGATGAGGCCACATGTATTTCCCCCTTCTCAGTTTACAGGAAGTTACTCTTAAAGAAAGTGATTCTGGTGTTTACGGCCCGCGTTAAAGGGCCAGGCCGCCTCCCCTCTCTGCCCGCCGGGCTCCGGGGAGCACAGGAGGGTCCCGGCAGGCCGGAGGGCGCTGCCCGGCCAGGGAGGTGCGAGAGACAGTGGTGAGGGCACACGGGCAAGAGCACCCTGTGGAGTGTTTTCTCCCTGAGATAAGCTCTGTCTCCCCTTTGGAAAAGCATTTCCTGCTCAACGAGGTGCGTTGCTGGTGCAAGCTGCTCCCACTTCAAGGTCTGGCTTTTGCCTGGTCATCTGTTTTCAGAAAACCAGGAACCCGATTTCATCCAGCGTGGAGCTAGTTCCTCTTGAGAGTAGAGAGTAAGCAGTGTCTTTTTACAAGTGTGTTTCCTGGATTTCTCTGATTTTTTTTTTTCCTCTTACCATTTCAAGAAACTGTAGTTTCTCTGTCAGTGATGGGAACTTCTTTCCCCCGAAACCACTGAGCAGTTTTCAGATTCGTGTTTTCTGGCCCCTCTGTGGACAAGTCAGAACATGTCCCTTGGTAGGAAAAGTGACATCTCGTGGGCTAATCCCTCTCCAGGTCTTCCTTCAGTTATGGCAGGTGAATTTCATCTTTGCCTCGCCCAGCCTTCCTACAAAAGGGTTACAGTTCAGCTATGAGCAAGTGTTGCTTTAGGACTGGGGGGTGGAGAATGTTTGCATAGTTTAAACCTTTGGGTGGAGGTGGTAGGAAACTGCAAGTACAGAGGCCATAGAGAAAGAGGCCAGAAGAGAAGAACTCTGACGTAGCACAGCCAGCCAGTCTTATACACAGGTGACTCAAAGCATTAATGCAAGCATGCACTCAGACCTGCAGTCATCAGCATCACCCACTTGTTGATCAGGGCACCAGGAAAAGGACTCTAAGGTAGACTGTTCACAGAGAGAGAGTATTCTGCATTTCAGATTTTGGGTCTTGTTTTCCCAAGCTGGCAGAGACACAGGCTAAGATTAAATGGAAAAGGTCACTGTGGACTTGCCTTTAAATACCGTAACTCAGAGGATGTCATTGTTGGAAAGGCAGGAACACAGCTTGAACTCTTACTTCAGTAATATATGCTCACCTTAAAAAAAAAANAAAAAAAAAAAAAAAAAAAAAAGGCAGCTTATTGCTTTTCCCTGATGGACTCTGTGCGTACATGCTGCGTATTGTGCCTGTATATATATGTATAGATATTCATAAGCGTTTCCTCTCTATTCCAGATCTATTCAAGTGGTGAACTTCACCACTTCATTGATGGATTTAATGAGGACAAGAGCAACTGGATGCGTTATGTAAACCCTGGCTACTCTGTTCAGGAGCAGAACTTGGCTGCTTGTCAGAATGGAATGAACATCTACTTCTATACCATCAAGCCCATCCCTGCCAACCAAGAGCTGCTTGTGTGGTATTGCCGAGACTTCGCAGAGAGGCTGCACTATCCCCCCTCCAGAGAGCTGACAATGATGAACCTCAGTAAGTGGATTACAGTATAAACAAGGAATGCTAGTAATGTCTCTTCTGCCTATACAATCTAATAATAAGTTGTATAATTACACAGCTGCATCATCTGTTGTGTCACAGGAGGTAGCTTGGAGTGGAAAAGGGGAATTAAAAAACCCAACACAAGAGAACGAGTTCCCTGTGCCTGTTCAAATGGAAAGAGATTCTAAAATCTGAGCAGTTGCTTGTTTACAATCTAAGTTTTATCTGTTGAAATTCTGGACAGACAACCAGACCTCTGTCTTCCTAACCATAGCGGTTTGGTTCACTCTCAGACTTTCCAGTTTTAGATCTCACAGTGTGTTGAGAAAAAGTCTGCTTTGGTAGCATATACTAAAGGCTGTCCAGTCATGCTCCCAAAGGGCTGCCCTCACTATACCAGGAAGTGGCAATGTGCCATGACTCTGTCTAGGTGTCTGACAAAATACATGTTTACTGCATAATGCACTTTGAGCCTTGCATCTACACTTATTTATCTTACGGGAGCAAACCTCCTGTGGTCTTCTCATCTGGTTACTTGTGTTTTAAGCCCTGTGTACTTTGTCCCCATTTCTGACTTTATATTGCAGCTTTCATTTTCTGTTCAAAAATAATAGCACTGGTAGCAGAGGGAAGAGGTGTTTCCAGGAGTTTATGTTCCTCTGTGGTTTCTGATTATTTCCAGCCTTGGTGCTTTACTTCTTACTTAATCACTGCCTGACACCTCACCCAGAGGCCCTTCTAGAGAAGGAAAAATTCTTGCTGGTTTCTCAGTGGACTCTGAGGCTGCTTCCCCTGCTGCTCTAAGATAGAGCAGAGTATTCTTCTGTCCTTTTGCAAGTGACTACACTGAAGCTTGAAGGAAAAGGTTTTTTTTAATAAAAAACCCCTTATTTATGGTTGTTTGGCAACAAGGAATGGTTTCTAAAATATCCAGTGTTACTTTGGGAATCATTAGAACTGTCATCCCATATTATAAAAATTGTATCACACATTCAAATTAATCAAAAGTACATCTGTACTCTGTGGGTGTCACCCTTTCCTAGCTTTTTGTCTTTCTCTACAAATTAATAGAAGAAAACTTGTCTCCTAATGACAGACGGAAAAGAGGGAGGGAATGGCTTATGCAGCTATATTCTCTGTTCAGAAACTATCTCACTGATTCTGTCATCTTTGCACATGTGTCATTTCACCACTCTCTGTGCAGTTTTGTTTCCTGATAAAATGACCTGTTGGCTTTTCAGTGGGACCTGCAGGCAGGTGAGATGAGACAGCAGCGTGTAGGGCTCTGGTGGATGAGGAGTTTGCTAAAATCTACTCAGGCACATGTGGCCACTAGCTAGGAGGATACACAAACGCAGGATCTGTTTCCTGCATCTGTTGGCACCTTAGGCTTCCTTGCAGAAGTTGAAATTAATGTATTTGTAAAGTGTTTCTTACTCTGTCTGGTTACTCTTAATCAGGTCAAAACTAGGGGTGTCTGGACATGGTAGAATAACTGATTCTAGTAAAAGTAGTAAGTTCAATACAAGGATTTAAAGAAATGGGAACTTGAGCCACAGTTTCGTTGTTCAGCCTTAATATTTGCAGTATTTCCAGATGCTGAGTTTGAAAGAGACATTCTTCTCTTTTAAAATTGCATTTAAGCCATTTAGAAATTTTATGTTAGCTCCTTCCACCTAAAGAAAATAGCAGTTCAGAAAATGAGAAAAACTTTTCACTTTTTTTTTCTCTTTTCCCGTCATTCTTGTGAGCGGCACATTCAGGCCTAAAGCCTGCAGATGGGCCAAAACACCTACAGGTACCATAAGGATTGAGGTTTTCTAAAGTTAGCCTTTGAAAAGTGTGGAAGAAAAATCCAAAAGTCTCCCCAAGATCTTTATTTGCCAAAGTCCCTGTAGCAGTGGTGCAAGCAGGGGTGGTTTTTCCAGCATTAGTCCTCGAACCAGATGAGTTTACTGTGAATGCCAGCACTGTTTAGCTTTCTTCTGCTCCTTTCTCCCAGGCTGCTAGTTAAATCTAAAATTAGAGAGCATCGTGCTGCCTTTCCAGCCTCTCTCTCTCTCTGTCACAAAGGCTGCCCAAGGTACCCTGGCACTGCACTCATCCATGAGTAAAGTGCAGAGGCTTTGTCCCCAGTTCGCTGGCACCCTGCACCTGCGACAGACACAGGGCTTTGGCCCAGCAAAACATCTGAACACAGCCTTGCTTGAGGGGACCCCACCCCAACATCCCCCCCACAACCTGCTAGGAAGTCAGGAAAGTCACTCCAGCCAAATGGATTGCTAATAATTTGGTGTTTAAAGTGGTATGGCTTCCCTCAGAAGAGCAGGGGTGCATCATCACCTCTCCCAGCTGGTGGCTGCTGGTTTTGGCACCCACTGAGGAGGAGGGAGGGAAAGTTGGGGTCTGGGTCCCAAGAGGCAGGCTGAAGTCAGGGCCTCCTCCCATGGGATACACGCTGATGGGAGGCTGCTAGTGGCCATGGTGTGTTGCACCCAGATCTCCCCCTTCACTGTGTCTTGGGTGTGCAGTGCACACTGGTGCCCGTGGGAGGCTTTGGAAGAGTTGTACCTTGGCTGGCTGCCCAGCACAGGAGAGGGCACCTGGGACATACACCTACAGAGACCTTCCAGTCTTGCCAACTTAAAATATAGGCAAGCTGCTTTAAGTGCCTCAAGGGTTTGGGGATCACAGCCTTAGAGTTCAGCACCTTAGTTCCTCTTTAAGCACCAGAGCAGGATGGGCCTCCGGGGAAAAATGTATCAGGGAATTTCTCTGGCTTTATTTCCTGTAATTAGTGGCCTCAAAAATGAGAGAACTACCACTTTAGAGCATAAATATATTTACACACCCACATGTAACATCTACTTGCCTCTGTAACAGCAAACTTTCAAATTAAAGGTAACTTCCCCAGCATTAGTTCATTTGTGCCGCAGAAGGAAAGCATCCAGATGCAAGACAGCAATTAGGCTTGTCCTTAGTTGTGGGTTTAACCCTGTCCTCTGTGTTTTCCTAAACTGGGGCCTTTGACCCAGTCCCTCAGACGCTGGAGCACACACCTACCTTCACGGCCATGATTAGCTCTGACTGGAGCTACATAACTTCAAATGGATGTTGAAGTGACTGCAAGGAGTTGCACAACAGTGGTAGAGGCAAGACTCCACGTTAGCCCAATGCTGGAAACTCAAGTGTCATTCCCTTCCTGCCTGTTTTGAGGCTCCTGATGTTTTCTGTCAAGATTTGAGATGTCACCTTCAGATGGTGCCGTTGTCCAGTAAATAGTTTTAAGTGTGGTGGCACAAGATTTCTGTATTCTGCTAAAAATAAATTTTCAGTAATTTGTTAAATGTGCATAACCACATTCAACTGATCGTTCAGATTCTCTTTTAGCCTGTGATATTTTACTTAGCAAACACTGAGTAAATTGCCTTTGGCAGTTCCAAATGGTTTAGAATTTCATTCTTACCTCAACATGGGAGGATTATTTTGGGGTGGAGGAGTGGAGAAGTTAACAGCTAAAAAAAAAAAGCCCAAAACCAAACAACAAAAATCAAAAAAACCTCTAAACAATTGCATTGACTCAGGACATGACTATTTGATAATAATGTTCATATATTGCAATCATATGATGCAACTTCCTGCTGCTCGTGTCATGTTTGTCTCCTCAGTCAAGTACAGGCAGGTGACATCTTTTGGTCAACCTTCAGAAAAAAGTTCAAGCCGGGGAAAGATAATTTGCATATTTACAAAATATTTGGCAATCTTTCTGTTTCATTAACAGGTTTAACAAGACATTATTTAAAATGTTTCTGGTTCTATGAAGATTAACTTTTTAATGCTTTTTTCTTAAATGCAATTTATTACTCTTCCTGCTGGCCCCGACATGCTGGCCATTAGCTCAGCCCTGTCGCTTGCTTTCCCTTTTGTTTATGAGCAGTTTCACTTTCTGGTTTTGAAGCTTTTCTGTTTGGGTTGAGAGGAAACATCTGCACTTGCTTAAAAAGAATGCCTCCTGGAATGTTCAAAAGGGCTCAGGAAAATGATTTTTAAATGATATGAGAGGTTGTCTTCACAATATCAGAATTTGGAGGCTGAAGTTGTCTCGATATTGAGAATTATTTGAAGGCTCCCAGAAAGACCTTCTCTGAGCAAAAAGTTTTCAAGGCATGTCACACTGCCACGGACACATTTAGAAAACAGATGATCAAATTATGTACTTCTAAATGTTGGTCTCCGTTCTCATTTTGAGTGGAAACAGTCTTTGTTTTGCCCCCTTCACAACTTCGAGGTTCTCTTTCTACTAGCAAAAGAGGTGCTTAATTTAGATCGAAAATGTGAATTGGCATAATTAAGCTCCACCACTCGAAGTGTTCGGTACCATCTCACTCCTGAAATTACTAATGAAATTACTGTCTGCGTACAACCGTTTTTCAAGTTTTTAGAAAAGAACAGATCATTGTTTTTATGAAATGTTTCTCAGGCTACAGCTCAGAGCACAGGAACCGAGAGGCAAAGTCTATAGTTCTGCAGCAGTCTGTAGCTGGAACACCCACATTGGAGTGACTTCAGGCAGCTCCTTCACTCAAGTTTTATTAATACTTAAAAGTAACAGGAGTTTTGTCCTTTTTCCTCTTGCACGCACTCACTAATCTCAGATCTGAGCAAATAATCTGTTGACCTCAGTTAGAAGTGGATCAGGCTCCTCAAGAGGCACATCTGAGGGTTTTTTTCTTCCCCCCCTCCCCCCC